>OZ010577.1:56598019-56994040 GCA_963932145.1 Acanthosepion lycidas
CGTTTAAGTTTTCCTTTTGTTTTTCTTCATATTGCCCTTTTACAGATATACTCTGTCTGAAATTTTAATGTCATGAAAAAGTTCTTTCATGTTGGTTGGTTGCTTGATTTTGTTTAGTGGCATATCAACCTTTATGAGTTATTTAATGCCAAAATATAAATATTTTGAATGCCATTTTATGGTTTCAACTACAGATCAAATTTATAGTTATTTGCTATAAAATGTATTGCTGGTCATTTGCTTTAAAATTGTACTATTGATAGTTTTACTATAAATATATTCTGTTGGTAATTTTTTGATATAAAAAATGTTTTGCTGATATTTGTATACTTTCATAGTGTTTTCTTTTGTACGTTCACTATTTTCCCATAACTTTGACCCTAACAGGTGCTACTACCCCGGATCTGGGATCACCAGCAGTTAAGAGGTAATTCCATGCTCCTCAAAATCTCAAACCTCCCAATCAGAAGCCTTGTTGCTGGATGTAGTCTATCATCATACCCAGTAATGTCCGCATAGGTTCAGAACATAATGAGTGAATTAGTATAAAAGTAACATTGTCTGACATTTGTAGAGATTTACTTTGTAAATCTCATGCTAGTCTCACTAATCTACAACAATCTGAGATATATAAGGTATATTGGGGACCAAAACTTTTAACTTTGCTCCGCAAATCTCATGCTAGTCTCACTAATCTACAACAATCTGAGATATATAAGGTATATTGGGGACCAAAACTTTTAACTTTGCTCCGCAAATCTCATGCTAGTCTCACTAATCTACAACAATCTGAGATATACAAGGTATTTTTGGAACCATTTACTGAACTTTGCAATTGTCTTATATATTTACCAGATAGCTCTTTCTGTATTTATTTTTAGTTGTTTATTTGGATGATAATTTTGTTTAATATACTTTGTGATGGTTTGTAATATAGCAACAACTTTATTTGACTAATTCCACTTTTGTGCTGAAAACTTTTATTTTATTATAGTGGATGATTACAAGTGAGAGGGGAGATGGGATGTGATTATTTATTACTACATGATCACTCTCGTATTAGTCAATTCCAATAGTTACAGACTAAAGAGAATAAAAACAAAACTTCAACAAATGTTGGAATTGCATATCATTATTTTATACAAGATTCCATATGATAATGCATGAACTTTTATTTTGAAAAATATCAGGTCAGCTTATTGAAATCTTATCCCCAAAAAGCAATGTTCTTGATAAAAAGTGCATTGAGTTGCTGTCATCACTGTCATATTTAAAAATGACGAGTGTCTGAAAGAAAAAAATTTTTCACAACCTTGTCTAAAAAGAGAAAGAATCTGACAGCATATTAGTTGAGCACAAGAGTTAATATTAGAGTTCCATACAGTGTGTTAATGCCTAGAAGCACAGTTGGAATCATTTTAATAGTTTTTCAACACCAAGTATTTTTCTTCTGTAGGGTCATGTAGCATGAATTCCAACTATTTAGTTCATTGACCTGACCTTTGTAAAATCATCACAGAACTTGCTATTCTTAAATTGAATGTGTTGTAGAATGATAGTAAAATATCATAATTATTATTACAGAATTTCAAAAAGCACACATGTTTTTTGAAAAGTGAAAATTCACTAGCAATGTTTGGAATATAAATTGATTTGGTTTTTTTTTTCATATTATTTTCAACTTTGAATAGTTCATGGGCACACTTTTATCTAATCATGGTTTTCTACACGATTCATTTTTATCAACTGCTGACATTAAGGTAAGTTTTCTTTTTAGAAGCATACGATAACCTAAAATTATTATTGTAGGAGTATCAAATAAATTAGATCATATATCTATATATAAAATGGAATGTATATCCATATATGTTTAATTTGTAACACTTTTCAAGTCCTGGCTATGACAAAAAAACTATATCCAGCAGCATGGAACCACCTCTTAATTGCTGTTGTTCCCAGTTCTACTCTGACCCTAAGTGGTAGCGCCTGTTAAGGTCCCAGCTATGGGCAAATAGTGAAATCACAAACAAAACAGTATGAAAGTAGAAAAATACATTTTTATAATAATACCAGCAATACATTTTTATGTACAATAAAAACAATACCTATATATAGTAAAATTAGCAACAAAACATTTTTAAAGCAAAGAGGCAAGGAATATATTTTATCTGTAGTTGAAGACATAGAATTGCATTCAAAATATATTTAGTTGAAGCTATAAAACTGTTCAAATTATTTACATTTTGGCATTAAATAACCCATGTACTGCTAAATAAAATCAACCAAACAACCAACATGAAAGAAAACTTTCATGACATTAATCCATATAATATCCAACAATTTTTTAATCAAATTGTATTCCAAAATATAACTTCAACAAAACAACTGCATAAAACACATATCATCTCCTCTAGTAATTAAGTCTACACAAACATTGATATGCACAAAAGCTGAGTATCATCTACCAAGTATTCAATTTTGAAAGTAGAATAACATAAATTATATTTATATTACTTCAAAGATCACAAGAAAATTAAATTCCAGCATTAAATGACCGATTAGGAGTTGATATTCAGTTAATAAATCAATCAACCTAACACTTTTCAAAGAGTATAGCAATATTAGACTCTGATTCTAGATGAAATAGAAAGATAGTATGATTCTAACAGATGGTATATCTTACTCAAAAGCAACAAGGAAATGAAGAAGCCAGTATATTTGCAATACAGGACTAATTCAAATTATATAATAAGGCAATTCTGAGAATTAGATTTCCTAACAGGATTCATTATTGGTTGACCACAATCATAACAACACAAGATATGTAGGTGACACAGTGTTGATAGCAGACATAGAAAGAAAACTACAATAATTCCTACTGAAAGAGTTGCACATGAGACTTAATCAACCTATGCAGTGAGACAATTCAGAGACAATTAGATTTCCTAGCAGGATTCATTATTGGTTGACTACAATCATAACAACATAAGATATGCAGGTGACACAGTGTTGATAGCAGACATAGAAAGAAAACTACAATAATTCCTACTGAATGGGTTGCACATGAGACTTAATCAACCTATGCAGTGAGACAATTCAGAGAGAATTAGATTTCCTAGAAGGATTCATTATTGGTTGAGTACAATCATAACAACATAAGATATGCAAGTGACACAGTGTTGATAGCAGACATAGAAAGAAAACTACAATAATTCCTACTGAATGGGTTGCACATGAGACTTAATCAACCTATGCAGTGAGGCAATTCAGAGAGAATTAGATTTCCTAGCAGTATTCATTATTGGTTGACCACAATCATAACAACATAAGATATGCAGGTGACACATTGTTGATAGCAGATATAGAAAGAAAACTACAATAATTCCTACTGAATGGGTTGCACATGAGACTTAATCAACCTATGCAGTGAGACAATTCAGAGAGAATTAGATTTCTTAGAAGGATTCATTATTGGTTGACTACAATCATAACAACATAAGATATGCAGGTGACACATTGTTGATAGCAGACATAGAAAGAAAACTACAATAATTCCTACTGAATGGGTTGCACATGAGACTTAATCAACATATGCAGTGAGGCAATTCAGAGAGAATTAGATTTCCTAGCAGGATTCATTATTGGTTGACCACAATCATAACAACATAAGATATGCAGGTGACACAGTGTTGATAGCAGACATAGAAAGAAAACTACAATAATTCCTACTGAATGGGTTGCACATGAGACTTAATAAACCTATGCAGTGAGGCAATTCAGAGAGAATTTGATTTCCTAGCAGGATTCATTATTGGTTGACTACAATCATAACAACATAAGATATGCAGGTGACACATTGTTGATAGCAGACATAGAAAGAAAACTACAATAATTCCTACTGAATGGGTTGCACATGAGACTTAATCAACCTATGCAGTGAAGCAATTCAGAGAGAATTTGATTTCCTAGCAGGATTCATTATTGGTTGAGTACAATCATAACAACATAAGATATGCAGGTGACACAGTGTTGATAGCAGACATAGAAAGAAAACTACAATAATTCCTACTCAATGGGTTGCACATGAGACTTAATCAACCTATGCAGTGAGGCAATTCAGAGAGAATTAGATTTCCTAGCAGGATTCATTATTGGTTGACCACAATCATAACAACATAAGATATGCAGGTGACACATTGTTGATAGCACACATAGAAAGAAAACTACAATAATTCCTACTGAATGGGTTGCACATGAGACTTAATCAACCTATGCAGTGAGGCAATTCAGAGAGAATTTGATTTCCTAGCAGGATTCATTATTGGTTGACTACAATCATAACAACATAAGATATGCAGGTGACACAGTGTTGATAGCAGACATAGAAAGAAAACTACAATAATTCCTACTGAATGGGTTGCACATGAGACTTAATCAACCTATGCAGTGAGGCAATTCAGAGAGAATTAGATTTCCTAGCAGGAGTCATTATTGGTTGACCACAATCATAACAACATAAGATATGCAGGTGACACATTGTTGATAGCAGACATAGAAAGAAAACTACAATAATTCCTACTGAATGGGTTGCACATGAGACTTAATCAACCTATGCAGTGAGGCAATTCAGAGAGAATTTGATTTCCTAGCAGGATTCATTATTGGTTGACTACAATCATAACAACATAAGATATGCAGGTGACACATTGTTGATAGCAGACATAGAAAGAAAACTACAATAATTCCTACTGAATGGGTTGCACATGAGACTTAATCAACATATGCAGTGAGGCAATTCAGAGAGAATTAGATTTCCTAGCAGGATTCATTATTGGTTGACTACAATCATAACAACATAAGATATGCAGGTGACACAGTGTTGATAGCACACATAGAAAGAAAACTACAATAATTCCTACTGAATGGGTTGCACATGAGACTTAATCAACCTATGCAGTGAGGCAATTCAGAGAGAATTAGATTTCCTATCAGGATTCATTATTGGTTGAGTACAATCATAACAACATAAGATATGCAGGTGACACATTGTTGATAGCACACATAGAAAGAAAACTACATTAATTCCTACTGAATGGGTTCCACATGAGACTTAATCAACCTATGCAGTGAGGCAATTCAGAGAGAATTTGATTTCCTAGCAGGATTCATTATTGGTTGAGTACAATCATAACAACATAAGATATGCAGGTGACACATTGTTGATAGCAGATATAGAAAGAAAACTACAATAATTCCTACTGAATGGGTTGCACATGTGACTTAATCAACCTATGCAGTGAAGCAATTCAGAGAGAATTTGATTTCCTAGCAGGATTCATTATTGGTTGACTACAATCATAACAACATAAGATATGCAGGTGACACAGTGTTGATAGCAGACATAGAAAGAAAACTACAATAATTCCTACTGAATGGGTTGCACATGAGACTTAATCAACCTATGCAGTGAGGCAATTCAGAGAGAATTTGATTTCCTAGCAGGATTCATTATTGGTTGACTACAATCATAACAACATAAGATATGCAGGTGACACAGTGTTGATAGCAGACATAGAAAGAAAACTACAATAATTCCTACTGAATGGGTTGCACATGAGACTTAATCAACCTATGCAGTGAAGCAATTCAGAGAGAATTTGATTTCCTAGCAGGATTCATTATTGGTTGAGTACAATCATAACAACATAAGATATGCAGGTGACACAGTGTTGATAGCAGACATAGAAAGAAAACTACAATAATTCCTACTGAATGGGTTGCACATGAGACTTAATCAACCTATGCAGTGAGGCAATTCAGAGAGAATTAGATTTCCTAGCAGGATTCATTATTGGTTGACCACAATCATAACAACATAAGATATGCAGGTGACACAGTGTTGATAGCAGACATAGAAAGAAAACTACAATAATTCCTACTGAATGGGTTGCACATGAGACTTAATCAACCTATGCAGTGAGGCAATTCAGAGAGAATTTGATTTCCTAGCAGGATTCATTATTGGTTGACCACAATCATAACAACATAAGATATGCAGGTGACACATTGTTGATAGCAGACATAGAAAGAAAACTACAATAATTCCTACTGAATGGGTTGCACATGAGACTTAATCAACCTATGCAGTGAAGCAATTCAGAGAGAATTTGATTCCCTAGCAGGATTCATTATTGGTTGAGTACAATCATAACAACATAAGATATGCAGGTGACACAGTGTTGATAGCAGACATAGAAAGAAAACTACAATAATTCCAACTCAATGGGTTGCACATGAGACTTAATCAACCTATGCAGTGAGGCAATTCAGAGAGAATTAGATTTCCTAGCAGGATTCATTATTGGTTGACCACAATCATAACAACATAAGATATGCAGGTGACACATTGTTGATAGCACACATAGAAAGAAAACTACAATAATTCCTACTGAATGGGTTGCACATGAGACTTAATCAACCTATGCAGTGAGGCAATTCAAAGAGAATTTGATTTCCTAGCAGGATTCATTATTGGTTGACTACAATCATAACAACATAAGATATGCAGGTGACACAGTGTTGATAGCAGACATAGAAAGAAAACTACAATAATTCCTACTGAATGGGTTGCACATGAGACTTAATCAACCTATGCAGTGAGGCAATTCAGAGAGAATTAGATTTCCTAGCAGGAGTCATTATTGGTTGACTACAATCATAACAACATAAGATATGCAGGTGACACAGTGTTGATAGCAGACATAGAAAGAAAACTACAATAATTCCTACTGAATGGGTTGCACATGAGACTTAATCAACCTATGCAGTGAAGCAATTCAGAGAGAATTTGATTTCCTAGCAGGATTCATTATTGGTTGAGTACAATCATAACAACATAAGATATGCAGGTGACACAGTGTTGATAGCAGACATAGAAAGAAAACTACAATAATTCCTACTGAATGGGTTGCACATGAGACTTAATCAACCTATGCAGTGAGGCAATTCAGAGAGAATTAGATTTCCTAGCAGGATTCATTATTGGTTGACCACAATCATAACAACATAAGATATGCAGGTGACACATTGTTGATAGCACACATAGAAAGAAAACTACAATAATTCCTACTGAATGGGTTGCACATGAGACTTAATCAACCTATGCAGTGAGGCAATTCAAAGAGAATTTGATTTCCTAGCAGGATTCATTATTGGTTGACTACAATCATAACAACATAAGATATGCAGGTGACACAGTGTTGATAGCAGACATAGAAAGAAAACTACAATAATTCCTACTGAATGGGTTGCACATGAGACTTAATCAACCTATGCAGTGAGGCAATTCAGAGAGAATTAGATTTCCTAGCAGGAGTCATTATTGGTTGACTACAATCATAACAACATAAGATATACAGGTGACACAGTGTTGATAGCAGACATAGAAAGAAAACTACAATAATTCCTACTGAATGGGTTGCACATGAGACTTAATCAACCTATGCAGTGAAGCAATTCAGAGAGAATTTGATTTCCTAGCAGGATTCATTATTGGTTGACTACAATCATAACAACATAAGATATGCAGGTGACACAGTGTTGATAGCAGACATAGAAAGAAAACTACAATAATTCCTACTGAATGGGTTGCACATGAGACTTAATCAACCTATGCAGTGAGGCAATTCAGAGAGAATTAGATTTCCTAGCAGGATTCATTATTGGTTGACCACAATCATAACAACATAAGATATGCAGGTGACACATTGTTGATAGCACACATAGAAAGAAAACTACAATAATTCCTACTGAATGGGTTGCACATGAGACTTAATCAACCTATGCAGTGAGGCAATTCAAAGAGAATTTGATTTCCTAGCAGGATTCATTATTGGTTGACTACAATCATAACAACATAAGATATGCAGGTGACACAGTGTTGATAGCAGACATAGAAAGAAAACTACAATAATTCCTACTGAATGGGTTGCACATGAGACTTAATCAACCTATGCAGTGAGGCAATTCAGAGAGAATTAGATTTCCTAGCAGGAGTCATTATTGGTTGACTACAATCATAACAACATAAGATATGCAGGTGACACAGTGTTGATAGCAGACATAGAAAGAAAACTACAATAATTCCTACTGAATGGGTTGCACATGAGACTTAATCAACCTATGCAGTGAGGCAATTCAGAGAGAATTTGATTTCCTAGCAGGATTCATTATTGGTTGACCACAATCATAACAACACAAGATATGCAGGTGACACATTGTTGATAGCAGACATAGAAAGAAAACTACAATAATTCCTACTGAATGGGTTGCACATGAGACTTAATCAACCTATGCAGTGAAGCAATTCAGAGAGAATTTGATTCCCTAGCAGGATTCATTATTGGTTGAGTACAATCATAACAACATAAGATATGCAGGTGACACAGTGTTGATAGCAGACATAGAAAGAAAACTACAATAATTCCTACTCAATGGGTTGCACATGAGACTTAATCAACCTATGCAGTGAGGCAATTCAGAGAGAATTAGATTTCCTAGCAGGATTCATTATTGGTTGACCACAATCATAACAACATAAGATATGCAGGTGACACATTGTTGATAGCACACATAGAAAGAAAACTACAATAATTCCTACTGAATGGGTTGCACATGAGACTTAATCAACCTATGCAGTGAGGCAATTCAAAGAGAATTTGATTTCCTAGCAGGATTCATTATTGGTTGACTACAATCATAACAACATAAGATATGCAGGTGACACAGTGTTGATAGCAGACATAGAAAGAAAACTACAATAATTCCTACTGAATGGGTTGCACATGAGACTTAATCAACCTATGCAGTGAGGCAATTCAGAGAGAATTAGATTTCCTAGCAGGAGTCATTATTGGTTGACCACAGTCATAACAACATAAGATATGCAGGTGACACATTGTTGATAGCAGACATAGAAGGAAAACTACAATAACTTCTACAAAAGTTAGCGAAGAAAAACAAGAAGAAAGGATTAAGCATTAATTGTAAGAAAACAGACAAATGCATGCTTGTCATCAAAAGAAGCAGATTGGAAGTGTTGGATGTATTTTAACAGAGGATGGGATGTGTAAGACTTATATCTGAAGTCACATTGGCATAGCAAATGTTGCCTTCCAAAAGTTAAGTAAAGTATTAAAAAATAAGTAAATTCATTAGAAACAAAGCAAATTGTACTGAACTCTTACATAATATCAAACATCTTATATGGCAGTGAATACTGTACAATCTCCTTACAGATGAAGACGAGACTTGAAACAACAAAAATTTGGTTCTACAGAAGGATACTGAGAAAACTATGGACCGAAGATATGAGTTCTAGAGAAAATGGAAACACAAAGGAAGTTTAACTTCAAGAAAAGACAGTTCAAATTTCTAGGGTGCATAATGAGGAAAAAGGGCTTGGAAAATTTGATACTTACAGGTCAGATTGAAAGCCAGAGGTACATTGGAAAACAATGCATAACCTACCTCGCAATTTTGAGTAAATGGATAGCTGAATGAGGTTTAGGAGTTATAACAAAAAGACAAAATTTATTAAGAGCTACAAAAGACAGGAAGTTGTGGAGAGCCATGTCTACCAATGTCTTGAAGTGACATGGCAGATAGAAGAAGCAATAAACAGATCATATTCAAGACAACTTATTTTCTCGGCACAATTGGCTTTAGGTCATTCTTTTTTGTCAATTTATTCTGAGATAATTTACTGAATATGAAGTCAGTTTTTTGAGCTGCTTTAAGAGCTGTCAGCTTGAAAGAGAGAAATGTCATATGCAATTCTGTATTCGCAATGTCATTTGGAAATGAAGGACAAAGCTCAGTTGGGTAGCCAGTCACAAACATGCTGTAATCAAATTAAACTACCACAGAAAATATCTTTAAAATTCAGGGATTCTATTCACATATGCACAGATATATACCTGCTATCAAGCAAAGAATATTTGACTAGACTATGGACTTTTGCTAAAGTTGACTTTATTCAGTAAATCAATAAGTCTCTCTAATGATGGTCACTATTGATTCCTTACTGGGTTCTCCAGTGAGGAATATAGCTTTTTTGACAAAACTTTATTTAGCCTAACAAACGATGAGGATAAATATAATTAAATAAAGAGAGAGAGAGAGAGAGAGAGATCTTTTTTATATTTATGCTGTGCCTCTTCAGGACATGTTCAGCATGATCAGCCATATAGGCGAACTGATATTACATAACAATTCATTACTCCTTTTTTTGTGATATACAGTGGTCATTAATAATTAAGTATAAATCAAGACTTCAATGGATAAATAAAACAGTATTTAATTACAACCACAAATAAATAATTAACAAGAACAAAGAAATATTAGGTTGGTGCAAAAATAATGACGTAATAATGTCGTTTTTTGACGTATTTTTTAACGTCAAAAAACAACATTATTACGTCATTATTTTTGCACCAACCTAATAAAAGTCAACCAAAGATAATTAACCCTTTCAGTGAATAACTTGTTAGTAACGTTAATATCCAGAAAATCCTAAATCAAAAATAATTCACACTAATTTGACTGAATAGTTCCACTCAATAGTCACTGAAAATCACTCCAGTCAGTAGCCTGACACCACTATTTACACACCAGCTGAAAAACATATATTCATCAGTCCAAAGTGTCATGCTCGAACCTTGGTATTGGTAGTTACTCATTTTCTTCCTATATAGCACCTTCCCTTTTTGAAATAACATCTCTGGAGTCTATATCTCCTCAGTTTGAGTTCAATATTCAAATGTTCCATTGCTGTTCTTTTTTTTTTAACAATACCTTCTTGGTTCACTAATTTCTGGTGGTATGGGTATGTCGCACATGTCATACATAGGTACCTCTTTTCGTGGACTTACTAAATCAGTGAATCTTTGTTTTAACTGATTAAGGTGTCACTTATGTTCCCACCTTTGTCCCTCTACCAGGTATGTCATTTTCCCAATCCAACTTTTTATCACACCATCTTCCCAGAATTCTTTTCCATGGTACATTTTAGAAAACACTTTATTACCAGGTTTAAAATATTTATTTATATTAATTTGATTCCTTGATGTTCTTGCCTTCCATTCTGGTAATAATTTGTTAAATATGGACTTAATCTTCCTGGCAAACATCAATTCTGCTGGTGATATCCCAGACACAGTGTTTAGGTCTGGCATTATTCTGAAAATGCTTAGAAATTGCTGTAACATTAACTCATCTGTCTCCTTGCCCTCTGACATTTTTAGTGCCCTTTTAAACGTATCAACAAACCGTTCAGCTTGTCCGTTACTTTTTGGGTGATAAGGGGGCATTGTAATGTGTTCTATTGCTAATGATTTACAGAAAACCCTAAATTCACTAGACGTGAATTGTGTGCCATTGTTAGGAATAATAGTGTCGGGGACTCTGAATCTTGCAAAAATCTTGTCTAAGAAAGTTATAGTGACAGTGGCAGTCAGTTTTCTACATTTTAATACTTCTGGCCATTTACTGTAACTATCTACCACAACTAGATAGTATGCTCCATTTAACAATCCTGTGAAGTCCATGTGTAGAATACACTATAGAGTATCAGTTTTTGGCCAAGGCTGATATAGGTGGTGACTTTAATGCCAGAGTGCAACCTCTGCATGATTTTACTAAATTTTCAATGTGCTGGTCCATTTTCAGTCAATACATGTAACACCTCATTAAGGATTTAATCCTTGAAATTCCAGGATGTTCTATGAGAAATTCTTTTAGCATATATTTTTGCAATGATGCTGGTATCATAATTCTTTCTGTATACAAATTTTAACAAAAACAAATTTCCTCTTTTGAGATGTTTCTAGCTCAGTTAAAGGCACAATAATTCACACTAATTCAACTGGATAGTATCACTCAATAATCACTCCAGTTAGTAGCCTGAAACTGCTATTTATACACCTGGCGGAAAACATATATTCCTTCCAGAGTGTCATGCTCAAACCTTGGTGTCAGTAGTTGCTCATTTTCTTCCTATATGACACATTTTTTTGTTGCTAATGAAATTTTCCTGTTTCTTCATACTTTTTTTTCCTTTGCATTATACAAAGTAAATCTTAAGCAAATCTCAATAGCAGAAGCATCAGTTATTAACATTATTTACAGTCTGACTAATATCCTTATTATTATTGTTATTATCACAATGTTTTGGCTATTGTGCCCTCTGGCATTCTTCAGGTGTCACTTGATCTGATTAACCTTTAGATAATTCTGAGCTGAACCCTTTATTTCATTTCATCTTTTTCTTATTTAGTACTGCTCAGTTATTGCCAGTTATTCCCTAGGCATGGACAGCAGAATGAGAAAAAGCTACTCTTGTAGATTAAATAAAGTGTCCAGTTCAAAATTCCTTGTAGCTAACCTGGATTGACAGACACCTGAAGAAGGCTGGAAGTGTTATGATATGAACGTGTGTTTCATGTTACTAAGCATATTAAACAATGAAAATTTAAAGCAATAAACAATTGTATTAACATAAAATACAAAAAATGAAAAATTAAGGTAGATGTCTCTCATTCATTTTGACGCTCAAATTGATTCCAGTTTTCATTTTTTTTTTTTTTTTAGGCAGGAGTGGGTGCTATTGGGTGGAAATTCTGGATTATATTGCTTTCTTTTTCCTTGAGTGTGTGAGTAAACAGAAGATATGTATGGAGCCTTATGCAACTGATGGATTTTTAGTTTGAATTTTGGGCATTCAGAGTGTTCACATCTGGTTAGTGGTCAAAATTAGTGTAGTGTGAATCTGATTTTGGGAAGAATATATCAGAAGGCACAATGACTGAAATATTGTGGTAATAACAGCAACAATGAAGACATTAGGTCTGAATGTAAATAATTCAAATAATGATAGCTTCTCTTCATCATTAGTATATGATATATGGACTTGTGTCAAAATCAAATGATTATCTTAATAAATAAAAAGCAGAAATCAGCAGCAGCTGGAGCCTAAACATGTTAGCACAATGGGGTATGGATTTCATGTCTCATTTTACAAACCACTGAGACATCATAAATTACAAGGATCCTTATGTGCAAACAGGATTCTTAAGCTTGCAGACCAACTTGGATGTTTATCATAGTATCTACTAATCTGATGCTACTAATTAAACTATAACCATTATCATCATCAATAAAGTGGGATATAGATTTAAATCTTTAATGTAACCTATTCTTAGTTTCTTATTTCTCTTCTATTACTATCTAGACTACTTATCCATAAAATCAATAACACAGAATGAAGTAAATATCTCACCTTATTCTCTAATTTCACAACTTATTCTCTCTGAGGAGGCATGGTGGAGTAGTGGATAGCAGCTTGGATTGAGGAGTCGGAGAGGCGAGTTCGAACTCCAGTCGAATCTATTATATTCACTTATGTGCTAATACCCTTGAGAAAATTATGAATCTTCATCTTCTCTCCCCAGCTATGGTTAAATAGCAGGACAGACTGGGTTCTATAGCCTTGGATGGCAACTGGTCTACCACAGAAAGAAATGGCAACCTACTGCAGGAAAAAATCTGTCTCGTCAGTCATGTATTGAAAGATACATGATTGCCTATGCATGTATCACTCATGGCATATAACTGACTGACTGATTCTCTAAATTATATATATATATTATATATATATATATATATATAATGTATGCACATTGAAATATTTTTTTAAATGGATAATTTATTTTAGTCAGCCCAGTATATGCATTTATGTATATGTGGTGTGCATATGTGCATCCATTCTATTTTGTCTTTTTTTATTTTTTAAATGACATATTTTTTAAGACATGGACAACTGCCTGCTACATAGAAGGAATGATCTATATATTTCTCTCTCTGTTCCAATGTACTGTGAGCTATGAACTCTATAACACAAGAAGGATACAATTTATATTCAAAAAAAGATAATAAATCTTCCAAAACAATGTTCATTCAGATTCCATTCATTTTGAATGTAAAAATCAACATTTATACCAACCTCCACATATCTACATATATAAATTGCAAGTGAAATTCATATATTTTTTAATTCTAATACTTTTCAAAGAATGCAGAGATACTATACTCTGAGAGTAACACTTTGCTCCCAAGTAGATTGCACAGATACTCCTAGACTGAAGTATCAATCCATATATGAATAATCTTGTAATTTATAATAGGTCAGTCAGTCAGTTAAGTGCCATATGTGATACACACTTGGGCGATCATGTATCTTTCGATACATGACTAATGTGGCAGATTTTTTCCCTCTCCAAGTACTCATTCCAAGCCGATATCCATTACACTACAACGCACATCCTGAATAGATACTATGTTTTTATACAGTCTCCAGCAAATGTTATAGGCACATAGTGTCAAGTATAAAGTATATATTAGTACAGGTTGAGTATCCTTTATCTGAAATTGCAAAATCTGAAAACCTCCAAAATCCAAAAGTTTTTCAGGTACTGAACATGATTGCCATAAATGGAAAAGTTCAGAAAGCACTAGGAATTTTCCTAAGTGATGTGCAGCTATCGTAAGTCACCTCATCTACTCTTGATAGGGGTTCCCCAGCCCAGTTACATACCTATGCTGGCACCAGTTTTTTGTTAGTGATCGTCTCAGCAACACCTTCATTTGTGGATTATTGACCACATGTTTCATGCTCAGTAAAGATATTATTCAAAATGTCAAAATGTCCTGCAGATACCTATATGAGTAGAGAAAAGAAAAAAGAAAGCATATGTTTCTTAATATCACAGAAAGTCAAACTGTTGGAACAACTAGGCAGGGTTGTAAATGTGAAGCATCTGACTGAGGAGTTTGGCTTTAGAACAACCACCATATATGATCTAAGGCAGTGGTTTTCAACCTTTTTGCTGGAGCGGAAACACAAGGAAACATTCCAGTGGCTCAAGGAACCCCTGTAATAAAAATTACTGTCAATCATAGTTCTTGCCGAACCCCTGGGCTTTACTGGTGGAATGCTAGGGTTCTGTGAAACCCTGGTTAAAAACCACTGATCTAAGGAAACAAAAGGAGAAATTATTAAAGTTTTATGCTTAAGTGATGAACAGAATTTAATGAAAAATAGAAAAACATTGCACAGAACAAAAACTGATGATCATGTATTAATGGAGTTGATTCACCAGCATTGAAGTGAATATATGCCGCTTATATAAAACTACTCTCAGGGTATATGTTTAAGCTGTGTTATGAAAGGTAAAGGGGTATCATGTTTATGCTTGGATTCCATTCCAAAGCTGCCCCATTTTATAGATGCTATATATAAATAACCTGTATTCCAAAATAAAAAAAAATCTGAAAACCAAAGCACTTCTGGTTCCAAGAATTTCACATAAAGAATTCTCAATCTGTATGTAGAAAATTGTGATTCTAGACTTAATGAAAAATTTAAATAGAGATTGACAACAAATTAGAAAAAACTTCTATGTAAGGCATTCTGTCTTTCAAAAGGATTTCATGAAACTAAAATAATTTTCTTGTTGATGGAATTATATATATGTAGAGGAAGGGTACAAAAATATAAATAAAAATGTTAGTTATAATTATACCTCAAGAGGAAATACTGAAAATGTAGGGAGGATGCTAAACTTAAAATTTTTAATTTTTCACATATGATGTCTAGATATAAAGCTTAGCTCATTCCATTCAGCTTTTCAACACTTTTATTTTTATCGCTGCTCTTTTTAAATATCCCATATTGTGATAACAGCAGATTTGTTAAGAAAGGGGAAATGTGGTATGAACTTGAACACAAGTTTACTGTGGAAGACTCAAAAATGAATCCACTTTCTATACATTTTTGTCTTAGTAAATTACAATTATAAACAACATTTTTATTTACATTTTTGTCTTCCCCAACTAAGGAGTCGACCATAGTTGAGATTATTGAGTCAATGCAAATGATCCTTGCCTTAGCTGCATAGTGTGTGCTTTACCAGGGCTACATACAGTTTTGAATACAAAGTTCTCCTTCTAGACCAGTTGCCAGCCAAGGATATAGGACCAAGTTTGTTCTGCAATTTACCCATAGCTGGTGGGCAAAGAGATGAGTTCATACCTTTTCCAATGGTATTAGCTCATAGGTGAATGCAATGAACTTGACTGAAATTCAAACTCGGTTCTCCATTCCTCAATTTTAGCCATAATCTATTATGCTAATGTGCCTCCCCAAACTGCATATAATTCCAACAATAAGTACATTATTTTAGTCTGATGAAGTCCTTTTAAAGGAAAAATCATGTTACATAGAATTTTTTCCATTTTGTCATTCAAATACATACACTTTGTTTTATATATGTATAGATACATGACTGTGTGGTTAGAATGTTTGCTTTCAAACTATGAGACCAAGGTGCAAATCGCACTGTGGTCAATTTGTTAGAGAGGTGACAGATGTTATCGGCCTAGGGAAGTGATTCCAACATGTGGTACTGGTTAAAAGTGGCTGAAAAACATACCACAGGTTGAGCTAAGCCTTGTGAGTGAAATTGGATAGACAGAACTATTCAAAATCTGTCACTGGATGCACTAGCACAAAGTTATAAGTCATTGTGACGAAAGGTTTGAACTTACTGGCCTTGTTCAACCTCTCAGAAACTGTAACTGTTCCACTCAGCATACTTGTCATATAAATCACAGGTAAACTCAGAAATGCATATAAATATCTATTAAAGGAAAATAATGTCATCTCAAAGTGCTAAATTGTAACATTTTGGCATGTAATAAATAACATGTATAAAATTGTACTCATTCTTATTTAGAATGATTAAATATTTCAAATTTTTTAAATGGCTGTTTAAAATTTTTATAAGTAAAAATTAACAGTGTATGTTGTAAACTTATAAAATCATTCAATACAACAATTTCATCTCCACTCAGTCAGTCAGTTATGTGACATGCATGATACACGCTTAGGCGATCATGTATCTTTTGATACATGACTTACGAGGCAGATTTTTTTTTCCGCAGTAGGTTGCCATTACTTTCTGCAGTAGACCAGTTGCCATCAAAGGCTATAGAACCCAATCTGTCCTGCTATTTACCCATAGCTGGAGGAGAAGAAGAGGATTCATACCTTTCCCAAGAGTATTAGCATGTAGATAATGGATTTGAGTGGAATTTGAACTCGGCTCTCCAATTCCTCCATCCGAGCCACTATCCATTACTCCACTGGAAATTTTCAAATTTCAATTTAACGACCTTGCATCTCCTCTTCATGCATAATTATAATCAATATTTTTATTTGTATCTCTCCTCCCACTTCATATATATAATTCCATCAGTAAGAACATTATTTTTGTTTGATGAAATCCTTTCAACGGACAAAACATGTTACATAGAGTGTTTCTAATTTGCCATTCAATTACCCACCATTAGTCTGATATATAGAGTTTACATATCAGATTTCTCTTAAAAATGACAAAGGAAAGTCCATTAATCTAAGAATTATTTTCTATATATTTTGAACATATAATAGGTAATAGAGATTTTAATAAACATGACAAAAATGCTTTCTTGTAATTACCTAGGTCAAAACCACTTTGGGAGTAATCACTTATGTGACAAGGCCTCAGCCTGCTGAACTAGGTTACAATCTGCCAACATCTATACCCATTCTGTGTTAAAAAATCTACAGAATTGATGTTGGCAAAATTGGTTGAAACCCCATCTAAGTGAGTTGATCCAGTTACAAAGTGATGTCATCAATCTTGAATAGAAAGAACACTTGATTGATTCTCTCTTTTTTTCACTTTCTGTTCTTATTTAATCTCAATGACTTTTACTTTGCTTACACAACTTTCGGCCAAATTTTAGCTACATTAATATTTCTTTTATTTTTCAAATGATATAAAACCTTTTCATTCAACCAGCATACATCTTATACACATCTTATATACTAGTAAAATCCATACTGACTATGATATGGTCAGAAATCTATTTTTGTACCTTCTTTTAATAAATTATATTTTCTTAATTAAAGTTGCAATCGTCTAGCAATCTGTGATACTCTAAAATTTCCCAAACAGCTATCATGTCAACTCTTGACTATTTGGATTTTGCCCAAGTGGTGTGCTTGGAAAGTTCTCAATCAACACCACTTTTCAAAATCTGCTTAACTGGCTAAATATCAGAATTTATTGTGGAATCCCTTCTTGGTCAGGATAAGCTCTTCAATACCCCCTCATATAATAAATTAGGAAAAAGAGACAAATGTAATGTAGAATCAAACAAGATACCAGCTTGTTTGAATCTCTTTTGTTAGCAGTGCAGTGCAATAATCACCTTCTGTATTTTACAACCCAAAATCAAACAGTAGAATCATTTTTTCTCAATCAAATAATTACAAGAAGTAATTTCCTTTCAATTTTAATATTTACAGTAACATGGAATTTCAATATTGGAAATTTCAATCAAAAGATTTTAAGTCAACATGTAAAATTTGATCAAAATTGTGTTAGATGTGTGTAAGTGACATTACAGGTTAGCAAAATTGTCTATCTAATTCTTCAAACATTTTCATTAAGTCAAACAATGTGCCTTCTAAAGACCAAATAGATTTTCTTAACCTTAGTGCTAATTGACACTTAAAACCAAAATTCAACAAATAAAAATTTTAAGTGAAATTTTATTTCAAAATATTTTAAAGCTAAAAGAAATTCAGTAGTAGTATTAAGTTAGTATTAATAATAAAACACACAGTACTCAAGATTTAAATGTTCCAAATTCATCTACTATGTCCTAGGTAAGAACATATTCCTTGAAGGGGAGATGATGAGTCTTGGGTTTTCCCAAATTGAGGACTGTGAGCCAGAGGTTCTTTTTATATCTGGGAAAAATATATCCCCAAAAGTAAATGGTGCCATGTGCTTGCAAGCTGCAGCATTTGTTGGAGGAGGAAGATTTAACCTCAGCCCGGGTCCTTTGGCCCAGGCTAAAAAAACAACCACTTGGTTTGGCTGCTTTAAACACAACTGGATAACCGGCCACTCTCATCACTGTATGGAGTGACATCACTAAGCCATGTGACTTATCTCCACCCAAGGGAGATAATTGCCTTCTGTATCCCTACAATATATTTCTATTTGAAATATAAACAAAGTAATTTCAAAGGAATCAATTTAAAGAAAATTATATCAGAAAAAATTCACTGATTTCATAGAAATTATTTTGCTTATGCTTCAGATATGAAAAATGAGCAGATATAGACTTTCAAGAATATCTGAATGAGAAGATGGTCATTCTTCAAAAGTGTAATTGAACCTTGCAAGGCTGTGATGTTCACTGTAGCCAAGTGGTCTAAAGTACACCAGATTAGATGGTGGTTTCTCCTACAAAGGAGGACACAGGTTCAAACTCTTATGGTGAGCATATTCTCTTTGTTAAGTCTCATGAATGTGCAGGCCAGTAGACATAATTCACACTATGTAAAAAAAACAAAACATGGCATCTATTCAAAGATACCCACAAAATAACATTTGGATGAGTAGATATATATATAGTTTCAGATAAAAATATATCTGTAAAAGGATAATATGAGTAAAGAGAAAAGGAAAATGTATCTCAGTCGATGTGTTTTGTCCTCAGACAAGATAAATGTAAGGATTTTACAACAGAGATAAATTCAATCACAACTTTGATAAAAGAATGCCACACTTATTAAAAGAAAGTAACCTAATTTGGCTGAAAATTCTCCAGGGTGCCATTATCAAATTTTATCAAAATATAAATCTGCACCCCAATTTTCTTTCAAATATCTCCATTCCTGAAAGAATTAAATTTTCTAAACCAACATAAATCACTATAAAAATGTAAAAAATTGAAAAGAAAACAATTAAATTCATAATTGCCTTTAATTTAAAATACATAAATGAATCCCAAACTAATATAAATATTAATTACATTATAAAAAAAAAAATTCAACATCATTTACTAACTTTTGTTTATTAGACATTAAATTATGTCACTTAGCATCTTCCATAATTTACCTAGACTTTCCAGTTAACCTGATGAATATTTATGAGCATTAAACATTTTGAAAAACTAACATTTTTAGTTTTGTTTATAAATATTTGTTGTAAAATAAAAGCTTTACATTTGCCTTGACAATTTGTTAATAATATCAACTTCTTATTGGTCATTTAAGGCTGAAATTTAATTTTCTTAGGAGCTTTGAAGTAATAAAAATATATTTTCTGCTTTCTTAATTCCTGTTCATTTATTGTTCTCATTCCTTAATAATGTTTTTCTTATATCCTTTCACACTCAGTAACCCCCTGCATGTTAGTAGATTTGTTGCCTTGCTTGGGGTGAAAGCATTAAAAAAAGTGTGTGTATATATATATATATATATATATATATATATGACTGCTACTTCTTTATAGAAGTAAACCATCTCTTCAACATTAAGCTGAGTGGCCATGAGCCACAGTGCATATATATATATATATATATATATATATATATATATATATACACACACACACATGCACACATACACACCTACCTAATGATAGCAATACAGAAAAAGATATAAAGTTTTGTCTATTGAAGCAAACAATTATATTCACAATTATGTTTATGGACAAAGGCAGATATTTTAAATAGTGCATAAGCACTTAATGACACTCAAATGCATGCACATCCATATAAAAGACCTTCCTTTTCTCAATATGCTATTTCATCACTAAGATAGAGATGCATGGTTCAGAATCTCAACATCAGTCTAATGATGTAAGCAATTACTGAAAAACTTTATATTAACAAGACTTGGAAGTACAGAAAAAAAGCACAAGAAAAATTCTTTCAGACATTTTTTTTTACAATCAGAGAATCACTAAACTATCTTTTGTTTTTTGTTTTTTCCTCTCATTTTGAATTTCTTTTACTTCAAAATTCAAAGAACTTTAAGGAATTTTAATAAGATTCTCAAAAAGGGAATATGGGTACATTTAATAATCAAAACTATATAATACTATATTTTCTTTTATAGCAGAATAATCAATATAAAATATGCCAGTTTAAATATTTTGTAAAATCATATTCACAAAAGCACATATATTTGCAGTATTAATATTCTATCTTGAGCTTCTAGGTTAATCTGCAGTAAAATTTTACAATAAAAGACAATTCCTAATTGATAAAGCATGATGTATTTTTACTTGCATGATACAAAATAAGCTGTTTCATTGGATCCAGTTCTAAATATATACTCGATCTAATCATATTTTTCAAAAGACATTATACATTTGACCTTATGAAAGGATGTAAGCAATATTAATGCATAGTTTATTATCAGGGAAACATCATTTGTGTATTCTTTATAACCTTAATCTAAGAGTTCTGGTATTTAAAACTGTTAACTCTCTCTGTTCTTTTTTAAGGCCTCTATCCTTATTGTTAATTTCACTCAAAGTTGTTTTCTGTTGCCATAGCAGGATATGACAACACAACTGTGAAATTCAAATACACTATTGTTCAAGGATCAGAGTCACCTTCAGTGACAGGATAAACTTTTTGTACAGTAAATGAAGTCACATACAGAGTGATAAAAGTTAAAATGAAAAGAAACCAATAAGCTTAGCTTAATCCATAAAAAATTAAGAACCAATGTCATCAGAACTAAAATAAAATATCTTAAAGATTGTAATCAACTTCTGTCAACTGTATGCAATATCTGACTACAGCTGTCACATCCCATAAATCAAGAAGTGTGTGTGAGTGTGTCCAAGCCATATTGACATCATAAATTCTATATGTATTAAGCAACAGAAATTTACAGAAAATGTCTTTTGATGATAGCAGTATAATGAGATAATGCTAATTTTTATTTACTTTAAATTAAAACAAAATTTATTTTAACACATCTCTAAAAAATAGTGATTATCATTGCTATGGCAAAGAGTTATTTTGCCTTTTTGCTTTTTTACAATGTTTACATTCAGTTTGCTGTTTAAGATATACCTCTGAACTCCATATAATTTTCCCTTTGAAATATTTTGTGTAGGAATATTTTTAAAAAGCTTTCAAACTTCAACTGTCTCCTACTGCTAGTTACAGGCAGTGATGGCATCCCAAATTTCCACAAACCAGTTCTATAAAGGCAGGTAATCTTTAGGAACCTATTCTGCTTATTTTCTTTTCAATCTGAGAATGAAAACAAATCACTTTATAATATCAAAAGGAATTAAATCATTTTGGCAATTTAATAAAAAATATTTATTTATTAAGATATTTACAGATTTAAATTCTCTCCTCGTCATATTTCTGTTCAGAAGTATGATGCTTTTTGACTGTATGGTCATCAACTATGTTATGGTTTCTTAGCCACATTCAAATTGAATCACTTCAGTCCTAAAGATCTAATGGAAGACCTATCAAATTTATGAGTAGAAGATTTGCCACATTTTTCTTCACTATGTGTGCACACGAGTGTAGCATAACTAACATTTTACTTAGACCATCGGCTATTAATATCTAAGATTATTTTTGGATAATCTGGTTTGCTAAGCTTTTATAATTTTAAGAATCGGTTCATGCAAACCAGTAGGATGCCACCACTGGTTGCAGGTACATGTAAAATTAAAATTGAATGTTACAAATATACCAACATATGTATGCAGAGATCTGTGTAAAATACAAAATACATTTATTTTATATTCTGTAAAATTGTATTAACTAATGTATATATCTATGTGGGTGGACTGAAAAGTTCAAAGTCTGACTATGAAGGAGTGATGCTAGAGCTGTGAGATCTTTCATGCAATAGTTTCAACTCTTCTTATTAATAACTGCATTGTTCCTTTCCAGGTAAACTAACATATGACTGTTCAAAGAAGACTTTAAACATAACTTCTCTTGAAAAGAGACAAAATTTGGCATCATGGTATTATCACGTACCTACAGAAAAAGGATTTAGCCTCCAAGGACATTCATGCTGACATGGTTGCTACATTAAGGAATCATGATCCAGCTTAATCAGCAGTGCAAAAGTGGGTAACTGAATTTAGGAGGGGATGCTAACTCAAGGTCTAAACCTCCTGCAACTGCCACTGCCATGGAAACATTATGTTCACCAGATGGTGATGGATGACATGCAATTGATTATAAATCAAATATTCACTGCTATTAGCAAATCCTGTGAGAGAGTTGAGAATATTCTGCACAATGAATTTGGCATGACAAAGGTTTCTGCTTGGTGGGTACTAAATATTCTAACACCAGATCAAAAGTGCACTTAGCTGATCACATCATGGGAAAATCTTACATTGTTTGAGAGAGATCCACCTGAGCCAGGGACAAAGAGACAATCCATGCAGTGATTTAATGGAAGTTTTTCTGGTGTAGTAAACTGGTTCTGAGCAAATCTGTATGTTTTTCAAAGAGGGGATCTAGGTATATTTACATGCAAATTCATCAAAAATGTAAAAAAATGTAAAATGACCCCCTCACACACCCCACAAAAAGGAATTATGATCCCTACCCAATAGTTCCTTGTATTGGCCAGAGACCTCCCCCTACACTCACACAAATGTGCTATTGATATTCTCTGTCAGCA
The DNA here is from genome assembly GCA_963932145.1 of Acanthosepion lycidas. Taxonomy (NCBI): domain Eukaryota; kingdom Metazoa; phylum Mollusca; class Cephalopoda; order Sepiida; family Sepiidae; genus Acanthosepion; species Acanthosepion lycidas. The sequence continues at coordinate 56,621,664 of OZ010577.1, forward strand.
ACACTTTCAGTCAAGACTCCACCCAAAACTTCACAGTTCCTAATGCATGCGTTCAACAATCTCATTTTCTCTAACTTTTTTTATTTTTTTTTTAACTGTTTCCTGTTACTATTTTTATTTCTTAATTTTTCTTTAAATTTCTGTCTCAAGCCTTGATTTGAGACAAGTATGTATGTATGAATCTTTCCTGGGTTATTTGTCTCTTCATTAAGGGTGCTGGAGGTAAATGTTTTCTAGGTTTTGGCATTATCTGCTTGATAGTCACAGATCTGAACCTTCAAGTAACTTTGAAGGAGGCTATCCTATCAGCAGTTGTTTAATATTGTGTCTGTTGTACTGCCATTTTGTGAATGGTTTCTGGACTGAGCAATAGTCTCTGGTAGGGCCTCTCGATGCTATGATGATGGGTACCATTACAGCAGTATCTCTGGGCGAGTCAACCCAGGTCATTTATGCATGCATTTCCAATGGGTGTCTGTTTCACTGCCGACTCATCAACCACCAAACCAACCGAAATAAATATGAAAGCAATCAAATTGAAAACAAACAAAACTAGCAAACCCAGCCTAAAAAAAAGTAGACCCCAGTTATACCATCTCTTACACCAATGTAAAGGGTCTAGTTTCCAACTTTCCAAAAGTCCTCCCCTACTTCCCAGATCTCACTGAGTACAGTCTCACTATACTCATTTCAGTAAGAGAAGTCTTCAGTCTAAACCTGACCTCCTGTTCCTGTCTAAAATGGGTATTAATGCCTCAATCCCATTGCAGGAGCTCACAATCCTGGGCTACTCACCCATTATAACAAAATATGAACACCTAAATCACCACAGTCATGAACTCAGAGCTTACATAAAAGACAGGTTTCTTGGTGGCAAGGACACTAAAAATGTGAACCCTGATTTCCTATATATGTGCTTCCATGTGGCACTTATCCATAGCACAACATTTGTCTTTGCTCTGTATTGTCCTCAGGATGAAGTGTCAATAATTTTCAATCAAATACCAAGAGGATTGATAATATACTCACCAAATTTCCCTTAGCCAATTTTCACATATGCAGTGACTTAAGGCAGATATAGCAAAGACTTCTCCATCACATATGATCTAACCAAGATTATTGAAGAATCCACCTTAGTCCCAGATGTGACAGGACAGCAGGCAAACCTCCCCGACCTTTTTCTAACATTCTGCCCTGACAAATGCTCAGCATAGTCTTGCCCACCCATTGACAGGTCAGATCATTCCCTATTCAGTGTCCAGATTGACTCCAAATCAATGACATCCTCTGATTTACCATTCCATAGAACAGTTTTTCACTATGCAAAGGTAAACTGGGACAACTTTTGGTCCTGTATGACGGAAGCTCCTCTCCCAACCTTCTCCAAACATGTTGCTCCCATAATTGCTGCCATAATCTTCAAATGGATCCTTTCTGGAATGGAGTGTTTTATACCACACAAAAAATTCCAGCAACAACCAAACAGTCAGCCCTGGTTCACTCCTGAATGCACTGCAGCCATAGCTCACCAAAACCACTACTTGAAAATCTATCACAAGGAGCAGCGTAGTCTGGCACTAGCTTCTTTCAAAACTACCCACAATTGCTGTAAGAGAATTCTTGAAAGTGCAAAGTGCATCTACACACAATCTGTCCAGGCTAAGGTTGAAAAGAAACAAATTGTGAATTCTAGAGGATCACCAACCAAATTATGGACAGAGGCTGTGCCCACCATTATAAATGGCCCCAAGGTCATATCCTTCTCAACAGACAAGGCAAAGCTCTTCACCTCAATCTTTGCCTCAAACTCAGCATTCAATGACAAAGACCATCCCCTCCCCCTACTTCTCAGATCTCACTGAGCACAATCTCAGTAATATACTCATTTCAATGAGAGAAGTCTCTAAACTTTTCAAAAGTCTCAACCCAAAATAAGCAACTGGCCCAGACAAAATTTCAGTTGTTGTCCTTAACAGTATCAACCCAGAATTATCCCCAATCCTAGTAAAGTTATTTAACTGTTGCTTGAAGAAGTAATCTTTCCCAAGCATGTGGAAAGTGAGAAGTGCACACCTGGTCTTCAAGAATGTGGGCAACTGATCCTCCCCTTCCCAGTACAAACCCATTAGTTTCCTCAGTATCATCCATAAGCTTTTTGAGGCTTTGATCAACAAGAAGATTTTCAAGCACCTGGATAGGAACAACCTCTGGTGCAATGAGTAGTATGGGTTTCGATCTGCCTGATCTACTGCTGACATCCTAACTACCATTACACACAGAATTAGTGAGGCCCTTGACAACACACATACCACAAGGACCATAGCATTAGATATCTTGAAGGCTTTTGACAGGATGTAGCACAAAGGTTTGCTACGCAAGCTCTCCAACTATGGAATCACTGGAAGGGTTTTCTCTATTATAAAATCCTTCCTAACAGGTAGATCCCTGAGGGTAGTTATTAACAGCCAGTCCTCCGAAGTCTTGGTGGTCAACACAGATGTCCCTCAGGGTAGACTTCTCAGACCAACCCTCTTTTTGATTTACGCAAATGAGCTACCTAAGAATGTGCTTCGATCAGTTGTAAATGTTTATGACAATAATACAACAATATACTGGAGCACCTTTAAAATTCTAGGCAATTTGAGATTGGCAGCTGACCTCTATTCTGATCTAACACTAACTTCCCAATGGGGGAAAGACTGGCTAATTATACTCAATGCTTCTAAAACCAAATTGGTTACATTCCATCACCACCAATCTGACCTTGATGAATGGATATCCCCCTCAAGAAAGCATCAAGCCTTGAGAGGATATTGGGCCTCAAACTCAAACCTGACCTCAAGTGAAACTCCTATATATGATCCATCACTAAAGACGCAGGTAAAATGTGAATTTTATGAGTTACTAATTGTGAGTTCAATCCCTAGAATAGGTAGTACAAACATAGCCAAACTCAATGGAAACAGGGACAAGAAATAATTGAACAATTAACCAAAATGAGATATCCCTAAACATGGACACTAGAATGAGAATAATCTAGCTTCATAGATTGAATAAAGGGTTCAGTTTGAAATTCTTTGTAGGTTACACAAATTGATAGACACCTAAAGAAGGCTGATAAGCATAAAGGCCAAACTGTTGTGATCTTAATAACAATTATTAGATCAGGATATTAGTCTGACTGTAAATGATATAAAATGCTAATTAATTTCGAAATTATAGTTGTCATTTTCATATACAACAAACTCTGGTTACATTGTATAATTCAACTAATTACTAATAACATTAATTGTACAAGAAAATCCAAATGAAGTGAATATTATCATACAGTAAATTCCTCCTTCAAATACTCCATGCTACTCAAACAATTATCACTGGTAAGCCATTGCTGCAATTTGCCCAGCAATACAACGGAAATACCCATCATCAAAGAGATGATTAATACTATAAAATTTTCTTAAAAACCTTGTGATAATAGTTTTGTCAAACCCACATGGTATCTGCACTTTTAGTAAGAGAAAAGCCATAAAAAACTTATATCACATATTAAGAGTATTTGTATATTTAAGGCTGAATTGAATCACATTTTATAACAATCGATAGACACACAAAGTTAATGTATTCCATTCAAAATAAGCACTGCATTTTTAATTATCCAGAATTTCCTTCCATTACAATTTATATAAAACTGAAATGTAAAAAATGAAATGGAACTGAATAATATATAAAATCTGAATATTTGAAAAATCTGAATTATTCCTGTCCTAATCCTTTGTAAAAATTTTTATTCATTCAAAAGCTTGTTCCTCCAGGTGTTGTGATGGATAGCAATATTTTTTTAAATAAAAATTCAAGAGCCAATTTGTAATATCTTCATTTATTATAAAGTGTTATATTATTTATTATAAAGAAATATAGTCTTAAGGTGTGCTATATTTATGGAATAAAGTGCTCAATATCAGAGATAGAGCGTGTGTAAATATAAAAGTGAACATAGAAGTCAACACTTAGAGGCGACAGTCTGTTTCATGCTATATGCAATCGTCAAGCCACGATTGCATATAGCATATGGCTTGACGATTGCATATAGCATGAAACAGACTGTCGCCTCTAAGTGTTGACTTCTATGTTCACTTTTATATTATTTATTATATATAGTCTTTATTATATATGTTCTTTCATTTATTATTATGTATTGTAATATGTTCATTTATTCATGGTATAATCCTTTTAAAATTTTCTTGTTCCTCCAGGTGGAGTGAAGGATAGCAGCCAATTTGTAATATTTTCATTTATTATAATGTATTATATTCTTCTACATAATAAATGTGAAAATGTCTGTGGGCGTCACACTTTTTCAATTAAAAGGATACAACTCTCTAACTTTTAAATACCTCATCTTCTCCTTCTATATAATAAATGCGAAAATGTCTGTGTGTTACATTTTTCAATTAAAAGGACACAACTCTCCAACTTTTAAATATCTCATCTTCTTCAAATGAGACTTACTCATCCAGGATTGGAATTGAATCCTCAGATTGCAAATTTAACTCTCTGTAAAATTGAAGACAAAGTGATGAATTTGGCTCAAAGAGATGTCAACTATTTTGGTCTGTCAAATTTTGAGAGAAACAAGATACAACATGGAAGAAGTGTGACAATGTGTTCAAAACAATGAGCCCCTGTTGAACCAAGACCAACAGCAAGTGTATCAGAAGATCGTTGATGACATCCGCAACAACAATAGAGGGATTTTCTTTATGGATTGCACCTAGAGGTACTGGTAAATTTTTTGTAACTAACTTTCTTTTATCTAGAGACTACAAAGAAAAGTATCTCTAGAAGCAGCAGCATCTGGAATTACTGCTACCCTCTTGCCTGGAGAGCATACATCACCTTCAAAGTTCCATTGGATTTGAACTACAATGAAACTCCTATTCGCAACATCAAAATAGGAACCAACTTGGCTAAGCTGCTGGAGGAGACAAGCTTCATTGTCTGGGGTGAATGTACCATGGCACACAAGCAACCATTTGAGTCCTGGACAAAATACTCAAAGACATTAGACAGAAGAATTCACGAATCATGGGAGGTATCACTGTGCTACTCTCTGGTGATTTTAAACAAACATTACCAGTCATTGTAAAAGAAACAACGGCTGATAAAATCAATGCTTGCCTGAAAAATTCTTACATCTGGAGCCATGTTCAAAGACTCAGCCTGAAAATAAACATGATAGTTAGAATCACAGGTGACTTTGAAGCAGGAAGATTTGCTGCTTTGTTGTTGCAGCTTGGCAATGGAACCATCAAAATGGATGAAAATGGAGATATTTCACTCCGAAATGGTTGTAGAATTTCAGTCTCAAGTATCCAAGACTTGATTAGCCATGTTTATCCAAACATTAAACACCATTTCATGGATTCAAACTGGCTTTGTGTGATCGCCATATTAGCTCCCAAGAATCAAACTGTGGATTGCATCAACTGGAAACTTCTCCAAGAAATTATAAAAGAAAGCATGAAATACTTTTCCATTGACACTGTGGTTGAACAAGAGCAGTCAGTGAATTATCCAATCGAGTTCCTAAACTCATTAAATCCTCCTGGAATACCATCATGCAAGATGGAATGTGTCAGTTATGCTATTGAGAAATCTGAATCCTCCAAAGCTTTGTAATGGAACAAGGTTAATTCTCAAGAAGATGCTTTCTCATCTCTTGGAAGCAGAGATCCTTATTGGTCCGGGAAATGAGGAAAGAGTTTTAATTCCAAGAATCCCTTTAATTCCTCCAGATCTTCCTTTTGAGTTCAAATAACTTCAGTTCCTAGTGAGAGTGAGCCATGTAATCAATAAGTTCCAAGGACAAGCATTGAAAGTAACTTGAATTCATCTGATGGAACCCTGCTTTTCTCACGGCCAGTTCTATGTTGGTTGTTCAAGGATTGGGAATGGAAACAAGCTATTTGTACTGACTGCAAATGGGAAAATCAAAAATGTTGTTTATCATGCAGCTTTGCAATAAGTTCCAAATAGTAAAATTATATCATTGTTTTGATGAAAACTTTTTAGAAAAATACTGTTCAAGTTTAATGAAATTTAATTTGTTCTCAACGCATGAAGTGTCATTGTTGGGCCAAAGCACCAATCAAGAGCCCTCCACAGGAGCTAACTTAAATGCTGCCCAACAGGATGGCTTTTAGGCTAGTTATTATATATATTCTTTCATTTATTATTATGTATTATAATATGTTCATTTATTCCTCGTATAATCCTTTGCAAAATTCTTCATTCAAAAGCTTATTCCTCCGGATGGTGTGATGGATAGCAACTTGAAGTGAGAAATTGGAGAGCCAAGTTTGAATTCCAGTCAAATTTGTTATATTTATTTACAAGCAAAATGTACAAATACATTTCTTTTACCACAAGCTATGGGTTAAATATTAAGGCTTGTATCTGGAAAAAATCATTTTTACCTCACAAAAATTGTTAATGTAATATTTTCTCGAAAAAACAAAAGAATTATTCTTACAATCCAAAATATATTTTGGCTTTAAATAACCCATAAGGGGTTGATAAGCCATAAAAAACAAATCATTCAATCCTCTAGGTCTAGTTACCCTTAAACTCTTAACCTTACTATGATCAAGAAGTTTTTGCTTTCTTCTTCCAAAATAGCCATAACAAGAAACTGGCTCAAAAAAATCACATGCTTATTCATTCATTCACTTATTCAATCAATCTTTCCCCGGTGTTTCATTCACTTTTCACTAATTGATTCACACCTACACAAAATTTTGCTGTTTTTTCCATATATACAGAAAAAAAATCAGCACTTTCAAGAAGAGGACTAATAGCTAAGAGATCTAAAGTTCTATGACATTAAGCTAAATGGTTTGTATTTGCTGTACAGCTGATGTGCTAAGAAAGAAAACTGAAAAGGAAGAGGTTTGTGCTTATAGCTCAAATAGATAAGCAATTAGAAGTATGGCTTTTGAGACTACCCCAGTGTAATAAGTGTGATATTATGGCTAGGGAAAAAAGGAAACGCATGTGGCCACTTCAAGCAATGATTAGCAATTGTTTTTATTTCAAGTATATATAAATGTATTGGCTTTGTCTTATTTTATAGAAAATGGAAATAAGAAAGAAACTTATATTTAACATCAGGAAGAGATATTTGAAATCTCTTTACATAATGAGGAAGGAGGGCTTGGAAAACCTGATACTCACAGGTCAGATTGAAGGCAAGAGGAAAACATCATATAACATACTTAGTGAGTTTGAGTAAATGGATGGCAGAACAAGTTTTAGGAGAAATAACAAAAAGACAAGATTTATGAAGGACAGAAAATTATGGAGAACCATAATCATCTACATCCTGAAGAGACATTGCTCGTGAAGAAGAGTGACAATTTGACAATTCTAAGAGAAAAAAAAAACTGATTCCAGATCTGTGCAAAAGGGTCCTATCCTTGATCAATCTGTCCACTGCCTTCAAAATTAATTGTACACATTTTTTAAATGTAACTTGAGCAGTCAGTAATACGTAACCCTTGTAAATGCAAGCACATGCACAAAATTAGTATTGCTAGCTAATTCTTTCTCTATGAACTCTTTGAAACAATATAATATAGGCAGATATGTCTTTTTATTTGTTAAAAAGCCTTAAATAAATTGTGGAAAGTTAAAGGAGTTAAAACTTAGCTTTGTAAATATATTCACGTTGTCCACAAAGAAAAAGCAAAGGAAAAGAAAAAATCATTAAAGTGTAAATACAAAACGTTTATATTTCAGAAATAGTTATGGTGACCTACAAAATGGTTTTGCTCATTTTTTTTTAAGCCCAGTTTCTTCTTGTGAAGACAGTTTTCATATTTGAAACAATAGACTAGACATATAAATATTTCTTAATGACTTCACCTTGCAGTTTTACATCCAATTGCTACTCATATTATATTCACTGTTAGGACTCTGACAGACTACATGATAAGTTGTTCTTTTATTTATACTCTTAAATAATAGTTTAGCAATGTTGTGGCCTTGTTAGGGCCAGAAATAAAGACATAAGAGAGAAATTGAGTTAAACAAATATATTAACAGAAACAGTAATACAAACATATACAAACGAGTGTTACAGCAAGAATGTTTGGTCCAACTGTCAGAGCTGACTGCTGGAAATTTCCCTCTCTAAAAGGCAGTACCTGCACCTATTTATAGCTGGGAGAGTCCATGCATGCGTGGGTAAATTACCGTAACAAGCAGACTATTATTTTTAGGGGGAATGGTATCTCTACTCAGACTGCCTGAATTTGACATTCAAGGTCAAAAGCAGACAAAATAAGGAAGTCGATTTTGATTGGCTGAGCCAATGTGAGAACGATAGTCAAAGAAAGGGTTTTTCAGTGAGTTGTTTCTTAACCATCAAACAATGCAGATGTGTTTCCTTTTATGTCAGAAATGGCACCCCAGTGGAAGGCGAACAACCCCACTGGATAGTTAGAAAATGTAGACATCGCCAACATTAATAAAATAGTTAACTTAAAATTATCTTTATGTCTTTCATCTCAAAACCCAAAAACATTTTGCCACCCAGCCAAGAGAAGAGAGAGAGAGAATGCAACAATATCTTGTGTGGATACAGTAGTAGACACAAAATGCACAAAAATATTTAACAGAAAATGTCAATCTAGGTTCAATTCTAAACTATGTTACTTGAAGAGCATAAAATTTTTAACAACTTAATAACTTCCTTTCTCCACAATTTCCTGTCTTTGTAGCTCTTAATAAAGTTTTCATTTCTGCTATCTCTCCTCATCTCTCTTCTGCCAACCATTTGCATAAGCTCATTAGATAAGTTATGTACTGATCTTGTTATAAAATAAGACATATCTCAACTGATTTGCAGGCAAATAAACTAACATACTCAAGAGCGAGATCCGGATGTGAACAGGACAAGGCCCTGTCACAAAATGACCATTACTGTTGTTTGCGCATGGGCCCGACGCACGAGTTCCAGTCGAAAAATAAAATAATATTTTAAAGTGTTTCTATTTTTCGACCAATAAAAATGCTTCCCTCCTAATTATACTCGCGTCATTTTTCAAGCCTATTAAGCCATAAAAAATGCCATAAAAGGAGTCACACGGAGAAGTACTAGCAGTCAAAAGGAGGCCAGGGAAGAGATCTGTCATGGTCCGTCTGGGCAGTCAGCAGCAGTCAGCAGGAGGAGCACCACGCCAACCAGTGAGAACTACTATGAGGGATCAACCCAGATCGGCAGTCAGCTTATGAACTATACCACAAGGTAGTTGTCCTAAAACCACACGTTCCTATTGAAATAAATCACGTAAATCTATTTCTGCTGTTGTCGCATTTCTTTCTTGCAACCATATGCTTGTCTATAACAATTTCCTCTGTCCCTCTTGCCCTAAACATGGTCTATAAGTATCAAATTTTCCAAGCTTGCTTTCTTCATTATTTTCTCTTTTGGATGCTTAGTATATGTGTCCTTTTCATTTTCATTTCTCTAAAATTTTGTTGTTGCTCACATGTCCAGTCCATGGTATTTTCAGCATCCTTCTGTAGAACCAGGTGTCTGTTGCTTTAAATCTCTTCTTCATCTGTGAGGAGATTGTTTAGCATTCACTGCTATATAAGAGGATTGATATTACATAACAGTTCAGTATGCTTTTCTTTGTTTCTAATGAAATTTTCTTGTTTCTAAATACTTTGCTTCACTTTTGGAGGGTAACTTTCACTGTTCAATATACCTTTTGATTTCAGTACCACATTTTCCATCCTTTGCTAAAACACTTCCTAGATATTTAGATTTTTGTACTCGCTTCATTTTCATATCTCCAATTTGTAAAACTTATAATTCTTTCAGATTCACCTCACTGTAAAGGTTGAATAAATCCTGTGAGAAGATACATCCTTATCTTATACCATTTTCAATTTTTGTATATTTGCTGAATTCAATTTCTATCTATGTATGCAGGCAGTTTGCTGCCAATTTAAGTGTTATGTCTTATTTTAATATCCTTCCCAAATATATCAAGCTTACCTAGCAGTTCCAATAGTTATTTGTGATATAGTTTATCAAATACTTTTGCATAATCTATAAAACATAGGCATACATCTTTTGGTATTTGTATTGCTCTTTCTAATATCATTCTGAATATGAATATCACATTCCTTGTTCCTTTAATGAAACCTCACTTATCTTGTCCTATTTCCAGTCTAATTCTGCTACATGATCTATTCATCATAATTTGGATGATAAGTCTTGTTTTGTAGTTCATTAGGCTGACTGTCCAATAGAGTTCACATTCATTAGTACCTGGATTCTTAAGTAGCACTATGAAAATGGATCTACTTAAGTCTTCTGTTATATTTTGTTTATTATATCTGTAATGTTTTTAATTGGTGAAATCATTTAAAGTTGCCAACATTTCTATTACAATTCCATCTGGTACTAAAGCTTTCTTTCTGTTTAATTTGGCCAGTGCTGATTCCACTTCAGATTTTAATATTTTTCTGGTCATTTGATATTTCTGTGTATCACCAGTTGTCCTCTTTCATCATGGAAGAGTTCTCTGATGTATCTCTTCTATTTCTGAAGTATTTTTTCTTTCTCTAATATCATTGTCCCATCCTTGGATTTTGTGCATCATGTTTTTGTTCTATTAGTTCCCTTATTCCTTTATGCATATTTGCTTTATTTATAATGCTTATTCTTTCTATTTCTGCACACTTTTCATTGAGCTATTCCTTTTTTGCCTACCTGTATTTGTTCTAAATTCCTTTGGGCAATGCCCTATATTTTGTGCCATAGCTTGGAATTGTTTACTGTCTCATTTTCATCATGCTGAGAACTTCATCTGTCATCCATTCTTTTTCTCTTTTTTACTTTTCTTTGGGATGATCTCATTTCCTGATGTAACTAAAACTTCTTTTAAAAAGTGGCCTTGGCCTTCTCCAATTTCTGTAGTTTTACTCTAAGGTTACATATCACTGGAAGGTGGTCAATTCTGCAGTTGGCACTTAGGTATTGTCTTGCAGTGTATCTACACATGCTTAAAAGCTGAAACTTTGCAGGTTAATAATCTGATATATGTTTTACATAATGTATCATTTTTATGTTTCTCTGCAGATTATAAGTTAAATAAATTTTAAATTGGTATCTACTCAGTCGGGATATTATATCTTATTAATAATTTTCATTAAAAAATATTTATTTTGTCTGAAACTAGTTATTAGAATATGTCCTAATCATGTATGGATAATTTGAATATAATTTGTGTCTTACAGATACATCAAGTTGAAACACTACTTCCCATACGATCACTGAATTTAAGCAATATCAAGCCTGATGAATACCTAGATGTGTGACTGCTTGAGAATACCAGGTATCATAAGCTTCATTATGCAGGTGGTATAATGAATAAAGGCTTGGAATTGTTAATCAAAGAGCAAAGTTCTAATTGCTGTTGGGTTTGTTATATTCACTTACACATAAATACCCTTAGGAAAAGAATGAATTCACTTGTTCTCCTCCCATCTGTGGGTTAATTAGTAAGACTTGTATCACAAAACCATTATTATCTCAAAATAAAAATTCTTACAATCCAAAAATATTTTCTGGCTTTAAATAACCAGCAATAGGTTGATAAATCATAAAAAACGAGGGGGGCACTCTTTAAACCTATAACTAGGCAATGCTATTTTCACTCACCATTTTAGTCTTTTTGACTCTGGCTTTCAGATGTAGTCGTATGTAGCTGCTAACAAGGTGTGTTCATTTCTTTGGTCCTTCTTTAACTTATATACTCTCTCACACATGCATACACACACACACACACACACACATGTCTAACACACACACTTGTTACAGACACACACACAAGGACATTCTTCTTATAACTTGTTTTAATGTTTTTTTCCTTTCGTTACAATTGTCTACACATGTAATTCCTTTTGTTAATAACATACATTGTCGTTTGTTTTATATTTATTGTTTTGTGGTTTTATTTTTACCTGGACTCACATTGATTCTGTCAATATTGTTTGTGGGATAAATGTTCCAGGTGCCCGTAAATATTTACTATCCAAAGTGTTGAGTCCCACATCATAATGTTGACTAATATTTACCCAAACATACTAGAATCCCACAACAATATTTAGTTTTGTGTTTAGAATTGGATTTCTGGTTCTTTCTAAAGTCTTTTCATTCTCTTTGACTCCCAGTAGCCACTTTCTTCTTAGAGGAAGTATCATCTTACTTGGACGGAATTGATTAAAAAAAAAAGGCAAGAGTGAAATTATTTAAGTTTGAGGGCAACTTCAATTTTTTAAGAAATTACTTTGAGAATATAAAAACAGAGCCAATTGAATAATTTTTTTTTTTTTTTACTATGGCTATATCACAAATGTCAATCCCAATTATAAAATGAAGAATACTTTCTCATAAAAATTTATGTTACAATCTCTCTATTAATCAATCTAAGTCTTCAATCTCCAGTTAGAACAGCCAATGTTCAAATCCAGGTTATATGCTAAAATCTGAATTGTTAATATAAACTTTGTCCAGGTAGAATGTTATTGCATTAGCTTTTCCTTTGAAAATCAATACATTTGCAAAATTTACAAAATTGAATAATAGAGTTATACTCCCAGTTTGCTCATACCTAGATTAACATACATGCTAATTCTTTTTGAAGCTGCATCTTTTCAGAATGTGGGCGATCACAGCTCTCCACAACTTCCAAGTCTTTGTTTCACTAAGTAATATTTTCCCTCTTACTATCCCACCCAGTCTATGTTCTGTCATCCATTTGCACAAACTTGTTATATCAGATACTTGCTGTTTTCCTTTTCCCTCCTCCCCTGCCCAGGCTGTTCCAAAATGCTGATAAAAACAGGAGTTGAAAAGACTGATTGCAAAAGAGTAATCTATAAGAATAATTATTGGAAAATATATATTTAAAGATTCATGTAAAAACCCTCTAATAATAGGAGGACTTAAAATATGACCTCATTTTCAACAGCATGTGTGAACTAGTGTGTGTATATGTATGTATGTATGTGTGTGTGTATATATATATATATATATATATATATATATATGTATGGATATATGTATATGTATGGGTATGTGTGTACACGCCTATATGTATGTATGTACGTGTAAATATAAATATGTTGTTGCGTATGTGTGTATACGCATGTGTTTTTGTACATAGAAATTTAGGTCCTTGCTAGATTAGATAATTGTTATGTTTTTTATGTTTATATTTGATTTGTAACCTGTAGTCAATATTACTTTTGTCAAATTCTCTTGATTACACAATGGCCCTTTTATAAATGCTATTCAGTTCTATTAGGTTGGTGCAAAAATAATGATGTAACAATGTTGTTTTTTGACGTATTTTTGAACACCAAAAAACGACATTATTACGTCATTATTTTTGCACCAACCTAATAGTTCCCCCCACCCCATCTCTCTCCTCCACTCCTTTTTCTTTTCTTTTCCCTCTCTCATGTTCTGATCTTTAAGATTAACTCATCTATTGTGCGTGTGTGTCACCACAAAATGTATCTTTTCCGGTATATCTTTAATGTATTTTAGACATCTGAGAATATTCATATTTCTCTCACTTAAACCGTCTTTGACTCCTTTCTTTAAAACTTCTCTCTGTTAAATTTTAATCCCCCCTTCATCTTTAGACCTTCCTGTTCTTCTCTCGTCTGTTACCCCTCCCTATAGCTTTCATTTACTCTAACATTCATCCCACACTCCCATACATACACTCTCACTAAATTTTATTTTTTATTCCTGGAGTTGTTTTTTCTGTTTTCTTTTTGAATTTGTAGGTCTGATGAATTGGATCATATTTATGATTCCAATGGAATAAATTATGACCATGGAATATTAGTGTTTAAGACTTTTTATTATATCTTTTCTCTGTCCCGGAGTTCTACCTGGATTCTATCCTCTTGGATTTCTTTTTTATACAAATATATATGTATGTGTATGTATGTATGTATGTTTATTTATATATTTTAGATATATGATTGCATATGTATGTGTATATTTACCACTAATATTATATATATATATATATATATATATATATATGTATATATATATATTTTAATACAAATAAAATCTGTCATTTAAAAGATTGATGTTATATTTTGCACCTCAACTTCAGAGTTTCATAGATGAAGCCTTTTTGTAATTATTCAGTTCTTCACTCATTAGGAGGTTTCATCAATTGACTGCAGTTTTTCATTATTTTTAAACTATTATTTTATTTCTTAAACCTTATTTTTAGTGGATACCAGTATTTGAGTATGCACTCCACTTATTTGTTAAACAGTATAATATGTGTGTGCGTGTGTACATAGACTCACACACTAGTTATCATGTATGTGCATGAACACACACACTCACACTAGTTATTGTGTATATGCACACACATTGGTTATTTTATGTTTATATAAGTACAAAGTGATTGACTTGTTACTGTGAAATTTAGAAAAAAGACTCCATAAAAATGAATACCTATATAAAAAATAATTTTACATTTGAAATTCATGCACTTTGTTGCAAATCATTATAATTCAAATGCACTGAATGTAGTAAATTAAGACATTGCTTTTCTCTTAAATGTTCAGTTGGTAATTTAATCAGAAATATATAATACAAGTCATCAAAATAGTGCAAAATATACATGCTAACTATTACTCTATAGCAGGCATCTTATATATAAATATGTATGAATATTAAACTGGAGCAAGACCATTTTATATATTCATTAATTTTTGTGAGAATGAAAAGGAAAATTGTTAGAGATGTTTTGAAGAATCCTCACTTAATGACAAGACATTGGCAATGATGTAAAGACATCAGGGTTGAATGTATCAATGAAGACAGTCACTAGATGCTTTTATTGAGCTGGACTTTGAGCTTGTTACCCAAGGAAAACACCTTTGCTTAAGGCTAAATACCTAAAATGCAAATTAGCTTCTACTAGAAGCCATCTAGAAGATGGGAGTAAATATTGGAAATCTGTTTTATGGTCAGATGAAACCAAACTAAAATTAATTGGTCACATGAACTCCTGTGATGTAAGTCAACAAAGTTTACAAACCAAAAAATACCCTCCCTACAATTAATGAAGGGAGCATTCTGCACTTGGGATGTTTTGCTGGTTCTGGATTAGGAGAACTAGTGAGGGTACAGGGTATCATGAATAAAGAGCAGTAATTGGCTATTCTTAAAAATAATATAAAACAAAGTGCACAAAAGCTGTCATTGGGATGTTACTGGATGTTTGTTGTAGTAAAGAAAAGAAAAGACTGTCAACTTATAGTAGCAACTGCAATAGATTTCTTCTGTTTCTCGACCGCAACACTTGTAGCCAAATCGCAACAGTCCAACAAGCAAAGTAGAAACAACAAAATGGGGTCACAGGTCCAACCTTCACCTCTCATGAGCAAAAATGTGTGTTCAGCTCCCAGCTCAGAAAATCTTCTGCCTTTATAAGCGAAAAACAACGGCTTTTGTTCATCCAGAGATTTTTCTGATTGGTTACGCCATTCAGGGGAGGGGAGAACATTAGCATAGATTCTAGTCATTGAAGTAGATTTTTGCTAACTACTTTTTGTAATTTTTCTTCGGCAGATTGCACACAGAACACAAACAAACAGGGTAAATGATTATCTCTTTCACTACAATGTTCAAACATAACAATGACCTGAAACACATGGCACAAATTACAAAATACTTAAATGGCAGCAGAATTAAGGTATTGGCTTGCCCCACACAAAGTCCTGACCTAAACTCCATTGAATATTTATGGGCATATTTGAAGAAAGAACAAAAAGAAAAGTCCTAATTTGGAGGAACTAGAAGCTATTGCCAAGAATGGAGCAAAATACCTTATCAGTCTTGTAAGGAACTATCAAAAATGATTAAAGGCAATCATTACAAAATTGATATTTGAGGCAAGAGGGCTAATAATTTTGTCCTATATTGAATGTTTTTTTGTGTTTCTATTTTTTTGCATTATTGTTTGACATTAAAATAAAAATGTTGTTGTGGACATCACTGCACATTCTTTCAAATCCATTATTTCATCATTTGTGAAAAGAATGTACATGAAGTTTCCATGAAAATTTAAGGTATTATAGCTTTATTTGTAATCATATATATATATATATATATATATATATATATATATATATTAATACACAATAAAATCCAAAATCACCTAATATGAGGCGATTTTAGATTTTATTGTGTATTAATTTTTACTCTGTAATAATAAATACATTGAGCTCTTTTTGTGGATTAGTTTTAGTATTTTATATTACTAGGATCCATTTATTATATACCAAAAGATTTATTACTTTTACTATATATATATATATATATATATATAGATAGATAGATAGATAATATTAGTGGTAAATATACACATACATATGCAAAATATATAAATATATATACATAGATGTATACACATACATGTATATTTTTTGAATAAAAGATTCCAAGAGGATAGAATCCAGGGAGAACTCAATGTCCTGGACAGAGTAAGGATATAATAAAAAGGCTTAAACACTAATATTCCATGTTCATAATTTATTCCATTGGAATCGTAAATACGATCCAATTCATCAGACCTACAAATTCAAAAAGAAAACAGAAAAAACATCTCCGGAAATAAAAATAGAATTTAGAGAGAGTGTAAGTATGAGAGTGTGGGATGAATGTTAGAGCTAAAGAGAGGGTAACACACGAGAGAAGGTGGGAGATTAAAACTTAACAGAGAGGAGTTTTAGAGAGGTGAGTTGAAGATGGTTTAAGTGAGAGAAATATGAATGTTGTCGGATGTCTAATACATTAAAGATGTAACCGGAAAGGATACATTTTGTGGTGACATACACACACAATATAGACGATCTAATCTTAAAGTTCAGAAGAAGAGGGAGGAAGAGGAAAAGAAAAGAAAAAGGGGTGGGGGAGAGAGATGGGGTGGGGGAAACTAAAACTAAAGGGCATTTACTGAAAGGGCCGCTGTGTGATTAAGAAAAATTGACAAAATTAATATCAACTACAGGTTACAAATCAAATATAAACATATAAAAAATAAATATAACGATTATCTAATCTAGCAAGGACCTATATTTTTATGTTCAAAAACACATGCGTATACACACATACACAATAACATATACATGTACATACATAGATACATCTAGGCATGTACCCACATACACAATAACATATATACGTACATACATACATCTAGGCGTGTACCCACATACACATATATCCATATATATATATATTAGGTTGGTACAAAAATAATGACATAATAATGTCGTTTTTTGACGTATTTTTTAACGTCAAAAAACGACATTATTACATCATTATTTTTGCACCAACCTAATATATATATATATTCTCATATACATACACATACATACACATACAAGTTACATATACATACATAAATACACACACACATACATACATATACACATACATCCATACACATCCACTCCTACATATATATACACATTTACACACATATATACATACGGACATACACATATGTGCACATAAACATATATACATATGCTTAGTTTAGCCAGGCATTGAGCACCGAGAAGAGAGAAAGAGTATGCCTTGGCAATCTTAGGGAGGACTTGGAATTTTGTTTGTTAAAACAACCAATGCAACTTCCTCAACCACCAAGTAAAGCCATTCTGTATGAATGCATTTATTATGCACATATGATGTCAGTTTTATTTTCTATCCATTTTAAAATAATCTAATCGACAAGATATTTTTTAATGCCATGTCTCTTCAGGATGTAAGTAATCACAGTTTGTAACAGATCCCTTTAATTTATTATTTACACCATTTTACATGTGAACTAATGTCCTCGTCTTTATTGTTGTTACCCCACACACGTTTCAGCTGTTTTGCCCTCTGGAGTTCATCAGGTGTATGTGGCTCCACCTAACCAACAGGAATTTCAAACTACACTCTTTATTTAATCTAGTGGGGATAAACTGTTTTCGTTCTACTGCACATGTCTAAAGATATCTCCTCTTGTCCTTATTTTTAATACTGGTCAGTAATTTCTAAGATGAGGAATTATTATTATTTATACTATTTCCATCCAGACTATTGTCCTTATCTTTGTTGTTCCAACTGTTGTGTCCTCCAGCCTTCACCACATGTATATCAATTGGGTAACCTACTGGGAATTCCAAAATTAACCCTTTATTTAATCTACAGGGTTTGAATGTTCTCATTCCACTGCCCATATCTAAGAATATCTTGTCTATTTCTAATTTTTAGTACTGCTTAGTTATTGCGTGACTTGTTTCCACTAAGTCCAAGTACAGACTGCCCAATCCAGGGATTGAACTCACAATTACTATCTCACCAAATTCATGAAACAACACTTTAATCCACTAGGCTATTGTAGCAGATCTAAATACACCTGATGAAGGCTGGGGGGCACAACAGCCAAAATATTGTGATATAACAACAACAAAGATAAGGACAATAGTCTACATGTAAATAGTGTAAATAAGGATAACTCCTCATGACAGAAATCCAGACAGAAATCCTTTTCTTTATTATCGATGAACTGCAAAGACCTCTTGGAAAAGATAGTGGAGTGGTTTCCTGTTGCCTTCTCCATGGTTTTGAATTCAGAATTTTCTTCCTTTTGGACTAGTTGCCACTCAAGTCTATAGAGGTTAGTATACCCTGTTATTTAACACATAGCTAGTTGGAAACAAGTTCATGCCTTTCTGAAGTGAACACAGCAGACTAAGCCAGAATTTGAACCCTGCTCACTGATTCCACTTTCTGTAATGATGTCTTTTACTCTACATCCACTTTTATATTTTATATCCACAAGATATCATATTTTATATCATATCATATTATTATATATTATTATACTTTATATCCACAAGATATCATATTTCCAATTGAAATGATCTGTAGTAAGAGTGAACAAAACCAGCAGATACATTTTTGTCTTTTTTACTACAAACCCAAATTAATGAAGATTCTTTAAATTTTTATGTTTATGTTTATAAAAAGATAAGATGCAGGTTGGTTTTATACAGTTAAAAACATGTACAGAAAGATCAAAGACAAACAAATAAAGAAATAAGAAAAAAAAGAAGACATTTTGCAAAGAAATGAAAGTAATTTTGTCTTGGGAAACAAAACAAGCAAAAAAAAAAAAGCAAGAAAGCAAATAAAAGCAGGATAAAACAATACCAAATACAAATAAGAAATGCAAGAAAATATTACAAATGAATAAAAGAAAAGATGAAAGAACTCACAGCTCACTGAAATTCTTTGATCGGGAATAATTTCTCTTCTAGTTCTAATAGTTTGTTTTGTGAAGTATTGATTCTGTTGTTGTGTCTGGTTTTTGTTGCTGATATTGACAGATGAGCACCAGTCTTACTGTAGCAATTCCACCTCACCCCAGCAAAAACTAGAACCAACCTTCACTCTATCCTATATCATCTTCTTCTGACTCCAGTGTTTGGAGTTGACAGAAAACGGTTCACATTTCTTTCTTCAAGCAAACACAAATGCATAGCTGCACACATATTCAGTACTGGACAGGCATATAATCATTGTTTGAATTTCTGGGATGAGGAATTATTATTATTTATAACTAATATCCCCATCTTTGTTGTTATCATGTTCTGGCTATTCTGCCTTCCAGCCCTCAAATGTCTGTCAATATGGATAACCTTCAGGTAATTTTGAACTGAACCCTTTATTTAATCAATGGGTGTAGATTGTTCTCATTTTATTGTACATGTCTCATATATATTTTATTACTGCTCAGGTATTGTGATAGTAACAAAAATGAGGACAATAGTCCACATGTAAATAGTGTAAATAATGATAACTCCTCATCTTAGAAATTCAGACAAATTTTTTTTTTATTATTGATGAGTTGCCATGATTTTCTTAGGGAAAGATATGAGTCATTTCCTGTTGCATTTTCCATGTTTTTTTATTCAGTTTTCTTTCTCTTGGACTAGTTTCCACACAAGGCTATAGAACACAGTCAACCCTATTATTTAACAGATAACTAGTTGTAACAAAAGTGAGGATGATAGTCTGACTGTAAATAAACATATAATGTGAAAAAATTTGATAAAGGGATGAAAATTCTGCATGTTATAGCACTGCTCTCTTTTACTGCATATTCATGAATCTATATCATAAAAAAGAGCTGATTCTCTGCCTGTCATGCACTGTCTGTGTATCTCTTTGCATGCATATATATAATGTATATGTTTATGTTCATGTTTAATATAAGTTACATATACATGTGCCATTAAATGCACACACATGCACACACACACACAGAGAATGTGATTGAGTTTGAAATAAGGCATTGGTACAATACATTCCCCTGCCACTCAGCCTAAAAAAACTACCATCAGCTGAGCAATAAAATCAAAAATTGGAAAATAAGAAAAAAAGCATTTAATTTTTTTTAAACCTTACAAAATCATATAATCATAAATCATTTATCATTTTTGAAGGTTTTATAAAATTAACTTTTTTTTTTAAGTTGCTGAACTTATTCAGTAATAAATAGGATTAATTTTAAAAGTTTTTTTTGAAATTTGTAAAAATATTTTTAGGTATATCATTTAATTAAAATATACATGTGCACACACAAATGAATATATACACACCATTTAGATGAAATTGAAATGAATATCTATATTGTGAGGGCTAATTTTGCTTTCTGCTTGGCAACTCCTGATAGCAGGAAAGGGTAGAAACCAGCTCTTTGAAATCATTTTTATGCCCCCCTGTATTTAAACTTAATATATTTTTTAATAAATGTAATATTTTAATTGGACAAACAAATTAGATTTGAAATTTTACCTGCAACAAAACAATAGGTACCAAACTAGTATTCTATAAAAAGTGAGAAATTTTAAATGAGTATTTACTATATCAGCTTTCAAAACTATTAACGTAATTTTTGAAAATTGAAAAAATTAATCTTTTCCAGACAGACCAGCCATATTAAAAACATGATGAATTCAATGTAATGGCAGCATACTTAAAAAATTAATATCTTATTTGGTGATTTTTCATAGATAGATGCTCAAATTTCAATACCATGACAACTAGGCATCAAGTTATAAAAGTCCAGGAAACCTTGTAAACCATTCCTAACTATGACAATAAGTTTGAAATTGGGAAATAGATGAATTTAGTTCCAATAATGACTCAGACTTTGGTGATTGGCCAAGAATCAAGTGTAAACATACAACCAAATCCCTTTTTCAATAACTAAGCAGTTTTTACCCACAATGTGTTCCAATTCCAGTTTTCATTGATGCAAGCAAAAACTGGGAAAAGACAAGTATATATTCACAGGAGAACAGAAAACACAAATGCGGCTTTCAGTATATTTGGTTATTTATTCATGGATTCACCTGGCACAGTCTGGTGCTTAGGTAACATTTAGGACATCTTTGTTACTATTTCTGTCTTCTCTCACAAGAGATTAACCAACTAAATCTTCACTTTGGCCAATGAGAATTACAAAAGCCCCTCTACCTATTTCTGACTGCAACTGTCTCTACATCTCGTTCACTCTTTCCAACAGACTGTTACCCACCAATGAGCAGCCTAAAACTGACTGAACTAACAGTGTCTTTCTCTAACAGTGACTCTGTCTTGACCTCTTAATGGACAGCTCATAACTGACCGACTATTCTAGAATGAATGTTGAGTGTATAGATCCATGACTGGAATTCACTAACTTCCAGCCAAGTGGCACTTGATCCTGAAAGTTTTCATTTTCTTCTTCCTAGTTGTAGACAGTGGGTGATTGCTTTGAAGTCTTCATATCTAGACTTTACTCTCAGTTGTTGTAAAACCTGAACTCGATAAAATCATTTAGTGCTCACTTGACTTTGCACATATCCTAGCCAATCTAGCAAGGACCCATTGTGACGCAAAAACATGTAGCTGAACATGGCCTTGTATTCCATGGAAATGACCAAAACGAGTTATTCATAAGTAAAAAAATGTTTTGCCTATATTGCTTGAATATAATCTTACCAGAACGTATATGGCATAGAGATATTAACTTGTGTAGATAGATTCTAAATTGAATTTTGAGTTTCCTTAAAACCAGTAGAATTTAGAAAAAAATTCAGTCAGGAAAGAGTTAATCTCCAGTTTGATTCTGTTTGTCATTAGTTTGATAAACACCAACAAATGAAAGTTGCCTTGAATGGAGTATTTAATATTTGCCTTTCAAGTAAAGTGTTTCATTTGTAGTTTTAGAATTTATTAGCATTCATCACAAAAACAAGCAAGAAATTATTTTTTCATTGCAAATGCGAATTCCCAGCAGTCATGTGAATCTTGTGTATAACTGTTATTTGTATTTATATAGTATCCTGAATGTTAATGAACTTTAATGCATGGATTGTGTTTTTATGAATTTTTGCATCTTGACAATGATGTAGTAATTGTCAAATTCCAGGCTTTATGCATCTTATACAAATTATGGTGCTGGGTTTATATATCTGGGCAGCCTTAATAGTATCTGTTGTAGGTATAAATATTTACCCAAACATTAAAAACAGAAAAATAAAGAATGGGAAGTTAGAAGAATGTAAATAAGTTTTATTTTATAGAAAAGAAAACAGCCTAACAAACACTGAAAAAGAAAGTGAGTGGATGTTACAACAATCTGTTTTTACCTACAAGTCCAGCATGTCATGTTGCAAGAATGTGTTTTTACATATATGTCAGGCATGCATCTTCTCATGCCATCTATTCCAGAACTTTCTCTTGTATAGACTAACTACTAAGGGTCACATGACTGACCAAGCAAAATGCATACTAGTTAAAGAAAATGAAGGCAAGTTAACCCAACAATGGTATAGGCTATATACAAGTTGGTAGAAGTTAGGTATGTTGATTCAAAACTGAGGATGTGCATGTAGCATAGGGGTTATCAGCACAGAAAGTGGAATCAGCAGGTCAAGTTCAAGTCTTGGCTGAGTTCATTGCATTCACTTTCACACAAACACTCTTGGAAAAGAAATGTATCCACCACTTCTCTACATCCAACTATGAGTTAACTAGCAGAGCAGACTATGCTCTCAAGCCTTAGCTGGCAACCAATCTAGGAGGATAACCCTGAATTCAAAACCATTTGGGTGTGGGGCTGAAAACTCCACCCCACAAAAACCTACTTGCTACAGAAGTAAGACCTAGTCGAGTGAGGCTATGGCTCAGTTCCCCACATGGGAATGGCACAAAGGAGTAGGGAGGTATCAGATCTATATATAATCTTTTTTTTTAAGTGTGCAAATGATTTTAACAACATTTAAATGCAAACAGTCCTTCCTTTCTTCATTAGGTGCCATGCAGGATGCATGCTTGGCCAATCATGTCTTTTGATTCAGGATTGACTTGGTAGAAGAATTCCTGTGGTAGACTTAGTTAACAACCAAGACTATAGGACTCTGTTAATGATTTTCCTAGATACACATCATACTACTTAACCTATAGCTGGGGTGAGAAGAGATGGATTCATATCTTTCCCAAGGTTTTTTGCAACTAAGTGAATGTAGCAAACTCAATGCAATTCAAATCCCGGTATTTCCGAGTGGTCAACCATCTAGGTACTGATCAGGCTCAATGTTGCTTAACTTTGGTGATCAGACAAGAACCAGTGTTTCAACATGATTTAGCTGTAAGACTACAGAAGTAAAGGACTACAAATTGTTAAAGTTCATAATAACACACTTTGAAAGATACTTGCTCCACTGATTTATTCAATGGTCATTATTTTGAGCATTCTCTCTCTAAGATTGTGTCTTTACATTACTGTAAGTGAATGAGACATGAATAAGAAAAGGAAAAAGTTGTATAAATAACTCTTGTAATGTTTAACATCTTTTATGGTGCCTTCTATAAGGGTGTTAAAAATATCTTGCTGATGTGAACATAGAATTGATCTCAAAATAGGCACTCTTTTAAACACAGCCTGCCATAATGTAACAAATTGAAAAACATGAAATTAGCATTGTTTTTTGTCAAGCTTACAGAAACTAAGCAAAGTAGTAAGAAATAGGAAAATTTCATTAGAACAAGTGCTAGACTACTATGTAATATCCTATATGGCAGTGAATATTGGATGATCTCTTCACACTCACAAATGAAGAAGCGACTTGAAGCAACAGAAATATAGTTTTATACTATGATGTTGAAAATACCATGGACTGAACATAGAGGAAACAATGAATTTTTTAGGATAATAGGAACTACAAGTTATATGCTAACAATCAGAAAGCAATAATTGAAATTTCTGGGATGCAATAAAAAAAGAAGGTTTGAAAAATTTAACCATCACAAGACATTGAAGGCATGGGAAGTAGGGGACAGTAAGTTTGTGCAAATGGATAGCAGAACAAGAATAAACAATAATGGTAGCAGATCAGAAGTTGCTTCATGCAACAAAAGTGATTGAACACATGTTGAAAGGATGTGGTATATAAATGAATAAAAATTATTAGTTAAACATTTATCTAATTTCAACATAAAGTTAACTTGACCTATGAGCAAGTCCTTTGGCTGAGATCTTTAAGCATACATATATGTACTCAAGTCTATTTCTTTTGGCTCAAGATCATAAAATTGTTCAGCAGAGTTAGGTTTGTTAGCCAAAATGAGATATAATGCTTTAAGAGGCTTTTTTTCAGCCACAACTCAAGTATAACTGGAATTATGGCCAAAAAAAAAGTGTAATGGTCAACAAACAAAGTCTGATGGATAACCAGCATACACAATACAAAAACAAGTCAGTAGCCAAGATAACATTGATTAACCCATAATGACAAAACGTGATATTAAATTAAAAAATTAAAAAAAAAAGCAAATATCGGGAGAATGCCAGCTTTTCATGTTTACATCAAATAGTAGGAAAGAAGGCTGAGAAAGTTCTTTTTATTAATGTGATAATATTATTGTCAGAATGAATATAAAAGGCCTTTTTCATGTATGCCCTTTCAAAAAGTGTTAATAGGGTGACCTACCTGTTGAGGTATGTAAACCTTGCATCAAAGAGGCAGCCAGTGAATTGAGTGATAAATGATGTAAGGTCTTATTTTGTGATGTGGAGCCAAGAGAAAAGTAACGGAGAAATTGTTGATTGAATCTGAATGGAAAGTCGTACAAACTCAATAATAATAATAATAATAATAATAATTGGAAAATATGATATATAAATTATATATATATATATCAGACAAGTGGTAGATAAATTGAATGACAAAATGGAGAAAAATAATCCAAAAGTCTTCATCAGACTAAATAATGTTTTTATTGATGGGACCATATATATGTAAGAAGGACGAAATACAAACAAATATTGGTTATAATTACACATTGAAAAAAACTCTGAAATTGCAAGGATGCTTAACTTTATATTTCTGGTGTCCAATATGTTGGATAAGTTGTGCATTTAGATGCGCAACCTATCCGAGCTCATTCAGCTTCCTGCTACATTTGTTTCTGTTTTCATTCCTGTTTTTAAATATTCCATATTGTAACAGCAGTAGATTTGTTAAGAAAGGTGACATGCTGTGTGAACCTAAACATAAATTGACTGTGGAAACTCAGAAATTAGTGCACTTTCTATACATTTTTGCCGTAACTGAATTTTTAAGTATAAGTTATGGTCAGACTTATTATGATGAATGAGTAATGCATTGAGTGTGTTGTTTCATAAAAGATTCCTTTTGTGTTCATTTATTCTTTTATTTAAATTATGTGATGTTTTACCTATGTATTTCTTGTGATATGTATTGCAGTCTATAGTATAATCAATAGCATAATAATAATTAAAAATGTTAATTAATTACAATAAATGAAATCTGCTGGGAATAGGCTGGAGGATACTATGAGGTTTGAATTTGTGGATAATTTAATAAAACATATTAAACTGTTTACGACTAAGTAAATTCCCAACCTCATCCACTTAACTCCTTGTTTAGCCTAAGTGGGTTGATGTAATGAATAGAACTTGGATAATGCAGACATTAATAACTAGAAGTTATCTGGTTGAGGGAGAAAAGAAATATTTACTTAAATAATTTACTTACAAATTCTTACTTCCTTATGAAAAAATTGACCAGAAAATTATTGTTATAAAGTTCATATAACACTTGTAGTTCTAGTTAATAATGTGGCAAGGTAAGGAAACATTGAAACAAAAGGTTGAGTGAAGAACAGGTTTGATCACATGAGAGACATGGATTAATAATACAGCAATAAAGAATACCATAGTTCAGTGCAGCAATGTCTATGACTAAAACACTACACCTTTCGACTCACCATGCAACAACTGTTCCTATGAGCAGACGTTCTACTCATAGCAGATGGACAAATCCATGTTCAACAATTAGGGTAGAGAAGGTCAGTCATCTTTCTACACAACAATTTTACAAACAAATCTTCATTGTCAATTATTGGTTTTCAAACAAGGAACATATTCAGAGCCAGCCAAATTTATGAGTAATTTTGATGAATACATTATTTTAATGATATCCATGCTATGTCAATGAAAATATATATATCAAGTGTAACAGCAAAATTATCCAAATCATGTAACAGCATAATTGGGCATGCCAAAAAATGTTAAGTATCTAAAAAATCACTAAATTAGTTTAATGAGTTTCTTTTTCCCAGGTTTTCTGATAAAATGTTTAGCCATCTTGACATAATTTTTTTTGTAAGAATCACTGAAAAACCCTTTGAGTTATTCAGGTAGAAAGACAACAGGTTAAAATCGTTTTGTGTCACCCCCAAATGTCTTCCCAACTGAGCAATAGTGAGAGGAAAAATATTCAGGCCTTCAGTAATGGTACCAACATTCATACTCTGTTTTCCATCTTCAAAGTCCATTCAAGAATCATCAAGAGAATGGTGAACAAGTTTAAAAAAGAGGGAACAGTAGAGAGGAAAACAGGATCAGGAGGTCACAAAAGGAAGAAGGATTATCATTCAACTTAGAGTTGAAGAGACCAGTTAGAAAAGATCCAACTCTAAGCAATTTGGCATTTGAGAGAGAGAGGAGTTTCAGCTATGACAGTCCAAAGAATAATGAAAAAAGACTTGAAAACCAAATCGTACGTGAAACCTGTGAGACACCTTGTTACTCCAGGACAGAAAGTTAGGTTAGAGAGGGTGAAGATCATTTTGAATTAGTTGCAAAATGATCCTGGAATAATATATATATATTTGAACTTTATTTCAACCCTTCATGAGCTTCTGACTCTTAGTTATGATTAATTAATGATGAACATGACATTTTTGTTTATGATCAATTACCTCACAATTTTTCTGTTAAGCTTGGAGAATAATTATACATTCTTATAGCTCAAAGTAGAATCCAATAGTGTTATAAAAACCTCAGAGAATTCCAGCAAGATATTTTTAATAATTACTAAAATACAACAGTTCAAAGCTTAATCTAACAATTGAACAATTTTGCTGTTATATATGGTAAGCAAATGAAGAGTGTGAGTCTGGGCAGTTTCAGAGTTTAGCATTCATAGAAATAAGGTATTTAGGTATTTTGACATGGTGTAATGGTTAGTAGGCTTGTCTCACTAGATAAATTACAACTGAATAGTGAGTTCAATACTCACTGGGTGTCCCATACTTTCAATCTTGTGCCACATCTAAGCTACACTTAGAAAATCACAGTAAAAATATGATATTTTGCACTGTAACCTATAATCACATGATCAATTCCTGGATGAGCACTGTAGCTGAGTATTGCAAAAAGACTTGAAAAAAACATGCCTAAACAATAACTGCTGATAAAATATTAATGAATTTGAGGATATAATTTTCCTGTGCTCACACTCACATTTCAGGATAAAGCATAATTCCTAGAACTACAGGAGTTATTAGTTACTTCAAGATTCTGTGAGACTTAACTAATCTCTTTTTTAGTGAATGTACAATCCTAAATTTAGATACTGTAACTTAAACTGTTTTGAGAATTTTAATGTTAAATATAGCAATTTTGTTGCATTTTGAAGAAAATTCTAAAAACCTTTTATTTATTTGCTGTGTATGCATGCACGCTTGTGTGTATGTGTGTGTGTGAGGGAGAGAGAGAAATCATCACTCAACCAGAATCTAACTAGAGACTTCATTTGATGAATCAAAACACAATGTGGGGTGATTTTGTCTCAAACTCCAGATCAAATCCACCAGCGGGAAAAACATCTCTACTTCTACTAGGTGAGGGCCAGTGACCAAAATTTAGGCTGTGTGAAATATCACAACTGCTGCAGATAGTCAGGAAAACAATATTCAACTGATCATAGCCAAATAGTCAGCAGCGGGTGGGGAATAAGATTACAAAAATATTAACAATAGACATCCACAAATGTTTAAGCTCTTCCCTTCAAATACAGTAGGGTGGTACTCTATGGTAAAAGGTTCCCTATTTACTTTGAGTTTGAAAGTTAAATCTTAAGTCTATAAATGACAATGAAAAGAGATGAAGGCCAAATAATTTTAGGTTGTATCATGATGATTTTTATTTAAGGCCATGTCATCATGTATCTCTTGCCCAGTACTGACGGCCTATTTCAAATCTCGTTGTTCCACTGAGAGTGAAAAATTTAATTTCGGGTTGGGTTTGTGGTAGTTCATTGCTGTAGTTGACTTAAGTTTTGCTTTTTACGTTTGGAATAACTTTAGCTTATTTAATTGAAGTAAATATAAGATTTATTTATTTTATTTCCTTCAGACTTGTGATATTTTATGTTTTCATTGCAGAAACAAACATTTTTAGTGTGAAATTTATTAAAAAATGTAATTTAGGAAACCTGGTGTTGTTACTTAGAAGTTAATTTAACATTTTTCACTTAAAGTCAATATTTCTATGAAATTTTATTCCTAAAAGCAAATGTATAGTAATGTGTATATTTGATAGTAATTAGCCAGCACCAGAAAAGCTTGTAACATAGTCATATTTGTTAGTGGAAGTATATTTTTAATTGCACTTGCCCTTGATGAATCTGGTTGACAACCATTTTTATCAATAATTTGACCAAGATATGTAATTTTTGGCAAAAACCATTTACATTTTTCATCACTGAGCTTGAATCCCTACTCTCTTAGTTTTTCCAAAATTGTTCTCCCATGCCCAAAATGTTGTTCTTTAGATACTCTTTTGATTAAAATGTCATCCAGATGTGCCACTGGAAAATTTCAATCTGCAAGCATGGTATCCATAGCTTGTTGAAAAATAGCTGGTGCCACCTTCATACCAAAAGGAAGTTGGTTAAACTTATATAAACCTCTGTGCATATTTATGGTCATTAATTCTGAACATTTATTTTCAATCTGAATTTGTAAATACACTTCAGAGAGATCTAAATTTAAAAATATTCTTCTGCTGTTTAACTTCAAAAAAGTTTCCTCCAGACTTGGTAATCAGTAGTTATGTGTTTCTAAACAATTGTTTAATCCTTTCAAGAAATTTCATTATTTTTTTCTTTACATATGCCATTAGTGCAGCCCATTTTGATTCCATTATACCAATTCTTTTGAGTCTGGCCAATTCTTCATTGACGTGCTCCAATGCTGTGAATGGTACACTCTGTTTTGGCTTAAAACCTTTTTTTACTTGAAAATCCACCTTGAATTTTGAACACCAATCCAGTTCATTTGACTGAACATATAGAAAACATTTTTTTAATTCTTCCTTAAGATTTTCACTCTGACTTTTAAATGGGGACATGTTGAAATTAACTGTTTCTATATATTTCCAACAATTTAAGATTTTCAGTCTTTATTATGAAGTACCTTTCCCTGCAAATATTTAAAGAATTTAATAAAGGCACAAAATTTAAATATAACTTGACAAAGTAGAGACATGTTAAAATTAACTGTTTCCAAAGATTTATAAATTATTGAACTGTTTTAACCTTTTATAAATTATTGAATTTGTTTTTCAAGTTGTGAATATATGAAAACAGTTAATCTCAATATATCTCTGCATTAAGCTATATTTATGTCTTGTACTGTTAAGAAATTGTTTAAAGTGAAATTTGGTATGACGTCATATAAATGGAGTACTCAGTAAAGATTGAACCTGAACTGATTTGAAATGGTGTTTTATATTTCAACAATCGGTCTTAACACAAGCTTTTGGCAGAATTGGCAAATCTATACCAAATATAAAGAAGATTTTTCACGCATTGATGACTGTGAAACAAGCATTACATGGTAGATTTGTCAGTCTGAGATAGACATTCAAGTATAATTTCTTCCTTCTTAGTCATTTTGCTTTTGAGTACAAGAAAAACAAGTAGAAAAGAATAGCAAATAGTTAACCAAAGATCAATCTCCTTCATTCAGAATAACATCAATAAGAAGAAGGCTCCTTTCTCTCGGAAGAAAATCTAATATAGTGTACCACTGGGTCTAACATTTCCAGTAAATACCAGATTTTTAAAGATAACAATAATTTCATCAATTTTTACTGCACACACACACACACACACACACACATTTTATCCTTAAACATAACTTCTATGTACTATACCTCTTCAGGACGTGGGTGATTATGGCTCTCTACAACTTCTTATCCTATATAGCTCTAAGCAATGTTTGGCCCCTTACTGCCCCTCCCAATTCATGTTCTACCATTTATTTACACAAGCTCATTAGATATGTAAATAGTTACTTTTCTCTACTGCTTTTACTTTCAATATGTACTGTGAGTATCAAATTCTCCAAGTCTTCTTTCTTCATAATGTGTTTCAGAAATGTCAACTCTCTGATCCTAAGGAAGTGTTCTTTTCATTCCTATTCTCCTTAAATCTTCTTCATTACTAACATGTTCCATCCAAAAAAATTCTAAGTATTCTTCTATAGAACTACATTTCTGTTGCCTCGTCAGTGAGGAAATTGTTTAGCATTTATTTCCATATAAGTAAAGTATAGCAAGTGTGTGTTGAGGTTGGAGGAAACACCTAACCGATTGCTCTCCCAGCAACCATGAGGTTAATAGGCAGAGAGAGGAAAGAGAAGGGAGGTAACAAAAATAACCCTGCTTCAGAAACCACAGCAACTTCAGGGACAACTTCACAAGACACCATATCTCACCAACTGCTGACTGCTGGTTTTCTCATGCCCTTTATTGGCACAAGGGCATCTTACAAAGATCCAGATCTTGACCAGTTCCAAAGAGGCCGATATGTAGACATGACACACTGTCCCCTGCTGCTAACGAAAAAACCCAGATGTAACTGGTGTTGACAAATATGTCTGCACACAATCCGGGGGAACTCTTTTGTGTCTGTACTGACATGTGTTTGCCACAATTACATACCTTTTGAGCACTCTGATTTTATTTTTAAGACAAACTTTTCCTGTTTCTTGAATTTTTGCTTATTTTCTGGAAGGCACTTTCACTATTCCAATGTGTCTGCATTTCTGTGTCATTGTCTGTTATAACACTTTCCAGATAGTTAAATTTCTGTATTTGCCTTATTGACATCTCCAGTTCATAGATCACATCTAGGACTGTCCAACTTGTTAATGAACATACATTCTGTCTTCTTACAATTGATGGTTAGTCCTTTCTTCTTGCTTTCCTTTACTACTTTGTCTAAGAGTTCCTGAAGTTTTCTATGACTGCCATCAACATTGTGTGATCTGCATATGTTATGCTAAGATTGTACCCACCAATAATAAATCCTGGTAGTTTCTAGTTCTCTTAAGATTACCTCATTGTAAAGATTAAAAAAATTTGGTGAGAAGATGCATCCTTTTCTTATGCCTCTACAGGCTTATTAGAGATAACCTAATATAATTTTGTTTTTAATAGAAATTGTAATGGTAATATTAGCTGTTTCCTTATAAGGAAACATTCAGCATTCATTGACCATACAGCCAGTACTACTTTCAGTTGAAATGTATAAAATCTTTGTATTAAAATAATTTTTCAGGGTTTCTCAAGTCCAGTTGCTGTTAAGGCTCTTTCCAGTTTTGATGGGGATTTCCTTTCTATCCTTTTATTTGAAATAGTATGGAACATCAACATCTTGATTATGTTATTGTTTTCTTTTCAAGTTACATGTAATATCCTTTTTAGTTGTTGCTAATCCTCAAATGATGTGGTGTCTGTTATTCGGTGATTTTGTGATTCTGTAGCACAAGTCCACAAGATTTGAAGAAGTGTGGCTGTCACCAAGACCCATAGACTTCACTTGCTTAAAGCCATTTTTAACCATTGATTTTAGAAAGTAGTTGTATACAGCTGAATGTTTAAATATTTCTGAATGGGTTTGACACCATGAAAACTATCTATCAGAAAAAAACAGGACAACTTTTACTGAATTTTATATAAGAACTTCTAGATAAATGGGGTAATTTCTTCTTTAGTCATTTTAAGATCTTGAAATTGAAATTAAAAATTCATTTCTATTAAATTATATAAAGCTATTAAGATCAAAAATATGATCCCTGACCATTGTGCTTTGGTGAGTAAAAACAAATAGATACTAAACAGTAATATTATACATAAAAAATACCAATGTATTTTGTAATGTATTGTTTAAAAAGAGTTCAACACAAATGGTTTTTCTTTTGTATTTTATAACTATAGTTCCTCCCCAACATACTCTCATGTTTTTTTTTTTCAATTCAAAGTTCATTTAATTATTTTAAATGCAAGTCAGATTGAATGAAGTTAATCTTATGTGATTTGTGCCATGGCAAAGAAATAGTCCAATGTTTAATTTATTTGTTTTTGTTTTTCATCAGTAGAAAAGTGTTAACTATTAGCTTTTATGGAAATTGAAGTCAGTTTAGCTTCTTGTCTAAAAAAAAGAATCTTCTAGTCCATAATGTTGAGAATCAAAAAAAAATAAAGTAACTAATAAAGTAACTAATACACCAAAATATACTTATTACTTAAATTTTATTTTAGTGGATACACGTGTTTGAGTAGACACCATGTGCTTTTTTAGTTTTTTTCTAAATTAGAGAACGGAAAGTGTCAAACTGAAATCCAAAGAAATCAACATAGCAAAAGGTGTCTTCTAAAAGCTAAGCAAAGTATTAAGAAACAGAAACAATTTTGTTAGAAACAAGAAAAGAGTACTGAACTGTTATGTAATATCAGTCCTTTTATATGGAAGGCCAGACAATCTTACAGATGAAGAAGAATGCTGGTGAATGCTGGACAATCTCTTCCTACATGAGATGCTGGACAATCTCCTTAAAGATGAAAAAATGCTGGAGAAGTCCTCCAATAAGAGATGAACTACTTGCCATTAAATCATGTGTTTGTAAACTGCAGTTTGGTTATTACATATTAGATATATATTGGACAAAGTAAAATTTAAATTTGTGAATGCTGGACAATCTCTTTACAGGTGAAGAAGAGATTTCAAATGTGATTCAACAGAAGGATGTTGAGAATACCATGGACTGACTATGTGAGTAACAATGAAGTTTTAGAGAAAATGGGTGAAAACAAAAAGGACACTCATACTTAACACCAGGAAGAGACAATTGAAATTTGTAGGTAAATAATAATAAGGAAAGAGGGCTTGAAAAATCTGTTACTCACAGGACAGATTGAAGGCAAGAGGGAAAGAGGAAAAAAATGCATAACTTATCTAGTGATGGAGTAAGGTTTAAGAGAAATAACAAAAAGAAAATTTATTAAGAGCTACAAATGACAGAAATTTGTGGAGAGCCATGATTGCCAATGTCTTGAAGGGACATGGCACATAGAAGAAGAAATTACATTAAGAAATAAGAAAAGAAATAACGTTGGATTAAAAATAAAACCATTATTTCCTTAGAAATTACAAATATATCTGGAAGCATTCACCCATTGAGAACAATGAATGAGGGTTCAGTAAATTTTAAGTTTTTACTAAATAACTTGCTCAAGTGAATTGTTTAAAGCAGTTGATTGCCTGTGCCATGAAATGCACACTCTCTGTATCACAGCTACCATGTCTTCTATTGGTGTGATGTGTGCCACATGACAGATTATGCTAAAATTGCAGGATTTTTGAATAGGAGTTTTCCATCTCATAAATACATGTTGCTCTTTGACTCCTATAAGAAGCTCATTCGCCCTTTGCCAATTATCCCCAGTCTGGTTTGAATTCAGAGTTTTCTTTCTCCTAGAATGGTTGCCAACCAAGGCTATACTGCCCAGTTTGTCCAGTATTTACCTATAGATGGAGGAGAGAGAAAAAATGGTGGATTCATACCTTTCCCATGGGGATTTGCACATGTGAAAGTAACTCAGTTATGTGCCATGCATGATACACGCTTAGGCGTTCATGTATTTTTCGATACATGACTGACGGGGCAGATTTTTTCCTGCAGAAGGTTACCATTTCTGTCTTCAGTAGACCAGTTGCCATCCAAGGCTATAGAACTCAGTCTGTCCTGCTATTTACTTACTATTAGCTGGGGAAGAAGAAGAGGATTCATACCTTTCCCAAGGGTATTAGCACATAAGTGAATGTAATGGATTCACCTGGAATTCGAACTCGGCTCTCCGAATCCTCAGTCCAAGCCGCTATCCATTACTCCACCATGCCTCCATGTGAAAGTAGCTAGAAGCTATATGGAAGATATATATATATATATATATATAGATATATATATATATATGTGTGTGTGTGTGTGTTTCATTGAATAATATATTGTGTCTACTTATTTTTATAATTATCCTTTTCAGTTGTCTAATCACTTTCTTGATATTGAGATGAAATTCATCAAGGAAGGTACCTTAGTTTTTTTAACCCAAGTACTTTCGACCTTTTCTATGATCATCTTCAGGGGTAAATTACAAAGACAAACATATTGTAACTGCAATAAAATCTGCATTCTGTTGTCATAGAGACTTTTAAAAAAAAAAGTGCAAATACACTTTTACCTCAACATCAGGAAACTGATTAGACAACTGGAAAGGATTAGTACAAAAATAAGTAGACACTATGTTTATATTATTCAATGAAACATGTTTAAATAAAGATATGCTGTCTAAATATATATATATATATATATATATATATATATATATATAAAATTGAACACTGAAGTGAACACTCAGAGGTGACATGCTGTTTCATACTAGATGCAATCATCAGGCCTGTTGCCTCTGAGTGTTGACTTCAATGTTCACTTTTATATTTATATTTACATATGCTCTATCTCTGATATTGACCACTTTATCCCATAAATATAGCATACCTTAAAAATCTGTATTGCTTCATATATGTGTGTGTGTGTGTGTGTGTAAAATTAATAGAAATATGAAGTTTGTCATTTAGCTGATTGGTGTTACCTTCAGCATCCTGACTCTAGAATTTCATAGATGGACCCTCCAGCAATCACTCGGTCCACTTGTCAGGGGATATATTCCATTGTTAGTGTGTGAATAGCTTACTACTGTGGCTACATGACTTCTTTATTAAATATCTTCAAATATATACAGAAATGATTTCAAACTCAAATCCAAATTAAGTACAGTGTATTTTATGGGCAACTGACTCAGGTTATATTACCAAATAAATATTAACAAAATTATGCAGGGACATAGCTGAGTGGTTAGAACATTCACTTTCTGACCATGAGACTCAGATTTGAATCTCACCATGGTTGATTTGTCAGGAAGGTGTTTCCAGTATGCAGCATCTTTGGAAAGTGCCTGAAGACCATACCACGGGTTGACCCAAGCCTTGTGTATGAAATTGGGCAGACAGAACCCTTGGGAGCCATCATATGTTTGGGCTAGCACAAAATCAAGTCATCATGACTGCGGGTTTGAGTGTGCTGGCCTTGTTCAGACTGTTGATCATGCTAGATGAGGTGCGCTCTGCCAGAAAACTGTAACTAAGGTCCACTCAGCATAGTTCTAGTATAAATCACAAGTGGGCTCTGTGGGTTTTGAACAAACACAAATGTGCCTGAGCAGGCGTCTGCAACAGGGATTAGCTACCAATCCTCATATACAAGTGGCTGCATCATTTAGATTAACAAAATTCAAAAAAATTTTAATATATATTAAAACACCAGATAACCTTCCAAAGGAATCTATATCAATCTTCAATCTAAAAAAAAAAAATGACATCACTAACCATAAACTTGGGAAAGATTAGATTGACCCCAAATCATTTTGGCAAAGATTGCATAAATTTAAATAACATATCACTTCAGTATATATACTTAGATCAGCAACGGTCGTTAACAAGTGTACCTTGTTACTTAGAGAGTGAAAACTATTTAAAAATATATATTAAGTAAATTTGAATTTTCAATATAACAGAGACAAATTTCTGTTGCATTTACAACTAGTTATCTGACATTTTTATTCTCTTTTATAGAATTAGTGGACATAAAAAAAGAGAGAGAGAAAAATCCTACCCTTTCCATACAGGTTGTAGACTTATGAAAGCTGAAGACTAGGTCAATTGAAACATTGTATAAACAAAAAAAAAGAACAAGATCAATAATCCAAACAACTCCTGAAATTTACTGGGCTATACTGAACTTCGATTTCTACCATCAATACAGTATTAAAAAAAGTGATCTTCTGCCTACAACACTAAGCAAAACTCCTAAGTAGCAATCCAGACTTGTACCAATAAAAACTGACCAGTATAAAAGACAACCTCCAAATAAATAACTACACCACAAATATAACAATACCCAATAGTAAGTATATGATTTTTTAAAAGTCACATCTATAAGACATGTAGTGGAGAAAATTCAGAGAATCTGCAGTGCATATGACATCAACACAGAATTCAATAATTCTATTCTTTACAAACACTTTAATACATCAAAAGATAACATGAACTCTATGTATAATATTCCATGCAGTTTTAGTAGAGAATAAAAAGGCAAAATGAACTGCTCCCTAAAAATAAAAGATGAGAAACATTGGAAAACTATAATCTATAGAGGAACTTTCAAATCAGGTATAGCTGATCATGTGCAGAGAAACATTTGAACACATTAACTTATAGATAACATAATAGAGAACATTAGAAAACAAGATAATTAAAAGAATCAATGTGCCTGCTGGGTTCAAATAATCCAATCAATAGGCCTATCATAAAAATGAACACTGCATGGGAGCCTTTGATTAAAAAAGAAAAGCAGTCCTGGATATGATAATAAACTACATCCAGCAGCAAGGCCTCTGGTCAGGAGGTTTTGAAGAGTGTGGAAACACCTCTTAATTGCTGTTGTTCCCAGGTCCATCCTGACCCCTGATAGTAGCACCTGTTAGAGTCCCAGCTATAGGCAAATAGTGAACCCCAAAACAAAAACAAAACACTATGAAAGTATAAAAATACATTTTTATAGTAAAATTACCAACAAAACTTATAATAAAATTACAACCAATACATATTTAAAGCAAAATGATCAACAAAACATTTTATCTGTAGCTGACGATATACAATTGTGTTCAAAATATATTTAGTTGAAGTCATAAAATTGTGTTCAAAATATTTAGATTTTGGCATTAAATAACCTATAGAGGTTGATATGCTGCTAAACCAAACAACTAGCATGACAGAACTCTTTCATGACATTAATCCATCCAAAATTGTATTCCAAAATATAATTTCAACAAAACTACAAAACAAACATATCACTACCTCTACTAATGATGTCCACATAAACATGGATAAGCACAAAAGTTTAGTATCATTTACTATGTATTCAATTATGAAAGCAGAATAACATATATTTTTATTACTTCAAAGCTCCCAAGAAAATTAAATTTTGACATTAAACAGCCCATAAGGAGTTGATATGCCATTAAACAATTAAAACAAACAAACAAAAAAGAAAAGACTTTAGGTTTAAGAATGTTAAAAAAAAAAGAACTAGAAACTACTGTTTATTGAATAAAAGAACTGGTAAAGTTCCATCTTGTACCCTGAAAGTGTTGAGTTACATACTTAAGTCAAATTTAAATGTAATGACAATCATTAACTTCTTAATTTCCGTTCTTTTATTGTTCTTGCTCCTTGATAATTCTTTATTCTTTTTCTTATATTCTTTCAAATCTCTTGCATCTTAGTAGTTTTGTTACCTTACTTGGGGTGAAATGATTAAAAAAATAAGAAGTTTTGAAATATAAACTAGCTCAGTAAGTAAAGCAGTATAGTAGGAAAGAACTAGTTGTTATGAATTCTGACATTCCCTCCTAAGAACACATGTAAATGAATGAAAAAAATATACTCCCATAAATCAAATAAAGGATTTGTTTCAAAGTTACTGGGAGATGTGGCAGGCAGTACAGCATCAAAATATTCATGATTAAGAAACAGTTTTGAAAGAATCAACATTCTTTATAGTTCCCTAACTGGTTGTCCTTTTGAAACTTTGTATACATCTTGAGGCCAGAGAGGATGTATTTTGACTATCACTACAAGTCTTCTTTTTCTATGTGGCATGTCCCTAATGGACATAGGTGATTATCACAACATCCCATCCCTCATAACTCTAAGAAATATTTATACCCTTACTATCCCTCTCAATCTATGTTATGCTAGCCATTTACACAAGCTCATTAGGAGAAGCTGAGATATTTTAATTCACTCCAGTCGCACTGGTGACATTCCTTCAAGTAACTCTCTGGTGTTAACAAATGCTGGCTTTTATGGCATCTAGCAAGGTTGCTACACAGATTATTGGTCATGTGAGACATCAACTTGACCACACACCAGGGAGACAGGCTGTGTTCACTACACCCCTGATCTCACTATCACAGGTAGCAGCTGGGAGCAGCCTTTGACATTTGCAAGAAGTGGTTCAGCAGGCTCACTTGCTTCTTGAGGTGGCCCAGTCAAGATCTGGCAACCTTCATTGTCATCACCATCACTTAATTAGTTAAAATTGACATCAGTTGAATGATTGTCATTGTATGTACATCTTATCTTCACTTGATGTAGTGGTTTTGTCTTTCACAGAGTTGCTCACCATATGTGGAAAAGGGTGGAGGTCTTTCACATGGTGTGGCATTCCATCCATGTAAATTGCGTGGGAACTCACAAATTCAGTAACTGTTCCCATCCTCCATTTACTCATACATCTGTTCAGCAGATTCCTTACTAGTATGATGTCCCCTGTCTTGTACATACCCTGCTCAGACTCAGGCTCTGGTGGTGGGATCCTGTCAACACCTTTCATTCAAACTTCATACTGGTACAAAGCATTAGCTGCACCATGGATGCCATCCTTTGGCATAACACTGAACCAGTAAACCACTTCCTGGACAGAGCATTGCATTCTGGCAGCAATCCACTTTATGGATCTGTGCAATCGTTCAACAGTACCATTTCCAGATGGCACATATGCACATTGGAAACACAGACAAACAGCCCACCTCTCACCAAATGTTCTAAACTCCTGCTGCTAAATACTGTATCATTATCTGTTAAGATCTCTTTAGGTTGACCCCTCTCAAAAAGAGTTGAGACACTGGATCACAGTAACCGAATCTTCTTGTCGAGGTCATCAAATGGCAAATCAGGCAGGCCCATGGTCTATCAATGTCAGATAGTGAGCGCCTTTGTTATGGGTGATATCCATCCATAGTCTCTGCCATATACTTGCTGTCTCCAGTTTCCCTTTTCACCATCGGATTGGTGCTGGATTGATTAACAGACATACTGGGGTGTCAGCTGTATGAGTGTATTTACCTTATCTGACTTGGTTCCATACCACTGCCAGTCACAGCACATACCTGTAGCACAGGATCTGCCTCATTCTAAATTGCTTCCTGATACCTCTGTGGAACCCTGGTGCTTCTGTCTGCTTGACTCAGTTTGGCGAGCATAATGTCAACTATTAATTCATACTCTTTAACCAACTCCAAGAAGACTTGCAGCCACATCCTCATCAGCATCTCATGCATAGCCTTAGTGCTCACTCTGGCTTTGCCTGTCAGCATGTTCATGAGCCATTGACATACACACAGCAAATCAGTTTTTAAAACTACAGTCTTAGCTTCCCAATGAATAGCCAGGTTTA
Source organism: Acanthosepion lycidas (assembly GCA_963932145.1). Classification (NCBI taxonomy): domain Eukaryota; kingdom Metazoa; phylum Mollusca; class Cephalopoda; order Sepiida; family Sepiidae; genus Acanthosepion; species Acanthosepion lycidas. The sequence continues at coordinate 56,661,844 of OZ010577.1, forward strand.
CCCCTTTTATAATAATATATATCTCTGCAAATTTGATGTGTTGCATGTCCGACTTTGGCTGTAACCAACATGCATCTTTGATAACGGATCCACATGATTCAAATAAGACTTCACACTGGTGACATCTCTTCAATTAACTCCCTGGCTGGCTTTTATGACATCTAGTGAGGTCACTACACAGATTTTTAGTCATGTGAAATATCACCCAGTCTCCCATGTAAAGCACAGATCTTATGTCACTTACGCCAGGGGTGGGTGTTGCGTTGACAGGCTGTGTCCACTACATTAGGCTACTCGTTATTACCCTTTATCACTCTTACATCCAATATAGCTTGTGAGTGTCAAATTCTCCAAACCCTCTTTCCTCATTAAGTGTCCTGGAAATTTCAATTCTCTTTCTGATCCTAAGTATAAGATTTCTTTTCATTTCCATCTTCCTGAAAACTTGCTCATTACTCATATGTTCCATGGTATTCTTAGCATTCTTTGTGGAACCACATCTCTGTTGCCTCAAATCTCTTCTTCATCTGTGAGAAAATTGTTTAGCATTTACTGTCATATAGGAGGACTGATATTACATTGCAGTTCAGCACTCTTTTCTTTGTTTCTAATAAAATTTTCTTGTTTCTTAATACTTTTTTTAATTTTTAGAAAGCATGTTTTGCTATTCCAAAGTGCTTTCACATTTTGGTGTCAATTTTCCATTGTCTGTTATAAAACTTCCTAGATAGTTAAATTTCTATACTTGCTTGTTTTTAACACCACAAATTTGTAGCTTTCATTTTGATCTGTCCCGCTTGCTAAAGGCTATACATTTTGTCTTTTTACAATTGATGGTTAGTCCTTTCTTCTTGCTTTCCTTTACTGCATTATCTAGGAGTTCCTACAGTTTTCTTTCTATGTATGATTTCATATGCATTATTTTATTTTCTTAAGATTGTGTCCAGCAATAATAGATCTTGGTAGAACTTTTAGTCCTCTTAAGATCATTTTGCTGTAATTGTTAAATAAATCTGGTGAGAAGATGCATCCTTGTCTTATACTCTTTTCTATTTTTGTTTACTTGGTCAATTCATTTTCAATCTGTATGCAGACAATTTGTTCCCAATAAATGTTCTGGCTTATTCTAATATATTTCTCAAATAAACCAAGTCATCTTAGCAGTTCAAATACATCTTTGTGCTGTACCATAACAAACGCTTTGTGAAGTCTAAGAAACACAGACATACATCTTTTTACATTTGTATTACTCAGTCTGATAGAATTTGTAGAAGTCAAGTGACTTACCTGCCAACATGGCTGCCTCCTTCTATTTCCTTGTAAAAGCTGATTTTACCTTATTTTATAGGAGAGCGCCTAATACACCAGTTGGGTTGGTCCATTTTGCTAGAATGGACCTTCCCAATACATTTGCATGAGGGGTCTTTGTTCAGCTATATATTTCTCCATAAATGACTCAAGTCAGTTTTGGCTTTGGCTACATTTGCCTACTTGTGTGCTAAACCTCTGGCAAACTAGCTAATATTCAACAGAATTCTGATCATAAAGATTGCATTTCTTGTTCCAGTGTCTTTAATGAAGCCACGTTGTTCTTACCCTATTTCCACTGTGCACTCTATTCATCATAATCCAAGCATTAAGCTTAGTTATATGACTCATTAAGGTGATTGTCTGATGGAACTTGCATTCAATCACACCTGGCTTCTTGGGTAATACTATAAAGATAGATTTAGTAAGGTCTTTCATGATACCACCACTGCCATATATTTCATTTATTATTTCTGTAACCTTGTTGATCCTGAAATCCTCTAAGGTTGACAGTATCTCTATTATATCTGTGGTGAGCGTGTGTCAATGCAGATGCACAAGAGGCTCTGAGTCACGTGTGGACATGTCTGTCAAAACTAGTTACATCCAGGTTTTCCCCATTAGCAGTGGAACATCTTGACATGTTTAGATACAAGCCTCTCTGCAACTTGAATAGGCCAGTTGTTTCATAACAATAAAAGTGACAGGAAAACCCTGAGACTCTGTATCTTTTTAGTTGTTCCCTCTGGCTTTTCTTTCCTAAAATTGCCTTACTGTGGTTCTCTGAGGCAGTTTTATTTTATTTCCTCCCATCTCTTTCCCTTCTCTGCCTGTTACCTTATAGCTCTTGGGAGAGCAATTGATTAGGTGTTTCTCTCAACATCAACATACTCTTTCCATATTTTACAGCAACATCCTAACTAGTCTTATTTTCTTGTTGTTCATCTTGACTAATGCCAATCTTACTTGATACTTGAATATTTCAAGTTCTTCCATATTTTTGCGTATTGTAGGTTTCCCTGTTTTCACTAAAGAGGGGCACCCACAATACTATGACAAGTACCACATGAAAAACGAGAGGAAACTTGTCAAGTTTTAAGATTTTAATAGTGACTTCTGCTGTTGGAATATTATTGTTAAATAAAAACAGTAACAAATTTACATAACTTTTGTTATCTTAAGCTCAAATGATGAAAAATTAGAGATCTCTGGTGTGATGATGTAAATAATAATATTACATTACAATCAAATAACTGTGGTGCATATAAAACACTCAATAATTACAAGTTAACTTACTAACCACAGAAACATTCATGGGAAATAATTGATATTTTCCATAACCATTGAACAAAGGCATACAGAAAAGTTCTCAACTGAACCTACATCCCAACATCAGTATTCAAAACTTTTCCCCACCCCTACATATATGGCTGTTCAAAATTTTTTGCAACAGAGAATTGCAAAATTTAATGGCAAAGTAAAAGCTCACTGCTGTATTGCTATTTCCATGACAAATGGTCATACAAACTACATTTTGTAGTTCCACCAGTTCAGGCCTTCACAGCTAAGACCTGCCATATCATGTACACTAGGACAAATCATCTTTATTCCCTTAGGAAGAAGGAAGTTTCATTGAAACAGTTTCTTCCCAAGAGCTGCTACTTTGTGAAACAGATTCCCCAATCAATTCAATTCTAATCTCTTCAAATCTAGAGTTAACCATAATCTTTCCTACATATCCTCATAATCTTGGCCCTTCTTACCTCTTCCTCTTATGTGCATACAACAACCGCATTCAGTAACCCTCTACCTTAAGTGGCTCTTGGGCCTTGTATTGAGTGAACAATTCATAAAAAAAATTTTTTTTCAGAAGGAATGTCTTTAAGATTCTTAAATATAATTAATTTTAATTCTTAAAAAATTATGAAAAAAGTGGTCTCTTTTCTCCAGAAATTGGTTAGTGGTAGCAAAATGAAATGAGAATAAAAGAAGTGATGGCTAAAATATACTGACCAACTCATCCCCAGCAATTCTGTAACAACCAATCTGTGTAACACAGGTGAGTTCATATTTTTATTCAGAGGAGTTCTTCAATTATCTTTTTGTTAAACAAAGAAATCTACACTAGCCTAACTTATACACCTGCCTGTCAGGTATGCTAGTATTTAATGTTTTAATTTAAACTCCCAACCAATATTCCCTATCTATGATCTGGATCTAATCCTATATTATAGGTAATGTGAGCCACTCTCATTCCAGATATGATATGCCATTCCAGACTCTGAATATAGCTTTCTTACTGTATGTATTCGAGAATAGGTCACACTTTTTCACCAAAATTTTGATAAAAATCAGCAATGTGACCTATCCACTTGACATCATAAAGAATCTGAAGTAGACTGTGGTGTATCAGTCCAGGTGAGTACCCTGGGTATGAGCATAAGCAAGTGCAAGGGAGAAAATTAATTTTTTCCTGATATTTCAATTTTATGCAATCACCTCTTCCAACAGTACCATATCACATATCAAATAAAAGCGCTCAATCTGCAATTTATCTGCCATTTATTTTCTGGTTTATGATGAAAGACTATCATTTTCAAATGATTTTAGGACTGAAGCAATTACAGGTAACCAAATTTTCATCTAAACACTCAATAAGTAAATACCACACAAATACAATCAATCACAATTTTACTTACAGTTATTCAGTGCAGAGTAGGCATTTACCAGTATACAAAATCTAGATTCACCCCGATTTTTATGGGTACCAATAGTTTACAAATTTTAATAATTGTAAACCCTAATCATGAGTAAGAGAGTGTTATGAAGTATGTTTTAAGTTGAAAGTGGTGGATTATGCAGAAGAATATGGAAACAGATCTGCAGAAAGACATTTTGAAATCTCAGAAATATTATTTAACAAATATTAGTTTATATCTTTGTTAAAAACGAACTACGTAACTCACTAGATTATAGTGCGAGTTATCTGTGCATCACCAACAAATACCCATTTTGACAACCCCAATCTAAGGGTGCGACCCATCCATGAGTATATACTGCATGTCTTTTACTTTCAACTTTTATTAAACAGATGCTTTCTCGTTTATATTCTTTTCAACTTTGTGGGAACAACAAAATATATTCTATTTTCAGAACAACTCTTAAAATGACTTCTAAAAATCAAAGGCGAGAAAACATTTTCTTTGTATTAGGTTGGTGCAAAAATAATGTCGTTTTCTCACATATGTTACTATGTGAGAAAACGACATTATTTTTGCACCAACCTAATAATATTAATATTAATGTGCATAAATAACTAACCTATTTTTAAATCTACTCATGGGTATGACGATAAACTACATCCGTCAGCAAGGCCTCTGATCAGGAGGTTTTGAGAAGTCTGGAACTACCTCTTAATTGCAGTTGATAAGGTCCCAGATATGAGCAAATAGGGAACCCCCAAACAAAAACAAAACACTATGAAAGTATAAAAATACATTTTTAAATCAAAATGACCAACAATACATTTTATAGTAAAATGAGCCACAATACCTTTTACAGTAGAATTACCAACAATACATTTTATAGCAAAATGACTAAAAATACATTTCATTTGTAGTTGAAGGTATACAACTGCATTCAAAATATCTGACGAGTTTTTTTACCTGGTGTTCAACTACATGAATTTAAACATGCTACTAGACGCAGGTAGCAAAACACAACTGCCACTTCTAATCCAAAAGTTTCTTTTCCTGCACGTCCCACCTGTGGAACTCCCTTCCATTTACTGGCTTCTCTGATAACTACAATCTTCAAAAATTTAAATACAATGTCAATCACCATCTTCTTGAATTCCCTTCATCTTTTTTTTCCTTTCCACTCTATTCTTAGTCTTCTCTTTCACTTTCATTCCCTGTAATCACCTGTGTACTAGTAGTATTTCCACCTTGCTTGCAGTGAAATGATTAAAAAAAACAAAAAAGAGATCCAAGTAGTGGTTCAAACAGTATTTTGAGTGAAGGCAGAGGAATGAAATTCTAGTTTTAATGATGAACAAAGAAAAACACACAATAACAGTTAGGATTGAACTGCCAGGTAACAAATCAATTAAGCATGAATGACTCTTACATGGAGTACTTGAATACGATTCTATAAAATGGAAAATGAAAGAACAAACAAAAGAAAACTCCTGGAGAAACATATAAAGATCTAAGCATGAATAGTAAAAACCAAATAAAAAATATGAAAAATGGGTACTATCTATAATGAGTTACTCTGAACTCTTCCTAAGCTGGAAAAGAGAGAAACTTAAATGGTGGATCAACAGATCAAGAAATTAATGATGATACACAAGGTTCTACATCCCCAAAATGATGTGGCTAACTATTTAAAAAAAAGAGGACTCATTAGTATCCAATTATGCTGTTTCCTATGATTGAAATTATGACATACACACAGTAAAGGACACTTATACTTAAAATCAGAAAGCAAGAATTGAAATTTCTGAGACACATAATGAGATAAAAAGATTGGAGAAATTAACACTCACAGGAAATAGTGAAAATGGCAGAGGAAAAAAGCAAGTAATTTACCTAACAAGTTTGTTAAAATAGATGGGAAAATAGGGAGAATAGTAATTAGAAGACAAACATTGCTTAGAGCTACAAAGGATAAGCAGTTTTGGAGAGCCATGATTGCCCACATCTTGAAGGTAGAAGAGTAAAAGAAGGCTTCTGACAATTACTTAAAGCAACAAAGCAATTGATATAAAGATAACATTCAAGGGAGCAGTGAGGAACTTAAGAATAAAAGAAAGGAAAAAAAATGGAAGACTCCATGAAGTATTCAAAAGAAAAAACTATTATGGATGAAAAAAAAAACCTGAAGTGCATAGGGCATCTAAAAAGAGAAATAAAATTTCTTCATTACAGCTCAGAATAAAATACATCAGAACCAAATATGTTAAGGTAAAGATAAAAAAAAGTAATGAAATGATTAAATGTTGTCTTTATAAAAAAACAAAACTATAATAAAATAAAAACAAAAACCATATAATAAATGAATGTAGTAAGCTGGCCCAAAGAGAATATAAGAATAAGTACAATAGAGTAGGAACACTGCTGTTCTTAGCAATTGTGCAAGTGCCTTAGGTTCAAACATACAGACTATCTTGGAAAAAAATAGTGTAAATATGCACTTTGAAATCCACCCTATATAAGTAAGAAAACCAGACATGGTTGTAAAAAAAAACAACCTGGATAATATAACTGTTCAAGCAAATCATAAAGTGAAGATCAAAGAAAATATTAAAAAATATCAAGGTCTTGATCTGACCCTAGCAGTAAAATCAAAGGAATTCTATGAATCCCCAAGACAGTCTAGACCAAAGCAATTTTGAAATTGGTAAGACTAATGAGGAAGGCATTGGAAATTTGAAGATCCTTGTTGTCATTCAATTTCCAGACATCTGGTGTGAATATTTTCTTTTCTTTTTTCCCACTTCAAGCAAGGCAATAAAACCATTAAAATGCAAGGGGTTACTGAGTGTGAAAGAAATATGAGAAAAAGAAAGAATAATAAAAGATCAGGAATTGAGGAGACAGATGATGACAATTGACATTGCATTTAAATTTTTGAAGCTCAAAGTTGATTGGAAAGCAAGAGAGAGGGATTTAGCACAGTTTATGTGGATAGGTGGGGAAGATAATGGTTAACCTTAGACTTGAACAGGTTAAGATTGAAGTGATCGAGGAAATATCCCCTAGGGAGTCAGTTTCACAGGACTGTAGTTTGCAGGAAGAAGCCACTTGAGTGGAACTTACTTCTCACCAATGGAATCCAAAGGGAATGAAGGTGATTTGCTACGATGCAATGCAGGTCCCAGCCATGAAGCTCAGAACTGGCAGAACCAAGGAATGCAGTTCATCTGAGCACTCTCCATGGAAGTAGTGATAAAAGGCTGTGAGAGAGAGGATGCAGGGTGGAAAATAATTTGTCACCCACTTATTATGCATAAAAGTATCACTTTTGTTTTTAATAATAAAATGTTTGCTTTTTTTTCTTTAAACAAACTAGAACAATGAAGATTATTAATTAATTATCAAACAAACTGAGTAGCAGATTATTATTTTCCATGAACAATATATGAAAAAATTGACATTTCAGAAATTAAATTTTAAATTTTTTTCGAAATATTCTCATAAAAAATGCTAACATTGCTTTCTTCTCTTTCAATAAGTAACACAAATGGAAATTTTATAGATATATATTTTGATGATTGAACAGGAGTAGGGACTTATCCCTTGTTTTCCTGTTCAGGATTGGGTTTCCAGTTCCTTGGAATGTTAGTTATTCTTTCACAGTGTAATCTTTACTAACATTTTCCATTATACATAATCTTTTGTTATTAGAAAAAATATTTTACATTTTTTTAAATAGTATTTTGTCATTAAAAATAAACATATATAAAATTCTGTGACTTCCACCCGTCCGTCTGTCACACTCTAAAATAGCCATGCATTGACCGATCAAAAACATATTTTGGAGAGAAGTGAAAACAGGCAAGTGGGTATAAAGTACAGTTGATTTTACTAGGATGTGTAGCTTAGTACAATAAATTTTTATTAATTTTTTGTGAAAACTTAAAGTTCTATCATTTAACATACAAAATACTTCCACTATTTTAAAAACAATTTAATGGTCAAAATAACAAATACTTATTTAATAAAAATGAAATATTGGTTTTAGCACATCTTTTCTTTAAGGTTTTTATACAAGAATTCAGTTTCCAATTTGCCCTGCGTTTGCAAGAACTATAAACACATCACAAGGCCAAATGCTTCAAAAAGTTGGAATTTGGCTCCAGAAAGAAATATTGACGTATGGCCAGCTGTATGTTGCATGCTCAAGAGTAAGAAACCCTAAGAATTTATTCTTTGCTGTTAAAAAGGAAAAAATAAATTTTCTTAAAAAATATTGTTTACCATGAAGTCCTATTAAATTAAATTAAAGAAATCATTAAACTGCAAAGTGGTGTTTTTGTTAAAGTATTTTCTCAAACAAGTCAGCTTATTCAAATTTCATAGAATGGTTTGCAAAATTGAATGAAATGTAGAGTTTGTAAATCTATACAAAATATATTAGCAATAACTTCAAAAATACTAAATACTGTGAGGATTTCAATATGCATCAGCATGTTGCGAAAAATTTCTAGTAATAATAAAATGCTTATTTTGCATACAACTGTAAAAGCTTAATAATAATTTATATATATATATAAGAAATTCCACTGAATCAATAATACTGGTAAGTCACAACGAATACTTGGGTTATAAAAGCTTAATAGGAGTATGTAGGTTTGCCTGTTATCTGGTTCACACTCCTCCTTATCTTTTGAACAGGAGTATAGGTTTATCTCTTGTTCCCTGTTTAGGATTGATTTTCTGGTTCCTTCTAAAATCTTTTATTCTCTTTCATTCACAGTAACCCCTTGCATCTTAGTGATAATGTTGTGTTGCTTGGGGCAAATTGATTAAAAAAATGTGATCAAATATCAAATACAGATCCAAGAGAATGAGAGGATAAGAAGCAAATAGGAAATGTTTCTAACAAGTTTCACTTTTATTAAAGGTTCATCAGAGAATGAGATATGGAGTAAAAAGAAAGAAAAAAATTCTGGTATTTTTAATTTTGTCTTGTTTCTTTCCCATTTGTTAAGCAGACTTCATGTGCATTTGTCTTGTCAAATAGTGTTTGTGTGAAAAATTTGTGTGTGCAAATGTATAATGATTATATTTTGTCTATGCAACATTTGGATGATAATGTATATATAGTGTGTGTATATTTTGTAAATTTCAAATTAGTAAAACACACATCTCCCATAAATCATATGACAGAAAAAGAAATTCAATAAAGTTTTATCTTTTCATATTGTTGTGGGTGTTCTGGTGATGCATTGGCCTTGTCTGAATGTAATTTGTTTTATATATGTATTGTGGGAGGTGGGGGATTAAAAGGGCATCATTAGCATCATTACAAAATTACAAACAAAATCATATGAGATATAGTGAAATAAGCATAGACAAAAACAATAAAATGCTTTAGTACACATTTCAGATGAATGATTGTATATTTTAAAGAACATATATGTATACAGTAATAAAGAAGTTTTGCTTATCTGTTGGTGACAATATGTTTTCTCAGAGAACTGTCCAGAATGTTTGTTTCCTTCAGCCATTGAAAAATGAATAGAGAGAAAATTTTGATTTTTGTTTCATTTGGAGGTAAAATGCTTGTTCTGATGCATCATAGGAGTATTCTATATTTATTTAAGTATATTTTACAATATAACTTTTTCTTTCTTTATTGTTAATTACCATTTTTATCTGTATTTTAAAGTATTTTTATTGCTTCACTTTTAATTTTTCTTTTATTATTAATTATTTTGTTTCTAATAATAAAGGTTAGGGGACATTTAGTAATTTATTTGTTGCTATCACTACAATATCAATCAATGTAACCAGAAGTAACCTCATTGTTAGAGATGATATGAGTACAGTAATTAAGAATTTCATTAAATTTATAGATTAAAATAGTTTCAATTTAATTTGGGCTCCAAAATATTAGCTACAATCTATGTCTTTATTCAGTTTATATAAAAGATTTAAAATGTAAAATATATATGGCTATAAATCAAATTTACTCTAGAAAGTCATGTTTCGAAAAGTTTGAAATATCAGTGCTTGAGTCATTTTATAAACTGCTTGATTATTTTGCATCTATTTATACAACCAGGACCATTTTCTGTTTACTCAAAATATTTGAACTTTCAACTTTTAAGCTGTCTACTCTGACAAGCTTGTAACTGAACTTACAAGTAACTGAATACAAAAGTTCTATTTGTTTAGGTCAATTCTTAGTAAAGATTACCATAATAAATAAGTAATGTTTACATATACCAAAGTTTTAGTCAAAAAAGAAAATGCAAAAAATAGATATAAACCCAAAACCGATGTGACAATAATGAAAATAAAAAAAAAAAAATAAAAATTTTCATTATCTCTGTTTGCTCTTTGGTTACATTAATCAATATTATTCAAATTAAAAGAAAAAAGAAAATTTAAATAAATTGAAATAAATTAAATCTGTAAATCTTATCTTCATAGGTTCATTCATTATTTTCATGGCAAATGTTCAGATGAGATACATTCATTAGTTCCACCAGTTCAGACCTTCATAGCTTGCACTCACTATTGCACATACAGAGGGTCAACTCATCCTTATTTCCTTCATATTCCATTGGTAAAGAGGAAGTTCCACTCCTATAGCTTCTTTCTCAGAACTGTTACTTTGTAGAACAGACTCCCAAGAGGATGCTTCCCAAACCACTACAACCATAACCTCTTCAAGTCTAAGGTCAACCGTTATCTATCCTACATATCATCATAATATGCACTTCTTATATTAGGAGGATATGTAGGATAGATAACAGTTGACTCTTTATGCGCTTACAACAACCTCATTCAGTAACCCTCTACCTTGATTACCCTTGGACCATTTATTAGGTAAACAATAGTTTATATAAAAACAATGAAATATCACCATTCTCAATACAATAAGATAGGTATAAGAAATATATAAACAGAAATTGATTTTGCTTGTTATCAGTTACAAATATGCAAATTCATTTATGAGTTGTTAAATATGCAAATTTGTTACATTATTATGTACAGTTTATAATCTCATAAAATATTTTACAAGAAAAAATAGTGATTATCCAATTTAGATATAAATCTGGCATTTAACAGACAAATATCATATACTTCATTTTTTCTTGTCTAAAAAAAAAATAGCTGTTAGTGACATAAAGCTACCCACCTTTAATTTATACAGAATCTGAATTATGCAAGCCTCCACACTTTTTCAATCTCATAAAACTAAAGAGTACACATGCATTGTGTTGTAATGGATAATGGCTTAGAATGAAAACTCAGAGAGCTGAGTTTGAATCCCAGCCAGGATTTTTACATTCACTTATGTGAAGATACACTTGGAAAAGGTATGAATCATTAACTGAGTAAGTAAAGTTAGAATAAATGAACCTGCGTCCACCTTTGTAGGAAAAAAACCACTGTTTATTCTGGCATGCTTTTCTGATTAGCTACAGAAAGTTTCACAGTGCAGCAAGGCTCTATTTTCCCTTTTAAGGAATGCACAACTCCTCATTCAGATATTTTCCTTGAAAACCCATATTTGCTCAGTTTCATATCCAAAATGTAAACAAAGCAATTTCTAAAGAATTAATGCATTTATTTTTTTAATCCAACATTTTTATTACTTCAAACATTATCATATTTGTGGTCTTCAATAAAAAATTGCATCATATATATATATATATATATATATATATATATATGTATACCCAAGTATAGGATAGATGTATATGGAATAAATTCCAATAACCAAAAATATTATTCTTAAAAGAGTGCTCAATACAGATTAGAGCAAATATAATTTATTCAAAACTTATAGCATAAATATGTTATAGAATCACTACAAAAATAGCCATTTTGTTTCAACACTTTTGGTGTCTTATCACTTGATAAGGCACATTAAGGTATGTTTCATGAGCAGATATGATCATTCAGGAAAGCTCATTGAAGATTTGTTGTTTATAAACAGTAATTCAAACTTTGCTAACCAGTCACTTCTTTGTGGCTGAATATTTAACAGCACAACAAATCAAACGATGGTTCCCTTTGAGATTAGAGGTTATATATATATATATATATATATATATATATATATATATATATTTCTAAAGAGTTGATGGATTTATTTTTAATCTGATACTTTAATAGTCTGTCTATATTTCTGAGATGAGGTATTATGTACAATATTTACATTAGTTGAACTATTGTCCTCATCTTTGTCGCCATATATGTCACAATGTTTCGGCCGTTGTACGCTCCGGCCTTCTTCAGGTGGTTGGAATTTCGAACTGAACCCATGTGTCCTGGCACAGTAGATAAAGGCGTTGGTTAGATCCAGTGACAGACCCAAAGAGTGTGAGTTCGATACCTGGTTAAGACAGTGGAGAACTTTCAGAGGGAAAAATTAGCCAGAGATAACTGATAACTGACATCCATCAAACGTGGCATGTGGAACTAGAACAGTCTACCCTAGTGATCGAAATAAAGGGTTCAGTTCAAAATTCCAACCACCTGAAGAAGGCCGGAGCGTACAACGGCCGAAACGTTGTGACAAATATGGCGACAAAGATGAGGACAATAGTCCGACTAATGTAAATGCTGATACTTTAATACTTCAGATGTTATTACAGAGGATATTCATATTAAGATTTCTCAAATTCAAAGACCGATAGATAGACATAATACACACTGTTTAAAATAAAAATTAAAATGGAGCCTCTATTTCAGATATGAATATTCACTATAATTATATCTGATGTTATCTATATATATATATATATATATAAATGATGCTTAAACACAATCATCAGGCCTGACAATTATTATAATTATTGTCTTAATCCATTTCATAATATGTTGTCAGTGTTTAAGTTAAGGTACATTTCATGAGCAGATATGATCGTATGGGAAAGATCAAAGATTTGTCATTTATAAAGTGTAATTCAATTCAGATGCTTCTTTAGTGCTGAATGGTTAACAGAACATCATATATATATATATATATATGACAAAGTGGAAAAATTATTGTATGATGCATGCCTTACAGCCCTTAGAACTTTATCAGACAATGTTTGCTTATATTGCTGCAACTAAACAAATTTTAAATTTAGAAAAATTGCAGTTGATAGAGTAAATTCCTCCTTCAGGTTTGACAATCATTGCAAGGATTGACAGAAAGAATATATTGGAGAAACCTCAAGAAGTTTAAAATAAAAGATTATGTGAACACAAAAGGGACATTTTTAAAAACAACTCCTTAAATGCATTAATTGCTCACCCTAATGAGACTGACCACAATTTTGACATAAAAAATGTTACTCTAATTAAAATAGAAAATAATTCTTGTGATGAAAGTGTTTAGAAAATGCTTCAATCACTAGTTCAGACACAGTAAATTTATGTCCAAGTTTTTGCAATGTTTCACTATTCTTGGCAGATTTCTGTTATGACAAAATGGAATATTCAATAACAAAGATGATGAAAAGAAAAAGAAAAAAATATTAGATGAAAAATGCCTTAATTTATATACCCAAAACACATTAAAAAAAAATTCTAAATTTCAAATACCCAGCATCATTTGTGTGCATGTATAGTTGCATAAACCTAATATTAGTCTAATAGAGTCCTAAGGGACAAAACATGTCACATGAAAATTTTTACGACTGTCATACATCTTTCCTGTTCTTGATATATAAAAATTTATGTTAACCCATATATATATATATATATATATATATATATATATATATATATATATATATATATATATGTATATATATATATATACACAGGCTGAGATGGATAAATTGTAATCTAAATTAGACAAAAATGAAAATAACACTGACATCTCATTTTAATAGATATATTTACCAAAATTACACAAAAATAACTTGAAACACTAAAGAGTAAATTTATTCAATAAAATCACAATTGGCTTCAACCACAGCATCCAGATGACTTCGAAATCTGCAGTGCTTCTGGATGGTCTCTTTCTGTCAGTTGGTGAATGCTGCCATAATCCTTGCTTTCAGTTCATCTTTAGTGTTATAAGGAGTTTTATTGGTCTCTTGCTCAACAGTGCTTCACACTTAATAATCAATGGGGTTGCAGTCTGGGGAGTTAGGTGATCAGATGTAAGGGTGATGAGGTGGCAGAAATTGTCTGATAGCTATGACTCAGCAATCCTGCTTGTGTGACATGGTGCAGAGTCCAGTTGCCAGACATAGGTTCTTCCTGCAGCCACCCTCTTGACACGGCAGCACTACCTCTTCAAGGCACTTGATGTAGGACTCCATGTTGAGTCTGAGGCCCTCACCAACAAATTCGGGAGTTTTTTCTCATCAGAACGATCAGAGTGGTTTTCTGTGCTGTCGTACCTTTGAAATCACCATTAGACTCATCCAACTTTTTCTGAATCCTCTTCACTGTCCTCAGATTGACACCCAAACACTAAGAAATGTTCGCATTGGAGCTTTTGGCATGAATGCCAAGCAGTACAGCATGCTGTTTCCAAATTTCTGGCAGAGAGAATTGATTGTGTCATGGTGCTCTTTTTTTCACATACAGTGCCCAACTGACCCTACTATACTGTGCAACTGACAAAAACAAACAATGTGCACACATGAAATTAAAAATATAAAATGCCAACAATTTACCCATTGAACCCTGTGTATGTATATATATATATATATATATATATATATATATTTATATATATTTTGAACAATAAAAAAAATTAAAAAATTAAAATCTTCAGACACACTGGGTTGTAGATTAATATTCTTTCGTTTTTTTTATTATTATTCCATTTAGATTCCTTGACTAGTTTTGGCCGAAATGGCCATCATCAGGAGGAGAAATATTTCTGCTTGCTGCTAGCACTAAACTACAGAAATGAATGTCTTGATGGAGAAAATGAACTTTTGTCTGTAGTTTTCATTTGTTTTTTTATTTTTTTATCTTTTTAACATAAATCTTTTAACATTCCTTGTGTTGGTCAAACAGTCTCTTTTAAGTTGTTATTTGAGATAAGAGCTGGATAGATACATGCTGCTATGAATTCTCTGGTCAGTTTGACAGTTTTATTGGACTTGGTGAGGGGATGTGTCTCTGTTTAGTGTTTGTGTGTGTGTTATTTGGTTCTTAGGGAGTGAGTGAGTATGATATGTGTAAGCGTGTGTATTGCTGTGGGTGTGTGTTATCATTTGGCTCATTAGGGAGTGAGTGCGTATGATGTGTGTAAGTGTGTATATTCGTGTGGGTGAGTGTATAAGTGTGAGGCCTCCACACCTCCGTAAGCCCGTCTGTCTTGTGTGGGTGAGAAATGTGGGTAGGTTTTTTTATTTGTTGAGTTATATCTATATATTGTTAAATTTGTGATTTAGCCCGGCTGGATATTTTGTTTTTAGACATTGTATCCACTTATTTTCATGCGACTCTAAAATCTTTCTAATGTTATCTGCTCTGAACTTTTCTATTCTCTCAATTTTAGTGAATTTGGCATGGGTTTGGAAATCGTGTTTTTTCAGGCGGAAATGTTGTTCTACAGGTAATAATTTTTCATGGGGAGTCGACTTAATTCGTTTACGATAATTGTTAATTCTGTAGTGAAAGGGCCATTCAGATTTTCCTACATATTGTTTCTGGCATAGTGTGCATTCTAGGAGGTAAATTATGTTATGACTTCTACAGTTAGAATCATGGTAGATTTTGAAAGTAGAGTTAGTGACTGAGCTAGTGAATGAATTTGTGTTTTCAATATGGTTGCAACATAAACTTCTTTTGTTGTTGCATGGTTGGGAAAATCCTGTTGTTTTTGTTCTTAGTTTATTACGGATTACCTTGTCCCCTGAAATGTGGTTACTACCAATGATTTCTTTTAGGTTCTTAGGTCTATGATATGCAAGAAGGCCAGGTTCCTTAAACAGTTTTTTTAGGTCTGGTTTGAGATATAGTATTTCCCAGCGACATTTGATTATTTGGAATAGTGGAGGCAGAGTGGGGTTGAAAGTGGTTACTAGAGGGATGCGGCTAGATTTATTTTTAATCTTGTACATTAGGGTGTCTTCTCTAGGTGTGGAAATTGCTTTATTTATTTGTTCCCTGATTAGGTGTTGTTTATAGCCACTTGTTGTGAATTGATGCTCCAGATTTTCAATGTGTTTATTTAATTCTTCATTGTTGGAACATATCCTTCTGAGTCTAAGTGCTTGTGAATAGGGAAGGTTCTCTTTGAGGTGTTTAGGGTGGGAAGACTTAAAGTGTAGATAGTTGTGGGTGTCGGTGATTTTAGTGTGTAGTGTCGTTTGTAGTTTCCTGTTTTCATCTATGTAAATGCGGGTGTCTAAAAATGTTACTGATGTTGTGGATTTTTCATAGTCAAACTTGAGTCATGCACTGTGTTTAGGGTCATAAGGAATTGGGTAAGTTTGTCATCACTACCCGTGTATACAAAGAATATATCATCGATATATCTTGCATAGAATATGCAGTTGCTACCAATGATTGGATAGATATGGGTCTCCTCAAATTTTCCCATGAATATTGTAGCATATGATGGAGCTGCTATGGTGCCCATGGCACAACCTCTTATTTGAAGGTAGTGTGCTCCATTGAAGTTGAAATTATTCACTGTAAGGACATGCTCCATGAGTTTTATGATGACTTCTGTGGGGGGGGGGGTCTTGTTTTCTTCTTTTAGTAAGTGCTTCCTGAAGGGCGGTTAGCCCTTCGATGTTTTTAATGTTTGAATAGAGTGACCTAACGTCCATAGTCACTAGAGTAGCTTTCTCTGGTACTGTTTGTATGTGATTAATTTTGTTCAGTAGATCTGTTGTGTTTCTGATGTAGGATTTTACTTCCTTAGCTAGCGGTTGTATGTAATGATCTATGTATTTGGAAATTTTTGTCGTGTGGCAGTTGAACAATGAAATAACTGGCCTTCCTGGGTTGTTGCTTTTGTGCATTTTAGGAAGGAGATAGAAGCGAGCAGGTGTAATGTTTGTGGGTGTAAGTGCTGTGTATGTTTCCTTGTCGATTAGATTGTTGCGAAGCATTATGTTTAGTGAGCTAGTTAATTCTTTTTGGTGTTCTGGAAGGGGATCTGTAGGTATGCTTTTATAGGTTTCTTTGTCGGCTAGCTGTTTGTTGGCCTCTTTAATGTATTCTTCAATTCCCCAGATCACTGTCGCACCCCCTTTGTCAGCCTGTGTTATGATTAGGTCATATCTATGTGTCAGCGTATCGAGGGCTATACGTTCCCCTTCAGTAATATTGTCACGTGGCAGCTTACGTGCTGTTGTTTTCTTTATGTCATTTGCTACGGCTAGTTCAAATGTCTGTATAGTCATGTCTGTGTTTTTGCGGGTGTAGGTAGTGTCCTTCTCTTTTAATGTCTCAAGTATGGAAGGTGTATGATCATTTTCCCTGTAGTGGGCTTTTAACCGTATTCTTCTGAAGAAGGATATATATATATATGTGTGAAAAGTGTGTGTATATAAATATAAATAAATATATATATGTATAATTATTTATATATATAAATATATATATATATATATGTATAATTATTTATATATATAAATATATATATATGTATAATTATTTATATATTATATGCGCTGTTCTTTCTTTTTATTGAAATATATATATATATATATTTCAATAAAAAGAAAGAAAGGTAAGATATGTATTCCGGTCTTCTTATTGATATTTTTATTTAATATATATATATATATACATTTTATTTTCTTTGATCTCTGATCACCAGTTATCTTGAATGGAGTCTTGGTATTCTCATGCCACAGTGGTAATAAAAAATAAAAAAAAAGCAATGAGCATTTGAGATATCCATTCTCCAAGAATTACTTTACCTATTCCTGAAGTGGCAACTAAATAGCTTTTATATCCATTATAAATGGAAGTCATTTCATACCAAATGGAAGCCATGTCTGCACATATATACTCTGTATCAGGCCTGCACAAGATAAGCACCACAGGCCACATGAGGCCAGTAAGACTATCCATGAGAGGTTTTCAAAATAGGAATTTTTTTTGTGTTCATCAGAATAAATTCAGCAACTGATCTCATACAAAAAATTCAGTTTTGTGGAAGCATGATTTGATTCAACCAATATTTAACTGTCTTTGTATCAAATTAATCATTTTAACTCTCTGTAGAAAAGGAAGAAGAAAGTATTTTCTCACCATCTCCCTCTGTTTCTATTTCACTCATACTCTGTAATTTACACTAAAAATTTACTCTTGTGAACCACGGCTAATTTTCTGTGAATAATATGGCCCTACATATATTTTTAAATTGTGCATCCCAGCTCTATATAACGAAATGTCGAAATCATGGGATAGATGCTTAGTTTCATGTAAAACCCTTGCTAGTCTGGCAAAGTGTAGCAACTTGATATGGCATTGATTCCACAAGAGGAGAAAAGACTTCTAGAGAAATGTTGAATGATGGCATTTTAATAAAAGTACACAGCTCCTAGATATTTACAGGGACAGGCTCTTACATGCTAATAGACCACCATATCTTATAAATGCTCAATTTGGCTCATGTTGGGTGAATATCAGAAATCAACAAAATGCTCCTTAAACCAATTCTGGATCTGACCACATGGTGCATTATCCTGCTGGAATATAAACATACAATGGGACCAATGACCAACAACTACCCTACATCACCTATTACTAGTATGCACAGTCTCACACAAGGATTTCAGGGTGAGTTGGCCCAAAGTTTGTATAACTCCTCGCTGCAAGAGAGCTTTGTCACTCTATCTTTTTCTTCTCTCCTCAGGCCAAAAGAAATACCAACTCATAAACACATTAATCTAATAGCAATTATCCATTTTCTTGAATAGCTCAAAATCTTAGCAGAGCATTCAACCAAGAGTGATTGTAGCCTTTTTGGACAACCTATGCTATTAAATTGTTGGTGATTGTTGCACCAGCGTTTATTTTGCTTCTCTGCTTGTAATCTGTTTGCCTTTCAAGTAAGCTTCCAGGAAACAAAAACCATGGCTTGTCAAACTGAGCAAAAGATTGTTTCATGAGGTGGGTACTCAATGACTCAACATTAGACAACTATAACTGGGGATCAGCAGCATGTGAAAACCTCAAACAGATGAATGACACCCCCTGCTACAACATGTACTCTTTACTTAGTATTTGATGCTAAGGAAAAGGAGAGATGAAAATTTCTACCATGACTAGCAAGAACCTGTGTATATTGGGTGCACTGACCGAATGGATATTGTTATGACCAAGCAGATGAGTGTATTTGGCAGTGTGACCAAGTGGTGGGCTATACATGTGGACCATTACATTCTTTCAAGAGTGAAATCTATACTTACCCTGAACAAGTTAGATTTTTCTTGAAGAAATGCACACAAAAATATAAATACTAAATGAAGAGCTTGTATGATTTGTGATCTTTTACTAAACACTTTACTACACTTTTTTTTAAATGTCCTGTTTCTTTATGTTTTTTTTTTTACAATGATGTCACTCAAGGTTGAGGGTTAAGTGTAAAAGGCATAGTTTATGCAAATATGTGGGGAAGATAACAGTTAAGTCTAGACTTGAATAGGTTAAGATTGCAATGATTGGAGAAACATCCTCTTGGGAGTCAGTTCAACAGAGCAGTGGTTTGTAGGAAGAAGCTGCTTGAGTAGCACTTATATCTCACCATTGAAATATAAAGGGAATAAGAGTGATTCAGTGTGTGGCATGGCAGGTGTTTTAGCTGTGAAGGCAAGAACTGGTGGAACTAAGGTGTGCTGTTCCTCCAAATACATTCCATGGAAATAGCAACAGAGCAGTGAGTGGCTGGCAACATTTTGCTTGTAAGAAAGGGTTTGTAGGATGGAAAATAATTTGTCATCCACAAGGAAATGGAGATGTTTTTAAACTCTATTGAGACTGGAAAGTGAAGACTGGGCAGCTCCTGCTCATATATGGCAGCATCACTCCATTTTTGGCAAGATCTGTCTCTTGTAAAGATAGACAATATTGGGAGAAGTCATGTACTTACTGGAGCAGTACAAGGAACCAATCATGTCTCTCCACAGATTCCTTTTCTTTATGATCTGTAAATTGCTCTCAATGAATTCCTTTTCTTTATTTTTGAATTGCCATGACATCTTTAGGAAAGATAGTGAAGCAGTTTCGGTTGTCTTATCCACAGTTTCAAATTCAGAATTTTCCTTTTAAACTGGCTTTCAACCCAGTCTACCCTGCTATTTAACCCATAACTGAAGAGAGAAAAGATGGATTCACGCCTTTTCCAAGAGTATTAGTGATAATATGAACAAAACAGAGTAAGCTGGGATTTGAAACCAGATTGCCAATTCCCCTTTCCACACCAATAATAGTTATGCAATCCACACACCATCACTACATTATTTTTTTAAATAACATTTTATTGAAATGGTGAGAAAAGTATCTTTTTTTCATATTAAAAAAACCATTGAAGGCAGTGACATGAGAGGTTTGGTGATGTTTGGTGATGCCTGGGGTCAACTCCTTGATTGTATGCCCCTAAGACTCAAGTGTGGCGGGGGGAGTAATACTGAGAAATGTGGGAAAGGAAGATATTTTGAATATGTAAAAACATATGAAAAATGAAATAAAGACTTTATTCAAATTAAATATAAAGTAAATTTTTATTTCATTCTTTGAATGTCCTCCAGATATGGATGCCCAGGGTTGTCACACCCACTGCCCCTAACCATTCTGTACACTACTGATTGAAGGTTATGACTTGGAATAGTAAATGATAACAGCTTGAGATTTTTTCTGCATAGGTTTAAGCAAAAACTATTTTAGATTTTTAATCCACTGTCTCATGTCTATTGAGTGACAATCCCAAAAATAATGGCATTAGTTTCAGTAGTTAGATGCAAGTGAATAAATTGACCAAATAATCCTTTAAAATTTTTTCAATCAAATCGATGATACTTGAATTTTCAACAAAGCAAAAAATATTTCTTTAAGAAAAAAATCCTGATTTGCTCACATTGCAAAATACTCTAATCCTGAACCAGAAACTTAAATCAAAACTTTCTCATTTTAATATTCAATTATTTCCTTAATCACAAAATTTAGTAAATATGTCTTTCTTCTTTGAAGATGTGTCTCTTATCCTAAAATAAATTACAAATGAACTTGAAATAAATTTCTTTAATATGTACTATGAAAATATAAATGGAAATGCAAGGTAAATTATAAAGCCACTATAAAAAAAAAATAAACTGATCTTTTTAAAATAGCCTTTAAAACTTTTAAAATCCCGGTGTTTACAAGCTCTTAGGCACAACAAGTATTGTGAAAAATGAGTTCACATTTTAAATACAGAGTCAAAAATCAAGTATTATAAAATGTTAGAGACAATTTCCGAATTATACTTTTTCTTTTTTTATCATTTCTCCCTAAGCAAGCAACAAAGCCTCTAAGACACAAGAAGTTACTGAGTATGAGAGAATTGGAGAAAAAAAAATTAAAGAGAGAGAATAATAAAAGAACAGGAATTAATAGAACAGAAGATAATGATTGACATTGCACCTAAATTTTATGAAGATCAAAGTTGACTGGAAAGAAAGAAGCCAGAAGAGAGTTCCAAAAGTGAGAAGTGGGAGACAAGAAATTTTGTTAGCATAGAATTTACAGTTACATTTAACCATTACTGCGTTTAAATTCATAGAGTCTAGGTACCATAGAGGAAAGTTTGTCAGACCAATTACCATGAAAGTATTTATAGAAAAGGCAGAGGGAAGCCATGTTACGGCATTGAGAAAGTGACTAAAGCTGAGATGCCATGTCAAGACCAATAACATTGCAGATTCTTTGTATTTTATCAAGAACCTTTAAATATATAGCAGAAGCACCAGACCAAATATGGCAGCAATATTCAATGCATGGATGAATGATAGACGTATAAATGTGTAAGATAGATTCTCGTGAGAAAAACTGTCTAATAGAGAACGGACTTTCCTAGCAGCAAACCTAGCAATTAATTCAATATAATTTTTCCATGTTAGCAGAAAATGTTAGCCTGAGAAGACATAATGAGTCACTCTCCTGGAGGTTAGCATCAGCCATGGAAAGCAAAAAGGGTTTTCTCAGATGATTAAATGAGTAGCATTGATTCAGAGGTATTAAAATTAACAAGCCATTCCTTGTCCCAGTTAAAAACAGATTGTAGGTCATTTTTTAGATCAGCTGCCAATTTAACCAATCGGACTTACTATTAAGACAAGAGTAAAAGGTTATTTCATTAACATATGGGTATGATGATA
This sequence comes from Acanthosepion lycidas, assembly GCA_963932145.1. Taxonomy (NCBI): domain Eukaryota; kingdom Metazoa; phylum Mollusca; class Cephalopoda; order Sepiida; family Sepiidae; genus Acanthosepion; species Acanthosepion lycidas. The sequence continues at coordinate 56,684,174 of OZ010577.1, forward strand.
AGCTACATTTGGCATCAAGTCCTCTGATCAGGAGATTGGAAGTTTTGAGGAGCATAGAACCACCTCTTAATTGCTGTTGTCCCCAGGTCCACTCTCACATGGGGTAGTAGCACCTGTTAGGGTCCAAATTATGGGAAAATATTGAGGCCCCAAATAAAAACAAAAACAAATCAAGCACTATAAAAGTATAAAAATATATTTTTATAACAAAATGACCAACAATACATTTTATCTGTAATTGAATGCATGAAATTGCATTCAAAATATATTTGGTGGAAACCATAAAATTGTGTACAAAATATTTAGATTCCGGCATTAAATAACCTATAGAGGTTGATATGCCACTAAACAAAATCAATCAATCAATCAATCAATCAACAACTGAGTTGAGAATTGATGACATCTGGAAGGTTATTGATGAAAATTAAGAACAACATAAGTCTAAGGGTATTAAGAATTCAATTACTGATCTTATCTAATACAGAATATCAACAATCGGGCTATCATGAAATATTTTGATGACTTGAACTATACTATTAAAATCTTTGAGTTTTGCAACAAAATGCTCCAGTTAAACAAATACCTTAAGCATCTAAATATTTGTTTAATTAAAATAATAAAAATCAATATTGAATTATTGCTTGTCACAAAATTGCAAGGCTATTGTAGTTGCAGTGTCTGCAAGGTACACATTTAATTCATTCTACAATTATTTTATGCTACTCTAATTTACTTTACTTCCTATTAATTAAATATAACAACTTATTTTCAAAAATATTTTCTTAACCAACATTTGTTATTAGTGTTTTTATTTATTAAAATTAGATGAAAGTCTTTTTAAATAATTATTCATTTTTTTTAATTGATTTGAAGAAAGTATTTAACTTTGTCGTGGTTTATCCTAAATACATCCATAATTAATGCATTCATATGCATGTATAATTAAGAACAGAAGATATTGATATTTATCAGTTTAATCTTTTTCTATGTGCCATGTCCCATCAGGACGTGTGCAATCAACTTCCTATCACTGGTAGCTCTAAGCAATTTTTGTCCACCTCACCATCTCTCATAGTCACTGTTCTACCATTTATTTACACAAACTTGCAAGATAGGTTACTTACTCTTCCTCTACCTGTCTGGCCTGTAATATGTCCTGTGAGTGTCAAATTCTCCAAGCCCTCTTTCCTTAGTATGTATACCAGAAATGTCTACTGTCACTTTTAAATATGTCCTTCTTGATTCCATTTTCCTTAAAACTTCCTCTTTGCTTGCATGACATTCTCAGTATCCTTCTGTGGAATCACACCTCTGTTGCCTCAAATCTCCTGTTTATATGTGAGAAAATTGTTCAGCATTCACTGCTATACAGGATGATTGATATTACATAGCAGTCTTTTCTTTCTTTCTAATGAATTTTTCCTTTTACTTAATACTTTGCTTTGGTTTTGGAACGCATCTTTTGTTATTCCAATGTACCTTTGGATTTTGTGCCACATTTTATGTTTTCTATTATAACTATAATAACTATCTCACTTTTGGCTATTGTGGCATGTAGGAGCTTCCGTACTTTACTTGATTCAGCAGTATCAGCAACGGAAGTAATCAGTATGGTACAACCAGAAGTCCCAGAAATCATAAAAGCCCTGACCAAGCCCTATTTGGCCTCTTTTCCACTCTTCCTTTTCAGTGGCCTCTACCTTTAAGACCAGCTCTTTTCCTTTTCAGTGGCTGCAACCTTCAAGGCCTAGCTTGCTGCAGAAGACATGAGGTCTGTCCTGGTAGCTTGACTTTGAGATTTTCTGTTCCTCATGAGAACAGGTGGAGAAATGTCTCTTTAAGACACCTTCCCAAAGGAAAAGCTACACACAACCCTTGCTGTAGAAAACACATAACAGTCCTTGCAATTTCACACTCAGATTTTTTGTTCTTTTCATAAGAACAATCGGAGAAAACTCTCTCCACAAAACATCTGCTCAAGAAATTTAACTGGGAAACCCAACTCTTTTCCCCACAAAATACCACTATTTCGCTCTCTCTTTCAACCACAAATAAAAGCTGTTAAACAGTCATTTCAAGCCTTGGGTTTTGTTCATTCCACTCTTACTACCAACCACACACACACACATGTACATGCAACCAGGAAAAATTCCTACATAACACTTCCCAGATAGATAAATTTCTGTGCTTGTTTGATTCTGTTGTCTCCAATTTTAAGCTCACATCTAATGATCATACATTGTCTTCTTACAACACATGGTTATTTTGTTTTGGTGGCTGTGTGTATGTGGGTGGAGGGTTGTAGTCTATTGTCTATGAGCTCCTGCAGTTTTCTTTCTGTATCTGCCATTAACATGGTATCATTTGCATATCTTATGTTAAGATATTTTTAACCAATAATAAATCCTTGTAGAACACCCACTTCTCCTAGGTTCAGCATACTGCATAGGTTAAATATATCTGGAGAGAAGATACATCCTTGTCTTACACTTCTTTCTATTTTTGTGTACTTGCTCAATTCATTTTCCATTTGCATGCAGGCAGTTGTTCCCAGTAAACATTCTGGATTATTGTAATATCTTTCCCAAATAAACCAAGTTTTCCTAGTAGTTCAAATAAATCATTGTGTTATAACCTATCAAATTCTTTTGAATTGCATAGTCTGTGAAACATACATATATTTCCTTCAGCATTTATACTTTTCACTCTGATACCATTCTGATCAGAAAGATTGCATTTGTTGGATAGAGTATATATATAGATATATATTTTTTTTTTCTAGATACAACGTGTGAAAACACAGGCAATACTCTGCCTTTATCAGCTACCAACCAGGGGAGGTAACACAGTTTCGGTGGCTGAGGTAGTACTGCCACCCCTGGTGTCACTAGTAGCTTTTGCCACTGGACAGGGTATTGTTTTTGTGTGGACATGTCACTCTCTTGCAATTTTTTTTTACAACTGCAAGTCAAATTTTTTATGTTGTTAAAATATATATATGTGTATTTCATACATTATGAAATGGACAAAGTCCGACAATTATTTTTAAGACCTTTTTATGTTTATACATTCTTTTTATAGATACAAATATTTAAGTAAATGCTCTGTTTATAATAAACAATATTAAACAACATTTACTGGCCTGAATGTCCAAGAAACTTTCATAGAAAATATTCGTTCTCCGGCAGGATTCAAACCTGTATCCTATACGGAATTGTCATTTAGCCTGACGTGCTCTTAACTGATCGAGCCACAGAGAATCGTTCGATTAGCAAGATTAAAGTTTAAAGGCAGTAAATCGACCTTGCTAATAGAACGATTCTCTGTGGCTTGATCAGTTAAGAGCACGTCAGGCTAAATGACGGTTCTGTATAGTATACTGGTTTGAAAGCAGTACCTACTTCTGAATGTTTTCCACAAATGACAATCATTCTGCAACTCTTTCCATTAAACAAACTTGTGAACTTAACTGACACTTTACTCTTGCAACTAAGGACTTTTATAACTCCTGCTATTACTGTAAGTCCCCACCTTCTTATGAACATTTTTCTTTACCTAGCTTAATCTCTTTAAATACTCAAAATAATATTTTGATCACCCCCCCCACACTATCTTCCTTTTCACATAAAAATTATTATAAATAAAAGGTCTTTCTGTTTCAATTAATTTCACACACAGTAAAAGTCCTATTTTTATTTTGTTTAAAGAAATGTTAATAATTATTTTTTTTTTTTTTTTGCATTTGGAAAAAAAATCTCCAATGATCAACAGGATATAAACACCACCTTTTATTTTCTTTTGCAACAATCTTTTGGTGTAAATGATTTTGAGAAGAGAATTCAGATATTTGAATGCATTAGTAAGTTCTATGTAATAATAACTAAAAAATGAAGAGAAAAAAGTTATAAGAATTCAATCAACTTTGAACCAAGAAAAACTAAGTTCTACTCTTGGAAACATGAAGTAATAACCACATTTTATTAATTATCTTCTTGAAAAATAGGTTCAGTAGTCTTTATTTTTTTACTATAGAACTTTACAAAAAGTATCAGCAATTTAAAATATATAATATATATATATACATTTACCAAATTTAAAGCACAATAAAAATAAAATAGCTAAATTCCATTTTTTACTTCCTAGCCTTATTTTTTACAGATGAAAAGAGTTGGGTGTTACTGTTACTGTTGACAGGGATGAAAAAAAATAATAATAATGAATTAGAGACAAACGAATTTTAAAAAATTATTCGACCACTTATACTTCTCTTATGAAGCAAAGGAAATGAAGGCATGAAAAAGAAATGCTATACTATTAAGAATTATGACTCAAAAAAAAAAGCACTGAAATAGAAGGAACTTGAAAAACGAATGAATGAGAAAGAAAAAAAATTAGTACCGGAAGTCCAGCTATGTCATCAGTAGTGTAAACCAGCTTATGACGTCATGATTGATGTGAATGATATCATCAAAAGTGGTGTAACTTTTTCGCTACTTGTGCTGTCCGATGACGTCATCAAAACTTGTGAAGACTTACCACACGACTTGAAATGACGTTTGTTAAATAAGACGACGTGGACAGCATGGAGCTGTTTTTTTTTTACGTTAATTGCAAAGAAAATGTTTTCATAGACTCTTTACAACAATTGTTATTTTTTTGTCAATAAAGATATTATTTCAAGGATCATTGCTGGCTTTGATGTAATTTGGCGGGAGCGTACACCCGCCTAACAGGTTAAGTTGGGTGGCACTGTTTGTTAATTTAAGATTATTAACTTGCTTTCTTATAATAAAAATTAATTTAATTTCCTCATAAAGAGCGAGAGAAGAAAAAAGAGTTTTTGAGTTATTTAATGAAGTTATTAAATAACTTTAAATGATTTTTTTAACGTAGTACAGTTTTCTTTGCTTAATTGTTTAAATGCTACTGCGTTTTCGATTCTCCCACTCTAAGATTCGTATCGTTTAATCCTTATATGTGTTTTCTGACTTGATATTGTTCTACCCCACTTACAATAGGTCCGATTTTGATCTTTTAACCTTTTTAACAATATTCTTTTTGATTTACTGTTTCGCATTCTCCTACTCGAAATGAATTATTACCTCACACTACTCCTCTTTTCCTTCAACTATGTATATTTTCTTAGTAAACTCCTACGATTGCTGCAGTAACTCTCCTCCTACTCTCTCTTTGACGCCTACTCTGACTGTTGGGCTTTTGACATCAAAACTCCTCCAACTTTCACTCGCTGCTCTGATGCCTTCTCCCTCTGTGCTAATTAATCTGACTTTCCTCCTCCGCTACTCCGTAATAAACTCCTTTCTGTTTATTTGAATCTCCTCCTCCGATTTTTCTCAGTAGCCTATTTTTTTTTTCACGTATTCCTCTCTATATCCATCAGTCTAATGCTACTTCCCTTTCATATCTGTTGTTACTCTCTTTAACTCCTCCAATCTCTCCCTACTCTCTCTGTTTACTTATGTGACTCTCCTCCCATTCCTTCACAATAGCCATCTCTTACTTCTCCTCTTCCTCTCGCCCCTCCAACTACCACAGATACGCTACAGTCACGGAACAGGTCCGAGCCTTTTCAAGATGGCTTCCAACGGTGTGGACGGTGAGACGAACGCCGATCGCAATGTAGAGATCTGGAAGATAAAGAAACTCATCAAAAGTCTGGAGGCGGCTAGGGGGTAAACATCATAGTCTATTCTTCACATTTGTCTATAATAATGGGCTCATAACTCTTCTATCATAGAAGTGTGTCCTCCGATAATAAGTGTATGTGTGAGAACGGTTTAAAGTTGTTTTCTCATCTCTTGTCTTGTCTGCCTTGCCACATGGCTATCGCCAGTTTTCAACTTGATGTCTCTGTTTCTTGTATTTTTGTCCATCTCTAGCTTTATATTTGTATATATGTATCTTCAAACCTGCCTCTAGACCATATCTGTACATGTATTTCGTTGTTTCTTCGTTTCTTTCTGCTTTCCTATTCTCCAGATGGTCACTGAGTTTCTAGTCTTTACTCTTTGAAAAAAAAAAAAATAATTGTCCAACTTAAAATTTAAAATATTTGAGTGGTTCTCACTTTGGGGTTTATATTTCTTCCGTTTTCTTCTTACGTAGGTATTTAGAATATCGTCTATTTCTTTTTTAACTGTAGTAGACATTTAAATCACTTTTTTTTCTGCAAAGACTTTATTTCATCTGGTGAATAGTCTTTTTTTTCTTAACCAAGCCTCTTTTTCCCCCTTTATATATATATATATATATATATAGCTATAATCCATTTAATAGCTGAACCGCTTTACACTTCGTTTGCTGATCAAATTTAATAAAGTATACCTACATAAATTCTTCTCAATTAAAATGTAGAGGTTTTACTTATAACGTGTGCGAATCTCCTCATAGGCCTTATGATAATCCACATTCAACTTGGAGCGTGTAGGACATTTTAACTGAAGTCCATATTTCTTTTTACCTACCCACGAATATGACTTACCGACTAATTCCAAGTAGGAAAAAATCACTAAAAACCCATTCCCTAGATTCGTTAGTTGTGTATATTTATCTAATCTCCTACATGTGTATCCACATAATTGCAAGTATTGCATCGTTAGTAATGTGCGTGTATGAAATATTCACATCTCTGCATGTGATATCCTATTCGTCTTGTATATATGTATATAAAGCTTTCCTTTAATCAATATTGAGTATTATTATCATGTGTAGGCCAAAATGCATTTTGGTGCATGATATTGTCGTTTACATATGCTTGTCTTTTAAAAAAAACAAACTATTACTTTTTTATTGATTAGTTGGTATATAAAATTGAATTTTATATTTGGCTGTACTTTAAATACTTACCAGTTGGAGTCGTTTCTTAATTTTTAACGCTACAGTTTATCCACCACCTCACTGCCGGCTATTTTTTATTCTTCTTTCCATTTCTGTTATCTAGTTGTGAAAACGTGGCCTATGAATCTCCCAAGACAGAATTAAAGGTGTATACTCATAAAATGTAGTAAGATTTTTTTCTCTTTTGTGTGTCTGGGTATATTTGCTATGATGGGATCTGATTATGACTTTGTTCTGGGGGAGACATCTCTATTTTAATGTGATATGTTGCTGTGAATTAATTTTCTTCCCTATAATCAAGTCTTTTGGTACCATTCCTAATACGCACAATTGAAGATACATTGGAGAGAGAGGAATAAAGAACTTAGTTCGTTGTACCTAGGTATACTACACTCTGCTTTCGCAGTAGCAGATTATCATACTATGTAGGTAGATTAAATTCCAATTTTACGTATTAAAAAACCTCGTTTATTTTTCCTTTTTTTATATTCTAAGTGGTGCCTTTTTAAAAGGCAGTGTTCTGTATCTATAAAATATCGATAATTCGTTATGGTTAAATTTTGATTCCTGCTATTTTCACAGTAGCTGCTGATAAAATATTTTAGATTTTTAGGCTTAAAAAAATCCTGGATGCATGTATAATTGAACAATTATTTTTTTTCCCTTAACTTTTCCTATTCTGGCACCAACTGCAGAAGCCTGTTGAATCTTTGAAATCTTTTCCTTTAATAAATTACAAAAAAATAGTGTTTTTAAAGTCAAACTAATTTGTGTATTTACAAAAAAGATAAAGTTTTTAGTTTAAATTAAATTTTTTCTAACTCTAAAATCACAAAGATATCACTTGAGAATTTTTAAAAGGGTCTTCGTAAACCTTGAAATTTGTCTTGGTATCTAAAAAAATAGCGAATTCAGATTTCTTTTGATGTGATTAATTCGCTATTTTTTTTGTAATTGTAGGAAAACTGGAAAATTCTATCTTGAAAAAATGTTATATAATAATCAACGAGGTGATAAAAGTTCTCGACCAAGAAGGGTTTCCAAAATACATCCTGATGTTTAACTAGCCGAGAACTTTCCAGCACTCCTTCAACAATATACATCCTCTTTTATTTATATATATGTGTGTGTATATATATATATATATATATATAATATATCTGTGTGTGTGTGTAAGAGAGGTCATTATTCTATTTTCTATTGATTCTTTTCTTTTCCTTTTAAAAATCTATCTTGCACATTTCATTTCTACTGTTGCCCAATATCAGTTTATTTTAATAATACTTTGCTAAACATATTTCTATTTTTTATGTACATCTGAATTATTCTTTTATAAAGTAGTGATATTTCATTTTGTGCAAAAGATTTATTTCTTCCAGTTCACAAATTGATTCCATTTAGCAGATGTTTTATTACTCTTGATCTTTTGGCTTAATTCAGCTGATCAATTCAATTTCCTTCTACCTACTCCCCCTCCATCGTCTAAACTGATTTCTTTTAGTATATTCCAATGTAACACATTTTCATCTAAGGTTGCCTGTTAGCTGGTTTCTCCTTTTCTCTATTCTATAATAGTAAATGTTGCATGGTCTCTTACAAGAACATATTGCCACATTTTGCTTTTAAAAAGATTTTTCTTTGTTCATTCATGTTTGAGCTTGTGTATAGAAATTAACTATTGACCATATCATTCATCATCACCCATCCTTACCATACATTGATGAATCAACTTTCAGTACTTTCAACAAATTATAAAAATAATTGTGCAGTTTTTCTTTTCTCTGTGTTAAAAGCTGTTGAAAGTTCTCTTTTTAAAAATAGATAAAAAAAAATGAATTGCAAATGTATATTTTTTTCCCTTTAATAGTTATTGCAAGTATGTTTTTCTTTATTACTTTCATGTTTGGTTTTTGTGTGTGTGTACCCATCTTATTTTTAAGTTTTTTTGAAAGTATTTCATTTTACATTGAAAAAAAACATCAAGATTCAATGAAATTAGGGAAAAAGTGAATTCTTTCTGCAGCATGTTAGTTCAATTGAAAAGGTCATGTAAACAATCTTTAAAACTTTTTGATCAACCTTTCCAAGTACATGACAAGGAATTCCCCTACATGTCATATATCAAAGTTTATTGTGCATAAAAGTATTCAGAAATGCATCTGATTTACAAATCCTTAAGATATTATGCTTTTTCATTAAGTTGTATTGAATGGTTTTATCATTGTTTGTAACCATAACTCTGTTCCTAAATAAATGTAAAGATGCTGCTGACAAAACCAGCCTCTTGTGTCTTAAGTGAAGGGAAAATAAAATGAGTTTTTATAAGATAAATTCTTTTTGCCATTAATTACATGAGTAATGTGAATAAAATGACAATTTGTTTGTTGGTACATGTAATATTAAGTTCCAACTGTGTTTTTATTATATGAACACTCATCACAGACACTACACTAATGCTAATGTGTTGTTTTTTTTAAGGTACTAGGATAGTATTTGTAAATAACACCAAGTATAGCTATTGAAGCTTGGCTTTACACAGGGTTTAATATTTTTCTTACAGGTTCATCTTTTTGCACATGTTTAATAGTTTCTAAAAGATCTGAAATTGATTTACACATTTGATTGGTGCCTACTTATATATCACTGAAGCTTGTGATGAAATAGGCTGTTATTAAGCTTAGATACATATGGGGGTTTATTACATAAACTAAGTTGTCATTCTGAAAATAATCTGGTTTTAATCTTGTTAATTTACATATTTGTACACTTGCCTGTATGGATAGATCTCTATATCTAGAGCAACTGTGTTTGGCTGAAGATGTTATTTACATGAATGCAATAATGTATTATTATAATGTAAACTTTCATCTTGTATGTTCTTAAAACTAGAATTCATTAGCTTGAATTTCTTGTGTAAAAAAACAAGAACATCAATCTCTGTTAAGATTGATTTAAGTTCAATTAGAATCAATATATTTAATTTTTCATGTTGACCGAATTAGCTTATTAAATTCTTGCTTTGGTTCACTATTATTTCCTCTTGTTACTGGAATTTGTAGACTACCTTTTAGCTTGGACTTATTATTTATCAAAAAATATCTGAGTTGAATAAAGTTAAGATAATAGTTTAATCTCATTAACAGGTTGGATTTGTTGGCATATTTATGAAAATGAACTTTGCTTGGATATTAAGTGTTTCTTTTTAAATTGATCTTTTGTTTTTCTCTATTTCGATTCTTGTTCATTAAAGACATTTTGTTTTTATACATTGTTATGTAAAATAGAGTATACACAATTTACTTTATCATTAACCTTGTGTTTTTCAGTACTTTGTCTAATTGTAGACTTCAGGTTATGCTATTATCAAACAGTTGGTCATCTAATACTTGGTTAGGTGTTATAGTTTCACTCATTCATTTCTTGTTTGTTTGAAAGCTTAAATTCTCACATCTTATAGCAGGTTTCATGGTTCTTATTTTAAACTATTCTCAAATGTTATGTAATTTAAAAAAAATAAAATACACAATCTTAAGATTTCATTCTTAAATTGAAATAAAACTTGACTATTAAAGTTTCAAAAAAACATTTGCATGTTTAAAAATTTCAAGTGTAATTTAATAGCTGAAATGTTAAAATAAATTTTATTGATATTTTTGATAATATAGTAAGTAAAAAAATAAAATAAAATAAATAATGTGTCTAGTTGGGCTACATGTATCTGAGCCCTATCTGAGCTGGAGACCTACTTAATAGGCAATGTATTTCTTGCTTTAATTTTATAAATCTTTAAAAAATTTCTGACTTGGATGCCCTGTTTTTCAAAGAACATATTTTTATTTCAACTTATTGTTTTCAAATGTTCATTTTAAATAATTTATTCCATATAGTATAAGGTTTTTTAGTGGAATGTATCTTTTGAGAAACTGCAAATTTAGCCTGACTTAAATTCAGCAAAAATCAAAGAAAGTGGAAACCTTAGCTCGTTGACTAGAGGGTTGGGGAGAGGGGTGTGGCTGGGGTAGTGTTGGGAAAATATATCAGTCAGCAGTACTGATCATAAACATACAATAAATTAAACTAAAAATTCAGAGAGAGATACATAAACACACTAATGTATACACATACTCGAGATAGATACACATTTTTTTCCCAAAAAATCTGGCTAGAGATTTTTTTAAAATTATAAATTTTAGAGTAAAGGAATCATTTTAACATCTAAGTTATAGTATATTTTGTAATGAGCCTGACAAACATTGATGGCAGAGAGCTACCAGTTTTATATATATATATACTTGCTTGCAAATGTGACTTTATATTATGACCCGTACTTTAATATTTTAGCATATATTTAAATTTTTTCATGTTTTATATAAACTGCAATTTTGTTCATGTTATAGTAAGGGTTATGTTTGTTTTTTGGTTAATGTTTAACGGTACATGAATAAAACATTTTATGAAATTTTTTATTGAATATGGTAATTAGTTCATTTAGTGTCTTAAAAATTATATTCAGTTCTATGTTTTTAAATATAACTCTAAGCAGTTGTATCAATTAAAAAAATTGTTTGCTTGTATATAAAATATTTTTTTTAAGGGATTTGTAATATCCAAATGTTATTTATCTACTTTTCACTTTTGCATTTTTAATTTCATAAATTGTCATTTTATTTTTAATAATTTTGAAGTAGAATGAACTCTGATAAATTTGTGTAGTATTTGTCACCTGTAATACATTTATCCCATGTATACATTTTTTGATATGATGAATAGAATTTTACAGAAGCACTGGGTATACCTATTTTATTCCAATAGGTATTGTTGAATGTACAGTGAGTGCCAAGAACTTAGCTAGTAGCCACTTATTAAACCATAGAACAAGACTCATGTAGATAAATAGCCTAGAAACCAATGTGATTGTTTACTATGCACTTATACTTAGTGCATAGCTTTATTTTTTTTAATTTTTCAATTGAGTTATGTTTAAAGAAATGATTGCTGAATGTATGCCTGAAATATGTAACATGTTATACGTAAACAGCAGATTTGATAATCCTGTGATTTATTCTATTACAATGCAGTTTTCATGACAAACAGTTTAAAATACTACTATTCATGTGATTAAGCTGCTTTTGTGCTTGTTTTATAATACATTCTTTCTAATCAAAAAAGGATTTGACTTTAGGATTTGTCTTATTTGCGATTTAAGAAATAAATTTTGTGTGTGTCAATGTGTTATTTTAATTATTTTATTGATACAATTTTAATTGATCTCTTGTCAAAAAAAAAAAAAACATCTAGACGGTACACTTAGAAAAAAAATAAAATTAGAATTTTTTTGTTTGTTTGTTAGTCTTTTGAATTCAATGTATCTAAAATGTAACCTGATTAAAAATTTAATAAAGTTTGTTTCTAGATTAAATAATTTTCTAACTCTTGTGCTGCTGAAAAATTCTCAGCTTAATGCATTTGATTATTGAAATACTGATTTTGGGGAAAGTTGGTTGTGTCAAGAACTTTTGAGCACCATCTCTTTTATATATATATATATATATAGTCTAATTTATATTGATGTACATTTTTTTAAAATCTCCAGCCTTTAGAATTTACTAGGTTTGTGAATTCTCCAAGATTGTTAGAATTTATCAAAAGCTCAATATGTTAATTTTGCAAATTTATTGTAGGTTTGTGTTTATTACTTAGGAAGAAAAAAAATAGTGAACTTATTTTTTATTAGTAGATTATATTTTTCTCTTAAATTTTGTCAGTGTTTGATTAGTGGTATTTGCAATGAATTGTTTAAAGTATAACTGTATTTATTCAGCACTTCAAAATTTAGTCTCACACCATCGTAGCAAATAAGATGAAAATTCGGTTATTAGATTTAGAATGAATTTAATCATAAAGTACATTTATTTTTTAAAGCTATTTTTAAAATATTAAAAACAAAAAAAATTCTTACAAGTTTCTATAGCCTTGTGTAAAAGTTAAGGTATAAAAATGTTAGTTATCTTTTTTTTATTGGGTAGGTTTTAACTTGAAATAACCTTATAATTATAAAATAATTTTAAATTTTGTTTTTCTCTAGTATCATTTTGAAAATTTCGTTTTCTGCAAGTTTTATTTTACAACTGGAACATATTTGAAACCAGATTTAGTTTGGGTTCTACTAGCTCTTCTTAATATTACTTATATTTATTTTTCAGAAATGGTACAAGCATGATCTCCCTAATTATTCCGCCTAAGGATCAAATCTCGCGAGTTGCAAAGATGTTAGCAGATGAGTTTGGTACAGCCTCTAACATAAAAAGTCGTGTGAACCGGTTGTCTGTGCTTGGTGCCATTACATCTGTACAACAGAGATTAAAACTATACAACAAAGGTACCACTTGTTCCTGTTAATAGTTTCATGCAGATTTTAATCAAGATCATTTTATTTGCTTTCTTCCTCCTTTTAATTCAGGTTAACAATCATCTTCAAAAAGGGAATACTAATTTGTCAACTCATATGAATAGTAATATACTAAATGAACAATGTAAATCTATTGGTATCAAGACTGAGAAAAAGTAAGTAACCACAACTAAAAGTTCTAAATGTAGTAGTGCATAAGATAAGTTATCTTATCAATGATCATGTAAAAGTATTAGCATGATTCAAAATATATTTAGCAATTTAGTTATTGGTTCATGTGGTTTTGTTTGGAAATATATATCTTTACATTTTAGTTTCATTCCAATATTTACTAAAAATGTCTTGCCACAAGTCCTATAACCCATAAGGGTTGTCAGGGGAGGGCTATCATATGGCATTGTAGCTATTGCAGTGGTGGTGTCTTTAGGGGGCCTGACAGAGACTACCTTTCTGGGAAGACTTTGAATTCAGCTTTCCATGTCCGTTTGTGCCACTTCAAGGCAAGAGTCAGCTTAGTTATTTAAACCTTCACAGCTGGAGTGAGAAGAGATGGATTCATGCCTTTCCAAACAGTATTTGTATGGAAGGGAATGTAACAAACTCTGCTTGCCAATTTCTTTCCAAGTCACTAATTTTTACTAAAAAAATTACAAAAAACCTGTAATTTGAGTATTTTATTAAAAATGAATTTTCAAGTTATTGTGTATTCCATTGTATGAATTGTCTTGTTCCACCAAATATTACTTTACAATTTTTTTTATTTTATTTAAATTTTTTAGGCTCTGTATACAATGCAACCTCTGGGAAAAAAATGCTTAACAAAACAACCTGTACAATACAAGTTCATGAGCCCAGACTAAAACTAAACCCATCATACACATAATATGGCAAAAAGATATAGTATTTGAGAATTTTTGTTTAGCCTAAAATTTAAAGTATTTGTATAGCACCTAGTGAAAATTGAAATGTTGCAGAAATTAGCATTTTAATTACTACATGAAAACTATGTACCTTTATAATGATATCAAAAACTAATAAAATGAATTAAACTACTTCATAAAAGTTTCTCACAACAATATTATTTTTTTTTACTGGGGAAAGCAGCACCTTAATTGTTAAATATAAGCTTTTCATCAGATATAACTTCACTTTTAGGTCTAGAAATGTTCGCTTTTGGAAGAATAAGCTGAATCATTTTAGAAAAATGTCTTCATTTGTTGCTATTTCTAAAATAGCAAAGCATTATTTTCATGTCTAATTATGACATAAGAAATATGAATAATGCCTACATGACTTAGGTATTTCTGTGTATATAAAATGTTAAACTGGTATCAGTTAAATTATTCTACTAGACCACTCAAACTATTTGGCTTTCTTTTTAAAAGCAGTTCCTGATACAAAATGCTGCAGTAGCATTATCAATTTTATCATTACACATTTTAATCTGTATTTGCAATATAAATTATTGTAATAATTATCATTATTCACATACAATATTACTTAGATCAATTGTCGGGAAAAGTTTACTTTTTTTAAATGGGATTTCAAACTGATATCACACTAAAGGCCTTTCCATTCAAGTAATAGTAGGTGACAATTTATACCAACTTTAGTAGTATTTACCATATAATTTTCAAATGTGAAAGTCGTTAAAATAAAAAAATAACTAATAACAGCAGCAATTGTCTGCTTTGAGAGATTCATATTTATTGAAATAACAGAGTAAGGATGTCTCCTTTTTTTTCTGCTTTTATTTATTTTTTTCAAAATAATATTTTTTATTATATATATTTGTTTCTTCCTCACAATTATTTAAGAAAATATGTAATGGCAGCAAACCAGCAGACATCTATTTATTTACCATCAAGTCATGGTAAAAAAATATTGCAATAACAATCATAAATATGAATGCTGGTCATTATTTTAAGAAATGAATACAAATGGAGAGTTGAAATTTAACTTTTTTCCGTTTCACTAAAATAACCACTAAACACGTCTATCTTCCATTCTTTCATATATCTTTTGTTTTTCTACACAATCAAAACTATAGTCCATTATTTATGGGATATTGGCAGGTGACATTAAACATTTCTATCTTCCCTTCTTTATTTCTAGCCAAATCCTCGTCTTATGAACATTTCTCTTAATAATAATCTTAAAATAACTCTGCAGATGATGTTATTTTATTTATAGTAACTGGATTTTTGGCAATTACTTTTCTCTTTCAATGGTTCGATACTGTGGGTCTGAAAAAATGGTGCTTTTATCACGATTGCCCTTGCTTCTTGGCCTTATGGCTGGGATCAAAGTGTATCTGCCCTTGGGCAGATACGCTATATTTCATCTCTTAATTGTGTCTATGTGGACAGTGCAACTGAAACAGGGACCTGTGACAGTACCTCCTGCATTGCACTAAAAAGGGGTGGTATTAATACCAATGCCAGCAGAACTAACGTTTGTGGATGCTAGACTATTTTTGGACCTGGCCTAGGTACACATGCTTGGGCTCTCCAAACTGACTTTGTCTCATCCTGCCAGCATGAGGTGGCTAGAAAATACTATCACTTCTCAGCTTAATCTGATTCTCTTCACTTCTATCTTCCCTTCTTTCTTTCTCATTTTCTCACTGAAACCAGGTGGACTTTCCCCTCTTTCTGCATGATTTAAGCAAAATAGACCACCATTTCTGAGGTATTGGCAAGGCATAACGGTTGTATGAATTAACAAAGGTAGGGACAAACACAATTATAATAGGATAATGAAATATATTGTGCTACCTTGGAATAACATTACCAAAATTTTATTTGAAAAATTGTGTACTTGTATATCGAAAATAGTTATAAAATGTTTTACTCAATATGTTGCCAATGTTTTTTTGTTTTTTTTCCCCCAGTGCCTCCAAATGGTTTAGTCATCTACTGTGGTACCATTGTCACAGATGAAGGAAAAGAAAAGAAAGTCAACATTGACTTTGAACCGTTCCGACCTATTAACACTTCACTCTACCTCTGTGACAACAAATTTCACACAGAAGTAAGTTGATTCTCTTATCAATATTTAAAAAAAAGCCTATTAAATTTATAATTATTATTTTGATGTGATTGCTATGAATGAGAAAAGCAAATATTGAAAAATTTAAGAAAAAAATCAGTTTGACTATGAAATAGAAAGTTTTCCTAACAATGAGAAAAGACAAAACTAAGTTTCTAATTTTAAATGTTTACAATTGAAATTGTTTAATCTTTTTTATTCTAGGCTCTAACAGCCCTCTTGGCAGATGACAATAAGTTTGGTTTCATTGTGATGGATGGTAATGGAGCATTGTTTGGGACCTTGTCTGGGAACACTCGTGAAGTCTTACATAAATTCACAGTGGATCTACCAAAAAAACATGGTGAGATAATTTCTTTGTTAGAAAAATATCAAAGTAATAAAATATATGTGTTAATATAATGTGTATTTTGTTAATTAATATTGCATACTTTTTTCTTTTCTTTTTTTAATTTAGACTTGGAATTAACAGTTTCAGTTCTTTTAGTGAAAAATTTAATTTAGTGTTCTGTGTATTGCGATTTCACTATTTAATGATTGAAAGACTAATTTCAGATGTGGTCAAGATGGTTAAATCTTTCTGACAAGAAGCAAAAATTGCTTTAAAAAATCTGAACGGACTCAGCATCATCTAAAAAAGATTTTAATTTATTGTTACAATATCATTTATTTGCATTCCATCACACGTACATATATAGTATGTTTTCAAATATTAGAAACCTCACAACAATGATGAATTCAGTGTGCTTGTGCTTTTCTTACAGGTTTTAGATGAAATACAAAAACTTTTAGACTAAACACATGTTTAAAAAAAAGAAAATACTGTGTAATTGCAGTAGCAAATTTGTATGTGTGTAAACAACTGTTAAGAGAAGCCCAAATTAATGGAGATTGTTTCTTTACAATGAAACCCATAACTGATTATATTTACAAAATCCAATAGGCAATAATCAGCTTTATTAAATTTAGATATATGTAAAATCAATGTAATTTGGCGTTGCTCTTTTAATTTCTATGAAAAATCAAACTGACAGTAATTAAAATGAAGTGAGGCTACATAGACCAAAGTTTTCATTTTTAATGTAATTAAGTTAAAATTGAACTGAATTCTGTTATTGAATGAAAGTTGAAGACCTGTTTCTGGACACATATCTTATAAATAATTTTAGTCTGGATAGAAATCACTTTCAATGATTATTAAAAATATAAAAACCTATAACAGCCAATTTATTAATAAAATTTAACATTCAAGTGGCTTTTAATCAAGAGAAACAAGTCATGTAAATTATCTGAAAATTTTAATTAAATCAGAACAATTTAAAAGTTTAAGATTTATTTCAGATCCATAAATAAATTTTATTAATCTATCTTCCTAATGTATATGGTTGTCATCTATTTTCAGTATAAAATTATTAAGGGAAGAATCAGAAACAAGTGATTGATATGGGGCTATAATTAAATGTAAATTTGAAAATGAAATTGATATTAATGTAATTCAAAGTCAGTGTAATGTAAATAGACATTGAAATTAAATATTAACAAAAACTGAATTTGCAAAAAAAGAAAATATAGAAACAGCTACTTCATAACTAAGCTTATTTCCTGAATCTGCATAATCGGACATGGACTCTATGCAGTACTGGAGTAATTGCTTAACTATTTTTATCCGGGTACATTCTAGGATTCTCTCTAATTTAGTTGGCTTTCTTTATAGGGTTTGCAACATATCTGATTTAAACCTAGCATGCATAAAGACCAGTGAAGTACTTGAAAAGTCAGCCAAATATTCTGAAAATCAGTTTTTGTATTAACCAAACTCGATATATTATCTTACAAACATTCCCCCATCAGGTAATGTGATGTGCAGTAGTGAATATCATACATGTCAAGAAAACCTATTTTCACTATTAGTCTTTGTGAACACCAACAGAACCCTTTCCATATTGTTACAGAACCATCCCCAACTCCCAAAACAAACTAGTTCTATACAGTGTCTCTTCCGCAGCTGTCTGTGAGTTGGAAAATGTAACTTCTGGTTCCTCAGTGAAGCACAGTAACTGGGGTCATGGTACCCTTATTGGATGACAATGATAATCTTATAGAATGTCATGTGTACTATAGAGGGAATTAACTGGTGGTTTGTGTGTTGCATCAACATTCAATTGGAGTGTAATTTTTATGCTATCTACCTCTTTGTATGGCTATCCACCTTTGTCAGTCCTATTCTTACATCACCTGTGAGCACCTACAAGTTTCACATATTGCTAATATGTCTGGAATTTATATATTCCTGGGATATCCTTACTACTTTCCCAAGAAAAACCTAGAACGTTTACAGCCTTGGAGATGGGGCTTCATCTTTCTGGTCCCAGTAATCATTCTCTAGTCATTTCCATTTGGTGTTAAGCTCTCTTAATTTTGGGGCACTTCAATTTATGTGCAAGTATATTAATCCTGGCAATGATCTGTGAAACTTAATCCATGCAAAATGATGTAAATCATAGAAGAAGAAGAAGAAAAAAAACTATTGGGGACAGACCAAAAGCCTCTTATATACACAAACGCACACATTTGCTTCATGAGTCCTGTGAGCTTTAACCCTAACATCACCTTGCCTGAAAAACAGAAAATGTATGGGAAAAAGTATCTCCGGAATTGCAAACTGAAGATTTATCATGAATCTCTTAAATATATTTTCATGAAATTCTCAGCTGATTCATTTTTACAGAAGTAGTTTCTTTTGAATTGTAAATCTTACTTTTCTTAGAGAGAAAATCTTTAATGTCATTTCCATTCTTGGCAATCTTTTGGTGTATGCATGCATGCGCACTAATATATCAGAGGTCTATTTTGTTACTCTTTTTCTTAATTTTTTTTTTTTTTTTTTTTATAAAATTGTGTATTCACTGGCTGTAGCCTAGAAATTTTAGCTTTATTTCAAATTTCACTTATGCTATTTGTAAATGCAAAATTTGGGTATGGGAACTTCATTAAGATTTTTTATTGTGTGTATTGTGTTTCCACTATTACACAAAAACAGTGCTTAATAATTTTTTCTTTCTGTCCCTTTCTGCAGTTTCATAATTTGTGGTATAAAATTTTCTATGCTTTTGTTTATCTTGATGGTTTAAATCTCTTGAGATTATTTCAAAATTATATAAACTTCATCTGAAATAATGGTATTCTTTTAACTGAAGATTAGTTTAATCTGTGATCTATTTCCCCATTACCTACACAACCATAATTAGTTGTTGAATCTGATGCTCTGGCAAAGAGATATTATTTTCACTTTTGATACAGTAACAATAGCCCTTCATATACCTGGCAATACTATTTTCTTTTTCTATTATAATATACTTTTAAATTGATTAATTTTTTTTTAATTTTTACCTCTTTAAGGGGAAGCTCTCTTTTCTTTTCTTTTTTTTTCTTTTTTTGAGCACATTTCACCTCTTCAGTAAACTAATATTTTTTACTGTATTTTTACCTTTCTTCAGGGCGTGGTGGTCAGTCTGCCTTGCGTTTTGCAAGATTGAGAATGGAGAAACGTCACAACTATGTTCGGAAAGTAGCTGAGGTAGCAGTCCAGTTATTCATCACTAATGATAAACCAAATATCTCTGGCCTCGTTTTAGCTGGTTCTGCAGATTTTAAAACGGAACTCAGTCAATCAGACATGTTTGACCCAGTGAGTATTATGATTGCTATGCTGCTTCTCCTCCACCTCACTCTTCTCTTCAAATATAACCTTTATAAGCACAAAACATTATTGTTGACTCTTTTTTATTATGATAGTTAAAGATATTGATGGGCATTGTGCAATTGGTTTTTAAATATTTCACTAATGTAAGAACGATATTGTTTATTTTTCTTTTTCAAAACTTGTTTAGCCTGTAGTAATTAAATTTCTCTATCAAAAAGCCAATATGAATAATTTCTCCGAAGTAAAGAAGTTTGTTTATATATTTTTATTATTTCTTGGCTAGCATCAAGGTTTGAGTGAATCTCACTATTTTTATAAGAAGTGATACCATTTTATTATAAGATGTAAATATCATTTTGAAGTTAATATTTCTTTTGTTTCACAAAGCTGCAAAATAAAATTCTTTTTACTTGTAGGACTATATGAAAATATGTTAAAAGCTGCAAGTTATAAACAAGTTGAATCAAAATACATTAAATATAGATACAGAAATAATTGCTGATGCCAGAAGATTTTTAGCTTTTAAAAAAACTATTAAATGAAGTAAAGAGGAAGTATATTTTATTAAGGGAACATAATTCATCTTTATAAGGAGGTGGGGGGATCATTAACCCCCCCCCCCTCACCTCCTCTCTTAAGGAGGGCTTAATGATATTTTCCCCTCTCTTTAATAGAATAGTATATGGTGTATTTCTAAGTCCTTTTATGACAATTGGTATGTTTGTTTTTATATTTTGTTTAAAATGCAAATTAATGCTTTTCTGCAGATATTAGAGAGAATCATATTTGTTAGCATATTATAAGGTTTTTTTTTGTTTTGTTTTTTTCTTTCAAAGTTGTAAAGAAATTCTGTTGTATTTATTTTACATAAATATCGGAATGATATAAATCTGGCTGTAGAATTTGCTTTTTGCCTCTTCTTCCTGTATTCTCTACTTTATGCTATTTGCAGGTTGCATGGCACTAATTATAAATTTCTCTTTTATAGAGGTTACAAGCCAAAATTATCAAAATTGTTGATGTGTCCTATGGAGGAGAGAATGGATTCAATCAAGCCATTGAACTAGCTTCAGATGCATTAGCTAATGTTAAATTTATTCAAGAAAAGAAATTGATAGGTAATTGGATTTTATATAATTCAGCTAATCTTTTATATTAATACATTTTTTATTATATATTTAACAATGATCAAAAGTAGATTTCTGCTTATATTGAAGGTGTATGCTAGCAAATCAATAGATTTTTTAATGAATTTACTTCATTGAGTAATTTTTTTTATTCCTTGTTATTGAAGACTTAATAGCTAGGAACTTTTCATTGTAGTTTAACTGGCACAGTCAGTTTTGCTAAGTGATCCTGAAATTTGTTTTGTGGAATGAGAAAAATTTTTTTTTTTTTTTTTTTTGTAGAATGAGAAAATATAAAAATGTTGTCAGACGAAATTGAGTGCAAAATTATCTAATTATCTTAGGTGTGTGCAAAAGTTCCCAGCACTTTAGAAACTGTAACTTGGCTACACAGTTGGAAGATTTTTGAGTGTTTTTGTATTCGGTTCACTGGAACTTAATTGGGTTCACCATCAAAATTCTTGCGTAGATACAGGACAGTTTGCAGCAAAAAAAACAAAGCCAGACTTTTAGCAAAATGCTTGTTCTGTTTTTCGTAAAATATGAAAAATGAACTGTATTATGAATTGCTAAAGTCTGGAGTGAAACTCTGGTGCCTTATATTCACTTTCAAGGCCATTTACAGCTGAAAAATTATGTTGCTGTTTGGCAATTGCTTTGTTGACCTCCAAGATATTAAAATTAGTTACTAATACATGTATTTATTAAATCATCAAAATATTTTCTTGATTTTTGCACCAACATGTCAGACATTTTCTAATTACATTTTGATAAAAGCAACTAGCATCAGAGCAAATTATGAGGAAAGAAAAAGATCAGAGATGCAGTCAGTTTTTAATGAGAGAAACCTATCACAATAAGATGATAGAATAATCAATAGCACTATCAAATGCTTAACATCTGTATCAGTGAAATGAAAAATGTCAATTTTGATTATTTTAATTTGTATCCTCTTTAATGACCTGTGTTCATAATTATGATAGTTATTGCAATATTTTATTAGTTGTTAAGTTCAAATATTTAAAGATGTAATAGTGGAATTTCTGCACATGACTTTTTATAGTTTTAGAAATTGCAAGGAATGTATTCAATAAGTACATTAAGAATAATGACTTCTCAGAAAATTCCAAACTTGGGAAAACCATAATTTTCGGTTGGTTATATTTTATAGTGACTATTTCTTCCCATGAAGCTGCCATTTATCATAGAAAACTTGCACATATCAACCAAGATTGATGTGAATTTCTTTTGACAAAAATTTTGTAAGCCAGCAGTATCTTCAACATTTTAACATTCAAGCTGCCTCATAAAAATCACCTCCCAATGTTCAACCTGGCATCACCCATCCAGTGCATACTGTCATAATATGACATCATAAATAGTGCATAAAGTCATGCAAACAGTTAGGCTTTGAGAGTCTGTATTTATATGGGGCTGGTTTGAATGTGTTGAATATTAAAAGGTTAATCATTTAACCACTAAATAGTCTAAGCAATTTTTTATTTTAGTATTTGCATAGGTTTAGTCTTCAGTAGAAAGACAAAGATATTTAGCATTACTTTTAAAGAAAAGTATATTTTGAAAAGAAGCAAAGTTATCATAAAAGTTAAGCATGTTTCTGCAATTTTTTGTTTCCTCTCTTATAGGCAGGTATTTTGATGAAATCTCTCAGGATACAGGCAAATATTGTTTTGGTGTGGAGGATACTTTGAAAGCTTTAGAAATGGGTGCTGTTGACATTCTGATAGTATGGGAGAACCTTGACATAACAAGATATATATTAAAGAATCATTCCACAGATGGTAAGTTATCTTTTTTAAATTGTATCTTTTATATGAATCATCCAACACAGAAGTGTTGAAAAAGTCTCAGTTGACCTCACTTCTCAAAATCAGTATTCTGATGTTTGATCATGAAAATATGAATTTTTAGAAAGTGGGTCAAACTAAGAACTTCTATCACCTCCTCATACTTATGTTCTGCTTGTAAATTGTATTTTATGTAATTTTAAAATATTAGTTTTTTCTTTTTTTTTATATGAACATGAATGTAAACAGGAATATATTCAAATGGATATTTTCTATGAGAATGTTCTCTATTTACTGTCATGTGTATAGTTTAACAAGATTTTAAATTTTCATGTATTGTAACTAGATTCTCTTAATGTACAAAATAGCAAAAGTGATGGAATATTTTCATAAAAACAATTTTGGAAATAGCTTCTTTCTTTTTTTTAAATAGTGATATTTTTAAGTGTCTTTTCTAATTGTATATATGTTCCTGGCATTGTATGGTGTAGTGGAAAAAAAATTTTTTTTTTTTTCTTTCAACAGAGGAAAAAATTTTACACTTAAGGCCTGAACAAGAGAAGGATAAGACTCATTTTATGGAAAAAGAGGTAATTTTTCTTTCTCTGCTGAATGATAGAAAAAATTTCATGCACATGAAACCTAATATATAGTAAAAAGAAATTGGATAAAAATAGGCTTTGATAATGTTTGATGTAAAAAAAAAAAAAAAAAAAAAAAAATAATAATTTTTTTTTACATAGTTGCATTTAAATAATTTTATACATTAAACAACAAAGCCTATAGTGCTCAAACCCATTTATAATAAGTGTTATAAATAAAACTCCTTAACAGAATTTCAGAAGTTCAAATTGGTGAGTTGTCATCTTAAAACTTTTAACCAAGCAAATTTACAGTCATTTAAGTTGTATGATCAGATGAAATAATTAAGATTAAAAAGTATATGGAATAGGATCTTCCAAGCAGCCACCCACTTGACCTAAAAGGAATAAAGTAATAAATAAATGAAGACTTTTGACATAAAGTTGCTCATTGGCTTGTATAAACAATCACAGAATTGAAAATAGTTCTGGGCCATCTAGAGATTAATTAAAAGAAATGTTAAATGACTCGTGAGCATCTCAAAGTAGGTTGAAAAATTGAACAGAAATTAAAGTAATATTCAATTCTACTATGTAGTTAATGAAAAAACTGGAAGAAGTTCAGCAATACACCTACTTCAGGAAAGTGATAATATTTAAGATTATGTAAATGAAATGAAACGATGCCTAACAATTGCTTGGGAAGCATTTAATAAAATAGATATGACGAAAAGCAACCTACCCATATGCTTAAATTGTTGTGTTCAATGAATGTATGAAATTCAAAACTTGGGATAATCACAGTTGTTATGGAAGAAAATAGAGGAAGGGCTTTATGCAGCTATGGATTTCTCAATAGATAGGCTGATAACTTTTCAGTCACTACCTAAGATTTTTTTTTTTTTTTTTTTTTTTTTTGACTTATTGAGTAAGTGGGTCATGCCATGAACTTCTCAGTATCCTCTTAGATATACTTTGCAAAAGTTATTCAATTATAGAATTAAGTAAGGAGTGGAATATTTTGTAACTTCCTAAAAATTTGTGTATTTTGATTCCGAGTTGAATAAATCTCTAAGTTTCTTTCTTTCTTTCTTTCTTTTTTCCCCCCTAGACTGGAGTAGAACTGGAATTAGTTGACCAAATGCCTCTTCTTGAGTGGTTTGCCAATAATTACAAGAATTTTGGTAAGTTTTGATTTTATTGTGCTAGTTCTTAACATCACAGTCCAGGACAGAAAGGGTCCCTGATGGGCAAATTGGCATGTGCCTATCATTTTGAAGTGGGGTCAAAAAGGGGGGTTCTTTTAGCACACAATATTAATATTTTAAAGATTGTAAGATTTGCCATGGATTACAAAAATAATCAACAGTTTGGTGCCTACATTTTTCATCTTGCCTAGGCCAATAGTAGAATTACAATGCATAACTGGCTTTACATAGTGCATTGTAATTTGGCTGTTTTTGTTTCTCCTTTACATTGTTAATTTGAAGATTAAAAATATTAAATATCTTTCTAAATTTTTGTTAGAATTTTAGTTTCCTATGCAGCACTTGTTCATAAAATGTTTAGTTGTGCATTAACTGGAAGTAATTCTTTTATAGGTGCCACATTGGAAATCATCACAGACAAGTCCCAAGAGGGTGCACAGTTTGTGAAAGGCTTTGGTGGTATAGGAGGTGAGCAACTGTTTGTTTTCCTATTTCTAATTTAAACAATTAAAATAATTTGCCATTTATGTTCAAGTTACTTTCAAAAATATAACTAACATCAAAATCAGCTTTAACTCTTTACTCTGATGCAAAATGACTTTTCTTATTGATCTCATTTTGTTTGATTTGTTTGTGTATTTTTATATATATATATATATATATATATATATATATATATATATATATATATAAATAATAGATGTGTGTGTGTGAAAATATATAGAACATAGGAAAGAACTTGTTAGGTAAATAATCCAAAGTTCTTTAGTATTTTTGTCATTATTTTTAAAACAGTGCCCGATACAAAAATAATTAAGTTATTTCATGTTTAACATGTTCCAGACTTGTTATATTTTGTTCTTACAAGGAATTAGATCTGGTTCAGACAAATATTTTTAATTTTTTTTAAACTTCTTGCTTCTTTGATCACATTTTTGGGTGTGAATCAGACTGCAATTTTGAGCATCCTCCATAGTGTTTTGAGTTGCTGCCAATGCTATCTTAAGTAAAGACCTAGTGACTAATTATTATTAACTTACAATTATTGAGATAGCTTTTAGCAAGAGACTTGTTTGACATTCAATAATTAACAATTATGCCTAATAATAGGCATCAGTCATGAAACAATCAGGAAGTGATTTCAGCTTTTGAAAGAATGCACAGCAACAAAGTATAAAAATAATGGGGAGGGGGGATGCAAAACAATGATTTTGAAAATATCCAAAAGTTTCATACCATTTTCTTTTCTTTATCATACTTATAGTCTTGTCTTCCAAACAAATTTACTTTTATTTCATGCAATATTAAGAAAATACTAAGTTACGATACTAAAATTTAGGAGAGAGAATAATTTGGGGTGGGGATTCTTGTTTCCTCTCTCCATATTGAAACGATGCATTTCAGAAACTATAATATATATATATATATATATATATATATATATATATATATTAAAGAATGCAAGGTTTTAACTTGACAGCATTAAACAAAAACACCCACTGAATTGTGGAATTTTAAAATTGCCATAATCATTTTTTCTTTATCTCCTTACTTTTACAAATACTCCCTGCAACAACTCTCTTTGTGTGACATTGGCATATCTGAGTTTTTAGGTCTGTTTGGCTTACCACTTCATCCAACAAATATCTACATTTTAAGCATTCTATCTTAGATCAAAGTTATATTCTTTAGCAAAAATTTTTTTGTTACCAACATAAAATATGTATCACTGGAATCTTATCAAATTCATTTTCAAGATAGTCTCTACGGTTAAGTTCTCAAAGCATAAGAAAATTAAACTTGTTGTTAAGTAAATATATGCACAAATCAAATAATTTCATACATGTCAAAGCTATCTCAAGTTTAAAGGTAATTCTTTAATTACACATTGGAAAATCTCAGCTGTAAGAAGGAAAAAAAACATAAATAATGCAAGGAAATTAAAAATAAAATTGTCATGAAAATTTGTCAATAAAGATTAGAGAAAAACAGGAAATTATTTTTGACAAAATTCATTACAAAATTTTTGTAAATTTTTTTTTTTTTTTTTTTTTTTTTTTTCTTTCTTTCTCCAATGAATATAAAATGGCATAAATTATATTGTCTAAGAAAACAAATGAATATACTTATTTCAATGTCCACTGCAATAAACTAATGACAAAGTGTAAAAGGGGAAATCTGTAAAACTTTCAGACGAGCAAATAAAGTTTCTAAGACATGCTTGAATTCAGTCGGGTACTATCTCCAGTTGGGCAAGAGTGATGTGGTTGCATGTCTTTGACTTGATGATAGCCTCAGTTACTCTGCATTGTATGTAGTCACAGTATTTGTTTGTTTTTTTTTTTTTTTGTTTTTTTTTCTTCTTTGTTTTAATAAAAATTACAAGAAAATTTTTAAATGGCTTTTAGAGAGCAAGCACTATTTTTTTTAATAAATGGTACTTTTTCTTTTTTTTTTTTTTAACTTCTAGAAGAGTTTATTGATTGTTCTTTTTATTTGCAGCCATTTTGCGGTACCAAGTAGACTTCAATATTTTGGAGGTGCGAGAAGATGGCTATGATGAAGATTTTGATCTTGAGGACTACTGAGTTTGTGTCAGCAGTGTATTGTGCTGGTGCCACGTCCACTTGCTGCTTGGCCACGTTCGTTTGTGCAGACACTGTGAGAAATACTATTAAGCACGCCTCCAACATTTGACTGTCAGCCCTTTTCCCTATAACTTCCTTTTTAGGCCTTTCATTCCCTCTTTTCTTTCTCACCACCAATCTACATCATCTTTTTTTTTTTTTTTTTTTTTTTTTTCTCCACAGCTTTTGGTGGCCGGGGTTGAACAGCCATAAGCCAAAAACCAAGAAATATAAAAAAAAAAAAAAAAATCTCAGAACATTTATTCAATGAATAGGAACTTTGTCCTTTTGTGGACACAAGAAAAACATTAATGAATTGAAATTCATCTGAGAAGTGCAAATACTTTTTTTCTTTTTCTTTTTTTTTCTTTTCTTTTCTTACCAACTTTATTAAAAAAAAAAAAAAAAATCCAAAGACAACAACAACAACTACTAGTTGTTAAAATTATTTTATTTTAAATCCTGACAATATAATCCCAGTGGCCATCTTGTAATGAGTTAGATTCCTCCCCTGAAACATCTAGTTTTAAAAAAACAAATTACTGCGAGCTTTCCCTATAATCTAGAATATTCCCTATCCAAATATTTTGCCCATTCAAGAATCAGCCAATGGGAAATTATTTATGAAAATATCTGCATAACTTTTTTTTTTTTCTTCCCCTTCTCCTCTTTCTTTTGTGGTCACTGCTTGTCTGTTCCTGCCTCCACTCCATCCACCCATTCACCTATTTTTTTTCCTCTCTTTCTCAACCCAAAGAAATTATATCTGTATTTATGTACATTATGTGAAATTTTTTTTTTTTTTTTTTATATATATATAATGTCTGTTACCAGAACATTTATTAAATGGTTGTTTGTGACAGGAAGAGGACATATGGTTGTTCAGAATGAATTGTACTGGCTTGTCCAGGCATATGATAAGGCCTGTTGATTGTGCTATGCTATTCCCACTGTGACACAGAATGTGACATGAATAGATTTAAAAGGATGTAATACAGCTGATGACAGTTCCGCTCTTATGCTATCTTCCCCAGTCTAACAGATTGTTATTAGAACTGTTGTTATTGTTGGCTGTAGGCCTTAAAACCCTTTTCAGCAACAACAGAAGAAAAACACAAAACATGGTATGTATTGGTTTTTCATATATTCCCTATGTTTTTTTGTTTTTTTATCGCTTCCTTTTTATGGTTAGGGGAAATTGGGGGGGGGTCTTCTCTCTCTCTCTCTCTGTTTAATTGAGAATTATTTCCCCCTACTTTGGTCCTTTTTAGCAGGTTGGCTTGAGATGGTGGATGATGGGATTAACTTGGCCAGTTTTTACCCTCCTCCCTCTCCGGCTGGCCTGGTGTGGAGGGGAGATTGTCTTAATTTCTGAAAGAGGAAAAAACTTCACACATTGTGGGGAGGGGGGTGAAAAAGCAATACCAAATAAAGGTTAAAAAAAAAAAAACACTGATTTTTAATGGATTATTGGGGAGGGGGTGTGGTGGAGTGAGTGGTGGGAATATCCCCTCCTCCTCTTTTTGCCCTTTTCCTCCTCTCCAGCCACCTTCATTCTCTTCCCACCTTGGGCAATCGACAGCCTTTTTTTTTTCTTTTTTTTTTTTTTTCTTTTTTCCCCCCAGTATTTAAACTTTGCTCGCTGTGAGGGAACCCACATCTTTTTCTCTCTCCATAAAACACCTTTATTTTTAAAGGTTGTTGCAAGCAATATTGATGGACAGTCACACAGATCTACAAATCTGTTGAATAATGATATGTGGCCAATAAAAGCATACAATGGCTCTGTGCATTTTGTTTTACTTTCTTTCTTTGTCTTTTTTATGCTTTCTTTGTTAAGCATTTATATAATATGTACTTGGAATGTGAAATTCTCAATAGAAAAATATTGGTCATCTCAGAAGTATGTGATAAAGGATTGGTTTCTGTTGATGCAAATGCATCAGCAAAAATTATTTCAACAACCAGAAATTCTTTTTGATTATTGTAGGTAGGTTACATTTGTGTGTATGTGGTTGGAAAAATGTTGGTTTAACCATTAGTGGGGATGCAGTTTGGTTCTGTTGTGAACTTTCAAACTGCATTATGATTGTGTGTGCATGCATAAATTTACACTCCTGCAGAAAGTAGACTTTACTCCATATAACTTGGTGTCTTTGTAAAGTGAAGGTGCGGTAGTAAGTTGATGGTTAATTTCCTGGTAAAGAATATAAATACAGTAACTGGGAAATTGTAGTTTAAGCTTGAAATACAAACAACAAATTATTAGAATGATTACTTCACTATTTATGTAAATATATAAAGCGTTAGTTGGCAATCATACAAGGGACAGGATTCTATAAAAGGGCACTTAATTATTTATGGCCAATTTGTTTAAATAATGCGCTGACTATGGCATTAATTGTAAGTAAAATGGTGCACTAAAATAAGTTTAGGATATCTGTACCAAATACAAAAATTAGGAATTCTTTTATGCACTGTATCCCATCAGGGCACAAACAAACAATCATGACTCCTCACAACTTTCTATCCTTTGTAATTCTTAGCAATGTTTTGTCTTTTTACTATTGATCTCTCCATTTGCATAAACTCTTTATGTAGGCTATTTGCTGTTTCTCTGCTCTCTCTATCCTTCATGTTCTGCAAGTGTCAAATTTTCTGGGCCTTCTTTCCTCGTGTATTTTAGATATTTCACCTCTCTGATTCTAAGTATATTTGTTCTTTTTTTTTTTTTTTTTTTTTTTCTCTCTCCATTTTCCTTAAAAGTTTTCCATTGCTTACATGTTCTGTCCATGGTGCCCTCAGCATTCTTCTGTAGAATTACATCTCTGTTGCCTCAAGTCTCTTTTTCATTTGTGAAAATGTCCAGCATTTACTACCATATAGGATTGATATTACATAATTCTGTAAGTTTAAAAAATACATGACTTACTGAGGTAAGAAAATTATTGATGTAAGATGCATGCAAGATTGTGCTATGCCAATTTTAGAAGTAAGGAAGATTTTACAAGTATGCATTCTATGCCGTCAACAGTCAATTTATTAAACTATCTCAACAAAGAAAAAAAAATTGAAATATATTGTATATTTGGGCACAGAGTAATGAATAGTGGCTCAAATTGAAGAATTGTTTTTACATTCACTTATGTGCAAAGTTATTGGTAAATAATATGATAGACTATCACACAAGGATATAGGACCCAATCGATCTAGGAAGACAACTCTAAATTCAAATGGGTTAAATAGCCTCACTAACCCACAAGCATGGTGAGTACAGTTGAAGATGGGGTTCCTCCAGCAGGAGTGAGAACGCTCTGGATGTGGATTTGAGCAGTAATCGCTCTTTAATGTATGATTATAAAAAACACACCCTTAAAACATGCTAGAAAATGTTTGTTTTTTTTTTATTTGGAATGTAAGGGTGAAAGATAGGATTTTGTAAAATCCAAACATGAAATTTTGATAACCCCCCACCAAAGTGGTCAGTATGTCATCTGATGGGAAGTCCTGGTCCTTAACTGTTCTCACAGAATAAGATGAACACTGGTTCAGGAAAAGCCAAACAATTTTAATAGGTGTTTGATTTATGGGACTATATATTTCCACTAGAGAGACAGACACACACGCACACACAGTTCTCGTATCCAAACTTCAAAGTATTTTGGATATAATGTGGCATGTGTAATATAACTATAACTTATCACAATATATGAAAAGTTAAATGTTTCGTGAAAGTACATATTAATTTGCAATGTTTAATGCTCAATAATTTTCATTTTCAATTGTAATTTCTTTTCTCATTTCACTTACTTTTCACTGTTCTATCTTTTTAAAGTAAGGCATTTCTGCAAAATACATGCACTTGTACATTCAGTACTGCTGAACAGATTTTTTTTTTTTTTCTCCATGAATTTGATGACATCATCAATAGCTTTCTCTACTGAGTCCGAGTCTTTCATCATCCTTCATATTTTCGCCATTATCAGAAGAATTTGATTTTTTCCTCTATATCTTGACAATCCAAATCATTTTGAAACAATTCTACCATTGAATTCTTTTGTAATTCAATAGCATTTTCATTCATCCATTCTTTTAAGTCATTTCTTTTTAGTCAGTGGATCATCAAGTGCAAATTTTAGTGTTTCGTTCCAATTCTGCAATCCTTGTTAATTTGCAAATTCATTGAATTTGAGTTTCATACAATTTTTCAAAAATCCCATTTTTGACATATCCTGAAAGAATTTTCTTTTCCTTTTTCTTCCAGTTGAAGTTTCTTCTGTATGAGACATCTGAAATATCTTTACTAAAGCACTGAGAATGTTATTAGGCACCTTGTTAACATAAGCTTAAGAAAACTTAACTGAGGATGGTCTTAATTCAATATTATAGCCTTGATTGAATAAAGCATGTGTTTTTTATATTTTTAAACAGATGTTTTTATTTTCGTGACCAAGAACATTTAACTTTGCAAACATTTCAACTAGCTCCACTAAGAAACTTCTCCAAATCAAAAATCTAAGACTTTGATGGAGAATAGCTGGAAGAGGTAGAGATACTAAATCAAAGAATAGTGTCTTATCCTACATGTCTCGAAAATCAACATTCGGGAAATATGTACCTATTTCATCCCAGATTTTTACTCTTAATAATTGGAATTTTAATTAGTTGATGAGCCAAAAGCAGTATTGAAATATTTATCTGTATAACCTTTTTTTGACATTTACTAAGTTTGACCCTGTGGTTACGATAATGGTCACCCAGTGAAGACTGAATGAGTGATCTGTCAAAGTAATTAAGCTTGCTCTTCGGCAGGCTCCCTGTTATCAGTATAATTGTTTTACATTCACACTTTCCAGGATAACTTAGCAGATGAAAATTTTAGTTAAAATATATCAGACTCCCTGCTAGTTCTAAGTTAAATTCTTGTGTTAGGTAGTGCAGAAAATAGTCGTATGCTTTTCTATGGAAGTTTCTGCTGCTGCTGCTGCTGTGTGGAACCAACTCCCAAGAAGTTTCTTCCCCCAGTCACTACAATCTTTTAGCCTTCTATGTCTAGGGTTAACCATTATCTTCCCCACATATTCACAAACTATGCCTCCTAGTATGTAATCCTCTATCTTGAGTAGCTCAAAGATGGATTTGATATCCCTCAAGCAAGGAAAGCAGAGTGAGAACAAGTGTAGATTTAATTAAGAGCTTGAAAGTTGGTGAGTATAAGGGCTAAAAGACTTAGCATAACGATCAAAATGAGTACTAAAAATTATGTTATGGGTTTTAATTCATTTACAGTTGCGTGATTTTCTTTGTTCACTCTTTTATATATATGAATCCGATATATTAGATATTTACTACATTTAGATGAGTACTACAAAAGTCGCAACAATATATCCTCCCAAGCAGGTCCTATAATTAGAAATTAGCAGGCAGGAATCTAATTTACCAAACATGTCCTATAATTAGTATGTGCCAAGTGAACTCTATAATATTTAGTGAGCAGTTCCATTTATTGGTTTTTAACAAGCATGCCCTATAATTAGTATTTATCAAACATACCTTATAATTTTTTTTTTTTTTTTTTTTCCAAACAGGCACTATAACTCGTGTTCAGACTTGAAGATAAATCACTATTTAAATGTCTGCTACCCAGACATATACTGATAGCTTAGTTTATTCTCTCCAACTTACAACTTCACTTTGTCTACGGATGAATTTACTTCAAAATAATTGTTTTTAAAATGAATTCTATTTTCTACTGATTAAATTGCTTCCTCTCTGTGCAGTATGACGTTTATGTTGCCAGGTGGGTGAGATACTAGTGGGAGTTTCAAAATTCTTGTGTATTTATACATGTCGGGGCTTAATTTATTCTACCATAGTGAAAAATGTTGAAAGTACTTGTGAAGATGCAATACCAAGAGTAGTACCTTATTCAATAAGGAATATTTGATAAAAACAAATCAAGTAATCAGTGAACTCCAGGTTCAAACCTGCAATGAATGAGTTTATCAGTATAATTCAATAATACACAAATTTTGGGAAACAATTGAATTCTGCTAAAACTATCAAATGGTCAGTAAGTAATGCAAATGTTATTTCTATTATTATAACACCGATTGAGATGCCCACGTAGGTGAAGAAAGTGTGATTTTTATCTTGATCTCAAGTGTTTTACCCTGCAGATGGGCTACTCATTTAACCAAAGAAGTAGAAGAGAGCAATTTGGTAAAGAAAAAGATCTGAGGTCAAGTGACAACAAACCAGACATAAATTCCAGTTGATCTATATTAAGTCACAGTTGGAATCAAGGAAGCCAGTACTGATGTGGGATATATTATCACTTTACATTTTTCGTTTCCTTGTGAACGTGCAGTGGGCCTTTCCAAGTTTTGGGTGCACACTGACATGAACGAGAATGGAGGTCCAACGTGGAACAAAACTGGACAAGGATAGCATTGTATGTTTGTCTTTTCACACAGCTGCAGATAAGGAAATGCTCTATATTTTTTTTAATAAAACTGTTACCAGCTGGGTGATTAGCAAAATGAACTGCGTCGTCATATTTTTATCTGATCCCAAGGAGAATAACCAGTTCCGGGCAGTGGTTCGGTGATATAACCAGGGCTACGTCATATCGCTTTCTAGATTTCCACGCCATCTTCAGTGCGAATTGAGCTTCTACAATAGTTAACACTAGTTTGAAATCTTGAAACGATCGTCGTCATGTCTGCTGATGCAATATTTAACATTGAGAAACACTGAACACATACTCTCTAGTAGTTGACCTAGTAAAATATAAGTTAGACGGGGATGTATAAAAAAAAAAAAGTAGACGTAGTTTGATCAGAACTGACTAGCGTGCTTATCAAGAAGTAGTAGAGTCTACTAGTTAGAGCTAAGTTAAAAAGGTCTCCTGAGGTGATGGATGTCGCGTTGGAATTACACGTGAGAAAACTCAGAAAAAGTGCTGATTGACACACCTCCAGTATTATAATGCCTAATGGATTATAATTAACTACAATCGTGGGCATATGCAAAGAGTCTCGAGAGAATTTCATATATTTGTTCCTCAGTTGGCAACGATGACATTAATAATTTGAATCCACATTTGCGAAAAGATTTTGTTGATTTGGGAGGATACTTTAGTGACATTGACAAGATTTGAACTGCGATAGGTCGGACTCTTCAAGATAACTTACGATTGGTTAGCTCAGTCAAAGAAGGAATAAAAGACTACAAGAGCCAAGCTGATCAGTTTAGCTCAGTCATAAGCATTTGACTAGTCGGACTCTTTCTCAAAGCTGTCTTGTCTGCAGTCAGATTTCAAGCATTCTTTCACACCTAAATTCATTTCTGTGTGTTACCGCGTTTGTTTTTTTCATATTTCATGGTAAGATAGAAACCGTTTCCATTAACTCGCTCGGTTCTCACACTCTGAAGTGAATTCTTTTTTCGGTGGCGATCGTTTAATGAGGAGTTATTAAACTCTTTCGGGAAGCGTGGTAACTTGTTTCTAGCTGTTCTAAAGCTGCTTCTCGAACGTCGAAGCTAGAAGGATAATCTCTTCAAGACAACAACCACTTCGGAAAACTTAATAATTTTAGGGGGAATATACAAACATACATCTACACATCTAGGTAGCAAAGTGGTGGTTTGGGGCCTTTGGTTTATTTTTGTTTTTCCCTTCTCTTCAATTTTCATTTGTGCTGCTTTTGACAATTGTAGTAGCAATCTGTTCTCGCAGTGAGTCTGCAACAATCCCGTTTCCTTTGTATATGTTCCATCCACAGAATGCGTGTGTGATCTTATCTTTGAACAGCATGGGTTTTCTTAGCACTTTGTCCCGAGATCTCCCGGTGATAACAGAAGCCCAATGTTTCTATCAATCTCCACTCGGCACTCCTTTCTCAGTTTATCATTGATGTATGTAAAAAATTCCCCTTTTGCTTGTAAAATCTCAATGGGACCATTGTGTGTAAAAAAAAAAAAAAAAAAAAAAAAAAAATGGTTTCAACCTGAAAAAAAGTATTTCTCCGTCTTTTCAATGTTATACCTTATGGCTTAGCATCGTAGTATTAGGAATTTATCCATCTCAGATCAAATTTCAGCTCGGAAATTTTATTTTTTCTTTCCTACATAATAACTAAGCTTCTTACCTAGTTAAAGTTTTTCATAAAACTATTTTTACCTAAGTTCTGCATTTTATTGCTCTCCTCTTAAAGGGTGATATTTTCTTTTTAATTCTATTTTCATTTCTAAAATATACAGATTCTGATCTTTTAGCGTGTTGATATAGCACAACTCCTGATATTACTATGTAGGTTCACTACCTGGGCACCATTCCCTTGATGCAATCGAAGTGAATCTCAGACAATTTGTGGCAGTGATCAGAAAAAATGAATATCCTTCAATTCTGTCAAAGGTTCGTCTTTAAAGACGTCGACCAATAACAGCAATCCGTCAACTTTAGTTTTGTGTGACACGTGGCTGGCTCAGACCTGCGTCTTTTAATCCCGAACCGTCATCAATTAACAGTAAAAAATATAGTGTATAACCAGTGCCGGATTTAGATAAAGAGAGGCCATTTCTAATCCCAGACTCCCATAACTCTTATGACTAAATACAGATGGAATAATGTTTTAAATAAGGATGATGACGGATGATAAAAATGCTACAATTTACAATTCTCTCTCTAAAGAACGTAACATGTTATTGCTGTGTTAATATAAATATATTGGATGAATACTTTCAGCCTAGGTTCCAAGGCTTCAGGTCTTCCGAAAGGCATAGCATACTAAAGTAACCACCTTCTGTGTATAAAACAGAATAACTCCCAGGATATGACTGTGGTTATCCTACGTCAAAAACCAGAATATAAAATCATCTGGTCTAAACTATTTTATATGACGTTGAGACGTTCTCCCAGCCAGTCCTTTCAAAGCTTGATCCCCGCTGTTGACCGTTGAATGGATCATTTCGATCCAAGCCTTGCTTTGTCCTACGTTGTCTTTGATTTAGATCACAAAACTGGCGAGGATCAAATTGTCGACAGGAATCGTTGAATTAGTCTGGTCCGGACAAATTGAAGCCACAAGTCATAGGACAAATTGTAATAAAGAAAATGTTTTATATATTGTTTCAAGAGGTGATAGTACGAAATCAGTTTTCAGGTAGAAATATGTTCATGCAAGAATATATTTGTCATGAAAAGTTATTCGACCTTTCCTTCGAATATTTCGTAACACTTTATTAGTTGTGACTATCTCTAGACAAGACTTCTGGAACAATGCAAAGTCGGAGGTCTTCTTTAGCGGCAGGAAGTCACAAGAGTTCCGTGAAGCAGTTTGTCTGACGCATTCTCTCTCTGGTTGTCGCTTCGATCTTCTGTTTATATGGACCTTCGGTCAAAACTGACATGGGGTCTGACGTGGTTTGGGATTTCGGTGATTTCCCCTAATTTCCAGACAGTGTTCTTTGTTTGACTCTGGGAAATTATTCGCATGCCCAATTTTGGAGAGATCCTAACTTCTTCCTTCTCGTATTTGTGCTTCATACCAATACTGCTAAAGGGGTTTAGGCCATTCCTCCACCCACTTTGGTGTTCTACTTAGGACTTTCACTTCTATGGTCACCTGACCAATCCGATCTCTAGACTGCATGGACAAGCAGGCGTGGCTTACCTCCAATTATTAATTTTAATAATGTCCAAATTTTTCATCAACGGAATTCTTTGATTCCTTCCGCCTTCCCAATCGGGCACTCACCAACCGTTCCCCTGACAGCCTCTTCTTGTGTCACCTCGACCATTATCTAAAGAAATTTCACTTTCTCAGGGATTCACGCTTTCCCTTCTTTTTTTTGGGGGGGGGCAAATGATAAAAGACAATTCTCCAACTTTGTTTTGCTCCCCCCCCAAAAAAAACCCCCCTAAATATCACCTTTTGACCGACTTTTCCATACCGGGTTTTGGCCAGCAGATAATTCCATAACCTGGCTTTTAAACACAATATTGTCTCCATTTCATAGTTGTCAACTTCGGCCATATGGATTTTTGTAAGAAAACTCAGATGTTTCTGTCCCTTTCCTCTGCCTTTATCCAAGGAAGAAAAAAAACCTTCTGAATTTACTGACATCTGCTCTCGACAACCATCGAGATATCCTTTCAACCCTTAAGGTGTCACATTTATACCCCATTCTAATATTATTACTAGCAACTGATTTTTCTTAACTAGAATGTTGTGCAATGGCTCCAGTTTATATCAGCCATTATTACTAGTTTATAGTCTGATTCATCAGTAACGAAGTATCCATGTCTCTAAAAAGAAACTAATCTTGTTCAATTAATACAGCTGCTTAGTAAACAGGGTGCTATAGAGTCTATAATTTTGCTGAAAATAAAAGCTTACTGTAGAGTGAATGACCATGGTTAAATGTAAATAAATTGCAGAACTGCCCAACAAACAGAATTGACAAATTTTGTAATACATAATAGCAAGAAAATGAAAAAAGAAAGGGGAAAAAATAAAGCAAGTAAATAATATATGTAAGGCAAATTAACAGTAATAAGGCAAAGCAACAGTAACATGGCAAAAGTTTCACAAACTAAGAATTGGGGTTGACACATAAGAGCAAATTCGAATAAACGAACCTGTTCTGACTTTAAGAAAAGACAGACCGGGACTGAGTCATATGAAACCGGGAAGTAGCCTGTTATTGGCTAGTAAGAAACCCCAGCATGCAATTGTGTGCTTCTGCCTATAAATTGGTGGGGGAAAGTGTTTTGCAGTTATTCCAAAATGGGATTGTAACCACCACATACATTACTCTATCTTTGGATTGCTAGCATTTCATATACTTGTGTGGCACCATTTAACGAGGCAGAAAAGGGAAAGGAAAGGAGAGGCTAAGAACCGAATCGTGAGTGATAAGCAAGAACACACACACAGCTAAGAGACAATGGATAAAAGGATATTTTGATAAGTAACAAATGGCGAAAGAGTGTCATTACAATGACAGGGAAATTCTGAGTAAAAAGAAAGGGAAAGAAGGAAAGAATCAGATATGTTTTGGCATCGGCTGTGTTATCTAAGGATATGAAAACAAACTATTGGTACGGGAAGACATCTTATTATCAACTACAGACCGGCTGGCCAAAGAGAGAAAAAGAAAATTCAAATGAAAATGTTATTTCGTTAAGTGACGAAAAACAGACAACTAAAAGGACTTGGACAGATATGAAAAATTAAAAAAAAAACACCCACGAGCGTCCGACGGAACCTTCTTGGCCTGCGATAATAAAGTTTTGTTATCAGGAATTTGTACCAAAAGAAAATGAATGTGTTTTTTTTCTTTCTTCGAGGCGACAGACTGGCTGGAACTTTGGAGATGTTTCTCTTTGAGACCATGTTAAGAAGACCACACATTCTGATAATTAGCGATAAAATACCTGACGTAAACCACGTGTAGAACAAGAGTTATGACCGCCATTGTCATATTGTCCCGTTCGCGGCTGGAGAAATGATAAACCATTAAGGGGAAGAAAAGGGAAAGAAAAGAGATAATTTTTTTTAAGCAAGATATTTTTTTTCTTCCTGAAACAAAGCCGCAGATTCGTCCACGCCCGACTAAGACATCATTGGTCGAGTGGTGATCACGTGATGCACGAGGGAGGCTGTTACCGCCCATCTGGAGGATGAGTAAGAGAGGTTGCCACGAAGATGTGGGGAGGGCAGTTCACGCTCCTCTGAAGTATGATGAGAAGGTGGGAGTGAGGAAAGGTTCCCAAAAATGGAAAAAGGTGGAAATTCCTAACCAGAGAGGTGGATATGTATTTAGAATTATCGAGGAACCCCCCGGCGCCGACAAACTCACCCCGGTTTTGGTCGGCGACCATATAAACGAAGCCACAACGAGCAGAAATGAGTCGAGACCCAGCAATTCCCAGAGTCAGTCTCCGGTTGAGGCAAGCCTCGCAGATAGCTGACCAAGATTCGCGCACTTTCCGGACCCATATCTTCAAACCAAGAACAATTATTTTGAAGAGCGACTTAGATCCAGATCACCGAAATAAGTTTTTCTTTTGACTTTCGTTCAAAGACCCACCGAAACACCAATTTCTTAGAGAGCAGACGACTTGAAGTGTTAAAACTTGCCTGGCGGAAAACGGCGTGTCACAATCCATAGAACGGGTCGGGAGATAGATGCAGTCCTATGTAACGAACAACTAGACATAAAGTTTGTTACCTTTTTCTTTGATACTTTGAACTTTTAAGTTTTCATTTTATTGCCTTTTATGCGTATTTTTGTGCTATCACCCCCGTTGGACTCGGTTTGCAGTACGGCCCCGATGACTGATTGATTTCCTCTGCCTAGATCAATTCACAACGTGGGTAGGCAGACTGGGAATCAAAGTAGGACGTCACAGTTGGTGCCGTGGTAGACTGGGATAGAACGACACGGTTGGCGCTGCGACCAGGGGACGACGTCACAACTGGTGCCGTGACCACAGGATAGGACCCTGGAACAGCCACTGCCACAATTAGTACCGTGACAGCAGGACAGGATCCTGGATCGACCGCTGTTGCTGAGAAATTTCGAATAGGACTCAAAACGACCCGGGACCGAGAGGAACGAGAACAGAATCGTCTGTAAGGTAGGACACTTTGCTTGATTTCCCAACCTCGATTGTTGCTGCGTAGATTGTCTTTCTCTTTAAATATGTCGGACTATGATTCAGATAGAGCAGTGGGGGATGAAGAGGGGTTTAGACAAGGGTTGTCAGCTGACCTGAGAAAGTTGTTGGGTGGACTGAGGGTCCCAGCATTTGACGGCAGTGGGAAAGATTTCAAAAACTGGCTGGCAATCCTGGAGAAGAGCCGAATTATATATGAACTCACAGATCAGGAGACCCTGTATCTGGCATATGATGCCACAAAGGGGAAAGCCTCTGAGTTTATGAAGGAGCTCTTGGAGAGTCAACCCCACTTGTCTTGGGAAAGATTAAAGGGACTATTGACCAAAGAATTCACCGACGAGGGCACGGCTATAGAGGCCATGAGGGCCCTCTTAAAGCTGACACAGCTGCGGGACGAAACCCCTGGAGAATTGGGGGCCCGAGCGGTGAAGCTGTCATCATTGGCCTTCCCAAAAGTGGTTAGAGACAATGCGGTCATGCAGGCCCAGTTAGCAGACCTGTATGTGGAGGCCCTAAGTGACGAGCGTGTTCGTCACGACGTGCTGAAAGAGGGGCCGGTGAGACTATCGGCGGCAATAGAGCTGGCCAAGGAGAGCCAGGGCGTATGGGAAAAGGTAAAAAGGTGTGGAAGGAACCAGATACTAAGTCAAGAGGTCGGAAAAATGGGGAAAGGCGGAAGACCCCCCCGCGTGGAATCGGAGGGTCAAGCTAGAAGTAGGTCAGCCTGAGGTGTGGGAAGAAGACCCCAATAGAAAGGCATGGTCAACCAGGCATGGATTTTATAAGCCCACGCCGGGTAGATACGGGCTGGAACTGTGGGCGTGGGGACCACAGAGCGGCGGAATGTCCGACGAAGTGGGGTTTGCCCCCAGACTTCGAACAGGACAGGTGCACCAGGTGTGGAAAGAAAGGACACCTGGCCAAGTGGTGCGGGCTGAGAAAAGGCGCCCCACCGATATTAACAAAGAAGGCCGAGCCCATAAGACAAGACCAGGGAAAAGCCAGCGGGCCACCCCGGAATTAAGAGGGAGGGTGGCCCAGTTAAAAAGAAGGGAAATAAAAGCTTGGACCAGTGGTCGGGCGAGCCGCTTGGGTAGAGGACAGGTCCCCCCCGGGAGTAAACGAGAGGTTAGCCCAGTTGAAGAGAAAAAGAGCAAAATGTTGGACATGTGGTCAGGTGGGCCACTTTGCGGCGAACTGTCCGGCAAGAAGGTGCTGGTTTTGTAGGAGACCAGGGCACTTAAAGAGAAGCTGTATCCTTAGGAACAGCCGCGGGAGACTGGGAGAGGTCCAGCCGGGCCCGCCCAGGTGCGAAAAGCGCAGAACTTCCCCCCGTAAGAATAATGAAGTTGATTTATTGCTGCCGGCGCCTATGGCTGGGATGACCCAAGGGTGGGGGCACAGGAAGAGGAAAGCCCAAGTGTTCTCTTCGCTGACGCAAGAGAAGGAGCTATCCTGTAGAGCAGAGATAGGGGGTAAGGCGATGAAAGCTCTGGTAGACACAGGAGCATCTGTGTCATTGCTGAGAGACGAAGCATACAGGCGGGTGAAACGGAAGAGTAGGTTACGGGAAGCGGACATAGAGGTCACGCAAGCAGATGGAGCCCCCCTGAAGATAAAAGGGATGGTGAGGCTCCCTGTGAGGATTGGGAAATTAAGAAGCACCCAAAATTTTTACGTAACCCCCGACCTGTGTACGGAGGCAATCTTGGGAGAAGATTGGCTCCGGAGCCAGAGGGCCCAGATAGAGTTCAACCCCACTGTGCTGATAGTGAATGGCGAGAGAACGCCATTGGAATGCCCACCGGAAGAAGATATAATAATAGTGGTGGAGGAAGATGTAAAGCTACCCCCTAGAACGGCGGTGTCGGGAAAGGGTAGGTTAATGTCAGGGAAGAAAATAGGAAAAGGACCCCTGCAGTTGGTCCCTGTGAGGGGAAGGGCCTAGAAGAGAATGAGGTAACTCTGTGTGAGACAGTGGTGGAGGCAGCTGAATTAGTGCCCATTATGATGGTGAACCAGGCCCAAAAGACTATAAAGGTTAGGAGAGGGGAAGAGATAGGGAAAGCGCTAACCCTACGGACTCTGAATCGAGTGAGATTCGAAGAGGAACGAAGAAAACTTGTAGAGCAAACAGAAGGAATAGTGGACGAAGATATATTAGCACCGGATCAATTTAGAACCAGGGTGGGAGGTCTGCTGAGGGATAATCGAGATGTGGTAGCCCAGTCAGACAAAGAATTGGGCCAGACCCACACAGTCAAAATGAAAATCGACACCGGAGATCACCCCCCCTGTGAAATTAAAACCCTACCGGACACCTATTCATAAAAGACCCCTTGTAGAAGAGGCAGTAGAAGAGATGTTGGAAGGTGGGATGATCGAAAGATCGATCTCCCCTTGGAGCTTCCCAATCGTAATAGTAAGTAAGAAAGATGGCGGGCACCGTTTTTGTGTAGATTTTAGGAAACTGAATTCTATATCGAAGCCGTTGGCGGTGCCATTGCCACTAATAGATGACATATTGGCATTATTAGGGAAGGCAAAGTACTTCTCTACGTTGGACTTGAGGTCCGGGTATTGGCAGGTAGCCCTTGATGAGGCTGACAAGGAGAAGGCCGCATTTGCGTGTCACCTAGGACTGTTCCAGTTCAGGGTGATGCCATTCGGTTTAGCTAATGCCCCGGGAATCTTCCAACAACTGATGTCAATAGTGTTAGGAGGATACGAGAGCTTTGCCATGGCATATTTGGACGATATCTTAATATTTTCGGAGACAGTAGAAC
Source organism: Acanthosepion lycidas (assembly GCA_963932145.1). Lineage (NCBI taxonomy): Eukaryota > Metazoa > Mollusca > Cephalopoda > Sepiida > Sepiidae > Acanthosepion > Acanthosepion lycidas. The sequence continues at coordinate 56,727,023 of OZ010577.1, forward strand.
AACACTTTTTCCATCTAAAACAAGTGTTGGGAAGGTTAAAAAAACACGGCTTAAAATTGAAATTGTCGAAGTGTCAGTTTCTGAAGGAGGAGACTAGATATTTGGGCTTTGTTATAAACGGAGACGGTATTAAACCCGACATGGATAAGGTGATAGTCATAAGGGAAATGCCAGAACCTAAGACAGTGAGACAGGTAAGAGGTTTTATAGGAGCTATAGGTTACTACCGACGCTTCGTCCCGGTATTTTCGAGAATTGCCATACCACTAGTAGCCCTGACGAAGAAATACGCTAGGTCCAAGTGGACAGAGGATTGTCAACAGGCATTTGATACGTTAAAAGAACAGTTGACAGCCGTCCCACTGCTGACGTACCCAGACCTCAGCAAGCCCATGGTACTATACACTGATGCCAGTGAGCAGTGTGTAGGAGCAGTTCTTACCCAGCCGTGTCCCGATAAAGAAGGACCAGTGCCAGGCATACCAGAGGAAGTACCGATATACTTTCTCTCTCATAAGCTCTCAGAGACACAACAGAGATGGCCAGTAATAGAAAGAGAAGCATATGCTATCATGTATGCTCTCCAAAAACTGGACTACTACTTGAATGGTGCGGTCTTTACTATAAAAACAGACCACAAACCTCTGCAGTACCTATTGCAGGCAGAGTGGACAAATAATAAGAAGATTCAACAGTGGGCACTTAAGTTAAGTGGCTACCACTGTAAGATAGAGTATTTGGCAGGGAAGGAAAACACGTGCGCAGATTTACTCTCAAGAATACCGAAGCAACTGGAAGAAAGATCTGTAAAAGTAGAGCAGGGAGTAGATGATAAAGCCTATAGAATAGGAGTAATTAACTCTAATAAGCTAAAAGATCACCCTATGTTAGAATCGGACGAAGAAGGGGACACACAGATAATAACCGATCCCTACTGGACAGAAGGAATTGAGAAGGAGCAGGCAGACAGTGAAATAGCTGCCCTGAGAGAAAAGGTGAAGGCAGGAGAGACCACCAAGTATGCCATAATAGAGGAAAGGCTGTATTATCTCTCAGGCAGAGATAAGGAAGTCAAGCCCAAGTTGTATGTGCCCAAAAGTTTAAGACCAGAGGTATTGGAACAGTGCCACGAGAGGTTGGGTCACATGGGAATTGATAGGACACGTGATCTAATAGGAAGAAAGTACTATTGGCCCAAATTGTACGGAGAGGTCACTAACTATGTTCGGAGCTGCGTAGTGTGCCAGTCGCGGAGCAGAAGGCAGGAGATGGCACCATTGGAGGAGACGGGCGTGCCGAACTTCCCCTTCGAGAAAGTGAGTATGGATGTATCAGGACCATATGGGGAAACTGCGCAGGGAAACAACTACATAGTGAGTTTTGTCGATTGGCTAACAAATTGGCCTGAGGCATTTGCAGTACCAGACAAGAAGGCTAGAACTGTGGCCGGTTTGATAATAAGTGAAATCTTCCCTAGGTATGGCGCCCCTGTGCAGTTGGTAACAGATAATGGCACGGAGAATATAAACAGCATAATGAGAGACGTGCTGACAGGTTTGAATATAGAGCATGTAAAAACATCTCCATATCACCCCCAAGGAAATGCTAAAGTGGAAAGGTTTCATAGAACCTTGGGAGATGTATTGGCCAAGCTGGTCAGAGAGAACACTGGAAACTGGGACTTGTATTTGACACAGGCTCTGGCGGCCGTGAGGTTTACGATAAACGAAACCTCCAGATTTTCTCCTTACTTTATGTTGTTTGGCAGAGACGTGGTCCTGCCTGTTGATAACCTATTGAAGCCCCGAAGAAAGTATATGGGAGAAGATCATCATCAGCTGTTGCTAGAACAACAACATAACATATTTGTTCAGGCCAGAAGAAGAATAAAGAGGGCCCAGAAGAAAAGAAATGAGAGAGTGAATGCTGAAAGAAAGGTAGTAGAATTGAAGTTTGGAGACCCTGTCTACTACAAAATCCACCAGAGAGAAGGAAAGCTGGACCAAAGATGGGAACTGTACTACCGGATAGTAGAGCAGACGGGTCCAGTATCATATGTAATATGGGATCAAGTGGCAGGACGAGCAAGGAGGGTCCATGCCAATGACCTGAAGAAGGCTGAAATAGCTAACCTGGAAATGAGCGAGCCGAGGCCTAAGAAGACAAGGACAAGGAAGGTAACTCTGGTTGAGTCGGAAGAAATGGAGACGGAGGAAGATTCCGAAGAAAATGAGGAGATAGATCGACTTGGCCAGATAGACGAAGCGATCCGAGTGATGGGGTTGGAACCCTCGGCAGATATCAGCGGTTTTCAGTCGTCGACTGAATCGTTGCAGAGAAGACCCTGCGAGGTCGCCATCGCACCCCCATGCCCAAAGGAAAGGAAGAGAAAGACGAGGAGATCCAATCAAGCAGCCAAGGGCTCTAAAAAGAGGCACCCTGAACAGGACGAAGGGCCCAGCGAGTGGGAGGAAGAGGATCAAATACCCCTTTCCCAGCTCAAGGAAAAGCTAAGGAACAGGAGAGATCTAGACATAGAGTCAGGAGGTATTAAAGACGTCCAAGGCGAGGACTCTAAACAGAAGGAAGAATCAGGGGAGGAAGAAGAGGACAAAACACCTCCTGGACGGGAATTAAACACAGAGGGAAGGTTAGAGGTTGAGCAGGGACCACCTCGGAAGATGAGATCAAGAAGGGTGAAGAACCCCAAATCTCAGTAGAACAAAGAAGGCTGTGCAGAATAGAAACATTCGGTGTCGACATGTAACGACACTGGCTCATCCAAAAAACCTGCTGGCTGACTGTGGTAGATGTGGATGGAGGGGATGGAGTCGCGGGCTGCATCTCACGAAGGACGGAAGAAGATTATTGGCATTGCTGACTGGCCATCAGTGGTGTCATGAAGTACGACCTTTGGGAGTGAGCGCCACGCACACCTGTCCGGGCCATTCTGTCTGCTAGGAGTTAGTTAGAGGAGGGAAGAGCTGAACGTAGTAAGAAATTATGGAATAATTGAGTGATGAATTGAGCAAGACTGAATGGTTGTGAAGAATAACAACAAGAGAATTTTGTTACCTTACAGGAATGATCAAGATGAAAGGGCTGATGATGATGATGGTGATAGCCACACTGATGGTGACGATGGTGGAAGCTGGGAAGCACAGCCGAAACACCATTTTTAAAAAGACGAGTGAAGTAATAATAACCAGGTCTAAATGGTTGATCACATTCGTGATAGATTTGAAACCATACGAGTCGCTACTAAATAAGTTAAGAAATGAGCTAACGCAGCTGGATGCAGCCCGGTTGAAGGTAGGGCAAGATTATCCCAAGGAAAAAGGGTATCTTAGTTTACTACACTCCCTGGAATCAGAGGCCACTATGATAGAGGCTCAATGGAGGGACATGCAAAATTACCTGAAGGGAATAGAGTTACTGCAGACGCGGGAAAAGAGATCAGTAGTTCCGATTGTAGGAAAAGCGTTAAATGTCCTGTTTGGAACAGTGACTGAAGATGACGTTAAATTCATAAGAAGGAAACTGGGAGAAGTGGAAGTAAACCAGAGGACGCTTGCTCAAGTGGCAAGGGAGAGTGTGACAATATTGAATGTGACAAGGTTGGAAGTGGCCAAGAATAGAGCCAGAATCAATTGGTTAATAAATAACCTGGCGAGGTTGAGACAAGAGGTAATTAATGATACAGAAACTATAATGATAGAATTACAGGAAATGAGTGCATTCATGCAAAGATATTTCCAACTAATGACAATTACGAATAAGGTACGACAAACTAGTCAGTCGTTGACGACCTTGCTGGAACATGTGAGAGCACAATTGGACATGTTGTCATTGGGACACCTCTCCCCAAGCATAGTAAACCCGAGTCACCTAAAGGAAGTGCTACTCGGAATACAGACCGAGTTACCCCACCATTTAAGACTGCCAGTGGATCCCACCAAAGAATTGTGGAAATATTATAATGCACTGGGATGTGTGACCTTGTTGGAAAATAGACGACTATTGGTTTTGATATCTGTTCCGTTGTTAGATAGAGAGAGTATATTCGAGATATACCAGGTTATAAATTTACCTATTCCCTACCCCAGAAGAGATCAAGGTTTGGGAATGATAGCAAGGTACAAGGTGGAAACAGAATACATAGCTTTAAATTCAGGGAGAACGAAATTCATGTTGCTAACAGCTGAAGAAGCTATAAAGTGTAGAGATGATGCTCTAGGGACTTGTATCTCGTTAAGCCCTATCTATATAACTGGTAACCACAAGATGTGCATACTAGAATTGTTTGAAGGGAAGAGAGAGGGAATTAAGAGAACTTGCCAAGTAGAGGTATTAGCAAACACGGCATTACCACAAGCTATCAGTGTTTCAGACGGGGTGTGGGCAGTAGCCACACAGAAACCTATCAGCTTGTCTAGGGTGTGTGGAGGAGAGTCCACAAGGACATTAAGAGTAAGGCCACCATTATCCCTGTTAAAGTTACCCATGGGATGTTCGGCATTTGGGATATCTATGTCCTTACCCCCCTATTACCAGGAAGAAGAAAGATATGAAGAGAAAGATTCAATCATAGAAATGATTGGCAGAGGCTTAGTCAATTGTACAGAATTATGGGAGCCAATAGTGAAGGGATTCTCCAATGTTACCTTGAATAAAATGCCAGAACTAATGAAGCCGATAGAAAAGATCGATATGGATCAATTGAGGGACAAGTTAAGTGCGTTGGGAAATGAAGGTATGGCTTGGGAAGGCGATGATCAGATCGCGATAAGTTGGTCAATAGTGATGGGTACATTCATAGTTATAGCCATCGGGGGTATAGTAGTATGGAAGATTAAGAGTAAGAGGAGATTAACGAACGACAATCCAATGCGCATGCAGCAACTCGAGAGGGAGATGCCGAGCAGTGTTCCTTACTCATACAGAATCGGCGAAGAAATTGCAGGAAGACCAGCGGAGGAAAAACCTCCCACAGCGGAGAGGAAAACATTGACCAAGAAGAACAAGCCATAGTAACCACATCTGCACCCACAGGCACACGCACACATGACATTACATATAGAATAGAAGAACTTGAAAAAAGAACATTACACTTGCATGTAAAACGGAAGAAGAAAAAGAACATTACATTGCATGTAGAACAGAAGAAGATGAAAAAGAACATTACACTTGCATGTAAAACAGAAGAAGAAAAAGAACATTACATTGCAAGTAGAACAGAAGATGAAAAAGAACATTACATTGCATGTAGAACAGAAGAACTTGAAAGAGAACATTACGTTGCATGTAGGAAAGTAGTATAGAATTGCATGGGACAAATGCATGATGCATGTTAAATGGTGTATTTGGGTTTAGGTGTCATTTACGGGTAAATGACAAATCGGTTAGGGGAGGATTGTGGCACCATTTAACGAGGCAGAAAAGGGAAAGGAAAGAAAAGAAGGAAAGGAGAGGCTAAGAACCGAATCGTGAGTGAAAAATTAAAAAAACCACCCACGAGCGTCCGACGGAACCTTCTTGGCCTGCGATAATAAAGTTTTGTTGTCAGGAATTTGTACCAAAAGAAAATGAATGTGTTTTTTTTTTCTTTCTTCGAGGCGACAGACTGGCTGGAACTTTGGAGATGTTTCTCTTTGAGACCATGTTAAGAAGACCACACATTCTGATAATTAGCGATAAAATACCTGACGTAAACCACGTGTAGAACAAAAGTTATGACCGCCATTGTCATATTGTCCCGTTCGCGGCTGGAGAAATGATAACCCATTAAGGGGAAGAAAAGGGAAAGAAAAGAGATAATTTTTTTAAGCAAGATATTTTTTTTCTTCCTGAAACAAAGCCGCAGATTCGTCCACGCCCGACTAAGACATCATTGGTCGAGTGGTGATCACGTGATGCACGAGGGAGGCTGTTGCCGCCCATCTGGAGGATGAGTAAGAGAGGTTGCCACGAAGATGTGGGGAGGGCAGTTCACGCTCCTCTGAAGTATGATGAGAAGGTGGGAGTGAGGAAAGGTTCCCAAAAATGGAAAAAGGTGGAAATTCCTAACCAGAGAGGTGGATATGTATTTAGAATTATCGAGGAACCCCCCGGCGCCGACAAACTCACCCCGGTTTTGGTCGGCGACCATATAAACGAAGCCACAACGAGCAGAAATGAGTCGAGACCCAGCAATTCCCAGAGTCAGTTTCCGGTTGAGGCAAGCCTCGCAGATAGCTGACCAAGATTCGCGCACTTTCCGGACCCATATCTTCAAACCAAGAACAATTATTTTGAAGAGCGACTTAGATCCAGATCACCGAAATAAGTTTTTCTTTTGACTTTCGTTCAAAGACCCACCGAAACACCAATTTCTTAGAGAGCAGACGACTTGAAGTGTTAAAACTTGCCTAGCGGAAAACGACGTGTCACAATCCATAGAACGGGTCGGGAGATAGATGCAGTCCTATGTAACGAACAACTAGACATAAAGTTTGTTACCTTTTTCTTTGATACTTTGAACTTTTGAGTTTTCATTTTATTGCCTTTTATGCGTATTTTTGTGCTATCACCCCCGTTGGACTCGGTTTGCAGTACGGCTCCGATGACTGATTGATTTCCTCTGCCTAGATCAATTCACAACGTGGGTAGGCAGACTGGGAATCAAAGTAGGACGTCACAGTTGGTGCCGTGGTAGACTGGGATAGAACGACACGGTTGGCGCTGCGACCAGGGGACGACGTCACACTTGTCAGGCATACCGTTATAAAAGACAAATACAAAACTTTAAAAAAAAAAAAAAAAAAAAAAAAAACGTTGGAAAGATAAATCTAGTATAAACTTCCATATGAAAAATTTATATTAAATTTGACCATGGTGGTGTCAAAATGTTTGGAGAGTTATCATTTTTGGTAATTTGTATTACTTTTACTATGGTACTGTACTAAAATAATATACATTTTATTAAATTGGAAAAAGACGGTGTATACCCTGGTCAAAGGGTTATATACTAACCTGGCCCATTTTATACTCGTGGATATAAACTGGCCCAACCTAACTTAAACTACGCATATAAAATTGGCTCACTTAGAATAACCGCAGGTATACTCTGCGATGTTACACCAGCACTGTATAACCATACAGAAAACACATTTTATTTTAAAAATATACATTTTTTACTCAAAAATACAATCAAATTGAACAGAATTGATAGGGATTGATTATTGGAAATCTAATGTAGCGCGTTGGTTAGAAAGCAGCAGGAAAATAAAATAAAATCAACAAATAAAAAGTAAAAATAAATGCATTTTCCCATAATGTAAGTAATAAAGGAACCGGAAAGGATTTTTCATCAGCTACGCAAGTTTATGAACTCACTTCCGGAAAGGACAGAACCTTTTCTCTTTGCACTTTCCAACGGCAGCATTTGGACGTATTTTGTTGACCCCTTTCTGGAATTAAGTATTTTGGTCGTTCCATGGTTGACTTGAGCGCGGTCATTTTAACTATTCTTATCCTTACTTACCTTAAATTCTGGACCAAGAAAAAGAAAATGGACACACCATAACCATGTTTAAACCTTCCAGCGCTAAAGTAAGTACAAACTTTTCTTTGTTCATTCAATTCTTAGAGCTCGGTCATTAATACGATGCTTATACTTACCCTAACGTTTGGACCAAAAAGAAAATGGATACACCCAAGAGACATTGGGAGTTTTGTTTCAGTACAGTTTATATAAAAGGAAAATAAACAGCCTGTGGTAGAAACCCAAGTTTTTAGATGCTTCTGTTTTGTTGACACATGAACACGTGTTGGCGAAAGATTTCATGGGTCATTGTTGAATAAAAAAAATGAGAGAAAAGATTGTTGCTTGTTCAAATAAAATATTTATTTAACTGTAATTAATTATGAAATGAAAGTTAGAAAGTTCTTCTCTTTGACTGTAAGGAAATAAACATGAATAGTCTCTCAGTGACGAAGAGAGAAAGTGAATTTGGGAGATGAGATAAAAGGCAGTCCACTGTTGCTTTGGAGATAAAGACAGGACGACGAGGTTGACTTGTGTCTCTACTGCTATTAGTCCTTCTGCCTAGTTGAAAGAATGTTTGTTTTTTTATAGGCTCTAGAAGCCTGCGTTTATTTATTGGCGGGAGCTGATTTTATCGGCTATTTATTTTTATTAAACTGAAAATTTGAAATGTGTTTGAAACCGGGAAGGCTGCGTGGAGCCCTTGCGCGGTGTGTTTATTTTTGTCATTTGCTCCTTTGATTTGGCACTGTTCACTTCCACTTACCACCCCCACCACACACACGCACACCTACAATAGACACCAACACGTAACCTTTAAATGCCATAATGTATAGTGTAATGAGTTCGATCCACGTGTTTCACGGTTGTAGCATCCTGTCATATTAAGATAAGCTTACTAATACGTCTTGATGACAACAAGAACTTTCAGGATTGATTAGATTTGTGCTAATTGTGTGCATTGGTATATAAATGGCTTTGAAAAACGAGTGCATTGTTTCAGCGTTCGTTTTTTTTTTCTGTGCGACGCAGCATGTTCAGAACTCTGTAACAGCTTTAAATGATAATTAGACGAACTTTCAGGATTGATGAGAATTATTCACGCAGTACTAAAGAAATAGTAAATGTGTGAGTCACAAAGAAAGCCTTGTTGTTGCCAATGAACTCTTGTGTAAGGTAAACCCCTGATTCGCTCTAACTACAAAAGCCACACTTATTTTTCATGCTTGATGTCCGCGTGTCTTGTTGAAGAGTTTCGTTAAAACTGCTTTTATCGTATAATTTAGATGAAAATGATTAGAGGACTCATTTGCTACCACCCCAAAGGTACACTGGAATAGCGAAAGATGTCTCCCAAAAGCTAAACAAAATATTAATAAATGGAAACATTAGAAACAAAGACTTTCTATATGGTGAATGCTTGAAATTTTCCTCACGGATGAAGGAGAGACGAGGTAACAGAATTGTCGCTCTACTGCAAGATGATGAGAATGGATGGAGCATGTAAGCAACGAGGAAGTTTTAAGGAAAATGGAAACAAAAAGGACACTTATAAAGAGTACAACAGAAATACCTCCCCCATAATGGTAATACATTAACTAAATTAAAACACCACTAATGTCTTACTATTATGCGGAGAGTATTTCTGTTGCACGCTGGAATTAGAATGAGGCAATTGAAATTTCTGAGACACATAATGAGGAAAGAGGGCCTGTAGAATTGGGCACTCACATAGCATTTTTTACTCATTTCACCAAGCAAGTTAATAAATCCACTAGGACGCAAGGGGATTACTGAGTGTTAGAGAATATGAGAAAAACTACTATTAAGGAGAGAGGTCAATAAAAGTAGAAGAATTAAGAAGACAGAAGATAATGATTGACATTGCATTTAAATTTTTGAAGATCAATGTTAACTGGGAAGCAAGAAACCAGAAGAGAGTTTCACAAGCAGGAAGTGCAATAGAAGAAACGGTTACCATAGAATTTACAGATTACGTCTCGCCATTTCATCTGTAAAATGAAGAGACGTCACCAATCTAGTACTGCACTTAAATTCATAAAGTCTAGATACCAAAGAGGGATGCTCATCAGAACAATTACCATGAAAGTAATTTCTAGAGAAGTCATGAGAAAGATACTTTATGGTGGTGGGAAAGGAACTGAAGCTGAGATGCTAGGCCAGGACCAATAATACTGCAGATTCTTCTTTGGATTTTATCAAGAATCTCTAAATATAAAACAGGAGCACCATATCAAATGTGGCAAGAGGTTCAGAGGGAAACACTGAGTAATTTACCCAACGAGTTTGTGCAAATGGATGGCAGAACACAGATTGGCGGAAGTCGGGTCGGATAGTAAGGCGACAAACATTGCTAAGAGATATGAATGATAGAAAGTTGTACAGAGTCATGATTGCTCATAAAAGATGTGCATACTTGATTTTAGTGTCCCCGACCCGCAAATCGCATTTCAGGCTCATCCTTTTACTGATGACCATGCATTCTGTTTTCTCGTAGTTTATGGTTAGTCCCTTATTCTCGCTACCTTCTGTAGGAGGTTTTGTAGTTTCTTTTCCGTGTCTGCTGTCAGGGTAATGATATTTTGCAATGTGTTTCTATCAGTGGCGGGTCTTGAAAAATATTCCAGGGTAAATAAATAACACTGTCGTGATCATAAATGAAAATGATCTTTATTATTTTATCATATAAACAAAAAATAGTAATAGTAGCTAAGGATTAATTTAAAAGTGCCTCATTACCTCCGAAATTTCAACTGATAATTTTTTTTGGATGACTGATTTTACAATTAACCTCCAAGCATAAATTTCAATAACAAAATTTAAGAGATTTGAAGGTTTATTCCATTGAATTATAATAATTTCTATGCTCATTATTAATTTATTTATGTTAATGTCGAATTCCATTAGATTTACTTACCCTTGGGAAAGGTATGAATACTCTTCATCTCCCCCCCCCCACTGCCAAGCTCCGAATAAATAGCAGGACAGACTGGGTTACCTTCGATGGCAACTGGTCTACCGCAGAAAGAAATGGCAACCTACTGCGGGAAAAAATCTGCCTCGTCAGTCATGTATCGAAAGTTACATGATCGCCTAAGCATCTATCATGCATGGCACATAATTGGCTAATGCCAGCATTCAGGAACTATGATTACAGTCATGGGTTCAGCTGAAACAAAATGAAACAGAAAAATAAGAAAAAAAAAGAAAAAAAAAAAAAGGCACCGATATTCTTTTTCTTTTCTTTTTATGTGCCGTGTCCTTTCAGGATGTAAGCGATCATGGCTCTCCACTTCCCTTGTAGCTCTCAATAATCTTCGTGCCTCTGCCAACTTCCCCAGGCCACGTTCTGCCATCCACTTACTTAAACCCGCCAGGAATGTCATGCGTTGCTTTCCCTTGTCTCTTTTCCCTCTATTCGACCTGTATCAGATTCTACAGGCCGTCCTTTCTCATTACGTGTCCCAGAAATTTCATCTGCATTTTCCTTATGTTAAGTATAAGCTTCCTCCTTGTTTGCATCCTCTCCAAGAGCTCATCGTTGCTCACACGTTCGCTCCATGATATCCCTAGCATCCTTCTGTAGACCCACATCTCCGCTGTCTCGAGTCTCTTCTTCCTCTTTGAGGAGACCGTCGAACATTCGCTGATGTATAGGAGGACAGATGTCACGTAGCAGCTCAGTACTCTTTTCTATCTCACCAAAGAAATCCTCCTCTCTCGCAGCATTCTGTCCAGTTTTTGGGATGCATCTTTAGATATTTAAACTTCCGCGCCTGCTTGATTTTAGTGTCCCCGACCTGCAAATCGCATTTCAGGCTCATCCTTTTACTGATGACCATGCATTCTGTTTTCTTGTAGTGTGTGCTAAGTCCCTTCTTCCAGCTTTTCCATGCTACCTTCTGTAGGAGGTTTTAGTAGTTTCTTTTCCGTGTTTGCTATCAGTACTGTGACGTCTGCGTATCTTATGTCCTTAAGATTGTGGCCGCCAATGCTAAATCCCGGTAGGGTTTCCAATTCTCTCAGAATAGCCTAGCTGTATAGGTTGAATGTCCGGTTAGAAGAAACATCCTTGCCTTATGCCCCTTTCTGTTTTTGTATATTCGCTGAACTCATTCTTAATGCGCATGCATGCCGTTTGCTGTCAGTATAGGTTCTATTCAGAGAACTTAAAACGATTACTTGGTTGCTTATTTTAGTGTATCATTTTACTTACAATTATTGCCACGTGATGCAAACAATATTCCATTATTTAAACAAATCAACCATAAATAATCAAGTGCATTTTTATAGCCATCTGTCACTTTTTATTATCAACTAAGATTGTTTTTACATTTACATAAGTAGTGAAGTAACCGTTCTAAGTCATGCGGTTAATCGAAATAAGTGCTGTGTAATTTGTTGTGAAAAAATATTGCAGCCAAAAATATTGATAAATACTCTGCGTATTGAGTCTCTTTCCCTGAATCAGCAGCAACTGTTATTGAATGCTGGCCGCTGTGCGTACGGCTTGACTTTAGTATTTCCCTTAATTTACGTTCTATATTTCGTCTGAAAGTAACATATTTTATTGTGGAAAGAGATTATTGTAAATTGGATTTTTCATTTTCATCGGTATAAATTTTCAAAGATTAATTTTTGCTTACAAGTTTCAAGTGTTTATTACAATAGGTATAAATTCAAACTTAATAAATAGACATATTTTTAAAAATTCTGTACTGAATAAATTTTATAGGGTAAGCAATGCCTACTCTTTTCAACCGATTTGGCATGCCAAAAACCATAGTCAAGATGACTAGTTCCTGGTGAATGGAATTTGCGCCTGTTTCAAATAGAAAATACAGATTATACTTTACTGACGTTTGTTTTTCTTTGAGAAATGACATAGTTAAGAAACAAATCAAATGTTCGAACCACAAAGAAAAACTTGCTGTTGTCGATGAACTGAGAATCTTGGGCTCTTTTGAACAACAGAATTTTACAAAAATTGTAAGACGTTAAAGAGTTAAAGATAAAAATATAGCAAATTAAGAACAATTTTTGTGTATGCAATTCATACACAAGAGCATTTTGAAATTTTCAATTTTTTTAAAATCATCAAGAGAAAATTGGAATATGTCATATATGGGTAAATATTCATATTCAGTTATGCAATCTCGCACAATCTTTATACAATCTGAACAATATTTTATAAACAAATGTGCTCAAATTTGGCGATTTTCCTGCTAATTTAGTTCTTTTTTCATCATTACCGGACATACCTTGCATCTTCACCAGTCATGGTGAACGGTTGTATTCTTAACGAGGTTCCTTGCCTTGAATGTCTATTGGGACTCAAGCTCACACCAGACCTCAAGTAAACTTGTACATACGGTCCATTGCTAAATATACTGGCAAAATTGTAAGTTCTTTGTCCTGCTCCAGAAAGTACCTGTCTGCTGCTATGCTCTATCTTTTATAAAAGCTAGATCAGACCAAAAATGTAGCATTGCTGTCAGCTGTGGTTGAGCAACCCTCACTTTCCAAAGTTCAAAAGTGTTTGAGCGGCCCTGTGGGCGAGGAATTATTTTCTCCACCTCCAACACCTTTTTCCCACAGGACAAACATTGCTAACCTCTCGCCATTGTTATTTTCATGGCATATTCCTCAGGTGAACTACATTTCTTGGTTCCACCAGTTCAGACCTTTACAGCTAGGCCCTGCCATGTTACATACATTGAGTCACCTCATCCTCATTTTCTACATATTCCACTGGTGAGGAGGAGGAATGGTTTTTCACCCAGGACTGTTGCATCGATGAAAAGACTCTTCAGAGGTTTCTTGTCCCAAGCAATACAATATTAACTTCATGTCATTATATAGCCTCATAATATGCACCACTTGCACCCTCCTTGTAAGCCCTTACAATAACCTCATTCAGTAACACTATCCTGAGCGGCTCTTGAGCCTTGTATTTAGTGAACTATAGGAAAAAATATAAATTGTATTATGGAATTAGAAAAATACAATAAATACTAAATGAAAATTTGTTGGTTGAATGTAACATGTCTAAATGAATTCTTGCTGTCTAAACATATCTATAAACAGAGGGTCCCATAATGATTCAACACATTTTAAATGCAAGTATCTTGGATTATAATGACAAATACCAAATATATTTAATATGTAAATTATATACAAGAGTTAAACATATTATCTAAGATTTGAAAATTACATCTTTGATATGGTTATCACCATAAAGAGAACATGTATGACTTTGCTCTCTCATTTCAAACACGTGGCTTACCATATCAACTGTAATGGCAGCGATCTCTCTATGGAAGCTTTCTTTTAGTTCTATAGCAGCATGGGGCTTTCTCACACAGCTGTGGAACTAAAACAAATATTTGAAATGAGAGAGTGAGATCATGGTGGTGACCATATCAGGGATGTAATATTCAAATCTTAGATATGTTGAAATCTTGTATATCAGTTATGTAATAAATATATTTGGCACTGTCATTTTTATAATCCAAGATATTTGCATTTAAAATGTGTCCTATAATTATTGGACACCCCATATAAGCTTACTAAACAGTATTAAGTAGTGCAGATTAGCCACACTATCTCAACAATATTATGAAACAAGGAAAATGCTCAATGCAATTCACTGATTGTTTTTCCTGGCTTATCAACCTTTTCCAGGTTATTTAAAGCCAGAAAACAGTTTTAGATTGTAAGATTTTCTTTAGAGATAATAATGATTTACTGATACAAGTCCTACTAATTAACCCATAGCTGGGGGGAGAACAGGTGAAATCATACATTTCCCAATGGTAAGCAAATATAAACAAACTCAACTGGAATTGGAACTCAGCTCTCTGATTAACAATTCCAAACTAGTAACCTTTTCACCACCTGCACATCCAAGATTGCAACACCTGGTATTCCCAAGCAGTCATCCATCTAAGTGCTGATCAGGCTCAATGTTGCTTAACTTCAGTGATCATACAGGAACGAGGGTTTCAATGTGATGTGGCTGTAAGCTTTCATCCACATAGGAACATCTAATTTGTTTTTAACTACACGCAATTACAAAAAGCCAATAAATCTACTTTTCTTTTTTATAATGACATTCATAATGAGAATGATTTGGTCACAACTCTTCTATCTACAATATTCTTGTTTTTATCTATATTCAAGGATACAATATGTCATTCGTATTAATGCTATGCAATAATAATAATAAAAAAAAAACATCTTCAGATAAAAGAGGATGTGAATGCTCAGAGTAGTAAAGATTTTCGGTCAATTTTCCAGCTATACTTGAATCTGAGAAATTTTTCCCCAAATTGTCCATTTAAGAAAGGAATCCTGAAAGCCACTTTTAGATTTTCTCTTTTTTAATTAATTTTGTGAAATGTATCTGTTAGATGATTTGGTAAACATCATTGGTGATGTTTTTAGCCGAGGATCATGGGGGGGGTACAATAACACTTCTCAACAGTAACCCAGTTCATACTGATCTAATATCAACTTGTGTGCCATGTAACAGCTACAATGATTCTGTTATTGTACCATATATACTCAAGTATAGTGTGAGTTTTTATGATCAGTTTTTTTATGCTATACCCAGGTAATATTTTGAAGGGGTTAAAAATCATGTATTTTCAGTGACTGGTTGCACTATACACAGGTAAATTTTTCTGGAGAGGTTAAAATTCATCTATTATCAGTGACCATAACTGTAGTCAGGCATGAATGAAAACAATAGTATGGTATCTAAATATTTGTATCAGATATTTTACAGTAAGTAGTTTTTCTCACCTTTTTTTGGGGGGGGGGTAGTGTTGTATAAAAATGAATGAAGACCATTTATTTGCTATAAAATGTCCAGGAATGTTCCCCCAGTACTACAATATTTGACTATGGTAGGCCTACTAGTATTTCTCAGAAATTTGGAATGGATTATACACAAGCTATATGAAAAATCAGGTTTTTCACAAAATATTTTGTGGGGAGGGGGGTGTCACACTATACATAAAGTAGGTTTATACATGAGTATATATAGTAAATCTCTCCTAACCCACTGACATTCCAATCATGAGAAACTTCTGGTTCACCAGTTTTTCGGTTTTCCATAAAAAAGGAAACAAATGTAGTGACTGAATAGTATATTTTCAAAAAGTCGAAATTTAACTAAAAGAAAAAAAAAATTCTTTTGCATTCAATTTAAACTTTGTTTGATGCAAAAGATTTAAAAAAGACAAAACAAAAAAAAAAAACAAAAAAAAACAAAACAAAACAAAAAAAAAAAAAACAAAACGTGTCCCCAACCACACCATGCTCCCCCCAGGCAAAAAACCCAAAAAAACAGCATGCTCCTCCCCACCCTGACAATTACTCACATGCTCCCTCTAGGCAATTTTTCTTTAACAACCCACATCATGCCCTGGGGGTGAAATTTCTCTGTAGAAACCCACAGCATGACCCTCACAATTTCAGATTGTATTATAAAATAAGAAAAGACAAATTAATAATTGAAAGAATGGACATAAAATTAAAAATTTGTTCATTATTTTAACACAAATATTTTTATTTGCATTTTTATAAATCAACAACAGTTTTTTTAGTAGATAATAGATTTTTTTTGTTCCCTCAAAATTTGAGGCCAAGGAAACAACAAACATGAAACACTTAATGAACAGAATAAACAATTAAGATGAATTAATAATTACTTTCATTTTTTTTTTTTCTTAACAGAAATAATAGTAATATTCAATCAGTGAAAAAAGTTGATATTTGCAGAGTAGCTGTCTTGGTGGACATTTCTTGCATAACATGTCCAAGAAGTGACGACATGTGACTTTTGAGTTAAGTAGCACATAAATTCTTTTGTCCCAGTTTTAAATTTGGAGAAAAAGTAAGCTGGAATGTATGTGAACATTTTCCTTTGCATTATTATTATTATTTTTTTTCTTTTAAATTCTTTTAGCTGGCACTTTTATTGTTTAGAAAATGCATGTGAAAATACACTTGTCAAACCAAATAGAAATCCAAATGCAAGCTAAAATATATAATATTATAAACAGTAAAAAAAATAAAATAAAAATAAAAATAAAAAAAGTGTAAAAAGATCACAGAATTAGATACTACCATTTATATTTTAATAAAAATAGAAACAGAATTGGAACTTGAAACCATTAGTAGGTAAAGACAAAAAAGTTACTTCATGACAACTTGACATTTATCATGGACCGAGTGTGTGAGCAATGATGAGGATGCAAACAAGGAGGAGGCTTATACTTAACATCAGAAAGAGGCAGCTGAAGTTCCTGGGACACATAATGAGGAAGGAGGGCCTGGAGAATCGGATACTCATGGGTCAAATAGAGGGAAAGAGAGACAAAGGAAAACAATGTGTGACATATCTAGCAGGTTTAAGCAAGTGAATGACAGTACATGGTCTGGGGGAGGTGGTAGAGGGAAGGAACTTGTTGAGAGCTGCAAGGGATAGAGGGAGATGGAGAGCCATGATTGCCTACGTCCTGAAAGGACACAGTACATAGAAAGAAAATGATAATAGCTGACTTTATAATGAGCAGAAATAACTGAAAATCCTGCTTGTAAATCTTCAAGATTTAAGAAATGAGAATATTTAGTTGATTTTGGTCATATTTTAAAGTTTATCTTTATCATGCTCAGAATCTTATAATTTTATGATGATGATGATGATGATGATGGATAAGGATGATATGAATAAACATTGAAATATCAACAAAATCAGATTCTTCATAAAAAAAAAAAAAAAAAAAAAAAAAAAAAAACGAATAAAATATTGATTATTCACAAGTATGCATTCCTGAATCAATTTTCATTAAATGCCTTAAAATTAAGTTTTGTCTTTTGGCAAATCATCATTAAGAGATTATTTTAATTGCTCTACTTATCTATCATTATTTACCAATAATTAATCTGTGACAAAATTATCAGAGTCGCTTTTTATATACCAATTAAAAACTCATTACTTTGAAAAAGAAAAAGTGTATAAAACAAGCTTAAGACTATATCTACATATTTCAATAAAATTCAATTTAAGCAACTTTTTCACAAACACCTTTTATTTTCAAGATTTCCTTTTGTTTTCATTTTCTTACAACTAACTGACAACAATTTACACAGATGCAAGTAACTGCTGTAGACAAATGATATTGAAGGATTTGTTGCTTCCTCAATATATGCTTGTTTGAAAAAACACACAAACTGTAGATTACTTTTAATTATTCCCCATATTAAAGCACTTTCACTGATTAACTCTTTAACATTCAACTCATCCAAACCAGCCCCCAGTAAATATTGGATTTCAATGTTTGACCTGCTCCCTGTATACTCTGGCATAATATATGATGACATCATCATAAATAATACAGGAAGTCATGCAAACAGTGTAACTTTGACCACAGTGAAATTTGAGAGCTGATATTTAGGGGGGGGTAGGTTTGTTTGAGGTTAACAAGTTAAACTATTGACAACATTATGAAAATAAAAAAATATCCTTTGTTATAATTTTTGTATCATAAAATACTGGTATTAACATTTAAAAGTACAATTTTTTATGAGCCTATATTTTAAATAATTACCTTCCCAAATCTTTTATAGTTTAGTAAAAAAAAAAAAAAGAAAAGAAAAGCAGACTGTAAAAACTTTCATTACAAAAAATAATTTACGTTGTTCGGACTGTTGTCTTCATCTTTATTGCCATATTTACAACGTCTGTTGTACACTCTGGTCTTCTGTTGGTGATATATGTTGGAATTTCAAACCGAAACCATTATTTAGTTCATGGGAGTAGATTGCATGGTACGTGGAATTAGAACAATCTATCCTGTGAACTAAATAAAGGGTTTGGTTCGAAATTCCAATGTATATCATCTGAAGAAGGCTGGAGCATACAACGGCTGAAACGTTGTAAATATAGCAATAAAGATGAGGACGACAGTGTAAATAGTTACATGAAAATACTTAAATTAAATAAACTATCTTTGCAGATGTTTATATTAAACTAAAATTGTTCTATATTCTAAAAATTTTAGTTTTATTTTCAAATTATGCTTTCCTTTCACTAAGAATACAGAGCATTATATATTTTCTAAAAATCTGAGGTTGGTTTGCGTATATGCCACATTTTTTTCTTTTTAAGTAAAAAGTCAAGTTGTTATAAAGTGAATTTCTATCTGTTCAAATACATTAATAAAAATGAACATCAGAAATATGCAACAACTTTTCAGATGTCAACACATTCAATTAACACATTCAATGGAAATTAATATCAAGACAAAAATTCATTAAAATAAAAAAAAAAAACAACTTTTTTTAAAAATTGATTTGCCTGGCAGAAAATCTTATTTTGTAATGATTATTTGTAAGGAATGTTCCAGTAATTATGTTTCATACTTTTTTTTTTTTTTTGCTTTTCTTTTTAAAAAGATTTCCATCCTTTGCAAATTCAGTGAAACTTGCAAGGGGAGTGAGGTCTTTTAGCTTTTTAGTAAAAACAAGTGGAAATTAATTCCATTTAATTAATTTGGGATATTTTAAGAAATTGATCTTTAGGGATGTACGCATATTTCAAAGTTAAAAGTGGTTATTTTGATTGATAAATTTCTGGTCTTTATCACGCAATCAAGTTGAACTTATTTGAGGTCAAGGGGAAGAGAGAGAGGTTCAGATTCTTTGCCTATTCCATAATAATCTTGCACTCTAAACTCAAGTTCCAAGTAAGGACTGTTTTTTTTCTTTCTTTCTTTTCATCATCTATTAATCAACACATTGTATTCATATTTAAAAGCATAAATTAGAATAAGTAGTTAAAAATGGCTTACAGCACATAAGTTTGAAGAAATTCAAAACCATCTACTATCAATAAACAATTTTTTTAAAAAATTCATTTAGTATTGGTGATGAATAAGATGTAGGAAACCTAAAACTCTGTTTTAATTGAGCTTAAAATTTATTAGGTGAATCTGATAATGGGTTGGTCAGTATTAAGATGGTTTTAAAGGGTGCAGCCAATGTTTTTCTTACAGAGCTTTTCATATTTAAATTCAATAGAAATAATGTTATCTGAAGAACAGAATGTAGTCCATCACAGAGAAATGTGAAACCTAATACGTTCTATATACAAATGATTTTAAAAGACCTTCAAAACCAATTTCATCAGTATCCCTAAGCAGAGCTTCAAATTACATTCTAATTAAGGTTGGAATTTCATTGAAATAAATTTAAGTATTGTATTAGAGTGAGAGCATTGATAGAAGTTTGAGTTTCAAACTTCACCATCTCAAATCAGAATTTCTTTAAAAAAAAAAAAAAAAAAAAAAAATGTAAATAATAGAATCTTATTTCTTTAAACATAAAGAACTGTTTACTTTTGTATTTCTGAAATGGTTAAACCACTCAATAATGTCATGTATGCTGGCATTAAAGAAAGTGATAGAGGCATTATGTGTATTTTTTTTTTTTTTTTTTTTTTGCTATACTTGAACATTAACAGTATTTGAATCCTGAAAGAGACCTGCTGGATCTCCAGAGGCAAAAATGTGCTTGTCCTGACCCTCGTTGGTCTTATGTGTCTCCAATAAGTCTGGTTGAATACTCGACACCCCCTTATGATCATTGTGCAAACACGAATCTGATGAAATATCTGTGGAAGTTAGATTTTCTTTGAGGTACAATTTGTGAGATGGCGAGGCGGGCTTGCTGTTGGCATTTTTCTGATGCACTGGTGAGCGCACACTTTGCTTCTGTGTCACTTTTACAGTGGCAGCTTCGAAGAGTTGCCAGAGTTTCAGCTCTGTCGGGTCAGTGACATTCTCCTCGGCAGAACTTGCAATTTCACCCTCTTGCAACACATCATCACAACTGTTGTCTTTACCATTGTCCGTATCTTCTTCCAAGACAATTTCTTGTCTGCCTGCAAAAGAGACAAATAAATTTGAAACTTTGAATTTCTGTATTCACTTTATGCACATTTTGAGATGTTAAATGTTACTAAGAGTAGATCTTATTCAATAGTTTTCTGAGAACTCAAATAGATTGGATAATAGACTTTGCAGAAAATGAAGCAAAAATGAAGAAAATGAATGGAGTAAAACCATAACTGATCTTAAAATTTCAAATAAAAGTTCCTTGTAGTTATATTACACAATGAAGACCTAATCTCTGTCATATAACATCAGTAGCAATATTCTGCAAGATTACCTGTGAATGATTTCTCTTAAGATCTGATATGTATCATGTAACATCAGTAGTAATGCTTACTATGAACCGAGTAGTGATGCCACCATCTAATGATCAGATGGTATCTTATTCAATCTTCAGAAATTCAAAGTAAACACATTAACATCATAGGACCAACAATATGGCAAATCTGGTTGTAGCCCACCTGTGACTCCAGTGAAACACTGACATTAATAATTAATTTTATGCAGTTGGCAGGATGTGCAGCAGTGCAAACAAAATGGAAGTTTTGAGTTGTCTTTCTGATTTTCTAAATGGTAAAGAATCAATCCTGACATTCAAGGTAGGAAACCAAGAAAGAGCTTAATAATCTAAACCTCCTTCAAGTACCTGAGAAGCATTATTTATCGCCTCATGTAATATAGAAAATTAGGTGCTAAATCGAACAAAACAAAATGTAGATGCTATTAATAAAACTGTTATTGGAAATTTAATGTTGTACAAAGTAGTTTTTGAAAAAAAAAATAAGAACGTAATAAGCCTTTTCATGCATGTGACCACTGACTTGGCCATAATCTCATTGGAGGATATTTTGACTGGAACTAAGATCAGAACATAAGGTGATTATGTCAGGAAGGACATCTCCACATACAGTGATCCAGTTACATTATTTTCCGAGTATTCAAGAGATTTTAGTGAGTCTTAAATTTAACTGCTTGATTGTTAAGACAGCAGGCATTGGAATTATACTTTTCATATTAAGAGCTATGATTGATTTGTTCTATCAAGTCTTTTCAGGCTATTTAAAGCCAGAAAATATCTTTCAATTGTAAGAAATCTTTTTGGAGATCATAATGGTTTAGTGATACTAATTAACTCATAGCCAGTGGGAGAACAGATGGCATCATACCTTTCCCATGGGTATTTGTGCAGAATTGAATATAACGAAACCAACTGGAATTGGAACTTTGCTCTTCAATTAATTCCAAGCCATTATCCATTACACCACCCACACATCCTAGCTTACAGCAATTGGTATTCCCAAGCAGTCACCCATCCACGCTCAATGTTGCTTAAATTTGGTGATCATATGGGAAACGGTGTTTCAATATGATGTGGCTGTAAGCCCTTATTAAGAGCTAGAGGCAATTCACAGATTTTAAAAAATTTTTGCCAGTTTGCTTTTGAAAACAAAAATATGCCAGAGTAAAAACATTATAAAATATTTTAGATGGCTAAGATGATATTTCACAATTTAAGCAAATAAATTTATTCATTTTTTTAAACAATCACAGCCTATGACCTTTTAATCTTCAAAAGATGCAGCCCTGTATTTTAACAGGACATAAAATGCAACATGGAAATCTGACAGTGCATTGGAATAGCGAAAGTTACCTTCCAAAAGCTAAGAAAACTATTAGGAAACATGAAAATTTCATTAGAAATGAAAAGAGTACTGAACTGTTATGTAATATCAGTCCTCTTATATGGCAGTGAAAACTGGACAATCTCATCAGTGATGAAGAGGCTTGCAGTAACAGAAATATGCTTCTATAGAAGGATGCTGAGGTTACCATACTGAAGAAGTGAGCAGTGACAAAGATTTAGAGAAAATGGAAACAAAAAGGATGCTTATACTTAGCATCAGAAAGAGAACTGAAATTTCTAGGGCATATAATGAGGAAAGAAGACTTAAAAAAAACTTGAGACTCACATGACATATTGAAGGCAAGAGGGACAATGCATAACCTATTTAATGAGTTTGTGTAAATGGTTGGTAGAATAGGAGGGATGAAGAGAGAGAGAAAAGACAAAATTTATTAAGAGCTTATAAAGAACAGAAAATTCTGGGGAGCCATGATCACCGATGTGCCATGTCTGAAGGGACATGACATATAGAAGAAGAATCAACAATAATTCAGAAACATTTTTTGATGTTTCAGAAAAAATAGTTCAAAACTGGTCAAATAAGGGACTTATTGTAAAAGAATTTAAAATCATTTGAATCTGGTATTGTCACTCTCGGCTGTGGATAAAGTTTTTTTATTATTAAGTAGAGACTTACAAACAATAATATTTGATGTGATTGATTCATAAAAAAACTGAAATGTTATGAATAAACAAGAATCAAAAAAGAACATTTTTTTATCAGTTTAAACTAGTGAAATTTTTCAAGTTTAAAAAATAAAAATAAAAATAAAAAAAATCAATCAATGAACTGTGGCGGGTCAGACATGTGATAAGTCTTGAGTATTTTTGTTAGAATTAACATTCATTTTGGCATAGTTATTCTTTTTAAAACTAGTTCGGTACCTTGTTTGCTGATGGCAAGATGATCAAATCTCAAATCTAAAAATTACTTCAAAGGGCCAGCTTATACTCTTTTCCTGTCATTCAGGGGTTGTTGCCAGACATGAAGGGAAATTAGCTCTTGCAATTTTGATGTCAATTTTGATGTCAATTTTGATTTCAGTCAAATTGTGTGTATGTGTGTGTTTTTGTGTGTACATGTATATTTTTTTATAATATTTTTAAAAAAAGAAACTTAAAAAATAATTCTATTTATAAACAAATAATTTTCAAAAATTTCAATGAAATCACATAATCATTTGATTTATTTTAAGGTTTAAAAATTAACAGTTTTTTTTTTGTCTAACTTAATGATTTTATTGCTTAGCCCATGGCAGGTGTTGTCCAGACTGAGTAGGAAGGAAATATTTTATTCTAATATTTTATTTCAAACTCGGTCAAATTGTGTGTATATGTGTGTGCATGTATAAACAATAAATGGCACAAGCATATATAACTTACCCAAGCACAACACTGACATATATATATGCATTACATATGCGCATGCAGAAATCACCCACAGTCATGACATAACAGAGAATCAGCTTTTATTATGATTTAAATTAGGCAAAAATGAGAGCTTCTTTAGAGAAATTAAAATTTGGAAAAGAATTCTACACTCGGATATTATTAGGTTGGTGCAAAAATAATGACGTAATAATGTCGTTTTTTGACGTTAAAAAATACGTCAAAAAACGACATTATTACGTCATTATTTTTGCACCAACCTAATAATAAAACTTTAGCTACATACACACAAAATATGAAATTTTTCTGTTTAAGTGTTACTACACATACTGTAAAGAATATGTTTTCTTCATCTGTGTGTCATGTCCCTTCAGGACGTTGGCAATCATGGCTCTCCACAATTTCCTGTCCTTTGTAGCTCTTAGCAAATATAGTCTTTTTGCTATCTCTCCTAATCCCTGTTACCATTTACACAAGCTTGTTAGGTAGGCTGTTTTACTGTACCTCTTGTCTTCAATATGTCAAATTTTCTAAGCCCTCTTACAATGATGTTCACCCTGTACAAGAACCAAGAGCCACTTAAGGTAGAGGGTTAGAGTAAGAGGCACCACCTCAAGCAAAGTTTGGTAATGTTACCAAGATGCAAGGGGCCACTGGAAATGAAAAATGGAGGAAAAGACTTTAGGAGGAACTGGAAACCCAGCCCCAAACAGGAAACAAGGGATAAACCTCTACTCCTTTTCAAAAGACTGGGGAATCTTTTCTCATTATGTACCCTAGAAATTTCAACTGTTGGATGTTAGGTCCTTTTTGTTTCCATTTTCTCTAAAACTTTGCTCACACATTCAGTCCATAGTAGTCTAAGTGTCCTTCTGTAAGACCACATTTCTGTTACCTCAAAGCTCTTCTTTATCTGTCATGAGATTGTTCAGCATTCACTGCCATATAGGAGGAGTAATATTACATAAGAGTTCTTTTCTTTGTTTCTAATGAAATTTTCCTGTTTCTTAATACTTTGCTTAGCATTATATGCCTTACAGTATCATAATGTAGAGAGATTGTAAAAGCGTTAATGGAACTATATTATCTGGGCATACCCGTTCCAAACTGGAAGTTAAAAACTGATGGAAACTTGTTTTTCCTTGAAATTTACATAGATGAGATATGGAGTTTTGGGTTCATAAATATAAAACAAAAGTACTTCCAACACCTTATCAAAGAATGTTGGTGAAATTAAATAGATTTTCAATGATAGTTAACTTGGAACAGCTTGCATGGCTTTAGTTTCCAAATACATGGTAAATAGCTGCGATTAATAGCCTATCTCTCATACATGTGTGTGTGTGTATATATATATATACATACACACACACACACATATATATGAGAGAGAGAGTATATATATATATATATATATATATATATATATATATCTCATCCATAGACAGACTGTTTCGCTGTTTCACAGCTCATCAGTGTGGCTAGACATCCAATTTCCTCAAGCCGGGATTGAAACCCAACTGATTTGATGTCAGTCAGAGATTCTACCACTAAGCCAATGAAGATGAATTTAGATGTATTTATTTTTAGATAAACACACCAGTGACCTGGAGAACTTGATTCATCTTAATAAAGAGTCTTGCATCAGCAGCAGTAGTGACCATTTACAAATTCATTTTTCTCCCAGAGAGCTCAACCAAAATAATGATATATACATGCTCCTGAAAAAAATTAAGTAATATACACATATTGTGTCTATTTATTTTTATACTGATCCTTTCCAGTTGTCTAATCAGTTTCATGAATGGATAAATTTTAAAATTCTAAAATAACTATAACAGATCTTGTTCGTGCATCTTTTTAAAAACCGCCACCACAATGGAATGCAGATTTTATCAAGTTTGTCTTTGTAATTTAACCCTGAAGATAATCTTAGAAAAGGTCGAAAGTACTTTGGTTAAAAAACTACAGTGCCTTCTTTGATGAATTTTATTTCAACATCAAGAAACTGATTAAACAACTGGAAAGGATCAGTATAAAAATAAGTAGACACACTATGTCTATTATTATTCAATGAAACATGTTTGAACAAAGATATGCTGTCTAAATATATATATATATATATATATATATATATATATATATATATATTGGGAAACAGCAATTGATTATGAGTATGTTATGACGCTATATCTTGTTTATATGATGTATTCATCAAAAGTTTAATTTAGGAACAAACAAGTGTCATGTAGACAAGTAAATAAAGTAAGTTTATTAATGACTAATTACTTACACTATTTGTATTCAGTGTATTGTCCTTATCTCTTTGTGGTTGTTATCACAATGTTTCAGTTATTGTGCCCTCTGGCCTTCATCAGTAAAAATAAAAACTAGATGATATCTCTAGACATGATTAGTGGAATGAGAAGAGTCTATCTCTGTAGATTAAATAAAGGGTTCAGTTCAGAATTCCCTGTAGGTCAACTGGATCAATATACACCTGAAAAAGGCTAGAGGGTACAAAGACTGAAATGCTGGGATAACAATAACAAAGATGAGAACAATAGTCTAGATATAAATAGTGTAAATAATGATGACTTGTCATTCTAGAAATTCAGAAAGAATAAAAGAGTCTCTCTAATTGAAGAATTATAAATAAATGCATAATTTGAGCTGTCAAGACCTTGTTGATTGATTTGTTTGTTTAACAACATATCAACTTATAGATCATTTAATGCCAAAATTTAATTTTCTTGGGAGCTTTGAAGTAATAAAATTATTATAGGTGTTATTCTACTTTCACAACTGAGTACATGGTAGATAATACTCAGCTTTTATGCACATGCAGGTTTGTGTGGTCATGATTATTAGAGGCGGTGATATGTGTGTTTTATGTTGAAGTTATATTTTGGAATACAGTTCTAATTCTTTAAGAAATTGTCGGATATTATATGGATTAATGTCATGAAAGAGTTCTTTCATGTTGACTGGTTGATTTTGTTTGGTGGCATATCAACCTCTACGAGTTATTTAATAGTGAAATCTAAATATTTTGAATGCAATTGTATCCCTTCAATTACAGGGAAAATGTATTGTTGGTAATTTTACTATAAATATCTATTATTTATATTATTTGTACTATTGTCCTCATCTTTGTTGCCATATTTATCACAACATTTCGCCTGTTGTATGCTCTGGCCTTCTTCAGGTGGTTGGAATGTCAAACTGAACCCTTTATTTCACTCACTGCGGTAGACTGTTCTAGTTCCACATGCCATGTCTAATGGATGTCAGTTATCAGTTATCTCCTGTTAATTCCCCTCTCCAAGTTCTTCACTGCCTTAATCAGGTATTGAACTCACTGGTTCTAACTAACGCCTTTATCCACTGTGCCATGTGTCCTTGAGGACATCTGTGTATGAATTTCTGGGTATTATAAACCTGATGTCTTCAGCACATTTTTTACCAGTGCTCATATTGCAATTTTTGCTGTTATTTTATATTTTTACTAGAGCTCATATTGTAATTTTCATTATTATTGCTTTTCTCTGGCACTCCTTATTACTTGTTCCCACATTGTATTCATTTCTATGCTTGGTTGGCTCAGGAGATTTTTGTGGCCTAGCATATGTGCTGATTCCTTAAGTTTACGAATTTTCCAATGATGTTCTTTGTCTATGATTTCAACCTGATCCCACAGAGGGCGGTGATCTTCCTTTTCTCTCCATATGTGGTCAGCCATGCCTGATTTTTCCACTTCTCCTTGTGTTACAGCTTTCTGGTGTTCTTGAAGCCTTACCTTAAGGGGGCAGCCTGTCTCCCCTTTATATATATTTCCGCAGCTGCACAGGATAGCGTACACACAGTCTTTAGCCATGTTCTCCTTTATGGGGGTGTCTTACTCAAGAGAGATATCTGCGAAGTGTTGTCTGCTTTTGAAGGTTGTTCTGATGTTATATGAACCGCAGATTCTTTTTATTTTCTTCAATAACACCTTCACTTAAGGCAGGCAGATAGTTTTCTGAGTGTTGTTGTCCTCCTCTTGTACCCACATATCCCAGTTTATTTGGGCTGCTGCCATGTACCCAGGGTAGTTGTTACGTTGTAGGGTACCTACAACGTAACAACTACTTATACTGACCAATTCTTTATCTAATGTCTCTGGGTCGCCACTTATGACTTTTGCTCGGTGTTGTAAGCAGCGGACGATCCCTTTCTTTATGCTATATGGATGGTGGGAGTTGAAATTGAGGTACTGTCTGGTTCTACATTCCAACCACCTGAAGAAGGCCAGAATGTACAACGGCCAAAACGTTGTGATAAATATGGCAACAAAGATGAGGACAATAGTCTGAATAATGTAAATAGTGTACATAATACCTCATCTCAGATATATATAGATAGATAAATATCTATTGTTGGTAATTTTTTTTTATATAAAAATGTATTTATTGCTGGTACTTTTAGTATAAAAATGTATTTTTATGCTTTTATAGTGTTTTGGTGTTCACTACTTTCCCATAGCTGTGACCCTAACAGGTGCTACAACAGTGGGTTAGAGTGAACCTGAGAACAACAGCAATAAAGAGGTAGTTCTATGCTCCTCAAAATCTCCAATCTCCCAATCAGAATCCTTGCTGCTGGATGTAGTTTATCGTCATACCCAGGACCAGTCAAGACCTTGTATTCAGCAGAATTTTTATTTCAAAAACAAAAGTAATGGAATCATTTTTATTGTATTTTCTCCATCTTTGTAATTTTCAAAAATGCAGCTAGAAACAAAGCTTATGCTTAAAAGATCAGTGCTAACATTTAAAAACTATGAAGTTATCAGTGACGGCTAATAAATAAAAATAAAGTACATTTTATTTAAGTGTGACGTAAGTGTGGAAGTGCTTTTCAGACTTTGTTCAGAATTCTTTCTTTCTATTGTTGATGTTATTACATCATAGGAAAAAGTGGAAATCATACAGCTATGTTTTTCTGTTGGTATTTACCAGGTCCAAACTGAAAATGAGTTGTCCATCAGGAAAACTTTAAATTTTCCATTCACTTGTTAATCATGTTGGTATAGGCCTTAAATCAGGGGTCATTGTTCATGGAGGATGAACAAGGTTTCCTCCATTGGCGTCTTGTTGAAAAGTTTAAGCTTATCAAAGCTCATCATTAGTGATGACAAAATGGGTTGTTCTGCAATTAGCTCCAAAATATGTGCCAAATTCCTCATAAATAATTAGGTTTTTAACCAAAATTGTTTTCAGAATATCAAGCTGTAGATCATAGAGTGACAAGTTGAACCAAGAGAATCCAGAAGAGAGTCTTAATGGAATATCAACTTTGTTTATCTCAGGAAGGCTATACATAAAGGTCGGTTTACTATGGTGTTGTAGCAACTGTCTGTATGCTTTAGAAGTGATCCTTGTGGCTTTTTAAGATCAGAGACAATTTCCTCTATAGATAAGGTAAGATTGTTTTTTGTTTTTGTAATATGCAGTTCCTTTTTTAATACTATTTTTCACCAAAGACAAGGCTTAAGAGCCACTAAAAGTAGTGGGTTACTGAATGAAACTGATATATGGTTGCAAAAGGTGGAAACAAGAAATGCATATTATAGCAATTGTAACACTGCCCAATGATCCATCTCCAGAACATCACTGACGACGCCCTCTAGCGCTAAAAGAGCGTATATTCAAAACAGTTTTTCCTGTCAAGACAGTGACGTCCGGGAAAAGGCCGGATGACTACTAGGAATAGACTAGATGACAAATTGGAAAGTCAATTGACGGTGAGGAGAGACCACAACCTAAAGCATTCCTGGGCTAGCTACCCGGTATGCAGATCAAAACTTGGCTACAGACACAATTAAGAATAAATACCCCCAAGGGATCCCGAGAGGGGGGGAGAATGAGATCCCTATTAGAACGGATCAACTGGAGACGAACCAAGCCTCACACCCACGGACAATGATTATGACTTGCCCTTGCGGGGAAAAAATGCAAGAATATACGCAGCCTAAAAATCCATCAAGCCAAAATGAAATGTCAATTGGAAACTAGCCAGTTGCAGCGCACAGGAAATTCTCATGAGACGCAGGAAATACAGGGCTGGGAAGCTCACCACAGAGCCCAGTTCTTCCAAGCAGAGGCACAAGTATCCCCTGAATTACCATCCGAGACATTTCGGAAAAAGATCAAATGGCCTGCGGCCGTAGACAAAAAAGCTTGGCACGACTTCGATTTAGACGTCAGCGAAATACTAAAGACAATTTCAAAAGGCTCGGTGGATACCTGTTTAAGTACTATGTCGAAAATCATATTTAGCTACGCTTCAGAGCGTTTCGGATACGAGGAAAGGAAGACGAAAGAAAATTCTTCAGAAAATCAAAGGGAGATCACGAATTTTTCACCAATAGTCTTTTACCCCCCTTCTCGTTTCGTTTCTAACGAAAAACAAATTTAATTGTAGAGATCAGGGTTTCTACTCGGCAACATGTTTTATTAATTTTTAATGGCCGTATTGTCTTATCTCTGTAAATAGTAATTATTAACTGGTGAAATGAAACGTGATGGGAAATGGGTAAAAACGGAAAACATAATTACCTTCTAAGTATCCGATGAAGGGTGGTCCACGAGAAAAAAAAAAAAAAAAAAGGAAAAAAAATTTACCCGAAAACAACTTAAATAGAATTCGCACTGTTGTGATTGGCTGTTGGTCAATCTCCAATCAAATGGGTGATAACTGGGTATATTTATAGAAGTCAGTGTCTACAAGCATTTTTTTTTAGAGGGCGTTTCAGAGTCTGATCAGCTCTGAAGGGGTCGATTTGGTGAGGTCAGTATGATGTTTGAAAGACCCGAAACTGCCCAATGATCCATCTCCAGAACATCACTGACGACGCCCTCTAGTGCTAAAAGAGCGTATATTCAAAACACGGAAACACTTGCCATTCATTGACTTACCAACCAGTACTGTTTTCGGTTGATATTTAAAAAAAAAAAAACAACAACTTTCTGTTAAAACAGTTTTTAAGGAAAATAAGTTTTTCGAGTCCAGTAGCTGTTATTGTTTTTTTCAGTATTGATGGAGGTTTCCTTCCTAACCTTTTATTTGAAGTAATATGGAATGTCAACATTTCTGATTCCATCATTATTTTTCTTTAGAGTTAAATGTACTATCTGTTTTAGTTGTTACTGCCATTGGTAGTCCTCAAGTGATGTGGTTTCTGTTATTTAGTACAGTTCTTTGTGAATCTGTAGCAGTAGTCCACAATGTTCAAAGAAGGATGATCTTTGCTGAGATCCTCAGGTTTCTCTCGCTCAAAGCCTTTTTTAACCATTGATCTTAGAAAATGGTTGTATACAGGTGTCATTTTAGATATTTCTGAATGGGTTTGGGTGCTATATGTATCATCCATATGTATGTCATGATCTGACGAGGCTATTTAAGAACATGACTATATAAGAACATGTAAGATAGATAAAGGTTGACCCTAGACTTGAAGAGGTTAAGATCATAGTGATAGGGGAAGCATCCTACCACAAAGTAATAAGAGAAGAAACTATCTGATTGGAACTTCCTTCTTACTAATGGAATACAGAGGGAATGAGGATTAGTCGACCATGTGGCATGGCAGGTCCTAGCAGTGAATGTTTGAACTGGTGGTACTAAGGAATGTAGCTCATCTGCACATCTGCCATGAAAATAAAAATATAGTAGCAGGAGGCTAGCAACATTTCATCTGTGGGAAAAGTTTATTAGGTTCCTGATGTATTACTGAACTCAATTAGCTTATAAAATTATGATGGAGAAAGAATACTATAAAGACATGCTATTTTTTTTTATGTCCTCATAATCCATATAGAGGTAGAGTCATACACTTTCTGTTTTAAGAAAAGACTAGTTAATTGCCTTCAAGAGCAGGAAAAGTGATCAGCAGTGATTTTGTAGTGCTTAAACAAAAATTAAAGGACATAAAGAGAACTCTTCAAAGTAACTATTTGTTATTTCTAACAGAGAAAATAAGAGGAGGATCTGCAGCATTACCAACCATGTAGCTATAGTAAGCACTAGCAGCATGGCCCAACGTTGCCCATGCTTGATTAAAAAATTGTACGACACATAAAGCAATCGCCATCACTTGACTTAAAATATTTTTGCCCTTCCTTTCCTTTAAAGGAGTGCCCTTTGCCATGCTGATGTTGCTACATGCCTTACTTCTTGCCTATCTCACACTGCAAATTTTTTCTAAGCTTGATACTAAACATTAAATCTGTTACGAAAAAAGAACTAAACAAAATGAACACAAAACGATCAGCTTTAAAAAAGGACTCATAACTGGAAAAACCAAATGAAAAAAGAATGTTAACAACAAATACTTTTTCACACCCAACCCAGTTCTGTAGAATCAGAATCAATGTTGAGTTTAAGCAAGCGAATGAGCCAATTGGAGTACAGTGCCATGCAGATTTAAATTTTCCCACTTGTGACGAATGCAGTTATCAATTTTTTTGCATGCTAGCTAGTTAACATTTGTGTCAGTCAGCTGTTGGCTCTCACGCTAACCAGTAGAAAATGGCTGCAAACTACATGAAAACTGCCGTAGAAGCATGAAAAAAAATCGATTATTTCCACTATCGATGGGAGTTGGGAAATTTTTTAACAATGATGTTCAGTCTGTACAAGGCCCAAGGGCCACTTGAGGTAAAGGGTTAGAGAGTAAGAGGCACAGCTTATGCGTAATATGCATGGAAGATAACAGGAACAGGTTAAGGCTGTAGCGATCAGTGAAGCATCCTCTTGGGAGTTGATTCCAAAAGAAGCTAGTGGTTATTTGTAGAAAGAATAACATTGGTGGTTTTCAATAGTAAAACCACTCATTGCAACCCTTTTACAAAAATTATTTCTTTACAAGAGAAGAGTTTGATAAATGACTGCATTTATTTATAACATTGCATGTAAATACAGAAAGGAGAAACCAGCCACCTCCTCAAAGTCAGACTCAAGGAACATAAGAAAGCCATATCCAAATGAGTGGTAGAAAAATTTTCCATGGTAGACTGCATCTAAAGAGAGAAGGGTTCAAATTATCTATTTGCAATAAGGACCAAACAATTGATAGAGTGGAAAAATTAAAAGAGACACCATATATCAGCTTGAAAGGTCACAAATTTCAGTATAGAGTAGTTTTCTTTGTTTAGCAGGTTGAGGAACATACTGCATATAAATTAGAACCACCTGAATTACATGGGTGATGGTAAATGGTGTCATCTGTATTTAGTATTGTTGGAATAAATCAATCCAACCACTTGGTATAGTATTTTATTAAACTTTTAATTTTTTATAGATTATACACCGGAAGAAAACTGTACAATGAATTGGTTGAAATGTTGTGGTAACACCATAAACAATAAAAAGGAGTTCAAGTGTTTGAAGAAAGTTTTGAATAGTAATGACTCTTCTCAAAAGTTATAGGCAAGAAAAACTTGTTAAAAAGATAAAAAATGAAAAGAAAAATAGTCATAATGTCGACAAACAGTGTAATTATGGGCTGAATAAGGAATAGCAATTTATATAAAATTATATATAAAAATAAGGAATAGCAATTTATATAAAATTATATATAAAAATAAGGAATAGCAATTTATATAAAATTATATATAAAAAAAAAAAAAAAAATTAAGCAAATGGAGTTATAAAAAAACATTCAAAGCTTAAGTTGAGTAAATACTTCTGCATACAGAAGATTAGTATATAAAAGCTTTATGTAAAAATGAATGAGATGCATTGGGTAAGTGGGTAGGGAGGAGTAAACAAAAGGTGTGTTAGCTTGCAAGCTAAAAACTCTACCAAATTTTAATAATGGAAAATAGAGCAGAGGTGTAGTGGTGAGTAAGGCTTGAACTCGTTGCACCTTCTATAATGAACCCACAATTCACATTTTATACTTTACCCAGAGAAAATTCCAATACTCGATTCAGACATCCTTTCACTTGCTCATTCACAGTTTGTGTTATTACTTTTACTTCATAGTTAGAAAGAACATTATGAGTTTTTTGCAGAAGTTTGCTTGAAAAGCATGGAAAGATGTGAGATGCTTAAGAAAGTAAATTTCAGGTTAAAAAAAAAAAAAAAAGGACAGCAGCTTTTGCTGTGTTTTAGACTGGTTAGTTTCAAGTGCTGTCTCACGGCACACCAGTGAGCCATGAGAGAGTCATAGGTGTGCCATAAACTTTTTTAAAGGTTATTAATTAAGTTATTTTGGAAAGAAGTCCAAAGCACAGTAAGTGTACATAACAAAATTAAAATCTTTTAAATAGATTATATGAGTATATCATTGTTATATGGATTATTTTTTATTACATAGTGTTCAATTAGAATGGACAAGTTTTTAATTAAGAAAAAAAATTTGAAGACAATGCTAGTGATCATAATTTAAAATGTACTGCTGAAGTTTAACTTTAGGTTCAAATATGTTGCGAGATAAAAAAACAAAAACAAAAAACGGTTGAAAAATGATTTTAGAATAATATAAGCATTTGTTTTACAGTAATTAGATTATGTAATTTCATAATGTTTAATTCATGTGTTAATCTGTCAAATCCTGTCGTCATTTTTGACATTCTATTTCGAAGTAACAAAGTTATCAAGCATAACAAGAATAGTTGTTAAACAAAACAGAAATGTCATCTGGATGCACTTAATATGGCCTGAATTCTAACAATTTAGGTTGGGCAAGGCCTGTTGTGGATAGAAAAATGCATTTCTTTTCTTTGGCTTTATTTTTGTTTGTTTTTTTCTCTTTTTTTGTAAACTTCTAGTCTAGTGGAGAGATCTGTTTCTCTCAGATAAGCTCTTATTCTTGTGACAGGAAAATAAGGCAGGTGAAATTTAAAGTCAGTTGTTTTTCCCTTTCATTCTACACTATTTTAAGTAACATACTTTTACCTTTTTGTAATTTTTTTTTTTTTTTTTTTTTACTTACAAGTTATCTCTTAGTATTTAATATACTTGACATTTAGAAATACTATTCCGTCAGAGATCAATCACTCAATTGTGTTTAACATTCAGTTGTAGTGAGTTTGCAGCATTTCGCAGTCATTGGAGAGAGGAATCTGCTACTATGCAAATGATCAGATGAATTAAGAGTAAACAGAAGGCTAGTACTTTAAAGCAGCATGATTAGAATACAGCTTGAGCATTCAGAATAATAGAACAAGTGGAATGGTGTTGATGTTTACCTTTAATGAATTTGATTAGAGCCTAAAAGGTGGAAGAATAAACACAATTACTTTGGATACATTCAATACACATTAATACATTACACATGCGCTATATATATATATATATATATATATATATATATATAAACAATAACAACATATCAAGTATACTTAATGAGATTTTGAAACCATGCAAAATCAAAAAAACATTAACCAAAAAATAAAAAAAAGGTTCACTTCACACTATAAGACTTATTAAAAGAAAACACAGTGCTGGATCTAAATTTGTTGAGGTCCTTCCTCCATATATAATAATAATCTTAAAAATTTGATGATTAAAAAAAAATATTATGCAGTAAAAATCCTGCTATATTGAGTTTAACCATATAGTCTTGGGTATGAGCATGTTTAGAGTAAATTTTAAATTTCCTACATCTGTTTGTATATTAAAGAAACATTTTTAAAATTAGTATTATCAAATTCCTTGTAATGTGAACCTCTAAACAGATTAAGGGTAACTTCTCAAGAAGGAGAGTTTTTAAAATTCTATATTGTGATATTCTGCATATTGATTGATTATTAGCGCTAATCACTTGTGACATAAGGCCTAAATATTTTTGAAAGATTAAAGTCAGTTTGAAATGTGATGATAGCTGGACATCATGGAAATAGATAATGTTTGATGTTTACATGGAGAGTCTAACACCAACTTCTAGTTGGAGGGATAAACTTTCCACATGCTTTCATTATGACGTTCCTTCTTCGATTCTTTCATATTAAACAATTTGCTAAATCAATTCCAATGGTATCTTAGTAAAAGAGTTAGGATTTCTATATTATGAAGATAAAGTTTATTTATAATAGAAACCACCTGTAAAGCAAATTTCCAAAAAGTATTTCATAAAAAATTGACTTAGACTATATGCATGCATATAAGTCAGCTTTTTTTAAAAAAAAAAAAAAAAAAAAAAAAAAAATAAATAAATAAAGAAAGCAAGCCCTATACAGTGATCTCAGCAAAATGTTATCCTTTGTATAAATAAATAATCAGGCATGATGATATTTATTTTCTTGAGGAACCTTCAGACCAGAAATTGGTTTATATCTAGATATGGATATCTATAAAATTAAACCAATGTATATGTATGGTTTATATTATAAAAAAAATATAAAAAGCATTTTGCAATGCAGCCAAAAACATCATGGTGGAAAATAGAAGAAATAGCTAACAAAATTATTATATATATATATATATAACATTCAAATATCAATGAAGAAAGCTAGTGGGGATTCCACAGTGATTTACAAAACAAATTTAGTGGGTAATTGAATGACAAAAGGAAAAAAAAAAATTCTGTTACACCTTTTGTCTTTCAGATTAATGTTTTTATTAATGGAATCAGATAGATGTAAAATACAACACATGCTGGTTGCAATTGTACATTGAGAAACACAGAAGACAAAGAAGCTTAACTTGGAATTTAGATTTTTGGTGATTGATGTATCTAGATGTATAAACTCATTCAGCTTTTTACTGCATTTGTATTTATTGCTATTGTTTTTAAATAACCAGTTTAGATAGAATGTTTCAACTTCAATGACCCAAACCTTCATTTAGTTACTCTTAACAAAATATTAATGCAATAAGTGGTTGAAATAGCCAATCAGTTAGTAATATCTGGGTTAATAAAAAAAAGAAATTAAATTCTTCATTGCTAGATGACTATAATAAGTATACTCATTTTAGTTGTTTTACTGACAATATTTCGGCTGTTGTAACCTCTGGCCTTCTTCAGATGTATTTTGTACCAAACCCTTTATTCAAGTGTTCTAATTCCATTTTCCATGCTTAGGGGGGATATCTTATATCATTTAATACACTCTAGTCTATTCACCGTTGTGTCCTTTGCCTATTTCTTCCATTGAACCAGAGTATATGATTTTTCTACAGTATCTGACCTAGGGATTGAACTCACAATTGCTAGGAAATGAGGTATGACCTTAATTGATGAGGGCGTGTGTCTTATGTCCTAGACATATATGTTTAGAGCCTTAAACCTTACATATGTATTCAAGTAGTGGAATTTTTTAATGTTCTTCCTCTCTTAATCAGTCTCCCAGATGGTGTTCATTTCTATACTAGGTCTACTGAGCAGGTTGTCAGCACTTAATTTCAATTAACAACCAAGATGAGTATACTAGTTTGAATGGAAAGGTATAATTCTTGATCTGAACATTTTTTACCATAAATTATGATTACAATAACACAAAATGAAGTACTTGCCAGGCAGATGTAAACTTTATTCACATTAGGAGTCTAAAGAGAAATAAAACTAAAGAAGCAAAAAGAAAAGATAAACTTACCAAAAAGTTGTGATTCCAACAACTTAGTGTTCAACTGGTCACCATCTCCCAATGGCTGAAGGTTTAAAACTTCTTTTGTAGGCAACAAGTCCAAGTCAGCTAAAGACACATTTTTGTAAGGGTCGAGAGATTCTTTATCAATGTGAGCAGGACTATTTTCCAGAGTGGATGCTGGAGTGCTCAGTGTCCCTGTGTCTCCACTGGCATCCTTATCACATGTTGTGCTGTCACTTCCCTGTTCACTCCGAGGGGAAGAGACATCAGGAAGTAGAGATTTAACCTCTTCATACTCAGTTCGAATTTTAGCCAGTACCGGATGGGGACCTGTGGAACAAGCAGACGACATAAGATAGATATGCTTTTCAGAATGATCAAAACCTTCAGTTTTGTTTTGAACTCATTTATTTATTTATTTTTTTAAATAAGAAGGTCAGATATACAGACAAACCTATCATCTATGGACCCCTCCCCATCAATGGACTTTGAATGCAACCAATAAAATCTGAAGGCAAAAAAAAAAAAAAAAAAAAAAAAAAAAAAGAAACTTTCAAATCATCAGTGATGTATTTCAAAATTTGTGAGCTTAGTGGAACGAATCATATTAGTTCTCAAAGTGACCGCTTGGCGGCAATGGTGGATTATTTATGCTATATATACATGTTTATAGTATTTACATTATGATCATACCTACTGGTAGTTATTATAGTGGTTTTATAACTCAAAAATAATCTTTTCTCAACTACGGACAATTGTCTTTAACAGATCCCACCCTGCCTATTAGTCTGTTGATGAGAGGTTTGTCTGTACTCAATTTGGATATTTCTCCATTGCAATATCTGAATATCTGTGACACTGGCATGTGCTTGAGAGAGCCAGTCAGGTGTTCAGATGCACAGTAACCCTATGACCACACCCAGTCTGATAATGATGTGTATACATTCATAGGTTTATCCATGCACAGAGACCTATCATATTTCCTTGAATAAGTGCCTTCCACAAAGAAGTAATAAGTGCCCCTCCTCCCTGCCCCTCAAATAACAGTAATATAATAATAGGGAAAGTTTGTGTTGCTAATATCAAATAAGTGTCCCCTTCTAAATATATATAAGATTTGCTTATATCAGCTAACAGGGACAGGACAAATTAAAAATACATGGTTTCATTTTGGTTTGACTATTTAAAATTTAAATGTTGTTAATATATACTATTATTAAACAGAAACTACAATCATTTTTGTTGTGCCATTTGTCAGTGTATGTGTCTGTTATAAGCATTTGTTGCACATATTTAGAAATTGTAATATATTTTGTCAAGTTCATACATCTTGGTGGAAAATGTTTTGTCACTCCTGTTTGAAAATGTATGGTTTTGATTTTAGAATAAAAAGAATCATTGCAAGTCATAAAAGATAAGGGTCCC
The DNA here is from genome assembly GCA_963932145.1 of Acanthosepion lycidas. Classification (NCBI taxonomy): domain Eukaryota; kingdom Metazoa; phylum Mollusca; class Cephalopoda; order Sepiida; family Sepiidae; genus Acanthosepion; species Acanthosepion lycidas. The sequence goes on from OZ010577.1 coordinate 56,765,606, forward strand.
AACTACTTTACATGTGGGTGAATTTCAATAAATTCACCCATTGAATACGAGTTCTACCTTTAAGTCCATTTTCTAAATAAGCACCTGAGGCACTAGTTTGAAGAAATACCGTTATATATCTCCATTCATTGTTGTCCAATGGGTCCCAAAAAGACTTTGTTTTACAATTTATCAGTGGATCAGAAGGTGGTTTTGTAGACAGAGTCTGGACGTGCAGTTGAGATATATTGAGAGAGTTGGTCAGGTGTTCAGATGCACAGTAACCATATGATCACACCCAATCATAAGACTGATAATGATGTGTATACATTCATATGTTTATACATGCACAGATATCATATTTCCTTCCACCAAGAAGTAATAAGTGCCCCTTAAATAACAAGAATATAATAATAGGGAAAGTTAGTGTTGTTAATATCAAATAAGTGTCCCCTTCCACATGTATATAATATTTGCTTATATCAACTAACAGGGACAGGAAAAATGGGAATTGGAGGTTAGTGACTGTGACACAATGTCAAAGTTGCGTGGTGGTGCTGTTCTCTTTGTGCAATGAGCTGTGCATCTTCAAAGTTTGCAATGGCTTGGTGGACAATGGAGTATCAACACAATAGGTTAGCAATATTCTAATCTCTAGTTCCTTTGGATTGATCTTGCACTAGTGAACGTTAGTTTTGATTGCATCTTTGTATCATTTCTTTGGTTGATCTTGATGCCACACACACAGTCTCATTATTAGCCACTTTTCATTTTGTCTCATTTTTTAGAAACCTAATAAAGTGACTCACACAAACTATAAATGTGAACAATATTTCATATACAATGTATAAATTATAGTTGACTACATGTTACTGTTATGACATGGCAACAATTTTATGAATTTTTTAAAAAGTTTCACATTTGCCAGGTTGCTGAATCTTCAAGAAACAATGCTGTATTTAAAAATTATAATTACAGAACTTTCACAAAGTTTACAAAGATAATATCTTGAACAAAATAATTGAAAACAGTTTCATTATAATTATGACAATATTAAAAGAATAACTGCAGTGTTATGTAAATGACTATTTAATTAGCATAGCAAAGGCTTAGAGACTATATAAGTGTCCAAGCAGTAAGGGGAGGGGCAGAATATGATACGCGAGATTAATGACTACTGCTGGGTGTAGACTGTAAAATATGAAGAAAATTAGATTTTATACCAATAACTAGCAGCGTGGCTTGGCATTGCCCGTGCTTGATTCAAAAATCCTATGACTCATACAGCAATCACTATCACTTAGAATATTGTTGCCCATCCTTGCTTTTAAAGGAGTGCCCTTCGCCGTGCTGATGTTGCTACATGCTTTACTTCTTGCCTATTTCACACTGCAAATTTTTTCTAGGCTCTATACTAAACATCAACTCTTATGAAAAAAGAAGTAAACAAAATGAACACAAAACGATCAGCTTTAAAAAAAGACTCGTAACTGGAAAAACCGAATGTTAACAACAAATACTTTTTCACACCCAACCCAGTTCTGTGGAATCAGAATCAACATTGAGTTTAAGCAAGCGAATGAGCCAATTGGAGTAAAGTGCCATGCAGATTTAAATTTTTCCCACTTGTGACAAATGCAGCTATCGATTTTTTTGCATGCTAGTTAACAGTTGTGTCAGTCAGCTGTTGGCTCTCACGCTGGCCAATAGAATCTTCCTGCCTATTTGTGGCAGCCAGCTATAGGCTCTCACTCTGGCCAGTAGAAAATGGCTGCAAACTACATAAAAACTGCCGTAGAAGCATGAAAAAATTGATTATTTCCACTATTGAAGGGAGTTGGGAAATGCAAAATAAGCCTTGGCCTTCTCGCTAACTTGGAACATGTGCATGTAAATTTTGGTGCAAATCCATTGAAAATTGCGGCCGTGCATTCGTTACACACACACACACATCCTGCCTTTTATAGATAGAGATATTAACACAAAATGTATTTCCAATGTTTTGAAACCAGTTTTAAAAGTTGTTCATTTGTCAGCCTGTACAGCTTCCCAATGATCAATATTCTGAAAAATTGCCATCTGCCAATGTAAACCATTACGTTGGCAGATGGCAATTTTTCAGAATATTCCAGGAGTTTTGATTTGGGTTAATGTCCGGTGAACAAATCAGACAGTTCATCAAAATCCATTTTATTCAGATCTTTATTAGTTTTCTTTAACAAATGTCCTGCATAAAAATCCATGTAGACCTTTAGAAAATCAATTTATGTCTGAGCTGTTAAACCAATTTGGAACATGCCAGGGGTCCACCACTTTACTACCTATAATCTCACCCTAAAATATCTCAACACCTCATCTTTATAGATACCTCAACCTGTGAGGGTAGTTTTCACTAGTAGCCACATGGTCTTTGCTTCATCTGCTTCACTCAGAGTGTAGACAACCTGCCTCAGTTGTTCAGTATATACAATGAATTTGCTGATCATTTTTGCAATTTCTAGAATTGTTTTTACTTTCTGAAAGCTCTAAAAACAAACAAATCAGCCTTATGATTCACTTTCACTTCAAACTGACAATTATTTTGAGACTCTTTGAAATTCAAGACAATTTTAGACAAATTGCTGACATTTGTTTACATCTGCACAGAGCAAAACCATTCTTTGTGCAGATGCCCTTCCCTACCACTTACAATCTTCAAAAAGGTAAAATACAACATCAATCCCCATTTTCTGTCTTCCTGAATCCTTTTCTTTTAATGACCATTCTCCTCACTAAAGTCTTCTCATTCTCTTTCACTGTCACTAACCCCTGGCATTTTAGTGGCACTATTGTGTTGTTTGGAATGAATAAGTATTTTATATACTGATGGAGTCAACAGGCAAGGAGGAGAATCAATGGCTACATATCTGAGACCAAGGTGAGCCTTCAACTTGGAGGACATTGGCTGTGGTTTGGCCTGAAGAGGGATGGATTTCATTAGGTCTACTTGCAATGCAGTAATGAATACCTCCCTGCCTTTAAACCCAGATATGTAAAGGGAGCTGGTCAGGTATTCAGTTGCACAGCAACCAATGAACATATCTGGTCATAAGAATGATGGTGATGACAATATTGACACTGATAAAGCAAAAGTGTTTTATATTTTGATATTTTCTACTAAAGATGATGTGAATAAACATTGAAATATCTGAAAAATCAACAATTTTCTTGTTTCTTAGTCCAGTGCTGATATCAAATAAGAATTTTTCTTTAGCTATTTTCATCCTTTCTTTCTCTACCCCTCCCACACATGCAAAAAAAAAAAAAGAAAAAAAAAAGAACTGATTTTTTTTGTTCATTGTAGTAGTAGTAGTAGTGATGAATTTTATAGTTTTGCAGACATTCACTTCATAGTTTACAATATTTACATGTGGACTATTGCCCATGTTTTGGCCATTGCCCCCTCCAGCTTTCATCAGGTGCATGTTAATTTGGGTAAAGAATTATGACCTGAACCCTTTATTTAATCTATGGAGGATGTATTGTTCTTGTTCCATTGTCCATGTCTAGGGATATCTTGTCAGTTATTGCTTGCCCTGTTTCCATGGAGTACAAGTACACACTACCCGATCCAGGGATTAAACTGTGTCACCAAATTCACAAACTAATGCTTCAATCCACTAAGATTTTACCCTGTGGGAATTCCCTGTAGGTTACCCAGATCAATATAAACCTGATGAAGACCAGAGGTGAGGACAATCTTCTGAATGTAAATAGTGTAAAGAATGTAACTCTTTATCCTAGGCAGAAATTCACTTCATAGATTCAAGACTTGAAAATGTATAATTATGTGATTAAGATCGTCAACATAAATTACCAAAAATATTTTTTTTATTTAATCGTTTCTTTTTCATAGTAATCATTTGATGGAATTGTTGTGTAACAAGAATATTTATCTCTTGCTTGGACTTAACATACATTCTATTATTTTCTTTTATAGATTATCATCCTGTATAGCCACTTATTTCAAGGAAGAAATCTGATATAAAATGGATACACCTTTATTCCCCTCCCCCGTCAGTTATCTTTCTTTTAGAAATAGAATAGAAATCAAAATCATCTCACTACAATGCTTTGATTAGAACATAAGAAAAAAATAAGCATCAATATTATAAAATAAACTGAGGCATTTTATGACCAACTCCTGCAACCATTTTAAGGCCATGCAAATAAAGATAGGCAAGCTTTAGAAGAGAGAGAGAGAGATAAATGCCTTGAAATAGTAAATTTAGAATACAAATTTAACCAAAACAGAAATATTAAGCACAAAGTATAGTTGTAATTTAAAAAAAAAAAAAAAAAAAAAAAAAAAAAATCTTTAAGATTTTTTACCTTCACCCATTGTATCAAACATATCCAAAGCTGAATAGAGTTGGGTTGGGAGATAATAACATCAGAACTGATATCCATAAATGCTTTTTATGAATCCTCACTAAAGTTATTTTATGTGTTAGATGGATTTAAAAACTAGATACAATACAATAAAAGAATATAAAATGAAATAAAGATACACTTTTGTTTCAATATTTTTATAAGCATAAAATATTTGTTACATTAATTATTTATATACTGTAATCTGACTTTTGGTCAACTGCTTTAAAGCCTTTTAATAAGGACAAGTTAGGAAATTTTTAAAGTTTGTTGAGTGAATGATTGTTAGAATTAATTTCATCATGTATGTTTTTTTTTTTTTTTTTTTTTTTTTTTTTTTTTAAATAAATTCTAATTGGAAAGATTCAGAAAATTAATTTTTAAAAATCTTATCTGGGGAAAGAAAATTTTATTTTAAATTTATTTTTTACCTGCAAATAAATCTGCTTTTGATGTGAAGAATACAAATGCATAGAAAAAAAAAAAATGACTTCCTTTCTTTTATTTTATTTTTTCTCTTTAAAATGAATATTTTATTAAAGTAAATTCTCAACATTAGTTCATGCCTCTTTGAATGGAAGAGAAACAGATCAGAGGTTTTGCAGTGTCTTTGCCATTCCAGAAGAACATGTACAAATTGTGTCAAGTTTGTTATCTGAACAATATTTATTGTTTTCAACTTTTGATGATCACAAGAATTTTTGAAGCAATTCAGGTCATTTTGTTTACTTTCACAGATCCCTTTGGGAAAGGTATAAACCTATCTCATCTTTCTCCTCAGCTATGGGTTAATAGGACAGACTGGGCTCTCTACTTTTAATTGGCAACCAGTCTAAGAGAAGGACAACTCTGAATTCAAAGCTGTTATAGCTGGAATTAGCCTAATGACCTGCCTGCCGAGCCAGTGAAGTGAAGGAGCACCCAACAGTATGGTTGGTCAAGGCTATCAACTCATTCATGTACCTATTTAAATTGCACATATATGTGAGATTGCTGAAAAGTTCTCAACCTGACCTACTGCCCCAAAATCAGTATTTCAATCACCAAATGTTAGAATACTGATTTTGGGATCAGGGCCAAGAACTTTTCAGCACACATTTGTACTGATTCAGTGAAAATGTTTATACCTCATAATGATTAAAATATTATTTTTGTTTTTAGGATGGTATGTGATTTTAATTTTCAAATCTCTAATGGATGTATGTAAAATTTTGTAATAAATGGAACTGACTTTTTATCAATTAAAAATTATTAATAATTTCAAATAGAAATAAAAGGGAAAAACATTTTTAAAAATTTATCTTTCACTTGTTTTTTTTAAAATTGGTGAATAAAGAAATTATATGCTAATCTTGTTGACACATATTGAGTCCAAAATTGATGATTTCTTCACAAACTTTGCACAATGTTGAAAAAATATCTTCCCCACAGGTTTTCCCCCATTTGGAGTAAACCAAAAACAAAAATAAGAACATCCTCATTCACAATACTTACTGTCAGTGTTTGCATCAGTATCAGGTCGAAGCAAGTCATTTAAAACTAAATGTCAGATAGATTAAAAAACATTGTAAATACAGACTGTATATAAACTAAAGTATATAAGAGTAAAAATGAAAGAAAGGTAAACACAGATATATTTTTGAAAGTTTTTAAAGAAAAAAGCCTTTATTAAAAACTTTATAATGAATTTGTATTTGTTGAGAAACTACTTTGGTATAATAAACTGTCTATAGTAAAAGTTAAATGAAGTTATTTTCTATTTAAATAAGAATTGTTTTTCACTAATTCTTTATTGAAAATCAAAAAATTCTTTTTAATATGCAATATATGGCTTATAGCATAGCATGAAGCCTGTGATAATTATTGACATGACTTGTTAAAGCATTCTCAAGAATTAAATATTCAAATGTTGTGCAACATTTTTGTAATTAAGTCCCAAAATCAGTTCCATTATATCACTGTGTATGGATACTGACTGATTTGCAATACAAGATAACATTTATTTAACAAAAATAAAAGGAAATTTTACGAGTTTCTTTACCTAAAAATGGAATACACAATGAAAATTGTTAATGTATTTGAGTGCGACTTGTCTGTGTAGGTGTGTTTGTGTGTAAAGTGTCTACAGCCCTTTTGGCTTTGGTATAAAAAGTTGAAGGCACACACACTTTGAAAGGAGGGAAAATAGGAAAAGAAAGTGACTTAAGAGTTTGCTTGTTTTTATACTTTCAGGGCTGCTGCTGCTGATAATATATTTATTGAGATACTATACTTTGTTCTTAAGAATTGACAATACTATTTATTATTTTTTTTTATTAGAATGGTCGGCAAAATATCACCTAATTGCCAATTGATCTGAGCTTTATAAAATGGTAAATAATAAGGATTTCCTTATAGTTTTAATAAATGTTTATAAATTTATGAATAGAAACTTGTTTTCATATTTATTTCTTTATAAATTTGTAATTGAGAAATAATACAATTGTATTAGTTTTTAGAATGTTGTAAATATTAAATAATTCTTGCAAAACAATCTGATCAATAAATAGTGTCTATTATTTTTGTTGTAAATTCTCAAGAACAAAAAAAATGTATAAATGCGCTTTCATCATGTGTTTAGGTTTTATTACAATTCTAATCATCACTTTTTAAAACAACAAGCATTGAAGATGGAAGTTAATTAAAATAATAGTAGTGTCAATAGAAAAAAAACTGTCCTTTTGGACTTCCACATTTTTGCTGGCATAAAGGTCCAAGTTTGCCAAAAAAATATTTCATGTGGCTTCACTTGGAGAAATTACAAATGAATATTATATTTCAGCTTGAATAACAGTATTTAAATTTTCATTATTTTTAGAGATATTTTTATATTTAATCTTACAAATATGAAGACATTGCCAAAGAAAGAATAAACAATTTAAATACTGGGGTTGGCAAATTTATGAACATGTACCAAAATGAAATTAATAAATATTTATTTGTTTTTGAGCAATGGTCAAATTAAAATTTTTCAGGGTTCATTACACTTTTTTTTTTTAATTAAAAATAACCAAAATTTGAAATTAATAAAAAGGCAAAGAGCACATGAATCAATTTTCTTTAAAAATATAACTTTTCTTGTGTTTATTCATATAACTTATATAATCACAAAAGCAAATATTAGAGTTGAAGCATTTTTGTAATTAAACTAAAAGCTAGCATTCATTGAATTGTAGCACTCTTTGTGAATGAGACGATTATGTGTTTATGAGAACATGAGTATTTAAAAAGCTGTCCTCTCTACATGGAAAATTGGGGCTATACAATCTTGATTACTAGTATCTTTTTAAGGTAAGCATATTTTTGCAAAAAATAATGTTTACAAGATAGAGAAAAAACAAATAAAGTAGAAAATTAATTTTCTGTGTACAAATTGAAAGAAGAATATTAAACTTTGCCCTCAAGAAGCACTATGAAATACAAATTAAACTTTACATTAAACTAAGAGAATTTAAATGGAGCTATCATTTTTGTTCTTTCTTTGGATTTCAATGGATGAACTAAATGTAGAATTTGAACAATCCAAGAGACATTATTTACATATTGAGAACTGAAAGCCTGACCAAATTAATATGAAAAAATTTCATTTTTGTTGTTCCAATTGAGTGATAAAAATAAAAAAAAAAAAATGGAAAGGAAAAATAGAGGATTCACCTGTTCCACAATTCCACAAGCCAGAGACTTCTAATGTTCTTAATTTCTTTTCTAATTCAGCAACTCTGTTTCCAAGAATTCTGTAAATCAACGACAAGCATATAATTGTTGCATTCAAAAGAGAAACAAACCAACAAGCCTAATTCAAAAGGACATTTATGTTATACTTTTTGATATGTACAATAAGAGGGTTTAAATTTGACATGAAAGTTCATAATACAAGTATTAGGTTGGTGCAAAAATAATGTCGTTTTCTGACATAGTAACATATGTGAGAAAACGACATTATTTTTGCACCAACATAATAGTTCAATTTCAATAGAAAAGAAAAAAAAAATGTGATGAATGTAGATGCAGATATTAAAATAATTGTAATATAAGTAAATATTGAAAAACTCTAGAAACATTTAGAAGATGCTGACAGTTTAAGTCCATCAATCAAAAAGTTTGTGATGTTCTTACTTGTTAGTCTTTCGCTGGTGTGAGAGTGCAAGGTTCTTATCATTAATTGTTTCCAAAAGAGCTGATGCCAATCCCCGCAAATCAGCCATTGCTTGAGCACTAGGCACCTTATACTTTTTGTCTTCCAGAAGTTGAGTAACTGCAAGCAGAATATATATATATACAAGCCTAGATTAATAACACTATACTACATGGCAATGTTATAATTAGCAGGTGATTTTTTTTTAATAAATTTTTAACACACAAAGAAAAATAGGTTTTTCTATCACATGGTTCACACTACTTCCCAATCTTTTGAACAGGAGTAGAGTTTTATCCCTGGTTTTCTGATTAGGTTTGAGTCTCTGGTTCCCTCTAAAATCTTCATTCTCTATCACTCCCAATAAACCCTTGTGTTTTAGCAATATTATCACCTTGCTTGGGGTGAAATGATAAAAAAAAAAAAGCATCTCCTGTTTTGTGGATAATTTTTTTGTTCTCAAATGATTCTTTGGCATTTCTATTCTCAGTCATATGGGTATATCTCTACTTCAGTAATTTTAGTTGGAGAGTACATTATTTGTATTCACCAGTTACCCTTATTGTAACATATTGGTTTAGCCAAGGGTGTATAAATGCCTATGTTGTTTAATGACTACATGCAATAGGTTGCATGAAACTGCAATCATGTTCAATCATGTGTATGCTGAATTATTGTATGAAACATATATATATATATATATATATATATATATATATATATAGATAATTAATAGTGGGTAACTGAATGACAAAATGGGCAAAAAATCCTATATTACATATCATCTTTCAAAAGGACTTCTTGTAAAAATCCCATATATGTAAGGGAAGGGAATTAAATAAAAATTATTGGGTTTAATTATACATCAAGAGAAATTCTGAAAACGTAGGAATGCTTAACTTTAAATCCCAAATAAAATTTGAAATTTAAACAAAGGACGAAGCACATAACATTTTTTTCTTTTTGTCCAATCGGTTACCCACAACACCGAGACAAACATGTATATTTAAGCAACAAAAATTCATGCAACTATGTTTTATTGAAATTAGCTGAAAACGTCTGTCTGTTTAAATGTTCATTATATTTTTCCAGTTTGCATATAAGCTGTCATAAATCTGGCTCAAATTTATGACGTAACTGTCCAAATTTTATAATTTGAGTACTTTCACTATCATTTCTTCATAATCTGAAATAACTAATGTTTTTAGTTACAATAGAGAAAAGTTTTTATTAATTTTATCCTAATATTTTCCAGAGATGTTATAATTTTAATTGTATGTGGCCATGGTAAAGCATTTAAGAAAAAGATTGTTTGCATTAACTCGATGATCCCAACTACAGTCAAATTTTATAATTTTATTTGAAGTGATAATTTTAGTGTGAAAACAATATTAAGACTTCAGTTAAAGTTATAAATCAACTCATAAAAAATTTTATTGCCTAATTTGGCTATTATAAAGTTGGTGTTTGAAGTCAGATTTTGTAATTGACTTCTAGCAGTCAACGTGTTAAAAAAAAAAAAAAAAAATTATTAGGAGCCACAAAAGTTGACAGCATTAAAGGATAAGATATTAATTTAAAAGAATTTTAAACACTTTAAAATGCCCTCAACCTATTGTGAAAGATAGAGTTTAATGTAGGCTGTTATTTTTAAATATGTATAGATTGAGCTATCAAAGTATTTATAATTTTTTCTTTTTTTTAAAAAGGTTTTACATTACAATGAATACCATAGAGTATTTTAGTATTACCTATTAGCATTTATCTAATGTAGTAATCATGTGACGTGTTGGTCAATATATGTACAAATTGCACTGTCTCAATAAGTGATGTCAGAATGTGCTGGATGTATGACCAATATGAGAGTTTCATATTTTTGTTTTATTATTATCTATGCTAGAAAGTTTTTACTCAAGTCCTGTACACTCCAATTATGGAATATGGGGACCACAGCTTCAACATGAACTGCCATTTGTCTACATTTAATGAAAATTTCAAAAAAAAAAAAAAAAAAAAAAAAAAAAAAAATCAACATATTTTTTGAGCTATCAAAGTTTTAACTTTTGTTCCTTAATTTGGGATGCTACTATATATCCAAACTGACAAAAAAAAAAAAACAAAAAAAAAAACATATTTTTTGAGCTATCAAAATTTTAACTTTTGTTCCTTAATTTGGGATGCTACTATATATCCAAACTGACAAAAAAAAACATTTTTTGAGCTATCAAAGTTTTAACTTTTGTTCCTTAATTTGGGATGCTACTATATATCCAAACTGACAAAAAAAAACAAAAAATAAAAAAAAACAAAAAAAAAAAAAACAAAAAAAAAAAAAAACATTACTGAAGCTTCCCAAATTTGACAGCTTTCAATGACATTAAAAAAAAAAATTGATATAAAACAGATTCAGAATATTTTTAATATAATGGAAGGCTTTTCTTTTAAAAAAATTGTCTGAAATTTTTAAATAATACATTCAAAACACTGAGATTTGTTCTGATTCAAGTTATCAATAATAGTTATTCACTGAGTTTTTGTTTTTATGTTGTACTTTGTTTTATGCTACTTCATTGTATTTTTTTTTTTTTTTTATCAGCAACCTTTTTGTAAGAAAATTCTGTTGAAATTCTTTTCAAAGAGTAATCTTTTATGCAAAATTAAACCATTGGTTTCAAAATATGATGTGATGAAATAAAAGAACAGTTACAACTGCTTGATATCAATTGATCTAATCTAAACTAATATTGATTCTGAATATAATATTCAAGTACTAAGTAATCACTATGGTAATGGTGAGATTACCAGTTTCCTTACAAGTAAATATTTGGCATTCATTGACCAAACAGCATTACTATTAGTTGAAACTTATAACAACATTCTCTTAAAACAAGGTTGGGTTTAAAAAAAAAAAAAAAAAAAAAAAAAAAAAAAAAAAAAAATCGACATTCGGTATATCAACCTTTATGGGTTATTTAATACTGAAATCTAAATATTTTGTACACAATTATTTTTTTTTTTTTGGTGGGGGGGTATAGTGGTTTTAGTGATACAAATCCATAGCTGGGGTAGAAGAGGTTGATTCATATCTTTCCCAATGCTATTTGTGTGTAAGTGAATATGACAAACGCCACTGGAATTGGAACTCAGCTCTCTGATTAACAATTCCAAGCTATTATCCATTACGCCACCCATACATCCATGCTTACAGTAAGTGGTCACCCATCTAGGCACTGACTATGCTTGACATTGCTTAATTTCAGTTACTGTACAGGAAATAGTGTTTCAATGTGAGGTATTATGTACATTATTTACATTATTTGGACTATTGTCCTCATCTTTGTTGCCATATTTATTACAACAGTTTGGCTGTTATACACTCAGGTGGTTGGAATGTCGAACTTAACCCTTTATTTCACTCACTGGGGTAGACTGTTCTAGTCCCATGTTTAATGGATGTCAGTTATCAGTTATCTCCGGTTAATTTCCCTCTGAAAGTTCTCCACTGCTTTAAGTGGGTATTGAACTCACACTCTTTGGGTCCTGTCACTGGATCTAACCAACAATAGATATCTGTGAAGTGTTGTCTGCTTTTGAAGGTTGTCCTGGTGTTATCTGGACCGTAGATCCATTTTATTTTCTTCAATAACACTGTCACATAAGGCAGGCAGAGTGTTTTTTGAGTGTTGTCCTCCTCTTGTACCTGCCTATCCTAGATTTTTGGGGCTGCTGCCATGTACCCAGGGTAGTTGTTACATTGTAGGGTACTATTTATACTGACCAATTCTTTATCTAATGTCTCTGGATAGCACATGACTTTTGCTTGGTGTTGTAAGCAGTGGACGATCCCTTTCTTTAAATTGAGGTATTGTCTGGTGAATGTCAATTTACGGTATACGGATGTCTTGAACCCATGCTCTGTTCAAGATATTAGAACATCCAGGAATAGGAGTGTGTTGTTACTCTCTTTCTCCATTGTGAACTGTATCGAAGGTCTTATTGAGTGCACATGGTCCAGTAGAACGTGAACATCTTCCTGGTGTGGCCAGAGTATGAAGGTGTCATCTACGTATCTTAACCATATAGTTGGCTTTAGAGATATAGATTCTAATGCCATTTCCTCAAAGTATTCCATGTATATATTTGCCATTGCTGGTGATAATGGTAAGCCCATTGCAAAGCCCTCATCCTGTCGATATATGTGTGATCCCATTCAGAAGTGTGTCGTTTGTGTACAGAAAGTCAACATCTCCATCAGATTATCTATTGGAATACTGGTCCATTTTCTAGGCCAATCTGTCTCTGACTACTAAGAGTGCCTCCTCCGTGGGTACCTTGGTGAACAAACTCATCATGTCCAAGCTCACCATCTGGTTGGTTAAGATGGGAGCATCTTTGATTATTTCCACGAAGTGGGCGAAGTTTCGGACATATGAAGGAGACTTTCTGATCAATGGGTCAATTATATCTACAAGGAAGTGACTCAGAGGGTGGTACACAGAGCCTTGGCAACTAACAATCGGCCTGAGCAGAATATCGTCTTTGTGAATCTTAGGGAGATTGTATATGTGAGGTAGCTTGGTGTAATGCTGCAATAACTGCCTATACGTCTTAGGTGCGAAGTGTTCTTGATTAGTATCTGTGACAGTTTGCATTTACAGTAGTAGTAACATTTGCAGAATTAATTTTGTCACCAACATATGGTGGCATGACTCAAATTATAAAATAAATATAAATCACATTTATAGCACATAATGTTTTTTTTTTAATTTGCCATGAAGCATTTAATTGTTAGAAAATAATGTACATTATATAAATATAATTTGGAAAATCCAAAAAAGAATGTTATGCATACAAAAAGGTAGCTATCATCAGTTGTTAGTGACATGGCTTCTGTGGGTTAGGAAAAAACTTTGGTGGACATTTTTCTAAAAAAGTATTAGTACTAAAAATCTGTCATTGATAGGTAACATACTTTTACAAAATATTTTTAAAAATATAAAAAGAAATAGCGGTTCCCCATAACTCTATGTTGATTTTGGGTTGACAGTCAAAATGTTATGGCTTATATAATAATTCTGTGGTGAGTTTGCAAGTTTGTTATGAAGAATCCATTTTTTGTTCTATTCAAATATAAGGAAGCATAATAAATCAAGTTTTTTTTACATTTACAATAATTTCCTACTGAATTTAGTCTTTTTTTTAATTCTTTCTAAACAAATTAGATTCATATAGAAACATAGTAGCATAAATTGTTGGTCTTGCAACGTTTATTCAAATATCCAGTCATGTTGATAATTCAGAATTTAGCATAAAAGAAAGGCGTAAGTCTTATAGTACAAACCTTGTTTCTGAGAGATTACCAAACTATCATTTCGATTTTGGCCAAGTTTCAAGCTTCCTTTGTTCTTTTTCTTTTCTAAGATACTCTGAAAGTATGAAATGTATTATGGATTCTGTTAATGAAAATGAAATTATTTTTCAATTTAAGAATAAAAAAGATTGATTTAAAAAAGAAAAAATATATGAAAAAAAAAAAATCTTTTCTCGTAAAACCTAAGTACTTGTTAAGCTTATTTTTGTATTTGATGAACAATTAGAATTAAGTTTTTCATTAAAAAAAAAATTAATCTTTTCCCAAAGTGATATTTGTATAGAAAAATCCTGGCATATGGGATGCCTGTTATTTTAATAAATATGAAAGATAAACAAGAAGTGGAAGCAATTTTTTTGAGTGCTTCAAAATGGAAAAAAACAATTATTTTCATATTTTATTTTTCTTTTTTTTTTTAGCATCCTGCTACCATTTTTTTTTTTTTATCAATCTCAATTTTTGTGCAAATCTGTGAAAAAAAGCAGATCACAGAGCTTATTTAGCTTCATACATATTTTCAGAGAACCTCAACTTCTAATTGGTCAATAAACACACAAGTGGGCATTACAATCCACCCATGTACAAGTTTTTTTCCAGTGCGTGACCAAGTCAAGTTTTCCTGCTTCTTTGGGTAGATGCTATGAAAAAATTCACACACACGTACATATGAAACTTTCTAAACTTAATTACATAACATTACAAGCAATGGAAACTTAATCACAAACATTATGGAACATTCACTCCTTCAACTCTTCTAAAGGTAAAAGTTTACTCAACATATTCTCAGCTTTACAAAATTCTTTCAACTCTTAGAGTGAACATTTGAACGGCAAGTTCATTCAACCTTTTATGAGCTCAGATAAAAAAGTATTCCATTAGTACAAACTTTAAATCCATTCAAAAGAAGTAACCCCTATGCTTGTACATCATTACAAATATAAATCTTGTTGTTATAAAACCGTTTTGTGTTCATTCTTGTTGTTTCTCTTGTTGCTTTCGTGCTTGCATACACATTTGTAAAGTAAAAATGTACGGGTTCATTTAGGCCGTCAATACCGCAACACTTTCAATACTGAAATGTATGTTATGACAGTTGTACACTTTGGTAAATTAAAAAAAAAAATAAATAAAAAACTTCCGTGGTAAGATGTGACATGATTTTAGCAATTCAAGGGAGATAAATCTTAATTTTTTTTTTTTTCCAGAAAACACGTGTTATTAAACTGCATCAAATAAAGCTCTTCTAATTTTCCTCCACATAAAATTTTGAACTTTAGCCAAATAATTCTACTTCCAGCAGTAATATTTTCTAACATATGTTTACCGAGTTACTGATGTGTGCCAAACTTGCTTGATTGTTTTTAAGTAATTGTATTTTTTTAATGATTTCTTCAAACTTAAGTCCTTGAAGACTAGTTTTTTTGAGAGTGACAGATAGATTAGCAAAAATATATTTTAAGAAGTTTTACTTTTCTTTTTACTTCAATTTTAGTGGGATATCCAGTTTTAAGCAAAGACTCTATGGTGCTTACCCTTACCTTTGTTGTACAGCTTTGCATGCAAAGTGTTTTTCCTTAATATTTACATGAAAAACCTTACCCATTTGTGAATAATGTGCAGTTTTGCAAGTTTCAAAAACTACTACATAAACATTATATAACTTGGCATCACTTAATTTAGGGATACAAACACAGTAATTTTAAAATGCTGTTACCTTATTTTAGCTATGTCAAATAAGAATACAAGTTTAAATCTTTCATGTGTGAAATTACTTTTATTCAATTCTGGACTCCATCAAATTAATGTTGGTGTGAGTGTGTGTGGTTCTGAAAACTTTCTTCAAACATTGATTTTCTCACAAGGATGTGAGACTAACTTTCTTCCTGTCAGTAGAGTGTTTATATAACTTGTTATCCATTTGTCTTGTGTTTGTATATCCTAAGTTCATCTGGGTTGACTTCATGTTTTATGTCGGCTCAGCCACAGACTTCCTTTAAGGCCTGATTCTGCACTTGGTGGCTATGAACTCACCTTCTAGGTGAGGTCTATAAGACACTTAGCTCTTTTGACATTCAAATGTGAGACCAGTTACAAGGCATATTTTGCTATTTCTCAGGGTGAAACCAGTAGATACTGAAGTCACAATCGATTAACACCTTTTACATCAAAGATTCCTGATTGTTATGTTACCATCATACAGCATTGTTTTATTTAGCTCTTGTTTGTCCCCTTTTTAATCTAGGTAATTCTTTAGACTGTCACCGTTTTGACCACTTCCTATTACTGGAACCGGTAGCATAATCTACAGACTCAGAGCACATGGTTTTTTCTCATCCTCCTGAATCTTATCCCAATGATAGCATCACTGGTATGGTCTCCATTATTGTATTATTATTTGAGCATTTGTTTAAAGGTATTTTGATATTGTATTTCTGCATGTAGAACCTCTTTCACAATGTGTTATTATTTTATGCACTGTTCTCATACTGTAACTTTTTCCTTTCTGAGAACTTAAACTTGTAATATATTCCTGTAGCAAACTACTTGCTACATACATTAACTATTAAGACCCATTCTCTCGCTGATATGTCCAGCCTTTGTCATATTTCTCCTTTCCATTTCACCTTTTTATTTATTTGTTATTCAGACTAAACTAGTTTCAGGTTTGTATTTTTTTTTCTATTTTCACACTTTTGGTTTTCAGTACACCTGTTGATAAACAGGACTTTGTCTTCAGAATTTTGATTGCTATAACGTATTTTATCTGACTGTATGCACTCATGCGAGACAGATGATGAACACTGTCTGACATTCCAGGAGGCTGAACACTGACTGACATTAGATTTAATTCAGACGTTTCGTGTTTCCTGGTGTAACTCGTATACTACAATCATAATTGTTTTCTTTTATGCAAGTTTTTGACCACATGAAATTAAAGTACATTTTATGACCTTTTAAATGATGAGTGTTTTTATAGGAATAAGTTAAATATTAAATAATATTCCTTTCTCTTTAAATATGTTCTTATAAACTTAATGTTGCTTATAGAAGAGTAGATATAGAACTCAAAAGAAAGAGAATAGCAATAGTTATATAGTTAGATACAAAAATTGACAATAGAAGAAATTGGTAGAACTTAAATACAGCACTAGGATTGAACCACTTTTAACCAGGAGAGGGTTCCACGTCGATTTAAATGCAATTAGCTTCTATGTAGATCTAACAATTTTTTTGAAAATTTCTACTCTAAGTTAATTTTTGCACATTTTTAATAAATCTACTGATGAACAGGACTTTATTTTCAGAGTTTTAATTGCCATAAGGCATTTATGTGGCTGTACACACTCATGTGAGACGGATGTGTTTTGAGAGGCTGAATACTAATTGACATTAAATTTCATTCAGAATTTTGATATTTCCTGGGGTAATTCATATACTATAATCATAATTGTTTTCTTTTATGTAAGTTTCTGATCATATGAAATTAAAACACATTTTATGACCTTTTAACCAGAAGGAAGTCACACTGATTTAAATGCAATTAGCTTCTATGTAGATTTAACAATTTTTTGAAGATTACTACTCTAAATTAATTTTTGCACATTTTTTGCTAATAAGCTGAAGTAATATTTTTCTATTAGAAGTTACAATAGGCAAAATAATAGTTAGTTGTAATAGGCAAACATGTATTTTAACACCAGAAACTAGGGTAAAGAGTGTGCAGCTGCATAGCCTGAAATTGTTGTACAAGACAATGGCTTCTGAAGTTGAATGTTTAAGAAGTGCTGTTCACTAATTCATAAAGAATTGGTGGCTATTTGGAGAAGACTAGATGTGAACAACTGAGAAAAATAACTATACAAATACATTCATTGGATTTCAATGAGCAATAGGACATTAACTGCTGTTGATGAAAGAAACGATGGTTTGACAATAAGTGTGGCCACAATTAAAAATCACTTAATAAAGTTTGGGATTATGGAATGTTTTGTCTGCAGAAAGCCACACATTTCATTAATCTCCATTGATATTGTAGGGTGTTTGAAGACCCAACAATATATTTAGCAAATGACAAGTAAATTTTCATGATTAGTCAATTATCTTTTGGAATACTTCTGTCAAATAACTTCAAGGAGGTTCTGGTTTCAGTCAATAAGGTTTGAGTGAATTACAAACACATGACTGTAAAGTAAACACTGTAATAATTGTGGTAGAAATGTATGCAAAGATCACAGTAACCTTGTTCAATGCTTCTAATGTGAAAAACAGTTGGAGAAAAGTCAGATTGATTGTAAATTGATTTAAATGATCATAATAAAAATAAAATGAAACCTATGTTTGAATTTTTGAAACTCACAAAATCATTTTTTTTATATTAACCTTTTAATTCAGTTTTTCCAAAATAAAACATTATGTATTTTTCATTTTTATTTATCCTATAAAAACCAGAACGAACAGTCAAGACAATATATAATGAGAAAATTAAGAAAGGAATGATAGATCAATAAGATTTCAAATGGGTTGCTTGAAAACCTTATGGTACTAATGCTTTGACTATTCCCCACAGTACCAATGGACAATTATAGAGCAGATAAGCAAGGCATTTTCTAAGCTTTCCTACCTCATTATGTGCCCTAGAAATTTCAACTGTCTCTTTCCGATGTTCAGTATAAGTGTCCTTTATGTATCCATTTTCTTTAAAGCTTTGTTTTTTGTGTTTAATGGCATATCAACTCTTTATGGGCCATTCAATGCCGAAATTTAATTTTCTTGAAGTTTTTGAAGTAATAACAACATATGTTATTCTGCTTTCACAATTGAATACATGGTAGATGACTCAGCTTTTGTATATATACATGTTTGTGTAGATGTAATTATTAGAGATGGTGTGTGTTTTATGTTGGTTTTGTTAAAGTTATATTTTGGAATACATTTTCAGTTAAGAAATTGTAGGATATTATATGGATTAATGTCATGAAAGGGTTCTTTCATGTTGGTTATTTGGTTTTGGTATATCAACCTCTATTGGTTATTTAATGCCAAAATCTAAATATTTTGAATGCAATTGTATGCCTTCAATTACAGATAAAATGTATTGTTGGTCATTTTACTATAAATAGGTATAGTTGGTAATTTTTTTATAGAAAAATCTATTGCTTGTATTTTTATACTTTCATAGTGCTTTTGCTTTTGTTTAGAGGTTCACAGTTTGTCCCTAGCTGGGACCCTAATAGGGGCTACTATGCCAATAAGATGGACTTGAGTACAACAGTAATAAAGAGGTGGCTCCACACTTCTTAAAACCTCCAGTCTCCCAATCAGAGGCCTTGCTGCCAGATGTATTTTATCGTCATACCCAGGACTATTAAAACTTTGTTGTTGCTCACATGTTCAGTCCATGGTATTCTCATCATCCTTCTGTAGAACTAAATTTCTGTTGCATCAAGTTTCTTCATCAGTGAAGAGATTGTTCAGCATTCACTACCATAGAGGAGGACTGATATTACTTATAGTTCAGTACTCAGTAGTCTTTTCTTTGTGTCTAATGAAATTTTCCTGTTTCTTAATACTTTGTTTAGCTTTTGGAAGTCATCTTTCACTATCCCTTTGGATTTCTGTCTTGCACTTTAAAACACTTCCCAGGTATTTAAACTGTTCTAAATGCTTGATTTTGGTATCTCCAATTTGTAATTTGCATGTTGGACTGCTCCTTTTGCTGACAACCATGCACTCTGTCTTCAATTGATGTTTAGTCCTTTCTTCTTGCTTTCCTTCACTACTTTTTGTAGGCACTAAGTCATATTTAAAAATAAGTGTTTTCCACAATATGCCCTAAATCATATGGATTGGTAGTCATAGGATTTTTAGTATGATAATAGCTGAAAGACTGTGTGTATTCAAGAAAATAACATTGCAATGGTTGGCTCAGTTGCCAAGTCTCAAGTCCATCAAAAAACTTATAGCAAAGAGTTGAAATTAATACCCAACACAAACTCCCAAACTAAAATCATCTCACCAATAATATAACAGAATATTAGGAGAATATCTCATTGAAACAGTAAGATATCTAATATATGTGATGTTGTATTAAATTATTTCTTTTACTCTAATCAGTATTAATTGTATCTGCTCTTAAGAGATTTCACTTGTTAAATCCCTGGAGTCTTTACTGAATTGTTGAAAAATCTGACTATGTAATGTTAGTACAATTAAACCGATATATCTAAAAAACATTAAAAATCAAGTATTACAAGTTGATTTGTATTAAAGTAAATAAGTCTCCTTAGTATTACTGGTTATAACATGGTTTTGTAAAAGTTGTAGATTTTCAGCACGTTTTGTTAATCATGTTACAAGTGTTAATACTGTATATTGAAATACAGTGTTTCCTGATTGTGGCAGCATTTAGATGCTTCCTGACTGCCAGCATTTGGGTACTTCCAGCCTTAAAAGGTGAAGGTTCATTCTTTCATTTATCCATTTTGTCTTTGCATGCTTGTTACATAATAGAAATGACAGATAATTAGTGTGTTTAAACTAGTCGACTGGAGCTACATATGACAATATCAAATGTGATAGAAGAGGTTAATTTGAGAAAATTTTAAACTTACTTTATATTTGGATGCTGTGGCCATTGCCAAAGACTTTTCCTCTTCCATTTGCTTAAGTCTGTCTTGTAAAAATCTACAAGAAATCAGGAAAAAGAAGACACTCAGCAAAATAAATGAAACATGTGAACACTAAATCAAAAATCATTTCAGCTCTTTAAGCATAAACAGTTACATAACATTCACTCCTCCCTGGTCTTTTGAATAGTAGTAGATGTTTATCTATTGTTTCCGGTTTAGGAATGGGTTTCATTTCCTTCTAAAGTCTCGTTTTCTTTCACTTTCAGCAGCCAGTAACATATATATACCGAAATAGATAAAAAAAAAATAAAATAAAATAAAGTTTAAAATTTCAATGTCCTTCTCCTTTGTATTCATGTGTAGTTAAATTTACAGAAACTTTAGTCTTAAAGGATGAAATGGGTCACACAAAAAAATTCTGTCCACTTTGTCATTAATGTTCCTAACATTGTTCCGTTATATAAAAAATTCATATATCATTTTCTCCAACAACCAAAGATCAAATTATTATATTTTGGAAATGGGCCATAACAAGAAATTTTTAGCTTCTCTTGCACACTTTGCATGTAAGCACCTTGATTTTTTAAAACAACTATAAATGCTTAAATATTTATATATCAATATGTTTGTACCTTCTTTTCTACCTCCACATGAACAGAAGAGGAGAAAAGTATGTGTTTTTTTTCTTGGAGAGGTAAAATTATTATTTGGATTTTTGCACAAAGTGATGGAACCAGTCTTATTCATTGAAATACCTCGATACAGATCTAAATGGCAGTGATCAAGAATATTCTAATGTCATCTGATATATTCGTTTCATATGGGCTTTTGGGTGTACCAGGACAATTGTCCCTGCTTCCTACTCTCTTAGTAGGCCCACATAAGATGTGCTTAATATAGTCAATTTACTTATAGTCATCAAAACACTTTAACTGTCATGTTATCTTATTACCCATTGATTCATTATTGATTCTATTAGCAGGAAAAGTTTCAGTCTATGTCACTCAATAACAGTAAAATGTCTCAATGCCAAAATGTTGAAAAACAGATATTTTTTCAGCTCCCAAATAGAGAAGAAAGAAGAAAAACAAAATTTTTTTTCCAAGAAACTTTTTCCATAAAGTTATTGAAAATTAAAGAAAAAAATAATGGTGATGTTATTTTTTTAACAAGTAAATAAACTTGTCAAATGATAAACCACTATGTTAAAAACATGGAGGCATGAGATAGCATGACAGTGACATGGAAAATTGATTTGCTGAATTGTGTTTGCATTCCAGCTGAAGCAATTTCTTTTCACTTTAGTATAAAGATTTTACCTGTCCAGTATAAAATTGGTATCTCAATTGTCAATTCTCATAGAGACCAATTAAAACCTATAAATAGTAGGATTTCTGTCTTTACTTTTTTTTTTTTTTTTTTTTTTTTACATATTAATATTAATATTTACATTTAGATTACTGTCCTCATATTTACTGCTATTATCACAATGTTTTGGCTGCTGTGCCCTCAGGTCTTCTTTAGGTGTCTGTTGATCTGGGTAACATTTCTTTATCCAATCAATGAGGGTAGATCGATTTTATTCCACTATGTCGAGGGATATCTCTTATTATTTAGTACCGCTCGGTTATTACTTAACCTGTTTCCACTGAGTCTGTCTGGTCCAAGGATTGAACTCACAATTACTGTTACCAAATTCATGAATCAATGCTTTTTTTATCCATTAAGCTATTGAAAAAGGCCAGAGAGCACAATGACTGAAACTGTGATAATAACAAAGATGAGGGCATGAGTTTGAATGTGAATAATGATTACTCTGGAAATAACTTCCAGAAATGATAACTCTAGGAATAAGTTCTATAACTTCTAGAAATTCAGACAAAAATAAAAATTAGTTTGTAAATTGTAAAGACATATTGCAGACTTTTGGCTTCTGTTAATTTTATACCAATAAAACTAAATGAGAACTGGTTGTAGAGTCATCCAGTTATATATTGTTTTTTTTTTGTTCTAGATTTCAAATTATAAAAAGGTACATAAAAAAACAAAGTGGTAAATATCTGCAAACAGACTAACTTGTTTTCCATAACAAGAGCATCAATATCAAGAATTCTGTTCTCATCTCCTTTGAGGATGAAATTTAATTCGGTGTTGAGTCTTTCATATTTTGTCTTGTAGGCATCTCGTTCTGTTTCTTGCTCTTCCTTCTCATCCAAAACTTGTTGAAGGTCTCGTTCCAACTGTAAATACTGAAGAAAGAATTCATATTAAATTTATTACAACTTTAAGATAAACACTGTGTGTGTGTGTGTGTGTGTGTGTGTGTGTGTGTGTATATATATATATATTGAAGAGTGGAAATTATTTTTTAATAAGATTTCTCAAACATTCAGATGAGTAGGTGAAAATAAATACAATATATTAATTAAAAAATAAACAGAGCGCATACTCAAATACAAGTATCCACTAAAAATAACATTTAACGTAATACAAATTTGTCAGATTAATAAAATAGAAATATACATGGACTATACCACTGTTTTAACAGTAGGTTATTAATATTTTTATTTTACAAGTTTGCTGCATACATGAAACTTAGAATATTTAACTCTGTTATTTTATTACCACCAGCACTTTTGTGCAATTATATATATATATATATATATATATATATATATTCTTGTTTGTGTTTATCATGCAGGTACAGGAACACCATCCACATTAGTGGGCCTCCTTCAAGGTAACTGGTGGCTAGCTTCCTGCATGGAATTTCTCACTCTAGATCTCCAAATGCATCTGTCATGAGGGTAAACTTCCACTCTCTGCAATCATGTTCTGTCAGCTCCCTCCAGGCATTCATTTTCCTTTAACCGGAAAGTCATGGGTGAATTTGTTTTTTTTTTTTTTTTTTTTTTACAAGATTGCCTGTCCTGGTTGTCACCCCAACTCAGACTTTAATGGCAACTGAGGACTCTGCCGTTCATACACTCAGGCATTGTGCTTCGACATTGTCCTCATAAAGGGATCATCTGCTGAACCACACTATTTACCCATAGCTGGGACACTAATAGGTGCTACCACCCTGGGTCAGGGTGGACCTGGGAACAACAGCAATTAAGAGGTGGTTTCATGCACTTCAAAATCTCCAATCTTCCGATCAGAGGTCTTGCTGCTAGATTTATCATCATACCAAGAACTTTATATATATATAATTTTGCTTCCAAAGGAACTTTAGTTAGTCCTTGGTATGTTTAGAGTTGTTTTGAAAGATATTAACATCTTACAAAAATCCTTATGTGCATTAACAAAAGTGTGTCTCTTCTTTGCCAGGAAAGAGACTCTTGAGTTTGTGAATCAACAAAAAAAAAAAAAAGAAATACATTTATAATAAACTAAATGCTCCCCAAATTAGAGAGAGTCACCTAATAATGTGTACCTCTTTCCTTCACTGGATAATGACAGATACACAGATGAAATTATTGCAGGTACATTTCAGGGCTTTCCCCAACCTTTTTTTTTAGTGTGGCTGGAGGAACCTTACAAATTTCAACAAAACACATTTCACACTATTACAAAACCATCTCAGTTTGCACAACACTCTGCTGATGGGCTGGATCCATAGCTCCAAGTGGTTTTCTTCACCCCTGCCTCTACGATGAACCATTAGTACTAGTTTTGAACTGGGATGTGATTTGAAGCAATGATCCATTTTGTTAGGTGATGTGGGACTGTTACCTTACCATTTTTTACCTTACTATTTTTAAGGCTTATACATCTTTTGCAGGTTATTTAAAGTCAGAAAATATTTTTAGAGTGTAAGAATTTTGGGGGGGAGATAATAATGATTTAGTAATACAAGTCTTACTAATTAACCCATAGCTGGAGAGAAGAATTAATGGGTATTTGCACATGCTTACACAGCACCTGGTATTCTCAAGTGGTCACTCATCTAGGTACTGACCAAGCAAGCTCAAAGTTGCCTAACTTTGGTGATCGTATGGGAACTGGTTACATTTTTGACATGCAAACATTTAAAAAAATAGAGGAAAAAAAAAAAAGAAAAAAAAAAAAAAAGAAGGAAAAAAAAAGGAAAAAAAAAAGAAAAAAAAAGAAAAAAAAAAAAGAAAAAAAAAGAGAAAAAAAAAAGAGAAAAAAAAAGAGAAAAAAAAAAGAGAAAAAAAAAGAAAAAAAGAGAAAAAAAAAAAAGAAAAAAAAAAAAGAGAAAAAAAAAAAGAAAAAAAGAGAAAAAAAAAAGAGAAAAAAAAAAGAAAAAAAAGAGAAAAAAAAAAGAGAAAAAAAAAAGAGAAAAAAAAAAGAGAAAAAAAAAAAGAGGAAAAAGAAAAAGAGGAAAAAGAAAAAGAGGAAAAAGAAAAAGAGGAAAAAGAAAAAGAGGAAAAAGAAAAAGAGAAAAAAAAAGAGGAAAAAAAAGAAAAAAGAGGAGAAAAAAGAAAGGAAAAAGAAAAAGGAAAAAAAAAGAAAAGAAAAATGAAATAGAATCTAGCTGTTATTAATCATTACTTTATATTCTTATTTCTTTGCCAAAATTTCTTAGTTAAAACTCATGTGCCTACTAACTTTTTCTTTTTGAGCTTCTAGCTGTTGTACAAGATCTTCCCGTTCATAGGCAGGAAAGTGACGTGTGTTGATGCCTTCATCAGTTGTCCCAACCCTCTGACGGGCAATCTGCTCTCTCAGCAGCTGAAACATAAATAAAAAAAAAGAAAGATTCACTAAGAGAAATGATTAAACATTAAAAACTTAAATTATCAAATTTGATTGATATTTATTATAATATAATTTATTTATATAATGCAGCTATTGATTCGATGTAGTCGTCCCACTTCAAGTCATCTTCTACTGACTTGAAGTGGGACAACTACATCAATTCAATAGCTGCATCTACTGCAAGGAAAGTTGGGTCACTGTGTCATGCCAGAAAATCTTTCTTGTAAGAGGTCCCTTTTGCACATTTAATGAATACAGCTGCTATATCTGGTTTGGTTTATTTTGTTTTACAGCATATCAACACCTTTAATGCCGACAACGTTTTTAGGATAGGTTCATATGAATAGAATATGTATTTGTAAGAGATTCAATAAGAAATCATTTGATAGATTAGTTTTCATTGATATACTTTTGTAAAGAGGGCTTTTGTCAGATGTATTGCTGGTAATATTTTTTTTCAAAAATGTATTGTTGGTATCTATATTTATACTTTCATAGTGTTTTGACCCCTGTTTGGGGGTTAACTATTTGTCCATATCTGGGACCCTAACAGGTGCTACCACCCCATGTCAGGGTGGACTTGGGAACAACAGCAATTAATATGCTCCTCAGAACCTTCCAATCAGAGGCCTTGCTATTGGATATAGTTTAACGTCATACCCAGGATATATCTGGTCTGGTGCCCCTGCTATTCATCTCAAGGTTCTTGACAAAATTTGAAGAAGAATCTGTGATATAATCAATTCTGACTTGTCCTCTTGACTTCAGTGAAGTGATGTGGCTTCCCTCTGTCTTTTCTACAAATATTTTCATGGATAATGGCTCTGACAAGCTTTTTTTTTCCCCTAGTGCCTCAACTACATGAATTTAAGCATGCTACTAGACTGGCATTTAGGTCCCACCGGTTTACTATTGAAATAGCTCAATGCAACTGCCACTTCTACTCCAACAGTTTCTTTTTCTACACTTTCCACCTGTGGAACTCTTCTGTTTCTTTGCTTCCCTGATAAGTACAATCTTCAAAAATTTAAATGCAATGTCAATTGCCATCTGTCATCTTGAATCCCATTCATCTTTTCTCCTTTCCTCAATCATCACTATACTTAGTCTTCCTCTCACTTTCACTCCCTGTAACCCCCCACCCCACTGCTTACTAGTGGCATTCTCACCTTGCTTGGGGTGACATATGAAAATGTCAGAAAGAGTAAGTTTTACCTTGATGTCTCCTTGGGCATCGGCAAGTTTCTGTTTCATGTCTTCTACCTCGAACTGCAAAGATTTGCTTTGGTCCCTTGAGTCACAGAGAAGCTTGCGAATATTCTAGAAAAAAAAGAAAAGAAAAAATTTTTCACTTATATATGTAGATTTAGGTGTACTGTTTATTTTTTTAACACTTTTCAAAATGTATAGATATTGGTAGTTATGAGTTAATCAGTAGGAAGTGCTAGTATGTAAATAAAATAAATATTTACAGCAAGAAAAAATGCAACTGAGAGGATTTCTTGAAAAGCTATTTGTAGGAAAACAATGTAAAAAATTTACAGGTTACTTTTCTATGACTATTATAAGAGTAAACCTGTTAAATTATTAACTTTTTCCTAGTTTAACTTTCATGTTATTTATGTTGCTTTTTTTTTTTTTTAAAGTTAATTGGTCTATTGTAATGAGTGTAAAATAATAATAACTCCCTTCACTCATTTCCTTCAAATTCAGGTGAGCTGAAGAAGAAGAAGAGGGAAAGGAATTTGCAAGCCTATGTAAAATTTTCTTTGGACCAATGAAAACCCTACCTTCACAGAAATTGACCAGCGAGTTGAGAAGAAGAAGGGATGCAATCTGTGAGCTTATATGAAATTGTTTTTGGACTAATGAAAACCTTGCTTTCACAGAAATTAGCCAGAAGGAGGAAATAAATTTGGGAGCCTATGTGAAATTCCTTTTGATATAAAACAAGGAAAAAAATTAAATTAATCAGAGAAGTTATGTGAAAAGTTTTGTTTCAGTTCCTTGTGACAGGAGTTGAAATTCTTGCCAGTGTAAAATTGCTCAACAATTATATTATCGGCTCCTAACCAAGTATGCAGCGCTTCAAAGAATTTTCTCTCAACAATCCAAGAAAGCTCAGTATTCTAAACTATCTCACTTTGTCTATTTTTGGTGAGCAACAAACTCTCTTATCTTTGTTTTAAACATTTTTGAATATTATTTTGTGTCAGATCATTTAATCTGTGGTATGAACATTTTTTCTTCATGACAATACATTAAAATTATGAAATTTAAAAATTTGTTTTATTTTCCTGAAACAAGCTACTGACACAATTCCAAGCATGTAAATTCATAAATAAATTTGTTATTTTTTTTTTTTTTGTTAAAATTACCTGTGTGTTTAGTCGTCATTATCATCCCTTATTCTTGGCATTGGGTAAATCAACTGTTCATTTTAACCCCTAAGTCCCACACCACTATAACTATGACTGTTAATGTCAATTAGAAATAAAGATTAACACTTTGGGCAAGATTTTAATGTGCATCCCTATTTTTGAGAGTTTAATTTTTTTGTGACAGCAAAACCCTTATTGTTCTTGCCTATAAGGGTTTTACCATGAGGTAAAACTATATAGTTATATTTCTCATTTCTCCAATTACTCTCACATCATCACACTGTTTATCATTTATGCTAGTAGTATTAAGCATAACAGTATACAAAGCATAGTCATTGTTATTAAATTTTTACTAGCTTTTCAGTTCTCTGTTGCTTTTTTTTTTTTATCAATTCTCAGACTTTCATTCCATAACTATTAATAGAAATCAAATCAAAAATGGGAAAAAAAAAAAAAAAAAAATTAGCCTTGTAAACTATTCAAAGATACAATAAAAGAATTAGAAAGAAAAAAATATCACAAGTTGATATTTCTTGAAATAAATAATACAATTATTTTAAAATTGTCAAAGTATAAGATTAATTATTAACCCTTTCATTGCTGTGTTTTAAGAAAAATAGGAAATTACCAAATAGTGCAAATAACATTATGATGCTGACATTAATTTCTCTTGAGTGCTACCATTATGGTTTTGACTGGATACTCTGCAGTAAAAATGAAGCTAAATGAAACTCCAACACAATAAAAACTCATTATATGATATATTTTTATTGTGTTGGGAGTGTTACTTAGCTTCATTTCTATCAATGTACATATAAACGTTTTCAAGACATCATGAAAGTAGGTTTTGTAAAGATGTTTAAATATGTCTACAGCAGCAGAAGTGTTAATAGGATTTAAAAAAAAATGAAAAAAAAATGAGGAAATATATCTAGATGAGAAGTTCAATATTAGATTAATCAACTGTAATTTTAAAATTGAATTTTCCCTTAAAAGATAAGAGTTCCTTATACCTAATTTTAGACCAGGTGTTCATTCAATATACTTAGAATACCTAAAAACCCATAGAATAAAAAAAAAATTTAAGAAATGAACAGTTTTATCTGCTCATTAAGCACCTTCAATGAACAAAAAAGCTGTTCTCAGTTTTTGAAAAATTCTGCTTTACAAGTTTCCAAGTTCTTAAAGTTATTGCAAGTACATTGATAGCCTTTTTTTCAGGTGAAACATGACCCCATTTCCAACAACCAATGTTAACTTAACCCACTCTCAAAAATATTTGCTGAGGCTAGCTTGGACACTAGATTATGTAACATTTAACATTGGAATTTATTGGGTTGGCCAAAATATTTGTTCTTTTCTTGTTATTAGATGATATTATGAGTGTTTAGTTTTAACTAACTTCGTTCAAAATGATTGCTTTTGCTTGTATTGCAACAGCTGTTAATATTAATTTAAAAAAATGTATACTAACAAAACTGGTATATTTTTTGTTTATTGATTGTGATGTTGAAAATGGAAGAAAGACCACATTTTGGTATATTAACTTTTTTTTTAAATTTAAGAAAGATTTTAATATAACTGGAATACAAAAAAATAGAAAGAAAAAGATTTTGGCAGTTTATGGAGAAGGTAGTGTGAATAACTGAATACGTCAAAAGTGGTTTGTGAAGGTTCATGGTTGAGATTTCTTGCAAAACAACGCACAATAGCCAGCTAAATCAACTGAAGCTGAAGTCATTATTTGAATTAATACTTTATGATGCAGTAGAGAGCCATCATATTCAAAATTATTGGTTTCAAGTCCTGGGTGGAATAAATGCTGAAAACATTCCCTCACCAAATTTATAGATAAATTGTACAGGTGCATGCTGTAATTTCTTCTTACCAATAAGATAGACCAGACCACTTCTTGGTTTCATCCACCATATTTTTATTCTTATTCATCTTAAAGTCAGAATGCTACAATCATGTGTCTGCATCTCTTTTGTGTATTAATACCATTATTATTTTCTGAACTATTTGCCTTGTTACTGTTGCTTTGCCTAGTTTTGTCTTGCATTTATGTATATATTGTTTGCTTAGTATTATTTTGCTCTGTTCTTTTTTTTTCTTTTGTTATTGATTATTGGAAACTTTGTCAATTCCATTTGTTTGACATTTTTGCCAATTACACTTAACCATGGTCAATTATTCTAAATTGGTCTAAATCAAATGCTGAAACTCATTTTCACTAGCTTGGCTATGTTAGCTGCTTTCATGTGTGACTTCCACACAAATCAAGGAAAAATAAAAATAACCTGCTGGGTTACATTTAAATTTTTTATTTTCTAAACAAATTTTGACATGCAATAAAAGGTGGATATTTTACAACATAGAATATAATAAATCATTTAAATCATTTGGATTCATGCTTATTTAAGTGTGAAAAGAAGTTTCTTAACAAAAACTTCTGTGGGAGACTGCAAAATCACATAGAGTAGTTCTTTGCTGACAAAAAGGAAAAGTTCTGGAATTATGAAGTTGTTTGAAAGATGGAAGAAGATAAACAAAACGGTAAATATTGTGGGTGACAAATTATTTTCCACTATATAATCCCTTTCTCACAGAAGAAACATTGCAAGCCTCTCCCTGCTCTATCATTCTTTCCATGAAAAGTATTCAGATGAACTACATTCCTTAGTTCTACCAGTCCTAACCTTCATGGCCAAGACTCATCATGTGACACACACCTTCATATTACTTTGGTGACGTGTAGATTCAACTTGAGTAGCTTCTTTTCATGAACCACTGCTTTGCAGAACTGACTCCTAAGAGGATGCTTTCCTGATTACTATAATCTTAACCTGTTCAAGTCTAGGATTAACCATTATCTTCCCCACATATATGCATAAACTATGCTTCTTACTCTGTAACTTTCTCGATTGGCTCTCAGCCTTTTACAGGGTGAACAGCATTGTAAAAAAAAAAAAAAAAAAAATATATATATATTTTTTTTTTTTTTACTTAATAAACTTTTAATATCAAGCCAATTCTATCACCCTACGTATTGTCTACACTTTATTTTGTTGGGGATGGGACAGATAAGTAATGTAACACTTTTGCACATGATTACTTAAAACTTAAGCTATGAAAGAATTCTTAATTAATAATTAACATTTATAATGAATATGACACTAATTGTTATAATAATAATTATTATTATAGCACTGCAGTGTAGCTGTACTGGTCCATTTTGGAAAAAATACAAAATTGTCATCTACTAAAAATAAATAACTATAAAAGATACTGATAGCAATATCCCATGGGTGCTGCTCTTTTTGTTTTGATCAGATAATCTGCAGTACAAACTAAGCTAAACGGTGACCTCAACACACAATATAATAAAAATGTGTCATACAAAAAAAGTTGTTTGGTATTTGTGCTGGAAGCTCTAATACAAATATTTCTGAGGAGAGTGCCGAGAACCTGGAAAGAGTCAGATGAGTCTAAATGGTGATTTGGAAGATACGGCAGCTTGGAAAACTAACTGATCGTTCTGATAAGAAAAAATTCCTGAATTTGTTGGTAAGGGTCTCAAACTTAACACAGGGTTCTACATCAAGTGCTTTGACATGGTAGCGTGGTTCTGCATCAAGAGAGTGGCTGCTAGAAGACCCTATGTCTGGTAGCAGGACTCTGCACCATGCCACACAAGCAGGAGAACCCAGTCATTGCTATCAAACAATTTCTGCGACCACATCACCCCTTACATCCGGTCACCTAACTTCCCAGACTGCAACCTCCATTGATTATTATGTGTGGGACGCAGTTGAGCGAGATATCAACAAAACTCCTTCTAACACCAAAGATGAACTGAAGGCAAGCATTATGGCAGCATTCATCAAATTAAACAAGGAAACTGTCTAGAAGAATTGTGGGAGATTCTAAAATAGTCTGGAAGCTGTGGATGAAGCCAATAGCGATTTTATTTAATACATATACTCTTTAGTATTTCAAGGTATTTTTGTGTAATTTTAGTAAATATATATTAAAATGAGATGTCTGTGTTATTTTCGTTTTTACATAATTTAGATGACAATTTATCAATCGCACCCTGTATGTCTACACTAGTTTGGAAATAGCACTATGCCCTAATTAGCTTATAACACAAACAGTAGGGACTGGCATTTCATGGTATCATGAAAATGTGTATACAGTGTAACCCGGATATAAGGGAGATTTTCTCTGGTCCCAAATTAGAGCCATACTTACCTAAACAAAATAGACCAAACCCGGATATAAGAGACTTCTTCTCCGGTCCTGGCAACTCTCTTATATCCGGGTTACACTGTATATGTAGACAGCAGGTAATGTAAGTTTTATAAAAATGTACAAGTACATCCATTGCAGTGAAACTGTTAAAAGTAAGTATTTTCTGTGTTTTTACACTTTGATTTGTATAATTATTTTGATTTTACAGAGATCATTGATATGTTTTTTTTTTTTAAAGTATTGTTAACCAAATACAAGGCCAAAGAGAAACTCAAGGCAGAGGGTTGCAAAGTGAGGTTGTTGTAAGGGTGTATTTTTATAATGTGATATCAAATAAATGCTGATCAAGGGAAACAAACAAAATATTTTAAGTAGAAAAATAAAAAAAAATAATTTCAAAATAAAAATAGTCAAAAGGCTACAAAAGAAGAAGCTTGATTATTTACATTTGGATTAATGTCCTTGTTGTTATTAGTCTGAGTGTAAATAATGATAACCCCTCATCCCTGATATTCAGACAAAGAATTTTGATGTAGCAAAGAACAAAGAATAGAATTAATGCTTTGAGAAAGAGAGACAAAAAAAAAAAAAAAAAAAAAAAAGAAGTCAACTTACCTGTCCATGTCCCTCCTCATGATGCCCACCACCAGAGCCAAAAGAACCCCCCAAATCCTATCGAAAGAAAGAAAGAAAGAGCATAAGAACAGTCCACCAATTAGTTTCTTTAACTTTCTTATATAGAATTATTGTTATAGTCTAAGGATTTCTGAATTTCTGAACTTGCCTTGAGGGTGTATTATTTTCAGAAAAAAAAAAAAAAAAAAAAAAAAAAAAGTTTTATCAACATTTTTTCAATCATGTGGAGCAAATTTTTATGCTTACCTTTGATTTTGAAATAAAATTTCAATTAGGTGAAGTGATATCAAGTTTCTACTTTTGGAACAAGCATTCAACATCTTTTGAATTACTGTTACCTCAAAGCAACACTTGCAGCATGAAAAGAACTTGGAACTATTGAGAACTCACCAATAATCAAAGATTAGTCAATCTTGATGTTTTGGAATAAGTTTATTTTTGCTATAAGTTCTAACAAGTAGAAAACACTATTCATATAAAACAAAGATAGGAAGAGTATTCCATACAAACAAATGCCTGTCCATTAGAGTCACAAAATTCAGTCTAATAATGATTATGCATTTTAGATAAGAAAAATGCTATTTATGCTCTCATATAAATATGTAACCGCTAAAAATATCAAAGTTTTGTTTCTGTGGAAGGAGTAATTTTAAGAAACTTTTTTTTTTTTTTTTTTTTTTTTTTTTTACATGAGTATACCCTAATTAAGTTTTGATAGCTCAATTTAAAATTTGGGGATAAAAATATTCTTTTGTTTTAGGAAAGTGATTAAACTGGAATATGGAGATAAAAGGTAAATTACAATTTGAAATAACTTTTTGTGAAAAGTTCAAAGAAATTTTCAAAAATAATTTACTGTTACTTTGAGAATGTACTGTCAGCTTTTATAATGAAAGTCAATGTTTTCACAATAAAACAATACTGGTAAAATTTTCAGGATATATTTATATAATAAATATATCAAGTGAGTATTAGCATATATCTATCCTTATTGAAAACTTATTTTCAAAATGTCAATTTTTATTATAGAAAGAGTAGCATAAATTTTTATTTATAAATAAATCCAAATTTATAATTTTTTCATATAGAAATAAATCGAAGACTTAAACCATAGAAACACGTTCGATTAACCTAGTATCCCATATACACAAATAAATTATCTGACATTATGGGCTCCTTGATATTCTATAACCTTCCTTAGTCTTTCAACCATTGATTTTGTTGATTAACAAAATTTTTACTGTTTTAACTTTAACATTATTGATAACAGTTTTTACTGCTTCCCAGTTTCTCACTACTCTTATCACAATTTCCATGGCAAATATTCCGATGAGCTACATTTCTTGATTTCAACAGTTCTTACCTTCACAGACAAAATGCACCATGCCATGTACACTGGAATGAATCATCCCAATTCCTTTTATGTTCCATTAGTAAGAAGGAAATTCCATTTAGACAGCTTCTCAAGAACAACTACTTTATGGAACTGACTCTCAAGAGGATACTTTCCTGACAATCTTAACCCCTTCAAGTTCAGGATTAATCATCATCTCTCCTACATAAACTGCACTCTTACATTCATACAACAATCTCATTCAGTAACCCTCTACTTTGAGTGGTTCTCGGGCCTTGTATTGGGTGAAAATATATATATATATATATATATATATATAAATAAAGGCATCTTTGTTTAAATATTGTTTTCCATTCTTATATACAATTCTTTTAATTTTCCTACTTGGAATATTTGGAGAGCCAGGTGGCGTTCCATTAATCTGATGTCTTTGAAAAGCTTTGTCAAGGTGGGCAATAGTTATGTTTTCAGAATTTGAAGTAGCATTGTTTTGCATAATTTTATTTAAAGTTTCTTAATTATGACCTTACTACTCAAAAACCATCTTGACTAAAGTTAGAATAATTTTATGTACTTATCTTGATATAAACATCAAATTTGAAGGGCCTATACTTTTATTGCCTATAGTAAAAGCCTCCCAAAATAAAACAACAACTTCCTGTTGTCTTCTAACATGGCTGTTTAAAAGCCTTGTTTTTGTCATACAGGAAAATCCAACATGGTGTGTAAACAAAATATTTGCCGAAAAATCTCATTCGTCAGTAACATTATAAACACCTCATAGAATGTAAAGTTCTTAAAGCAAACCCATACCAAACCGTTTTCTTGAATCTTTGATGACTTGGCTGTCCGAAAATACAACATCAAGATGAAATAATGGAAACTGACCATGAAAAACACAATTATGTGCAACAAGTTTTCGATCAATCAGTAAACTTCTGGACCTTTTCAGACGATGTTATAGGATCCAGACGGCTATTGTTTGCACATGGAATTATTCACTGGTAATTAATCTTCAATTTGGCTGTGGAAAATGTCACCCAGTGGTTAGCATTAAGAAATTATGCACAATTTTCTGAAAAAAATCATAGTTTTTTTATGAAAAAATATTTATTTTCACTTCAAAATAATATCAATGAAACTTCATCCCTTTCTCTTTCAATATCTAAACTGAGTGGATACCAATTTAAAATAAAATTTAGTTAACTTATAATTTATGGAGAAAGATAAAAATTACATGGCATTTAAAACACATCAAATTATTAATTTGAAAAGTTTTGGCTTTTAAGCATCTATATATTAATATGCTTGTACCTATATGGTGTGTGCCACACTGAGAGGGAAACAAAAAGAGAGAGGGACAGAGAGACAAAAAGAGAGTATGACAGAGAAACAAAAAAAGAGTATCACAGAGAGGGACAGAGAGACAAAAAGAGAGTATCACAGAGAGGGACTGGGAGGTGGTTATTTTAGACAAAAGCTGTTTGTAGTGAAGGCTTAAATCACGTTTTGTGACCTCACAATCTGTTCAGGACAATTTCATCCCAGAATTACAAATGACCTTTTGAAATGAAAATCTTTAATAATTATAATCATTCTGTAACATAATCAAAATAGATAATGATAAAAAATCTTATTAAACCCAGGTGTGTTGAGCATCCGAGAGAGAAACAAAAAGAGAGAAGGACATAGAGTGACAAAAAGTGAGTGTGACACACAGAGAGAGATTGGGGGGTGGTTAACTTAGGTAAAGGCAGTTTTTTGTAGTGAAGGTTTAAATCATGTTTCATGACCTAATGATCTGTTGAGGATATTTCAGTATTTTTAAGAGACTATTTTTTTTTTTTTTTTTTATAACTAACTGGGAATAGTCATGGCCTAAAAAAATTATTAGTAAATCCATATAATTTACATTGGTCCTGCTTAGAAATTTTATAACCCTCAAGTAAGATACATTCAAATAGAGCCAAGCATTTTTCTGTTAAACAATATATTCTTGTGTTTAATACTATGTCTATATACAAAAGGCAACATATTAAGTCGTCAGTCTGAGTAAAAGTTCAAGCTGAAGTAGTAAAAGGAGTAATTAAGAAATCTTATGTCTAGTCTATTTCCTGTTGCATGAAAACTGTCTTCATAAGAAGAAACTATTTTTTTAAAACACCTAAACAATTTCTGGAATATAAAAATTTTGTATTTACACTTTATATGTTTTCTTTTTCTTTCCTTTTTCTGTGGACGAGTTGGATATTTTTACAAGGACAACTTACACCCCCTCAACCTTCCACAAGTTAAACAAAAATTCATATTAAAATAAAAAGCAGCAAATGCCACAGTTGCTGTTTAAATAGGTTCTTGCTGAAAAAAAAAATCATTGGACAATTAAGGAATCAGAGGGAAAAACCGCAACAATGGGCTTAAATGTATATTCATGAGTATTTCTAGGTTTAATTCTTTTTTGCAAGTATTGCTGTGAAGTAACAATAAAAACAGGTTATAAGGAATTAAAATATTCTGCCACTCCAAGTTATCGGTACATCTTTATTCAAGTAATTTTTAAAGAGATTTTTCAAAGAAAAGAGTAAAATAAATAGAATATTATTTAAAGTGGAGACAACCTTTCCAGCCAATTGCCGCTTAAGAGTCTGGTAGCGTTCCTGCAACTGCTCAGCCATCAACTTGAATTGATCTCGTTCGCTTCGACATTGGTCCATTTCTCGGCTCAGTATGAGAAGAGCCTCACATTTACTGTCAAGTTTTCTCCGACATGCTTGATGCTGAAAGAGAGATTAATAAAAAAAAACATGATTGATTGAATGATTGATTTGTTTCAGGGCATATCAACTACTTCATGGAATTTGAATTTAATTTTCTTGGGAGATTTCAAGTAATAAAAATTTGATATACATTATTCTGCTTTCACAATTGAATGCATGGTAGATGATACTCAGCTTCTGTACATATACATGTTTATGTGGACATATTTACTAGAGGCAGTGCATGTTATGTTGTAGTTTTGTTGAAGTTATATTTTGGAATAGCGTTTGATTTAAGAAATTGGAGGATATTATATGAACTAATGTCACGAAAGAGTTCTTTCATGTTTGGTAGTATCAACCCCTAAGGGTTATTTAATGCTGAAATCTAAATATTTTTATGTAATTTTATGTTTTCAACTACAGATATTTTGTACATAATTTTATACTTTCAAAGTGAGGGTATGTTTTTTAGATATATATTTTGTAGATGATAAAATATATTATTGATAATTTTACTAGAAAAATGTATTGTTGGTCATTTTATTATAAAAATGTACTGTTGATTTTTGTTTGGGGGTTTCACTATTTGCCCATAGGTGGGACCCTAACAGGGTGGACCTGGGGATGACAGAGGTGGTTCCACACTCTTCAAAACCTCCAATTTTCTGATCAGAGACCTTGTTGCCTGATGTAGTTTATTGTTAAACCTAGGACGAAATAAAAAAACAAAACAAAAAGTAAGTTTTTCTGTTTCCTAAATTTTTTTATAGAAGATAACATTTAGTAACCAATGTAATTATATGAGGATTCAAGCAGGGAGTCCATGATCATCTGGTGTCAGATTGTTAATAGCAATCCCTTTTGAAATTTTTTTTTTTTTCTTTAAGACCAGTGAATCTGTAATTGCAACACAGATCTTTTCATGCTCATTTCATGTTATGTGAGAATGATGTGGTTCCAGATAGAGAACTGATACTGCTATGGGTTGAAAATGCCAGGGCCACAAGTTTAATGCTTAAAAGAAAAGCACCTGGAAGAGCTAGAGCACTGATACTCCAGAAAATGTTCAGGCTGTGAGAGAGTGTTGTGCAATTTCTTACACACTCAGCCTGTAAACATGCTTCTGTTTTGGGATTGAAGAAGAATTTTACACAATGATCTGAAGTTCCATTCATAGAAATTTATGGGTGTTCAGGAACTGCATTAACATATCTGGGAAAATTTCATGGCATGCTGTGATGATATCCTTCAAAATGTTCCTACAAATGCTGTTCTTCTCACAAATGTGTCAATAAGTAGAATTTTTGCTACTTGGTGGAAAATAACCCTAACCCTGCCAAACAAGTGACTGTGTGGTGTGCAGTTGCAAAATTTGATGTATGTGGTTCTTTCTTTTTTGAGGTGGGAGACCACTTGCTTACAGTAACATCTGACCGGTATGTGAAAAGGCTGCAGACTTTTCTGGAACCAAAACTCAGAATCTTTGGGAGTCTGGATGTGTGGTTTCAACAAGATGTAGTCACTGCCCACACAGCAAGAAGATCAATGGAAGCTTTGAGAGACATGTTTTCCAGACCATTTGATTGCCTTATGCAATAATGCTTGCTCCCTGCAATTATTTTCTTTGGGGTAACTTGAAAGCTGAGGTCTACAACCAACAACCACTGAAGAATTAAAGGAGGTTATTTGCCAAAAAGTGTCAGAAACACTGCCAGAAATTACTCTTAGAGTGATGGAAATTATATACAACAATGTCTGGTGAATAGAGGCCACCATTTGAGCGATGTCATTTTTAAAACGAAATGAATAAAAACTATTATTGAAAGTGGAGATAACCTTTCCAGTCAATTGCCATTTAAGAGTCTGGTAATGTATAGAAGTCACCATTTCAAGGATGTCACTTAAAACCAAATGAATAAAAACTGTAGGCCTTTGTTTAAACAACAGTGAAACATTTTTTTTTAATACCAGTTACCTTAGTCTTTTTGTCAACCATTTAAATGTGAGAGGTATTTCTACAGCACCTTGTAGAAGACTGTTGCCATAAAGAGATATACCTGGCCTTCATTGATACTGAAGCATTTAGCACATGAAAAAGTACCCCTATATGAAAAAACACGACCCAGTGTTTCTCCGCAGAATGTTGCCTAAATCACAAACAGACTGTTGTTTTCCTACAGTGCATTCTGGTACATTCTCTAGGACAATACTATACCTTGCCACTCACCTTATTTGGGAGAAAGTAATACTCCTTGATTCAGGCACCCTTCTTCCATGATGTGTTTATTGAAACATACTTTGAGCAATGGATGTTTGTTAACATAGGTGACACAGACCTATATGCAACAAGAATCAATGTAATCTTCTCTTCAGTTTCATTAAAGCTCAGTAATTTGTGCCACAATATCCACTCTGTTGGCTCATACTTGGAAGGAAAGTCTCTTTACTTTTCATATTGATAAATAATATCCAGCCATTGGTTTTTCAGTAATTAGAGATTTTCTTTTCCTCCTGCCAATAAGTAGTAAGCACAACTGAACAGGAGTATTTTACAAATTATGCTATTTTGAAAATTCTTTGACTTAATCTTCTGAACACAACAATTTAAACTTTATTGAAGTCACTCATATGTTCCTTTGTGCTTATAACTGTGATATTCAGTACATCAAAAGGAATTATTTGACGCTGGTTTACCTTATTATGTTTAACTGACATGAAAAGTTATGTGACAGTAGCTGTCATTCTTATAAAATTTTGATACATCAGTGTGAGTGGTGTGTATATATATATATATATATATATATATATATATATACACACACACACACACACACAAGATCCAGATATAAATAAAATATATTTGTAAAGACAATATAAGTAAAAGACAAAACTTTTTTTTTACCAATGTGTTTCATCCCCTGAAAACTATATTATTCCTCCACTTTACTTCTGTGTATACAATAAAAATTACAAAATAAAATCTCTACATTTACCTTGATAAAGTTTCTCAGGGGATGAAACACATTTATAAACAAGTTTTCTTTTTGTCTTTTACTTTCATTAAAAAAAGAAATATATATTTTTTTTTCCTCACTGGTAGTTCAACAATGAGTTTCATGCACAACATAATCGTCAGGTGCTGAGTAAGCCTGACTGTTATTTTACATCAAGCACTGTCTTATTAACACCAGCTCTCAATGTGCAATATATAGTTGTTAAATCCTTGAAGTCCTGTTCCCAGAATCACATTATCCCTTGGTACATTTCTTGGCACATCCCTACGATTAAGTATTGTAATTTGGTCAATATTGAAAGAGCATTACCTAGAGATGAAATCTTGTATTACTCCAACTTAGTCAATTCTGTAAGAATTCAGTATTAATCACTGTGGGGCATTGTCTGGTCTACACTATCTTTTCTTGATAAATTCCTTTTTTCGAGATATCTATCCAAATGTGACTTTTTTTTAGCAGCAGAACCAATGCTAAGAATTTAGCATATCTAATTTTCTGATTAAAAGAAAGTTTGCCATTTCTGTTACAACAGATAAACATTAATTTATCTGATTACAGTTTGTCAGATACTGATAAGTTTGTCTTGTCCTGCAGTTTGGACTTCTGTATCCTTCCTAATATGATTGATGGAATCGAAGTCTTTAGCGAGTTGAATTATCTCAACTGTCATGGCTCACTAGCAAATACAGAAAATGAACAATGAGACATTAAAAGAACCTAAGAAAAATTTATTCCTTTTATTTGCCTGAAGAAGGCCACAAGACTGGAAACACGTGTAGCAGAAATATGAAGAATAAAATATAATATACATACTAAAACAAATCCACATTATAACAAAAATGTTTGTGTTTTCTCTTTTTTAAAATATACATTTTTCTCTTGGAACAACTATAACCTTTCCCATATATAAGAACAAATGGAATATAATTCCACTGTAGCATTTATTTTTTATAAAACGGCTCAATACAGGGTAGAGCTTAATATTATTTATTATATGAGATTAAAACAAAAACATTTAAAATTGCTACACATTGTTTCAGCACTAAAGTTGTGCTTTACCATCATTTGAAGAGGCA
The DNA here is from genome assembly GCA_963932145.1 of Acanthosepion lycidas. Lineage (NCBI taxonomy): Eukaryota > Metazoa > Mollusca > Cephalopoda > Sepiida > Sepiidae > Acanthosepion > Acanthosepion lycidas. The sequence goes on from OZ010577.1 coordinate 56,806,368, forward strand.
CGACTTTAATGAGATTTTTAAGAGGTTTTGGTTTTAATTGTATAATATATATATATTACACACACACACACACAGGTTGAAAATCCTTTATTCAAAATCTTTGGAATGGGAAGTGCTCTAGTTTTCAGATTTTTTTTTGATTTTGGAATACAAGCTATTTAATTTGTATATAGCATCTAAAAAATGTGTCAGTTTGGTAATGGAACCCAACCATAAACACAATATCCCTTTACATTTCTTAACACAGCTTATACAGATACCCTGAAATTAGTTTTATATAAAATTTAATAAATTTTTTGTGCATACAGATGGATGCAGGTGATGATGCTATTCATGTAATGCTCACATGGATTTTTAAGTGGTGAAATTAAGATTTTGTGTAAAAATAATATTTTGTACTTTCTGCGTGTATACAAAAAACATTATCACTACTTACAAAAACATAAATGCAGGACTTTTGAATATCTTTACTGAGCATGGAAAACCTGGTAAGTCATCCACGAATAAAGGTGTTACTGTGACGATCACTAACAAAAAAAAAAAATGGTAAATTTGCTTTTCAACACTCAAATGGTCGAGCGCTAAATATCTTTTAAAATTTTCCCAAATCATCATAATTCTGTGTAAATGTACATACTGAACTCAAATTAACAATTAAATCATGAATTTTGGGGTTATCGACAAGAAAGTATAATATACATTCTTCTTGTTGACTTCTTGTTGATCATTTGTCCCCCATTACTGCCATAATGTTCAGTAATTTAGTGCTGATGACTTCAATTGGCGTAAGCATAAATTTTGGCCTATTTACTTCTTTGTTTTTGGTAAGTGTAGTTTTATTTATAACAAAAACAAATTAAATAATACAATAGAACTTTTTTTCCGTGTAGTATAGCAATGACAAAAGAACAAATTAATACAATAAAGCTTTTTTTTTAAATTAAAAGTGGACAAATTGAAAAAAAAAAAAAAAAAAAAAAAAAAAAAAAATTAAATAATACAATAAACCCTTATTTCGTTTCTAGCATTTTTTATTTTATTTTGTAATTTTATTTTGTACATAATCATGCTCTTTACAAAGTGTTATGTTTATGGGTTAAGTTTAGCATTAGGTGTTAGGATTAGTAGGGGTTGGGTTAGGTTTCTTTCTGTGTAGAAAAGGGAACAAATTATAAAAAAAAATACATTAAATAATATAATAAACCAAGTTAAGTTTAGAGTTAGGTGTTAGAGTTAGGGATGGGGTTTTCTTTTTGTGTAGGAAAGGGGACAAATTAAAAAAAAAACATTAAATAATACAAGTTTGCGCATTAATTATTGTTTATTTTCAATTTTAAAATGTAAAAAATTCTTTATTGTATTATTTAATTTGTTCTTTTGTCATTGCTATTCTACACAGAAAAAAGGTTTTATTGTATTATTTAATCTGTTTTTGTTTAAAGTTTTCTGTTATAAATAAAACTACACTTATGAAAAAAAAATCATTTTATGATAATGTGTAGTGATTTCAAAAAGAGATATAGCTGTAAAAGAAGTAAATAGGCCAAAATTTATGCTTACACCAATGGATTTGTTTGTTTGTTTGGGTTTTATGGCATATCAACCACTGTGGGTTATTTAATGCCAAATCCAGTTTATATGAATTTTAAATGCCTATTTTGTATGGAATAAAAAATGTATAGCTGGCAACATTGTTTCAAAAAAACAAAAAAAAACAAAAAAATACGTAGAGCTGGCAACATTATTGTTTCAAAAAAACGTAGAGCTGGCAACATTATTGTTTCAAAAACAGAGCTGGCAACATTATTGTTTCAAAAACAGAGCTGGCAACATTATTTTTCTGAAAACATTATCTGAGACCTTGCTGTTGGATGCAGTTTATCGCCGTACCCAGGACGCGGATGTAGTTTACCGTCATACCCAGGACGCGGATGTAGTTTACCGTCATACCCAGGACTTCTTACACCAATGGAAGCACTCAGCACTAAATTACTGAACATTATGGCAGTAATGGGGGATGAATGACCAACAAGAAGTCTAATTTTTTCTTGTCGATAACTTCAAAACGGTAGGTTTTTCTTAATTTAATTGTCAATTCGAGTTCAGCATGTACATTTACACGGAATTATGACGATTTTGGAAAATTTTAAGAGATATTTTGCACATGGGTGTTTGGGCGTTAAAAAGCAAATTTACCCAAAAAACTATTGCAAATGTAGGTGACTGAAAATTTCCATTTGTTGCTAGTCATGTCAGCACCTAAAAAATGTTCGGATAAAGGATACTCAATGTGTGTGTGTGTGTATATATATATATACATATATATATATATATATATATATATATATATATATGTTTAATGTAGTGGTTATCAGCATAGGAAATGGAATTGACATGCCTATCTAAATATTTTTGGCATTTAAAAAAAACAACTAAAACAGCAAAATGGAAAATAAATAAAACAAGAACTTGTAGAACCTGGGGTGACCATGCCCTTTATGCCTACATGAAAAACTACACATTATCAAGTTTCTAAAAGCAAAAATCTATTAAATTAAAGAAATGAAGTAACAGATTTTTTACAGACACCACCAGATATTTGCATTAAAAAAAATTTGTATTTTATAAATGGATAGGAAAAAAAAATTCACAAGAAAAATTAAATCTTATATATATATATATATATATATATATATATAACTCCACAATACCATATATAATAATTACACAAGACCATATAAAATGTATTAGCAAATTCAATTAAAACTATAGGTTTAAAAATACAATCCAATCCTAATCTTAGCATCCCTTTAAAAAATCATCAACAAAAACAAATAAACACCAAAAGACTGTAACAAGAAGATCAATTTGCATGAGTTTTAGCAGATAATAATAAAAACAACAAAGCCTGATAAAAATAGCCATTGTAACCAGACAAAAATCCATCAACCCAACCTTACACGACTCCAAAAACTTGACATATAATAAAATATTCCCACTTTCATCAAAGCAGAGAACCTTTGATAATGAAAAACAAACTCCAGATTACACCTACATTTCCAAACTATAAATGAGTAAAACATTTCCTCTACTGAGTTATTTCAAACATCACTTGAGAATGAAATGGTCATCTAAAGTTAAGGTTTAATATTGTAATTAAACTTTAACACTTGTGGACCAGTTTTGAAACAGTAATTTTTGTGTTGTGATGGAATCATATTTTTAAAAAATAATAATAATTTTAACCTCTATTTCTGTATCAAGCACTGTTTTTTAAAAATGAAAACAAAAATAATAAAGAACTTTGCATCATCAATGTGTTCTTTCCTATTACATCAATATATACACGCACACACACGTCTTTTTCTGTCTTTTTGTCTGTTTTCTCTCAATCTTTGATGAAGCTTTAATAAAAGTGAAACATCGATATATGTTTCCTATTTGTTCTTTACTTTATCATTCTGTTAGATTCCAATCCATATTTGATCTTTAACTTACATATATCATGTGAATGAATGAATGAATGAATGAATGAAAGACAAGTATACCTTATTTTGTAATTTTTTTTTTTTTTAATGATATACATTCTATACTTGTCAACAATCTTTAGAGGGTAATGTACAAAGTTTTTTTTAATACACCTAACTGTTGGCTTTAAGACATTAACTTGTTTTCACACAGATTATAAAACAAGTACACCAAAGCTAATTAGTAGTGCCAGTAACTTCTTGGTAAGACAAATTAGCATTTTAATGAATAAAGAGAGAGACTAATGATGATAATGCTGGTAGTGGATTGCACTGGGCTAAATGTTATCAAATAAAGCTTCTTTTTTATTTGGTTTGCTTAGCCTCAAATAATAATTACAATTCAATGTGCAGGTGTTTGTAGATCAAAGCTTGCATTCATCAAAGAGTTGCTAAATGAAGGGTTGGCATAATAAAGGAAATGATGCACATTAACCATAACCAATTAGCAAGAAAAATGGAAAGAAACAAAGAGGCAAAATAAGATAAAAACAGAAAAAAAGAAAAGAAAAAAGTAAACATTGTTTATCTTTATGAAGAAAATCTTTTGTTATTCTTTTTTTTTTTTTTTTTGTGGTGTTGTCTTTTCTTTGTAAAAACATCAATTTTGAACAATATTAGTAAAAGCAAATTACTATGAGAATGTTAATATATTTTCACTTTTAATCTTGTGGTCATTTAGTTAGGATGTGTGAATAGTGTAGCACTTATCAGGATAGGAAATAGAATTGGCATGCTGAATTCAAATTCTATCTGAGACTGTTGCATCCACTTTCACACAAATACTCTAGGAAAAGTATGAATCTATTTTCTCTGCCCCAGCTAAGAGTTAATAGTACGGCAAACAGTCTAGAAGGAAAACTATAAATTTAAAACTGGTTGGGCATGGGACACAGTAGGTTTTTATGGGATGGAGTGGTTACTCCATCCCCAAAACCTACTTGCTATGGAAACTATCACAGCTACACCTAACATGGTGTGGCCCTCTACTCAACTGGGAATCTACAGGATAGTATAACATCTAATTATAATGATGTACATTATGTAAGATGGTGCTGAAAAGTTCTTAGCCTAACCTACTTCCCAAAATCTGATCAAATGATCATACATCAGATTTCTTTGAAAGGACTTCTTGACTGAGCCAAGAACTTTTCAGCACTTGTGTGTGTATGTGCTGTATTTGGGAAGCAGTTTCCAATTTATGCATGTTTGGATCTTTTTTTCTGTTTTCCAGGGAGAGTTTGAACAAACTGTCCAATGGCTTCTGAGTGCTTTCAAATAATTTTTTATAGCCTGATAAGGTTGTGTTTATAGGTATGAAATTAAGCTATTATTTGATAAAGGGCAAGACAGAGTGCATGATAATATAGTGAACTCAATGCATACCAGGGTCATGCTGTCAAGGTTGATAGTGCCTACCCTGAATAAAATAGATCAATAGTGACATTTTCCTTTTGTGGCACAATATGCACCAAATCCAACAAAATTATGAAGGTTATTCTAATTATTATGTATAACATGCAAAATATTTTATTTTTTGTAGATTTACTACATAAAAGGTCACAAGCTGCCTACCCCGAGTAATTACTAATGGCATGTGCCTAATGCATACCCATCAACCCACTTATCAATCTACAAAGAATATTTTGATAGCCCCAAAATGAAAGTCTTCAGAAACCATTGAGTAGTTTATATTGAAACTCATCCTAGAAACCAGAAAAATGGTCTGAACCAAAGAAAAAAGAATACATTAAAAATTTTAAAAACAAACATTTTTGTTGGTCTCTCTCTCATATATATATATATATATATATATATATATATATATATATATATATGTGTGTGTGTGAGTGTATTTTAATTGCTTCCTATATATGCATTTAACAACTCTTAAATTATACAGTGAAACTGTGGACTGATTATAATTGTTAAAGCAAGATGACGCCTATAACATTAAGATGATGCCTATAACACATTACAGGCATCACCTTAATGTCAGATTATAAGTAAAATCCATTAATTCTTTAGAAATTACTTTGTTTATATTTTGGATAAAAAAAATTTAAGTCTATATACCAAGTCTTACTGATAAGCCTACATTAAACTTATATATTTTCAATATAAAATGGTCTGTCAGAATCACATCAGAACAAGTCACCATAAATATATGTTATGCTTTTTTAAGTGATAAACTCAACTATTAAATAATTAATGAAAATAAAGTTACATCTTAGAAATAAAAAATGTTTTCCTTTTTATCTGTTAATAACGAATATATTTATTTAAGAGGAAGACATGTTTTAACAAAATTTAGTTTTCTGATTTTGAGTACAGGTGTTATATGTATTTATTTACATACATAGATGGGAGTTTATGTACTTAAAAATATAATCACTTAATATTTTTTATTAAAAGATATTTATTTTAGAAAGGTTAAAATGTGTGGCTGTCAAGTGATAATTAAAACCTTAATAACTGTAAGGACTTATATCAATACACTGTCATTTTTGGCAACATGGGTAAACTAGACTACAATAAAATATTTGACATTATTACAGGAATATATAAACATTTTCTTGAATTTAAAAGAGAGAAAACTTATTCACATGCACCTTATTTTATAAGAGTTTGATTAATATTTTAATGATAGTGTTACTTTTAACAATATAAAAATTGTTTACTAATTTCTTTATTTCAGTTTTTCTCCGAGTTAATGTACGAAAAAGTTTTTATATAGGTGGAGGATTTAAAACAGGTTTTTTCTAAGGGAATTAGTACAATGCAATTTTAGTTGTAGATTACTGTGTAAAATCATTCTGCAAACCTTACCAACATTATGGCCGTAGTATCTCTTTTATAGAATACATGTAAATCTTCATTTATTCTCCCGTGTACTTAGACCTGTGTCATAAAACTAACCATCAAATATTTCAAATATATACATACCTCTAAAGTACTTCTTATTATATCTCCAAGTGCGGTGTGCATTCTACTTTGACAAACTTTTTTTTTTTTTTCAAACAGTATAAAAATCCAAAAGGAGAACCTTGAGTAAATTAAGGTCAAATTGGAATCCAACAAAGGGTACACGAAACAATAAGGAATAGTTCAGGGTATAAAAAATATTAAAAACAACTTTGTTTTTAACTGGAATTTAAATCAGAGTATTTCAACTTCCACGAGAATTTAAAATTTGCATTTCTGAAATGTACAGAATTTAAAATTTGCATTTCTGAAATGTACTTGAAAATAGAGGTGAGTTATTTTAACAGTTTGGTCACAGCTGTTGTAGTTCGCGTGATAATTGTAGAACAAGAAATCTGTTTAACAAAACACAACAACTCTTGACTGTGGGTATGAACAAATAAACAAACATGTTTTTAGATTTCCAATTATTGATTTTTCATTTTATGGAAAGTAAGAGGAACTATAATACATATTTCTGTATTGACAGGAGACATAAGCATTTTCAGCCATCCATTAGGTGATATTGTAGCATTATGCAGCATCCATAGCAAAATAGTTATCCCTCTAGTGAAATGATTACTGTAAATAAGAAGACCAGAATTTTCTCCTAAAATTCTTGGTAGAATGAGAGTAGAGTAAATGATAGCAAATCTCCTTATTTTAAAGTGCTTTTCTTTGCATTCCAAATATGTATTTCCTATACAGCACAATGGACAGCAAATATACCATATAGGTGGATATCATTATTTAGATTTGCTTCAGGAGCATAGCCTAAAATAAAGAAGAGCTTTAAAAACTTTTTGCTAAGGAAAACTTATAATATCAGGACTTCACAGTATTTTGATGCCCATGGATAACAGGTAATAATTTTTAAATATAAAATTAATGTTAAAATAGAAATTCCTATTTGAAAAAGTGTTATGTTTTGTAAAACATTTATGATATAGGTTAACCTACATCACTCTGTATGTGACTTCATTTGTTGTACAAAAAGTTTATCCTGCCATTGAAGGTGACGGATCCCTAAACAATAGTGTATTTGAATTTAATAGTTTTGTTGTCATATACTGCTATTAACAATAAGGATATTTGGAAAAGAATGCAGTAGAAAAGGAAATAATATTAATAATGCAGAGTGCTAAAGTTTAACTGACATGTAAGGATACAGAAGGTGATTATCTCCCTTTGGTGGAGATAAGTCACATGGGTCTCATGACAACCATTTAGTGACATCACTTCAAACAGTGACAAGGGTTGCCAGTCATTCGGGTTGTTTACAGCAGCCAAACAGAGTGGTTGCCTTTTTAGCCTGGGCCAACAGGTCTGGGCTGAGGTTAAATCTGTCTCCCCTAGCAGCTTAAAAGTACTTTGTGCCGTTTCCCTTTGGGAATATGTCCTTCCCTGGGACATAGTAGATGAATCCAACACATTTGAATATGGAGTCCTAAACATGACTTCTCCAGAAGCACTGAAGTATCTCTATATCATATGCAAGACCCATCCTTTTTGTTTCATGTGATATATTATTCTACGTGTGGGGCATGTGTATATATGTATGTATAGTTTTGTGTATGTCTTAATGATACAAGAGTCTCTCCAAGAACAAAGCATGCTTTTGATTCTTTTTCCTTTTAGCCATTCCATCCGTGAACTGCAGTGTTATTATATCATGGATATAATAATGCCCATAATGGGGGAAATATAAATGAGAGAATAAATCTTTCTTTTATATAGCTCACTTCCATTATTGATGTAGGAGGATTTCTCTGAAAGTAATGCCTCCTATTAGGTCAGAAGTGGATGTTGGTACAGTAGTAGAGGGTGAACCTTCATACCAATAATGCATACATTTTTTTTTCCTTTTTATACATAGCAACCAGGTAAAATGACATGAAAATGCATACAAACCAGAAATATGTCATTGAATTCCTTGTTGTGTAAAAGATTGCACCCAATGACATTCATTGTTTACAGAGATCAAACTGTGGATGTGAACATAGGAAGTGGATAATGTGTTTCAGGTAGCCAACTCATGAAATGAAGAGTAAGCACCTTGAAAATGCATAGACAATGATGTTGATTATTTAGAAAATAGTATTTTGTAGCTAAAAACTTGCTCTATCCAATGGTGTTATTGTGCTCCCTGTATCTGTTGTATGTTTATTTGAAACTAGCAGCCATACCCAGCTCGTTGATCAGAAAAAGCATTCCATTAGAATGGAGCAAAAACAGCATCATGTTTTGATGTAATAGAGTCTATCTTCTTCAATTACTTTAAAGTACTTTCATTAAAAAAAAAACATTTTGAATTAATGCAGTTACTGATATAACAGAAGTTGTCTGTATTTATTCAATCAAAGTTAGATGAAGACATGAAGGGGTAAAACCGGCAACAGGAAAACCCACTTCAGACCACAATTATTTTGGAGTTTTTGAAATTCAGTTGTATGCTACCAGGGATGTAAAAGATGATACATTTATAAAGCAATTGTTAAGTTTGATGAAAATTGGTTGAAAGATCAATGAAAAAGAAGAATGAAACCAGTAAAAAAAAAAAAAAAAAAAAAAAAAATCGCCATTTTTCACTATTTATGCAGGTTTTCACTATATGGGTGGACTCAATTGTGAAGTTAAATGACTGTTAAACAATCAACTTATTGTTCGCTGCAATTGAGTGAAGTTTGTATCAGAATGCTTGAAAATTGAGGGAGTTTTTAGTTTAAAATTTGTGTTGAAATAGAGTTTTTGATTTTCGCAGTTTTTCACTAAATGCAGTGGTGTAGAAATAAAAAAGAGGTATCGATGAGCTCTTCTTGATGTAAGTAACCTACATACCGAGTTTGAACAAAATCAGAGGAAAAAGTTGAATTTATCGATTTTTGATCGGCTTTATCGATTATTGATTTTTTAAAAAATTATTGATTTTTATGCTAAGAACCTATCTCTTACATTGTACAACATATATGCCAAATTTGGTCAAAATCAGTTGGATTGGAATTCGAGTGAAAAGGTATCAGACAGACACACAGGCATCTTCTGTTTTATATATATATATATTAGATATATAGATAAATAGGAAACATTACTTTCAGAGCATCCCTCTTATAAAGAAATTAGAACCACGCATTGCTTGGTTTGACAGGGTAATAACTCTGTTTCAAAAGATATTATTAGGTTGGTGCAAAAATAATGTCGTTTTCTCACATATGTGAGAAAACGACATTATTTTTGCACCAACCTAATAGATACCTATAACATCCACACAAGGAATAAATGACTTAATGGGAAACATTTCAGGTTTTGTGAAAGATGTTAAAGCTCCTCCTCCATTACCAGTATAAAAGTGATGAACACTTGACTAAGTCACCTCCAAGAAATTTTGTATATAATATAGTCGTTATTTAAGAAGCTTTAATCGCATACATTACTGGTAGGTCTACTAGAATCAAGTACTTACTATATATTGTGAATGATTTCTAAATTCATAGCTTTATTAATTTGAGTAATACAAAAAGTTAAAGTTCTATCAAATGAATTTATAGACAGAATTTATATGAGATTCATCATATAACTATAAAAAGATTCCAGGCTTATATGAAAACAGTTAACCGTGTTAGATTTCTGTAGATGTTCAATAGTAGTCATGTATTGAATTAGAAAATATACAAAAAAAAAAAAAAAAAAAATGAATTTGAAATATGATGCCTGAAAAGTAACAGAATGGGTTTCACAAACCATTTACTTCAATTCCAAACAACAAACTTAATGGTTTCCCCTTCAAAGTAATCACCCTTGAGTCTAATGCACTTTTCAATCCATCTCTGTCATACCTCATTGCACTTCTGGAAGGATTCTTCTTGGATGCCCCCCTCAGCACTATTGTTACAGCCCTCTTGATGGTCTACATGTCTTCAAAACTGGCATCCATGATGATCCACTTGAGCTTGGGAAAAGAATAAAGTTACATGGAGGAAGATCACGTAAATAGGGAAGTTGTTTCAGTACAGTGATGTTCTTCTCTGCTAGGAACTGCCGGATGCTCAGGGTGTTTGTGAGCAGGTGCATTGTCGTGAAGCAGCCATGATTTGTTCTGCCACAAAAGCATTTGAAAAAGAATGCAATGGTTGCAGAAAACTAAGATTACATTTATATACCCCTAAGGTATCATGTCATAATCTGCTTATCTCCCTTTTGGCCACAGCTCACACAGCACACCCAGTCCTGTTACTTTTTAGAATGACCTTGTAGGTCAACAGTTGATTACAAGTGAATGTTATTTTGTGTTACCTCAGGTCAAAATGAAATGAAAATATATTTTGTTCTTATTGGTTAAGTTTAGGTTAACATCAAATGGGAATCAGCATTTTAGAGATTACAAGTGAGATAGGGAGGTATAAATTTATTTTATCTTTCCTCTTGATGAAGAGGTTGTTTCTGTTGATATCTTTTGTGTAGTACGCTTTTAAATACACAAAAGACAAAAAATAATCTGAATAAAAATACAGGTGAGATTTTACAACAAGAAACTGTTCACATTGCCATTTAAACTTAGAAAAAAATCAACAGGGGTAGCAGATTATATGTAAAAATTTTGTAAGCTTGTCTAATTTCAACAGTAAGAGTGTACTGAATGTATCCAAACAACAACTGTCTGACACTGAGTTGTGTGTTATTTCATGGATTGGAGTCTTGTATTCCTCCATTGTTGATTAAATACAGAATACATTTGCGTAGTTGGAAATATCCAAATTCATTCCTCTATCTTTGAATAAGTTCAATATATACTTAAGGCTAGACTTACTAACCTTGGCATGCACAATCTGGTACTGCTGTTGATTACACACACACACACACACACATATATATATATATATATATATATGGCCTGAAAATTGTGTTTAAGCATGAAACAGACTGTTGCCACTGGGTGTCCACTTTTATATTTACATATGCTCTATCCCTAATATTGATCACTTTCATAAATATAGTATAACTTAAAACTATATTTTCAATTTTTATCATATACATATAGATGTATGTGTGTGTGTGTGTGTGTGTGTGTGTATAATCTTGATAGATCTTTGGAAGAAATGAAGTTCAGGAGAGCATAGATATATATGGGGATAAAAATAAACAAATCACTGAAATATTTTCTTATATTATTAGATATAAAAATTCTTTTATTTAAAGTTAAATACACAATTTTAGTCACACTGATGTAGTACATTAGCCTTAATCTAAAAAGGCTTTTTATTTTTTCATTGGTTACTAAAAAAACAAGTTGTATGGTATTATGCATAGTATAAGGTCCACATTGTATTTTCTTTTATAACAAGCAGCAAGCAGATTTAGTATACCTTTTGTAGTGATTAATAGTGATAGAGTAAGGGAGTTTCAAGGAAGATAGTATAAGAATGAATGTACAAATTTAGTGACAACATTTTTATTGCCTTGGTGAACTAGACAAAAAGAATATAAAAGGAGGTAAATGAAGGTGTCTATACAAAGATGTCCATTTTTGTAAATATCTGTGTATAAAGTCCTATTAAAAGATTTCAAGAGACTTATATAGAGAAGTGTTCCTTGTTGACTTTGTACAATTACGCAGTCAAATAAGTTTAAAGAACTGAATTCTGTGTCATTTCTCTATTGTGTACAATAATGTTAAGTTTGCTAGTGGTTAAAAGTCCCCTTTGCAGAGGGGAAACGGGACATAGCTTATCTCAAAGTAATCTTGTGGCTAAAAGGGAAAGCAGAGAGACTTTATTTGCACTATTTACATGTGAACTATTGTCTTTATCTTTGTTGTTGTTATCAATGTTGTGGCTGTTGTCTTCTCTAGCCTTCCTCAGGTGTATATTGACATGGGTAACCAACAGACTGACCCAAGAGACTGTGTGTTGTAGAGTAGTACTCAGCATACTTCCTTCTCTTCTCTACCCCTGTGACAATGGACTGCTCCTACTTATAAATATGGCAAGTAGCCACATTAGAGTGAGATTTGAGAAGTAGTTGATCTACTCAAGTTTTTCTGTTTGATGTACAAGTATTTAATAAACCTCTCTACTTAGGCTTCTGTTCCTTTGATATTCTCTCAAACTACAACCTTCCTAATTCTCAGCTATTTTGACATTACAACACTCTCCTTTGTTTTTGGTAACACCATCTAGTGGTCATTAGCGGAAGTTCCTTGGTATACAAGTAGGGTAATCCTATAATTTAATAGAGAATAATTAACAACTAGCAGGACCTTTGAAAATCAGGACATAAATTGATCGACATATTTTAATAACAAATGTTATGACGTTTATGAAAAGAACAATTTATCTTTACTGTTCAAGAACTTCACAAGGGACAGTAATCACTGACAAAAAGATATTAGGTTGGTGCAAAGATAATGTCGTTTTATCACATAGTAACATATGTGAGAAAACGACATTATTTTTGCACCAACCTAATATTTCTTTCTTTATTCACCTTTGTTTATTTTAGCTTTTATATTTCACAATGTCATGGTCAAAGGAAATAAAGTAGTTTGTGACTAAGTGTTGGTTGCAGCAGTTTACTCTCGTTTTGTTGAAAGTATGAAGTTTATCATATAATTGAATGGCAAAACTTTACATTTCAACAAACTGACACATAAGCTAACTTACAAGAAACAATGTAGTTTGAAATTGTAATTGTCTAATTTTAATAAGTATTGCACTTATTTATCAACTACAGGAGTGGTAGGTATGAACAAGTGTATATATAATATTTAGACTATCAAATACACCTGAGTAATAACACAGTCACTAAAAAAACATAGTTGGAAAAGGAAAACATTGCTCAGTTAATGAGTGATCTTGCAATTCAATGAAACAGAAAAAATTTTTTTTTTCTAAGTAACAGATATAAAAATGCTAAGAACAGACTAAATTTAATTTTAATTCTTTTTAATTATTATTTTAATTTGTTAACCCATTTAAAATGGTACCTAGTTTTAAAGCGTACATTTTCAGGCATCTATTAAACTTGGTTTCACATTTATAGCATTTATCAGCTGAAATTGCTGCTATGACAGACAGGTAGGTTTACAGATTCTTTGTTTAAAAATATAATTTATTGGTTCGTTTTATTGACAAAACAGTTTTTAGAATGTGAAACAAGTAACTGATTGAAGGAAGGGAGCAAAAAACCTGTTATTTTTTTTTATTTTTTAAGGAAGGTTTTTCAATCTTTTCTCTTTAGGACTTTCTTTGTAGTTAATCAAATTTATAACACATGTATTCTAGAAAATAAATAAACTAGAGCGCATACGGAAGACAAAGTGCGTATTATTTTTTTACCAGATGATGAAACAAATAAAAATTGTTCCACGTTTTAGTAGTAGTTAAAGCTAAATAAAAAGAAAAGAAAAAAAAGCAATAAATTAAATAGATTTTATATGTCTTTTCTTTATTTAAAAATCCGTGTCGATCGTCGACTTATGAAAAATTCCAATGAATCATGCTTGCTTGAATGAGTGTACGACTCTTATGTGTCAAAAAACGAGAGAAAATAGGTTTCAAATTTCAATTCAAGCAAGTTTCAAGGTGTGTATTTTGTTCACATTATTTTCTTAAGGAAAAAGAAACATTGTTCTCTTCACTCCTTAAGTAAATTAATTGAGAACATACAATATTTAATCACAGCTCAGACTGGGGAAAAACAAAACGACATATGTTCGTTTTTAAAAGCTAAACGTGAAAGTTTACTTTAGGCTGAGAAGCAAAGATATTTACATTTCCCTCTTAAATTTTTTTATTTCTAATAATCGATTACATAATCAATAGTTGTCAGCCAAGAATTTTCAAACCAGATTTCTTTTTCGCAAAAAAAGGTTGTCAAAACTCAAAAGAGTGACTAAACAGCTGATATATGTGAAAAAACTAGAAAACAAGACCTGAACACTGACAATTCGTTGAATTCATTTGTGGTGTGGTGGAATGTTTTCTTGCGTTGACATTGTTTTTCTGGCTTTTTGTAATGAATGAAAAAGATATTTTCCCCTCTCTTAGTCTTACCAATTAACCGATATGGGATTTTTAAGTGAAATCATTAGAAAACAAACAAACAAAAAAACAAAACAATATTTGAAATTGATTCCTTCTTTTCCTCCACTCCAAATGCTATAAGAGAGAAAACAAAATAAAAACTAAAAGAAATGAATCTCTCTAAAGAGCTAAACTTAAACATTTTTCTAAACTTCATAATTTGAAATTAGTCACTGTTAATAAAAGTAGCCTATACTAGTTTTGCAACTTGAGTAAAAAAAAAAAAAAAAAAATTAACATTATTAGCTAAAGAAAAAAAAAAAAAAAATTAAAAGTTAACTATTAAAAATAGAGAAAATTAAAGGATTGTTAAGTTTAGCATTTCAAACGATGCCTGTATACCAAACATTAATTTACCTCCCTTACATTTTTCACTAATCTTTTTTGAACTAACCTCATATTCTGAGCCCATGTTTGGATTCTAAATCAGAAATAAAAATGAAAATATCATCCAAAATACCTATAATTTATTTTAACCATTTTTTTTCTGTCAATAAAAAGCAGAAATTAATTTAATTCACGAATATATTTAATTTCAATTTACCTTTTGCGGCCAGTACATTAAGAGAAGCAGGTAAAAGAAAATGTTATTGTTTTCATTTTGGGGAACATAGAATGGGAATCAATAATTCTTGGCGTGAATGAAGTTCGTCAACCGCCCCCCCCAAAAAAAAAACAAAAACTTAAGGGAAATTAATTATTATTTGGTATGTACTATAAAATCATTTGAAACGCTAAAGTAAACTTAACATTATTAACAATATACAAAAAAAAAAATCAAATGCTTTAAAAAGTTTTACAGAAAAAACTCGTTTCAATCTCATGTTTTTTTTTTTTTACGTTGATATTTCACTTTCAGCAATTGTTTCTCTTCCAGTGTTTCAGTTTTGAATGAAAATCTGTTTTTTGATTCTGTGGACGATGAAGAACATTTTTAAATCGGTTAGAAATCAAATAAAAATGCGTAAAGTTTAAAAAAGACACGACAAATAATTTAACGAACCACTATTGATATCGGATTGATTTTTACTTTCACACCATTACTTATCGATCGTGTGTAGTGTACAGACTAGTTTACTACTTTTATTCATTCTTTCGTTCATCTTAAAACGATTTCTTCAGTTCAGTCTAAAAAATAAAAATGCTAATCACATAGAAATTCGAGATTCTTGTTGCTCAATTGTCCGGTACTTCATAAACTCAGCAATAATAAAATGAAATAATAATATTACTAAAGTACTAAACAAATCAACTATAATCACAACTAGTGGCTGTGGTGTTCTGTTTCTTAAACACTCAACTCAAACATTTTTTTTTATTATCATGTTGCAATGCATTTTTTCTGTTTTGATTGATTACAGAGATCTACTTACCTCATTTCGGAGAAGTTCGTACTTCTCCTCTAGACGTTCAAGCTCCATAATTTGATGTTATCACGTAAGGAACCAGGCCACATGGTCGGGTTGTGGCCTCAGAATCAAGGTAGGAACCCAATTGCAAAATAATGCACTGATTAAGTGCACTACATATTTCTCAGGTGTAGATTTTTAAAACAAGCCTTAATAAAGATTAAAGAACGTGGCTGTTATTTACTAAGCAAGCAAAAAATGTATTTATTTATTTTTTTATCCGTCTCTGCTAGCCGGTTGCTTACACAGGAGTTCGATATCGTTATATCTATTTCTGATCATTCCTCCTACTCCTTCGAACTGTTTACCTCCTCCTCCTTTAGCTGCAAGTTCACTATTCACAGCCGCCGACAGCTGCACGCAATAGCAATATGTGAGTTACCTCCCTTTAATCGATAATACCACATGACATTTTTACTTCGCTTTTTTATATTTTCGTTTTTTTTTCGTTTTTATTACATTTAAGTTTCTTTCCTAAGAAAGTAATCACTTGAAGCGGCTTTGAACGCAGGATGATGGTATAATTATGAAAATCCACGACAAATCAAAATCGAATATTTATTTTAAACTTAAAAAAAAAAAATGTTATAAATTTTATTTAATAATCATTTTTACTTAATTAATTAACTAATGAATTGATGATAGTTTATAAATTATATATTTATTTAATGGCCACTCGTATACTAAGGCGGCTAGACAATCCCCGCTGCAGACACCTGCTCAGGCACGTTTGTGTTGTTTCAACAACCATAGAGCCTACACCGTTTATAGGAGAGAGCGCATTATCTGGTATGATCAAGGCCAGTATGCGCAAGCCCTTGGACACGATGCGTTTGAAATCTTAAATCCTTGTGTTTGTGGGGTTCAGCGTACCCGGATTAAAGGAGAATTTAATACGGGATACCCTGCCCACAAAATACAACGCAAATTTCAAGAAGAAACAACACGATAAGGAACGTTTGTAGAAAATAGAACATTGTATATTTATTATCTTGTGAATAGGGTAAAAAAGATTAATGTTTTAGTTAGTTTAAGCAAAATGTGATTTTGATAAAAATGTCTGTGTTCGCTGTCTTTCAACAGAGTAGCAGAGTAATGTCTGTTTCTTTTGTTTTTGTATAGGTGAAAGGGAAAAGGGGTGAACAATTTAAGTTGAAAAAGAGAGTGTGAATGAGGAATAAAAAGATAAAAGGAAAATGTACTTATGAATTGTTTTGGAGTCAGTTGTAAATTTGTTGTTGTTGTTGTTGTTGTTTCCTAACCCAGTTTCGGCTCTTAGTGTCGGGTTGAATCAGTGATGAAATTTACTGTCAGTCTTCCGTGATTTCTGCGCACTTCTGACTGGCGACTGACTTGAAACTCTGTATTTATTGTTGACTTTTTTTTCACACTGGCTCGTTATCTTTTTTTTGGTTTAACAAATCGCCTCCTTTCATTGGTCAGAAAATTAATTTCACACCTTATTGCGAAATCTGTTTTTAATCGTTTTGATCCGATTTTGCGGGTGTGCAAATCTACTTTGTGTTTTTTAGTCACTTGTTGGAATGATATAAGATTTGTATCCTATATGTTGACCAACAAAATTTTTCGGGCAAATCAGAGTCGACCTTTGGCTATTAATACGACCATCAGGAGAATAAGGAAGACGCCACGCTGAGGTGTGGGTGACGCTGCGACGTTTTCCAAAACATCTGAAAACCTGACCGAGAGTAGACTCAAAGGAATCCATTCCTCAACGAAATCTTGACAACTAAATTGTCGTTTTCACGGCAGAATTAAGTCTCATTTTCACTCCGACTATTCACTTAGATGGTAACAAAATAGTCGTTTCCATAACAGAGAGCAAGTACTGTCCTAAAAACAATGCTCTACGTTGAAGACTCTGAACTCTGAAGGCATGAACGGATTCTGTCACGAACTTTGACAACTCAAATCAAATCACAAGAACTATTAAGAATATTCACATACCTTCAAGGTAAATATACCCTTTTAATTGGGTTCGACCTCACTGAAACCATTATTGTACTTTATTCATTGTAATTTGCATTGTTTTGCATACACTGGCATTTTTCATGTGATATCTCATGTTATTTGATTGATATTGATTGTACACTTGATCTTTTCCCCACAACTATCACTGATTGAACATTACTTTAGAAAAAATAAGTTACTTGTCAAGGAATTTATTAAGCCCCTTTTCCAGCGCACAAAGCTCCAAATTTGTGCGTCCCTAATATTTAGTAAAATTTGCTTTCATTATATTCTAATAAAATTGTCTTGGTTTTATATCTCACTGAGTATCTCTCGCCATTTTTCTTACGGTGCACCTTGTTGTTGCTTGATCTCCCAATGAATTTTAACTAAACCCACAAAAATATACATTAATAGTTTTCTTTTTCCCCCTTTTTAAATATTGTCTCCAAAGGCCGATAACAGTAAGAGGTCACCTTTCTGACAAATCGACCATAGAGTGATATGTAAATTATATATTTATAAGATTTAATAAAAATATTTATGTATGAATCTCAAATATTCTTTTTAGAACTTTTAGAATTGTTTTCATTACAGCTGAGGGCATCTAAGAGAGTATCAAACTCAGAAAGCAGACTGAAAAAAAAAAACAAAACATTTTTTTAAAGGATCGCATGTCAAAGAATGGCGGTTAGCAAATTAGCTAGCCGCCATTCTCTTTTTAATCTAAAAAATGAAACCTCTTTTTCAGAGCTTAGATTCTCTCTCTATCTCTATTTCTCTCTCTCACACACACATGCACGTACGTGTTCTGGATATGACTACATCCGGCAGCAAGTCCTCTGATCGGGAGATTAGAGCTTTCAATCTTTAGAGATTAATTGTTGTTGTTCCCAGATCCACCATGACAAAGGGCGATATAGCACTTGTTAGGGACCCATCTATGGGCAAATAGTGAACCACCAAACAAAAACAAAAAACACTATGAAAATATAAAAAATACATTTTTATAGTAAAATTACCAACGATATTTATAGTAAAATTACTAACATTACAATATAGCAAAATGACCAACAATACAATTTTATAGCAAAATGACCAACAATATATTTTATCTATAGTTGAAGGTATACAATTGCGTTTGAAAATATTTAGAATTTGACATTAAATAACCCCTCTCGAACACACACGGTATTGATATTTGCTAAGCTTAGCTTAGTACAGCCTAAAGCCAAATGTGGGTGAGGAAAAGTACAGGGTAGGAAGATTATTACACTAATCTTTTAAGGGGAGAAACAAACACTCTTCACATAAAAGATTAAAACTCATCATTACTCATAACTCCTTAAAACTCTTCAAAATCTTGACTTGCACTTAAATACCAAATGTCCTCACCAGTAGGTATAAAAATTATTTTTTTTATTACTGTTAGTCTTCGGTGTAATAATAAATATTCCTTTTTCTAGTTTTTTGTGCACATTCTTTTGAGAGAAGTGTATTTTTAAGAAAGCCAGACGGTTTTTGCAAAATTTTGTTACACATGTATCTACTTTTAGGTTCAGCCGCTAAAAATTGACAAAATTGTTACGGATTCATTTCGAATTTATGGAAAGTATTTTTTCGTATTTTTGGGCCAATGAGAAACATAGTCTCAAGCCCTTGTAAAAACTTGGATGGGGCCTTCTGTGAACCTTTTTTTTTTTTAATAAATAAAACTCCGGTGAGCATATAAGGAGAACGCATTTGGCATGAAGAAGAAAACACCTACACATTCAGGCGAGAAGGCGCAGAGCTACAAACCAGCTGCAGAGACCCTAATGGATTTTTAAAGTTCACAAGTGAAAATTCTTCTGCGGTTGGACAACAATGAACGAAAAACGATTTAAAATTAATTTTTCCCAAAGCTTCAGTGAAGCACGAACAGAGGGAATATAAAAAAAAAAGACATTTCCAAGGTGTTATGTCTCAGAGACACTCGTAGGACAAGTAAAAGTATTTTTTTCGTTTTTTCTAGAAGGTGGTTGCACCTTTGTTTTAACTGTCTTCTTGAATGTGCTTTCTCTTCCAGACATTTTCAAAATTAAGTCTTTGTTTTTTTTCTAAATTGTAATCCTTTTTCCATTTTCGATGGTAATCTATTTTCGTAATATATCTGAAAATGTTATCCTGCCTTAATTGTATTTATAAGGCGCACAAGAGGAAATTTTTGTGCAAGAGTCTTACTCTTATATGTGATTTTTTTTCTTTTTCTGTATACTGTAATAAATGTTTGTCCTTTAAAATTTTACACGGTGGTTTGAGTCTTGATTCTGCCTTATAACAAGAATTTAGATTTGACAGGGAGTTAAAACTTTATATTGGTGATACATAACTGTTTCAGCCACAAGACAGGCTCTACATATAGGAATTTAAATCAATGTCCATAGTTTAATGAAAGAAGGGCCTTTATTTTCAACCTAATATCTTTATTGCCAATGCACTTAATCTCATCTTTCCCCATTAATCATATAGATCAAACAATATATAGGTAAATTTTCAATAAAAGTTTAGCAAATTGTCAATAAAAATTCAGCTAATTTTACTATCTATCTATCTATCTATCTATCTATCTATCTATCTATCTATCTATCTATCTATCTATCTATCGCTCTTTATGATCTATGTATCTATCTCAATCTGTTCATTATCTATCTATCTATCTATCTATCTATCTATCTATCTATCTATCTATCTATCTATCTATCTATCTATCTATCTATCTGCTTTACCAAATATATGTACATGGACTTAATGGTAACTGCTGTAAGAATGCAGGTATATGCACCTCCCAACATTTCTTTTTGATTTGTGCACCTAAAAGGTGCATATTTTATTAGGTTGGTGCAAAAATAATTTCGTTTTCTCACATAGTAACATATGTTAGAAAACGAAATTATTTTTGCACCAACCTAATAGTTTCCAATACCTCATCCTGAACATCTGGCTGCATAGATTCATCTTTCCAAACATTAAAATAAAATGTAATATATATATATAGATGCTGGTAATTTTTTTAAATAGTAAATTTGGATCCTTTCTCATATGAAAACCGGATTCAAGAGTTCGTCAAAACCTTTTCATTTGCAGAAAGATATCGAAAAGCTGCCTGATAAGTGACAACAGGTCTTTGAAAATAATGGTGAATATATAAGTGAATAAAATATAATTCTACTTTATTTTTTGAAGTAAAGACAAATCTACAAACTTTTGGATATGTTTTACACCCATTAACTCTTTGAGCCCTACTTTCCTGAACAATTTTAATCCTTCCGTCTGAGCTCCTCAGTTAAAATTCGCAAATAATTGGTATGTAATGTTTCCCGGTAGATATAAAAAATAGTTACAAGTGTTTACCCACCGTTTAACCGGTGGCTGGGTATTACGTCATTTTTCTCTACCACCGGTAAAGCGGTGGTCAGGACTCAAAGGGTTAAATCTAGAAAATGAAACGTTTGTTTAAAGGAACAAGCATTAAAGAGGGATTGCTATCCAAAAACACAAGTACATATACCCCCAACAAAATCAAATGGAAAATTATAAAAATAGCAGACCCATACAGTATGAAATGTAAAAAAAAAATTAAAAAAAAAATATATATACAGTAAAAACGTAAAAATTAGCAATAATTAGTTTTAAAAACTCAAAACTTCAACAAGAAATCTGAAATAATAGATAAATGTAGGCATATAAATAAATATTTACTTTGCCAGACTTAAGCATACATGTACCCGCGTATGTGCGTCTGTGTGCACATATGTATGCATATGTATGTCTATATACGCCCGCGAATAGATCTGTACGTGTGCATATACACAGGCGTATAATTACAGACATATAGACAAATTTTAACAATAATAAATAAATTTAATTATAAATCTAACCTCCTACAATTAATTTCTTATGATATCACCAAACAAAATTAAAAAACGAAATAATAGACCAGTGAACATTTATAAATATGTTTATGTATGCATGCCTGTAAAAAAATATTTATTGACTAAGCATTAATACCAATTATTTATGTAAAATAGTAAATAAACCGAATACAATTTCCATAGTAAAAAAAAAAAAAAAAATGTTCATAAATAAAAATAAATAAATAAAAATAGGTCATATGTGTAGAGCCGGAACTAAACCAGACTAAGTGTATTGCAGATAAAAAAAAACACAAAAAAACAAAAAAACCAAGGGCAAAATGATCACGACGCACATCCGTGCAGACAGGCGCAGAAGAAATACAGAAGAAAATTGAAAGACTGTTGGGTCTCAAACTCACACCCGACCTAAAGTGGAACTCGTACATACGATCCATTGCTAAGGATGCAGGTAAAATGGTCGGTTCCCTGTATAGGTTCAGTAAGGACTCCTCCTGAGATCCGGTGAAAAACGGACTACTGTTGTCATATATGGGCGGGTGCTGCCCAGACCTCCCTCTTCAGCCTTGATAGAGTTCAAAAGCGTCCCCGAGCCCTTGTGGGTGATGAATAATTCTCCATTTTCAAACCCCTCTCCCACAGGCGGGATGTGGAAAGCATCTCGCTGCTCTGTCGCTACTTACACGGAAAGTGCTCGGCCTAACTATATTCGCTGGTCCCGATAAGGCAAATCTGCACAACAAAAACACGCCATGCCAATTATATAGAATCAAATCACCCACATTCCCTCCGAATTCCACTCGAGCATCTTCTTTCTGCGAACCACTGTTCTGTAGAACCGACTCCCAACAGGATGTTTCTCGGATCACTACAATCTTAACCTGTTCAAAGCAAGGGTTAACCGCTACCTTCCACTCCTATACACACAAATGGCCTCCAAACGTAACTCTCGGGCCTTGTAAAGGCTGAATCTCGATGTAAGACTTCATTTGAAGTCCTTACGAGAGACGTAACGCGTCACACAAAACCTTTTTCCCACTTTGTCATAGATCTTTCCTCCAAAACTTTTCTTGATATATAAAAATTTAAATATCGTTATCCCATATATATATATATATATATATATATATATATATATATATATATATATATATATATGATTAATATAATTATAACATTTGTCACTTAGCTGATTGTTTTATATATATATATATATATATATATATATATATATATATATATATATATATATATATAATGAATACAGACAAAAACTTTCGTCGTCTGAGGAGCATTATGAAGGTAAATGCAAGTTTTTTAATTTGTAAAAATTATTTATATACAAGAGCAAAAATATTATTGGTTTTTCCAAATGTTATATTTAAGAACGCTCATAAGTATTTATCAGGTTGGTCAAAATGACGGGCAAGCTATGGAGAACGCGAAGTGACGCAATTCATCCACTAACAAACGAAAGTAAGTTCTGATCTTGAAATTTAATTTTTTTTTAATGCAATTAGTAATTAAATTATTTTAGTTTGAGATTAATTCATATGTTATATATTTTAGGTTACATGAGGTTATGAATTTAAGCGTTTCCTTTTAATTTTTAAAATAAGATTTTTATAATCATGTTTGTTGGCTTGGGAAAGTAGTAATTCTTTGAAGAATAGAGATATTTGAAAAAAAAAAAATCCAAGCCGCAGATTTATATTTTGATAAAATTCGATAGTGGCACTCTCGAAATTTTTCTCTCTAAATAAGTTACTTTCTCTTTCAATAAGTGTGGCATTCTTTAGATCAAAGTTGTAATTGAATTTATTGGTATGTATAACTAATACATTTGATAACTTGTTTTGTATAAGGTCCATTTTGTGTTCATAGATACGTTTTTTTTTAAATTCCTTCATGTTTCCCTAATACATTGTGAAGAGCAGTTCTGACTATTTATTTTATATATACTTGCATCAAAATTATTATTGCTAAGGGTATTTTTGGTTCTAGTTATGCATATTATTTTTGGATGTGGTTGTAATTGATGTTGTTTAGATTGGATAAATTATTTTTGATAGTGGATGTTATGGAGTTAGTAGGTAGTATTGTGTCTGTTTTTATCTAGTTTATTGCTGTTAATAATGTTTAACTTGTTTTGTGGTCGTATATTTTTGTAAGCGTTTCTCTTAACATTCTAGATGAAATAATAAAGATATTAAAGGTTTTTGAAAATGTTTTCTAATTATATTTCTTTTTACCTCCCTTGCACGATTTCGTATTGTAGTTATCTCCCTTAGATTATTAACCGATAACTAAGTATTTTTATGAAATAAAATAATTTATAATATAATAATTATCCTTGATTCTCCCTTCGTTCATTACCTCATAAATAATGTACTATTCCGTTTTGATCGTGTGGAAAGACAAAAAAGACATATCAGAGACGCTACATGATTTTTAGTGAATAAAAGGAAGAAAGAAAAACAGAATTGTTTAACGTCTCCTGTTTATACCTTATCAATAATAGACTATTCCATGTTGATTGCTTGAAAAGACAAAATACATATCAAAGATGCTACTTGGTTTCATTGAGAAAATGAAAGAAAAGATAGAAGCGTTTAATGTCTGTTTCAGTTATATGGAAAAAGTTGCCAGTTTCAAAACTTTTCATTTGTATCCTCTTAAAATAACGACCCGCATATTCATATTTAGGATTGTTATTACAATATTTCATTAAAGTTGTTAGGTTCAAATATTTAACGATCTGATAGGGGAATTTCTACGGATATTTTATTGCCGTAGAACTTGCCATAAGATTACTCAATCATTAACTGAAGAATTAAGATTCATCAGAAATTTAAAATAGAGGAAACCGTGAAACAAGTAAGTATTATTTTTTTTACCTATTTTGTGCAACGAGAGTCTTTGGACATTTTCGGATATTTTAATAATTTCTGCTAAAATTCTCAGATGGCTGCCTATTAAAGGTTGGATTGGACCAAATTGTTCGATTTTTCGGCGTAAACGAAAATTTAGTCACAGGTTATGAAATCTTTTGGCATTTTGATAACAAACATGCCGAACTTTCTGCTTTGTTTCGTGTATATTTATTAATTTTAATTTGAATGAATATTTCAAAACGAAATATACAAATGTGAAGACACTGATTATTGTCTTCACATTTGTAGCGAACAAAGATTAAAAGTAAACAGGATAGATAAAATGTAGTAAATATGTTTTTTCCGCAAAGCCAAATATCTAGATTCATTACATTATTTTACAATGATGTTCACCCTGAACAAGACCCGAGAGCCACTCGAAGGAGAGGGTTAAAGAGTAAGAGACACAGTTTATGCTACAGGTGAGGAAGATAACGTTTAACCATAGATTTGTACAGGTTAAGATTGTAGTGATCGGGGAGTCGGTTCCGCAAAGCAGAGGTTCGTGGGAAGAAGTTGCTCGAGTGGAACTTGTATCTCACTAGTTGAATACGAAGGGAATGGCGGTGGCTTGCTACAATGCGCATGGTATGGCGGGTTTTAGTTGTGAAGTTTAGAACTAAGGAATGTAGTTCGTTTGAACACTTTCCAGCGATAGAGTAGCGAATGGTTTGCAACGTTTCGTCTGTGAGAAACAGTTTGTAGAGTAGAAAATAATTGGGTTTAACGGCAAAACCGTGCAAAAATTACTCAAGCCCCCTCAGCACTCTCCCTTCTGGGATCACCTCAGGTACTGGGCAATAAACGAAGCCCCTTACCGAAGGAGAGGTACTGCCTGGGGTGGGGTGGGGTTATTTCAGCTCCCCGAGACTTAGGTTTTAAAATTATTTTATAATAACTATAATAAATAGCGCTACTAGGCCAATCCGCTCTGGATGGAGCGTTTTGGGAATAGTAGTCGTGGCTCGTGGGGGCCACCACAGAATATGTGATCGAGCGGCACTATATCGAGTCTAATTCGCTACCTTTTCGTAGGCCCGTTGGTATGACGTTTCACTGATAACGTAATTGTCCGGGTTTCAGTTCTCGATAGCGGTTGCGCACTGCTGATGAGTCCCAAATATAGGATGAAACGGCCGTCCAGTGCTTTCTGAATTCTGTTGAAGTTTCTTAATTATAATTACTTAATTTTAATTATCTCAAATCCTCCTAATTTCTATCACACAAACACACACACACACACACACACACACATACATATATATATATGTATGTAGTGTATTGGGGCAGCAGATCATTTAAACATATATTGTTCGTATGTTTGCTTTAATTTCGAGTGAAAATAAAGACAAAAATTGTCCAACATTTGGATATATATTTTTATTAAGTTGGTCCTTGATCTAAGCTTTCGGCTTTCGTGAGCCATCTTCAGAGTGGTTATACGGACATTTTATCAAAGATATTCACCATCGAAGATAATATTTTATGTTGACATAGAAGGTTGCTATGCGACGATAACGGTCGCGGAATAGCAGACGCAATTCGTAAGTTCAAGATGCAGTTCTATGATGTCATACCACGCGAGAGGCCGAAATATTAACAACAGAACCATGTGTCTAGATGCAATGTAATGTATTGTGACTAGTTTGAAATGTAATTTTGTTGAGTTTGGGTTATTTGTTTTAATGCTTTGTTTTAATGCTTTGTTTTAATGCTTTGTTTTTTCCAATATCTGAAGATTCTTTTTACTGTGTGTATGTGTGAGTATTATTGTGTTATCATCTAGTATCTGTCTATGACTATGTTTTTCTAGGAAAAGTTGTTTAATAGAACTAAGATGAGAAAAATGACAGGTACGTCTACAAGAAAGCGTGGTTGTAGTAAAACCAATATATGTAGTGGGTTTATTATTGGTATCAGAGATACAATCTCTGAACCGACATGTAAATTGATACACTACATTGATTTTGTAGAGGATGTAGTTGTGTGGTTGTAGGGTTATTAGACTTTGGGGTCAATTGTTTAAAATCTTTTATAACATATGATGAGCTTATTAATGGGTTTAACATGTCTACCTATTATGTTTTTGAGTGTTGTTTCATCATGTTTGTAATTATTATGCATTTGATAATCACCTATGATCTTTTAAAGTTTGTCGGCATTGTTAGCAGTAATAAGTTTATTGGTATGATCTTGAAGTTGGGAAGTGGTGTTTTTGGTTAATGTTTTAAATTTATTATGATCATCCAAAATGGCTTGTAATTTTGAGTGGTACTCATGTTTGTTTAAAATAACGAAAGTATTAGTTTTACCAGCTCGTCGGATAACAATACTATTGTTATTTTTTTAGTTATGTGGCTGCTTTTATTATTTTTATCAACCTGGCTACCTTTATGGAAATATAAAAATCCATAAAAAAGATCATCCCCTTCGACTTATCACAAATATCTATACCAGTATATTATCTTTCAAAAACCCTCAATAAATTAATTGCTCCCTACCTTCCAAGTAAATATTGTATTAACTACTCAAATGAATTTATACAAATTCTTCATGCTGTAAAACCAAACAACCAAATAATCGCATCTTTAAAAGTATAAAATTTATTTACTAATGTCCCCGTTCATGAAACGATTAACATTATTACTCGTAATGTATACAATCATACTTCTCTCACACTTAATATTAAACGCACTATTTAAAAAAAAAATGATTATTAGTATGTACCATTCAAGTACCTTTTCATGACCCCCTAGGTAATATTTATACTCAAATAGACGGTATTGCGATGGGATCTCCTTTAGGCACATTTCGAAAATAAAATAATTAACTGCACTAATAAACCACTTATATATGTAAGATGCATAGATGACATTTTGTGGGCACACGCTATAGCTTATTTAGCTTATAGATAAGTCCAGCATTGTGCGTATTTCGAATTTGAAATGTGGAGTCTGTTTGTTTTGTGGAATAAAAATGATAGAATTATCGGATCCTAATGAGCGATGTTATGCGAAATTCTGGAGTCAGTCAAGTGATATATCACTTGAACATTTATTAATTCATAGACCGTATATATAAATCTCCCCCCCCTCTCTCTCTCTCTCTCTCTCTCTCTCTCTATATATATATATATATATATATATATATATATGTGTGTGTGTGTGTGTGTAGGCATGGGTATGATAAAAATATACATATACGCACATATAAATATTATAAATTATTATGTTGGGATATATAATTATGCATGTCTTTTGTATAGATAAAGCTTACCTTCATATTATTTTTTGTTGAAAATAATGTGTTTTAGTGTTGTTGGAGAATGACCAAAGTGTTTGTTATTTAAATTCTGGAAAATTCTACCCATATTAATTTTGACATTACCTGGTATGGTGGGTTAAACCATTTTATGGTTATGTTTGGGTTGTTTTAGCTTATTTTTATCTTTGTTATTTCATACTACATACTCCAATCTCACATTATGGTTGCTACATTCTAGCGCTTTGTTATATCTACCTTTATTATCATCGAATATTTCTTTGTTACTAGAGTTGGTCAATAATCTATATGGTACCGATTTGTGCAAACTGTCAAGGATCCTTTTATGGTGGTTGGATCTTCTGTCGACGTACCTCTGGTTGTATGACTCCTTGGTGTATGGTTTATATATGCCCTTACTCAGGTCAAATGTAACGTCTAAGAAATTGATCACTTTAGCATTTGTATTGGTGGTAATGTTTAGTTTATATAGTCTTGAAGATTGCAGGACAGCATAAAACTCCGAGTCGTACTATCGATGTTGGATATTATGTATATTCAATAATATATATATATATATATATATATATATATATATAAATATGAAAAGAAAAGCTCAATACATCATTAAAGAGTTTATTTCAAACAGACAACTGCCTCATCAGACCGGAGTTATAAAAAATTTAACTCCAGTCTGATGAGGCTTTAATGATGTATTGACCTTTTCCGTTATCATATTGCTCTGTATTTTGATAATACACTGAGTTCCCTTCTTCTTAATATTTTATATTAAAAAGACTTATTTGGATTATCCTTATTAGTTGATGGTTTATATATATATATATATATATATATATATATATATATATATATATAACGCGTAAGAGAAAGAACAAAAAATGAAGCCGAGGCAACTTATGTTTCATCATAAAAATAAAGGATAATTGCTGACTTTATCATAGTTGGTGTTTACCAAATAAGATGAATTCTCTTAAACATGTTTTGTTAAATGATATGGTCAAGTTCTGTCTGTCAATATTTTTTATTAAACCTTTCAAATTCCCAAATAATTTGTTTTGTTTTATCGGTAATTTAACAAAATTCACATTAACTTTTATTTTTTATTATTTTTCCATAGAACTCCATTCGTTTTCAAGAATTATTCTGTGCGCAGTTATGCAACTGGTTTTCAATTCACACAGAAAATAAATGGCGAAAGATTCGAAAGTTCCCAGGAAAAATAAATATAAAATAAAGGTTGATATGAATTTTGTCAATTATTCCGTTAAATCAAAACAACTTATTCGGAAATTTGAAAGATTAAATAAAAAAAAAATGATAGACAGTGCGGGTCTGCCAAAAACGTGTGCTAGGGAGCGTACTTTAAGCCTATAATCAGTCAATTATGTGCCATGTGTGATACACGCTTAGGCGATCATGTATTTTTCGATACATGACTGACGAGGCAGATTTTTTCCCTCGGTAGGTTACCATTTCTTTCTGCGCTAGACCAGTTATCATCCAAGGCTATAGAACCCGGTGTGTTCTGCAATTTACCCATAGCTGTGGGGAGAAGAAGAGGATTCATACCTTTCCCATGTGTATTAGCACGTAAGAGTGGAATTCGAACTCGGCTCTCCGATTCCTCAATCCGAGCCACTATCCATTACTGCACCGTGCCTCCCTCCCTAACCCAATACAGACAACGATATTCACACATATTTTCTTTTTGCTTTTTCATACGTAGTCGCATGTGGATAAAGTGTCCACCACTGGGACACGTTGGTTTTCATGGTCCTTCTCTCTTGACTTTTGTACTCTCTCTTTCTCTCTCTCTCACACACACGCACACAATAAAATTTGGTTCCTAGATTAATTCTTGCTCATGTTTTAATTATGAATGTACGTTAGCATAAATATATTGGTCAATAATTTAACTGAGAATACGTCTTGATTTAAATTATATTTAAATATAACATTTTATTTTTCGTTTAATTTTCCCCTCGAATGCAATCAACAAATGATTTTGACTTGAAGTATAATTTTAATTTAACTTAGTTTTATAAATCCTTCTTCGGTAATTTATCTGTTATACCAGATAAAGAAATGTTAAAATTTTTTAGCATTGTTCCAATGCTCTTCAAATCTATATTCAAATTAAGCTGCTTCGCGAACTGTATCGCCATATCAAGTAAGTCGGCTCCTTTCAGGTTGTTGTCTGTTTTCTCTTTCGATTTATCCTTCTTGGATTTGGACTTTATGCTCGAAACTGTGGAAAAATAATAGATATATCAAGTTAGTAATCACTAACATAATAGTATAGAATATGTAATACATCAGAACGACTTTGACATTGTCCACATTTAACATAGTTCATTAAATATTAGAGTGTTTTAATTTTTTCTTTTAATCATTTCATCTCAAGTAAGGTAACAAAGCCATTAACATGCAGGAGGTTACTTAGTGTAAAATAATTAAAAACATTATTAATGAGCGAGAACAAAAGAACAGAATTTAAGAGGACAGAAAATAACGATTGACATTGCATTTAAATCTTTAAAAATCAAAGTGTTGTAACCTAGAAAAGGAATAATCACACAAAGGTTGGTAATGAATAATCACCAAAGGTTGGTAATGAACGATAATTCTTAGGACACGAACAACACATATAAGATTCGCCAGCGGCGAGCAGAAGTAGTAATCAACTGCTAGAAGTGAGTCAAGTGAATTCCACAATGAATCTCCAACTGCAAGGATATCTACCAACCGCCTCACATGGTCAGATGTGGCACAAGGCCGAATTTGATGTGTGGTATCCGAGCCCGTAGGCTCGGCCAAAAATTCGTCGTAGACCTCGTATAAAGCGGGGTGAGGTAGCTGTTTCCCTTCGACATATCCTCGTCTGGGGATTTTCTCTGCCGGACGCAGAGTGTTTAACCAGCACAGCTGGAGACGAATCTTCAACTGCAGACCAGCATACAGTATTTACTATTGTATTTATGTGAATGGAGACATACCCATTATCGCCCGTAAGTATGCTATAACAATTTGGAAACAAGAAGCCGGAAGAAAGTTCCATAAGCAAAAAGTTTCGATAGAAGAAACTTTTAACATAGAACTTACGGTTATATCTAGTCATTTCGACTGTAAAACGAGATATTTAAATTCACTTTCGCAACAATACAGGGAAAGGTATGAATCCATCTATTTTTCCGCCAGTTATGAGTTATCTCTTTTATCTGCAGCTAGGTTTAAACAGTAGAGTAGATACGGTTTTCTATATTTGGGTAACAACCAGTCTAGGAGAAGGTAACGGAAAACCACTCAACTATCTTCCTGAAGAAAGCATAGTGATTTACAAATAATAAAGAAAAAGAACTCGTGGAGAGTCTTGGTCACATTGATCCTTCACGCTCAGCGCATTAAAAAAATTGTTGCACAAAGCCAGGCTTGTCACAAAACGAGAACTCGCAATAGTTTAATAGAAGATCATATTAATGCACGACCCCAAGCGAAAAATTATCAAGGTAAAGTTTATAATAGGAAACTGTCCTGGAAGTTTTCCAAGTTTAAAAATGTATTAAACTAGTGTTCGTGTTAAGCTGTAGTGTTTGTGTACGTTTACAAACCAATACTCATTCAATAAATATGTAACTGTAAAATCTGCAAATTTAACCCCGCGTATGAATCCCTGAAAATTGAAATAATTATTCATTTGCTTTGGATCAAACGTGATGACGAGTGTCTGCGATCCGGTACAAAATATATAATTACCTTCATAAGCGTTATTGATAACAAGCATTCCCTAGTAGGCAACAGAACTATCAAGTTCACTTCTAATTCGAACCTTTTCGCTAATTATTAGAATAGAAAACGAGTCAATATTTATTTGTACTAAAGATATACAATTTGACACAAGGGTAGCAAGAGAGGCTGGTCGTCACGATCCGAACTTTAGCTTAGCTAGTCGCAATAGAAGACCTAGTCAAACAGGCTTACTTTACTTTTATCAGGATATGATTGGATTCTTTGGGCGTCAGTTCAGGATGAAGATCTGAACAGATAGAAAGCGTTTGATATCGGTAGATTTCAGCGAAAGGTGAGTAAAAGTCGCAAGTCTGGTTTGCGGGAATTGGGCCAGCCTTGATTTCTTTTTTTAAGTCCCCTATAAACACAGCGGGGCAGATTTCTGACGTATGCCTTCCCTGGTTAGGCTAGACTCTTTTTATTCACCTTGTCAATGTGAGTGATTGCTGTTTCCGGCCTGATCACGACGTTTTCTTTTGTTATGGCCTTTGTCAAGATTCCCAATCTTCCCAGTTTATTTCTAACCCCATTTTTTTTATAACTTTTTGAACCAGGCTTTGATTTTTTTCCCACTACGCGATTTATTTTGTCTCTCCATCGCTTTTAGAGAGAGAGCTTCTTGATTCTGCTTGTCGGCAGAATGCAGCAGCCACTCTTATTTTCCTGTGCGCTGGACGGGTCCTACTAACATAATTTTGTTTTAGTTTGAATGTTTTGTATTATTTTATTTTATTTTTGGCTTTATCACCCACCCTCATTTCATGAAATAGTTTTATATATTTAAAAAAAAAAAAAAAAAAAAAATGGAAAAAAAAAATTAAAAAAAATTGTTCTAATCCAATTTTCTATATTATGGGCTTTTAGTAGGATCCCTATGAGTGTGTGGTATTTTAGTAAATATCGGATTCGGTGAAGATGGATGGGTTCTTTTGGTAATTAAGTTACTTGTAAGAATTAATGGATCGTGAATCAGATTAGCTAGGTGTAGGATGGTCAGTGACGTCCAGCTTTTCCCCTACTTTCCTTGCGGCCTTGTGCCACATGAAATGTACTTCATTTCAAAATAAAAGGTCAGACAGAGGTCATTTAAAAAGTATGTAAATCGACCTCATTTTGGTGACGGTGAGTCACGGAATTATAGAGGGGGTGGGTTAAGGCTAAACACCGTTACGTAACGCCTTTTGAAAATTAAAATTCATAGCTTCAAGGATTTTTTAAAAATCGTCGAAGTTGATGAAGATCTTATTAGGCTGGTGCAAAAATAATGTCGTTTTCTCACATAGTAACATATGTGAGAAAACGACATTATTTTTGCACCAACCTAATACTTACGCACGAGATGTGTGGCGACTAACAGACACTTCCGTTATCGAAGACTGCGAGATAAATATGAAGCGAATATTTGTAAGGAGAATTGAAGTATTTCTAGTTCCATTCACTTTTATTTAACATTTTTTAAGGTTATCAAATTTCATGTTTATTATTTATTCTTTTCTGAATTTTCTTTATGCTTAATATTTTTTTTGTGGCTAAGCCACGTCACGTCGGTGGGAAAGTGACTAGAGTTGAGATGCCAGGTCAAGATTGATAACATTACGGACACTTCCTTGAATTTTGTCAGGAATCTCGAGATATATAGAAGGTGGACCAGACCAGATATGGCAGCAAGATTCAATGCACGGACCAATGGTAGATTTATAAATATACAAGAGGGATTGTCACGTGAAGAATAGTCTGGCGCGTCACAAAACTAATGAAGCAACTTTCTTAGCAGTTGACTCAGCAATTGATTCAATATAATCACTCCACTTCATGTCAGTGGAAAACGTGAGTCCAAGTTTGAATACAAGCCTAGTGATTCTTATAAAAAAAAAAAGAATTCTCAAAGCCCATATCGTGATTCTGATCCTCCAATTAATAGATATTAACTAAATATTCTATCGTTTCTACCAACGACAAGAAATTATTAGATGTTATTAGATTGAATAGCATTTTATTACATTATATTTTCATTGTATTTTCTTCATTAGTAGTTCCGAAAGTGTTACGGTTTTTAATGGATGTGATTTGGATGCGCAAAACGCCTGAAACCTTACAGTTGGTCATCTAATAAAATTGTAACGCAACGTAAGAGGAGTCTACCCAGTAACCGTTATGCAGAGTTACTAGGTGGGGGGGGGGGGTTAAATTTGCAGATTTTACAGTTACGTATTTATCGAATGAGTATTTAGTCAGACACAGGCTTGTAAACGTACACGCACACGCACACAATGAAAAATTAATATAGAAATTAATATTGAAATACGTAGTAAATATAGGACAGATTATGAAATGATATAGAAAGAAATATAGAAATGAATATAGATCATTATAAAGTGAAATGATATAGAAAGAAATATAAAAAATACTTAGCATATATACCATTGATTATAAAAAGGAAGATTAACAGAAATGCCAGCGTAAACTTCATCTTCATCTTTCAACGGGTAAAAACGAAAATTAATTCTCAGTGACTTGTAAAAATGTAGAGGTGATGAACTGTTCTTGGTCGGAATGAGAAGCTCTTTCTAAAAGGAAAAAGAAAAAAAAAACATTTGATCAAAAAATATGAGGGCTGTTGTTATGATAACGATGGTGCATGTGTGTATACACACACGCACAAATCTCTCTCTCTCTCTCTCTCTATATATATATATATATATATATATATATAATGCAGTTAGACATAGGGCTTATCTCTCTCTCTCTCTCAATATATATATATATATATATATATATATATATATATATATATATATATATATATATATATAATGTAGTTAGACATAGGGCTCAGCTAACAGTTACACACACTCACATACAGGCGCGCGCAGACATAGTATGAAAAAGACTTACACCAAAGCTAAGTGCATTTAAAAAAGAAGAGTCGAGAAGTATAAGCGGCCAATTGTTGATACCCACTGACGAGTGGGCGTATGGGTTCGTCTACGAAACTCTGGAGTCGGGATGCTGAAGATAACATCGGCTAAGTGACACCAGCACATATGATTTGATTATAGTGGTTAATACAAAGACCTGGTGCACTACGCAGGTTTTGAATTCAGAGTTATCCTTCTCCTAGACCAGTTGACAAGGCTATAGTACCCAGTCTGACCTACTATATACCCATAGCTGGGAGCGGGTGAGAAGAAGAGGATTCATTCCTTTCTTGCGCGCAAGTGAAAGTAATGGATTCGACTGGAATTTAAACTCGGCTCTCCGATTCCCCAACCCGAGCCGATGTTGATTTCTATAACCACACTGACTCTATCTATAATACCTTGTTGAGGTCTCTCTCTCTCTCTCTCTCTATATATATATATATATATATATATATATATATATATATATGTGTGTGTGTGTAAAGGGTGGATGAGATATAATTAATATTGTTAAGCAAAGAAGTAGAAAGGGCATCAATATATCATCATAGCTGGTTTTGCGTTTTTTGTTTTTATGCCCATATTGTATATAGCAAATATATAATATATATTTATATAAAAATGCAGATAACTTTTTTCTGTTAAAACACTTGAAATACTGAAAAATTGAATTAAAACCACCTTGCAAAATATAGTATAATATGTTATAGTAATTATTTTTTTCCCTATTCATATTATTCATAGGTCCTTGTCTATAAATTTGTTGTTTTTAATAAAATGCCGGGCGATATATTCTTCATCTGTTTCATAATCTTTAGAAGCCGTTCAGTATTTTATATAATTTTCATCTCCTCAATCAAACTCGAGCTCATCTTTCACCTAAAGTAGAACTCGTATATACCGCCCATCGTTAAAGATGCCGGAAAAAAGGCGGGTTCTTTGTACCGCTCCAAAAAGTATCTGACTCCTGCCACTTCATCTTTACGAGAGCCAAATTGAGTACTGATACCATATCTAGGCTGGAGTTATCCAAACTTCACGTTCAAAAGTTTTTACACCGCATTGTGGATGATAAATTATTTTCATCTCTGTAATGTCTTTCCCATAGACGAAACGGTTGCCAGTTTCACGTTACTCTATCATTATTTCTATGGCAACTGTTCACACGAGCTATATTCCTTATTCCCACCAATTTAGACCTTCACAGCTTGGACACGTCATGCCACGTGCACAGGGTCGACCTATCCTTATTTTCTTCGTATTCCATTAGTAAGGAATAAGATCCGTTTAGACAGCTCTTCCACAGTATTGTGACTTTGTGGGCCGTTATCCATTATACTAACCGCGCATCCATCTGTTATTCCCAAGAGGTCACTAATCTAGCTACTAACCAGGTTCAACGTTGCTTAACTTCGGTGACCCTACGAGAACCGGTGTTTCAACGTGAAATGGAAGGTAAACTTTCAAGTCTAGGATCAACCATTATCTATCCTAGATTTCCTTATACTATGAACTTCTTATTTCCTCCTCATGCAACAACCGCACATTCAGTAACCCTCTAGCTTGAGGGGCTCTTGGGCCTTGCATTGGTGAACAATAATACCGTTAAAAAAGCATACCGCAGTCTAACAGAATTACAGGAGTAGGTGCTAGGGTCCTTTATGAGGTGGGTTAATAGGAGGATGGATGATAATAGAAGACCCATTTCAAAGAGGTATCTGAAGAACTAGGCTGGTGTCATGTTATGGCATTTGAAAAACTTTGGCAATAGCTCTGAGAACTTCTTAACCATTCTCAGAACAAAGAGTAACAAAAAGCGTGAAACTTTCCCAGTTCGCATGTTTTGACCTTAATACTGTACATATGAGGACTTAAAACTGTGTTCAGTGCTTTAGTTAGAGAAATATATATTAGATTTATTCAGGTCAAAGAATATAGCCACAGAAACGTTGTGCTAAAATGCATGGAAATTTCTGTTTCGATAATTTTATGATCGTGACAGTTTCAATAAAATCATGGAAATAAATTAAAAATAGATTTTTAAAAAATCACTTTTTTTTTTAGAAAATATCTCAGTAAAATATCCTATTGTAAAATTTTAAAATATTTTTTTTTACAAATTTAGTCGGATATTTTGTGTTGATTGAAAATGATCATGACACGTATATGAAGATTTTCTATAAGGAAAATAAACACTTTTTAAATACGGTATTTTTTTAAAGCTATGTTCCCTCAGGATGTAGGCGATCATAGCTCTCCACAACTGATTTTCCTTTAATACCGTATATACTCGTGTATAAAATGACTTCATGTATAGTGCGACCCCTGAGTGATTTTGTATGCATCTTAACCCCCCCCCACCAGAAAAATGTATGATTTTTTTACCTCTTCAAAAGAATTGCCTGTGTATAGTGTGACCCCCTATTTTTAGCGTAAAAAACTGATAATAAAAGTCGTACTATACTCGAGTATATACGGTATCTGTAAATTGTGAATTGCCAAGATTTTTCTTGGGAAAGCTAGTGGAGTGATTTCTCGTCGTCGTCTTCATGATTTTCAGTTCTGTGTTGTTTTAGGCGAGAAAGCCTACCCCACCCTATTATATTACTCATAGCTAAGCAGGGAATAGATGGATTTATGCCTTCCCCGTATGAAATCGGCGCAACAGACCAGGCCGAAATCTTTTGCGTCGATAGGTTGTATGCAGTCCACCACAATGTTTCTAATGCAGTGTGCATTTTATCTTTCAAAATTGATATTAAAGAATTAAAATTTAGTCCAAATTAAAACTTTCCTACATATTTACGCCTATTAAAGTTTAAATCAGTAAAAGGCATTTATTAGGCAAAAATAATGACGTAATAATGTCGTTTTTTGACGTATTTCTTAACGTCAAAAAACGACATTATTACGTCATTATTTTTGCACCAACCTAATAAAATATTAAGGCTTGTAAACAGTTCCTACGTTTTGTAAAGAAGGTATTAAAACAAACTGGTTTCGTTTTTTTTCTTAACATTTTCTAGCAAAAAAAAAAAAAAAAATTCTTTGACAGGGCATCTAATTATTTATCGGTCAATATATTACTTTTTTCACTTCAATCTCGTTTGAATGCTTTACTTGGTACCAATGCCTCGTCTTAAGACTCCAGCATCAAATGCTTAGGTAGACAACATGCAACAATATCAGTCAGTCAGTTATGTGCCAAGCGTCATACACGCTTAAGCGATCATGTATCTTTCGATACATGACTGATGAGGCAGATTTTTTCCCGCAGTAGGTTATCTTTCTGTGGTAGACCAGTTGTCATCCAATGCTATAGAACCCGGTCTGTCCTGCTATTTACTCATAGCCGGCGAGGGTGAGAAGAGGAGGATTCATACCTTTCTCGTATGTAATTGATTCGACTAGAATTCGAACTCGGCTCTCCGATTCCTCAATCCGAGCCGCTATCCATTACTCCACCGTGCTTCCTTCATTACATTCACTTACGGGCCAATACCCTTGGGAAAAGTATGAATTCTCTTCTTTTCCCTCCAGCTACCGCAGAAAGAAATGGCAACCTACTGCGGGAAAAAAATCTGCCTATTAAGTCATGTATCGAAAGATACATGATCACCTAAGCGTGTATCACGCATGGCACATAACTGCAACAATATGGTAGACCTTAAATACTCTGGTTGACTGTATACTACAGTAGTACCAAAGTTTCGTTTTTAAAGTTTTTTAGCAAAGTGATAGATTTGTTATAAAATTAACAGTAAATTTGGTAGACTAGATATTTAGCTATATGAGTAAATTTACTAAGGCATATATAGCAAAAGCAAATACTCCATTTAAAACTGTAGTCCCGAAATTGTATCTAGAAGCTTTAGGAACTATGACTAAGCTACAGATGACGATAGATCAGTGGCGGGCATACATTTTTGGGGCTCTGAAGCTTGAGATGATATGGTACCCCCCCTTTTCGTAACCGGTAACAATAGATTCGAAAATCAAACTACCAAAATGTTGGCTATGGCGATTTTCTAGGCGTAACTTAGACGTGGTAGAAGGTCGAAAGTATGGGGCACCCAGTGAGGATCGAACTCACTATTCAGTCGTAATTGAGCTAGCGAGACATACTTGCTAACAATTACACCATATCGAAATACCCTAAAAATGTAGGCTATGAATAGATTGTGACGAGCACATACACATGGATGCTCGGGCGATGCAAGAAAATTTTGAAAAGGGTAATTTTAAAGTAATATGAAGGTTATTAGAACATATTCTAAGGTCAACATTGGCTACTTCAACCCAGTGACTTATGAATTTTTCGCATTATTTTAATAACAAACACTAA
The DNA here is from genome assembly GCA_963932145.1 of Acanthosepion lycidas. Lineage (NCBI taxonomy): Eukaryota > Metazoa > Mollusca > Cephalopoda > Sepiida > Sepiidae > Acanthosepion > Acanthosepion lycidas. The sequence continues at coordinate 56,845,498 of OZ010577.1, forward strand.
AAAAAAAATTGTTGAAAAATTCTCTCTTAAAAAAAAATCGCTTCTGTGTTCGCTCTGGAATTAGGGGCTCTCAGGTTTAAGCTGCATTATTTTCATAATAGATCCGCCGCTGCGATAGATGAAAAAATGCAGAAACTTTGCTACTTACAATAATTCTTTTCATCAAGTTTCTAGATACAATTGTTAAATAGTTATATTAAACGTTATAATTAAATAATTAACATATGGACATTAAAAGATGTTCTTAGAATAATTTAAGAAAATCAAAAAATCTAGAAAGTTGAAAAAAATTAGCCGGCCAACATTAAACTTACGATTTGAAACGGAAATTTAGAGGTGGTAGCCAGCAGACGATACGTTCACTTCTGATGCAGATCTGTAGAATGAGTTCAAGTCTAAATAAAAAAAAAAATTAACGTGTCTCCTTTTTGTTTTGCAAGGATTGTTATGACAACTTCTTTAAAACAAGTTGACAGCTTAGTTGACAGTCATCTTTTAGTGGAAGGTGATGCTTTTTGTTGACACGTTGCTCAAACATTGACAATTGAATGGGATTTTGCATTAATTTTTGCAACACCCAAATATTATCTCTTACTTCTTGTTCTTTCTTTTTTTTTAAAATCTTTCTTTGCATTTCTTTTCTCTCCTTTTCAAACACACACACACACACATGCACATGTACACGTGTTTGCATATGTATGTAGTTTCATTACTTTACAATTCTTTTCGACATTTTCATATGATCTATGCATTTCATAAATACACTCCAATACATTTCTGGGATTAAACTTTCTCGTTATTTACATTATTTGCAAAGAGACTAATGTCCTACTTTTTGTTATTACGATTACAACGTTTCGAATGTTGCGCCCTCCAGGCTTCTTCAGGTGTCTGTTATACCGGTTAACCTCCAGGGAATTATGAACAGAATTATTTATTCATTTTACGGTATTCTAATAAAGTTATTACTCCAATAAAGTTATTACTCCAATAAAGTTATATAGTTAAATCAACTGTGACTCTTCACAAGTTCCTATCCTTTGTAACGAAGATAACCTTAAATCTGTTAATTTTAATGCTTCCAAAACGAAACACCTCTTTTAATCATCTTAGAGAACCATTTTTGCTTTCCATCAGCATAGCTGGTGCTAACCTTCAGGCATTGTGTCTTTTATGTCTCATGTTTTCCACTGAGATGAAACGGTAAGATTATATTGAATCAATTGCTAGGTCTGCTGCTAGGAGCGACGATTCACCGTGTCGTGTTAGACAATTTTTATCGGCAGGATATATGTCTGCTATTCATCTGTACTTTGAATATTGCTGCCACATCTGGTTTGATGCTTCTGCTACATATCTAAAGATTCTTGACAAAACCCAAAGAAGAATCTGCAGCATTCATTACCATTAAGTGGATGGATAACACGTACCATTCTAACACTTTTTTCTTTGTTTCTAACGAAATTTTTAATTCTTCAAAGTGTTGATAAGCTGTAAAAAACCCCAAACCAATCAATCAACATTCTCTGGTGAATGTGTTGGAGATATATATTTGATAAATGGCATAATGAATAGTAGAAAGTATAATCTGAAACATATTAAGGTATATTTCGCGTTGTATTCTCTTGTCTCTCTGTCTATTCGACCCGTGAGTATCAGATTCTCCAGGCCCTCCTTCCTCATTATATGTCCCAGAAACTTCAGCTGCCTCTTTCTGATGTTAAGTATAAGCCTCTTCCTTGTTTGCAACCTCTCTAAAACCTCATCGTTGCTCACCCGCTCGGTTCATGATATCTTTAGCATCCTTCAGTAGAACCACATCTCTGTTGCTTCGAGTCTCTTCTTCATCTTTGAGGAAATCGTCCAACATTCGCTGCCGCAAAGAAGAACAGATGCCACGTATTTTTTTCTTTATTACCAAAGATATCCTCCTGTCTCGCAATACTCTGCCCAGCTTTTGGTCATCCCAATACGTCTATGGGTCTTAGTGTCGCACTTACCGTCCTCTGTCAAAACGCTTCCCAGATATTTAAACTTCCGTATCTGCTTGATTCTAGTGAACCCGACCTGCAAACCGCATTTTGGGACCATCCTTTTACTGATGACCATGCATTCTGTCTTCTTGTAGTTTATGCTTAGTCCCTTCTTCTCACCGTCCGTCGCTACCTTTAGTAGGAGATTTTGTAATTTCTTTTCCGTGTCTGCTATAAGTATTGTGTCATCTGCGTATGTTGTTAATATTGTGGCCACCAATGCTAAATTCCTGTAGGGTTTCCATTTCTCTCATAATTGCATCACTGTATAGGTTGAACAGGTCGGGTGAGAAGATGCATCCTTGCCTTACGCCCCTTTCTATTTTTATATATTCACTGAACTCGTTCCCTATGCGTATGCATACTGTTTGCTGCCAGTATAGGTTCTTGATTAGTCTGATATTTTTCCTGAATATATTGAGGTTGCTGAGCAGTTTCATTAGAACCTTGCAGCGCACTTTGCTTAGTCTATGAAATATACGTACACGTCTGTCTCCATGTGTAAATTGTTACATATCCTTTGTTTTCATGCTTCAAATAAATCCATACATGAACATTTCTATTTACTGAAATAATTATGGATTGTACTTTGAATCGGGTATTGCTCATAAGTATTTGTTACTATATTAAATTTCACCTGGCACAAGACTCAAGAGCCACGCAAGATAGAGTGCTACAGTCGAAATGGAGATATCGAGGATAAAAAGGATACATAACGATAGACTCTTGACCTTAAGGAGGTCAAGATTCAAATGCTCAAGTAAGCATCTACGTGGGAGTATATTGCACAGGGTGGCAGTTCTTGGGGGAATAAAAGATGTTTCAGTGGCACGTCCTTCTTACATTTGGAACATGGAGGAAATAAGTATGATTCGATTACGTGGAAGTGGCATGGTTTGTCTTGACAATAAAGACTTAAATTTTAACTAATTTTATTCTCTAAAATTTCCGTGATCCTTAAGTATTTTGAGCAGATAGGATCTAAATTACAAGTTTGGCAACTCTCCCCAACAGCAACGGAAGTTGGCTTTTCAATCTCTTTTATGTTTTCTAAAGAAAGTTCTAAAAGGATAGCAAAAAAAAAAAAAAAAAAATTAACAATTTAATTCTATTAAAAAAATATTTTCCAGAAATCTTCCATTCAGAACCTCAAAACTTGACAAAAATTTGATATTTTTTACGTAATGTTCTTGCTTTTAATTCTAACAAGCAAACAAAATGTCCTTGACAACAGATAATTTCATTTAAAATATATTAAATCACTGCCATTTAATATGGCATAGCGCACTCTATTTCCTGTGTGCAATCTTAAGCAGACTCTCTATTTATTTCTATTAATATATATATATATATATATATATATATATATATATATATATATATATATATATATATATATATATATATAATGAGAGAGATAGATTATCTGGACATAGGAACTAAAACTCAGTTTCAAGCCTAAATGCGGTCTTCGGATCTTGGCCTGAAGATGACATTGTGTCATGAAACTGTCAGTCATCATGCGCTGTTAATTCCTGTGTCCACACGTGTTTATAAACGGTCAATCTTACTTTTCCCCCTATAAATATAACATTTTAAACTATATATAAGCAAAATATTTATTTCATTCAAGCATCTGACCAGTGGAGGTGATCTCCAGAGTCCCATTTATAATCCTCCAAACGTCGACATGTCTGTACAAAGGTAAATTTTGAATTCTTCAAGGGCCAGAAATTGGATTTTATTACAGTTGTTTTGACAAAGAAAATATAAACATATTTCCTGGAGAGTTTAATATTTTGGCAAGCAAAGGAAATGTTGCCAATAAGAACACAAATCTGAAGATAGAAACAAAAACATTTTAATCAAAATGACAAGTTGTTTGCCACGTGTATGCTATGATGTACAATAACCAAAGTATTAACTGAATTGAAATATATTTTTGTTGCGTTTTCAGCTTATATATGGTGAAGCCTTGGTGTTCGATAAATATTTGATGAAGGAAAATTGAACAATATTTAAAAGAATGATCGATTCTGGCAAAATACGACATTTATAGAGCCTCGAATAAAGATCAAGCATATTGCTCGGCGATTGTAAGAACGTGGTTAAGTCAGGAGTTCCGTAACTCCTTAGGGTCGTAAAGCACCACATGTACTGCAGCTAAAGCACCAGTGTTGAGTCTTGGGCAATATAACTTGATGTCGTCCATCCCTGTTCAGGCTGGTTTTCCTTCTTCTAGACTGGTCGCTACACACAGCAAGAAAGCCCGGTCTGTTCCAGCATTTAACCCATAGGAGGAAGATGAATTCATTCCTTTTCCAACGACATATATACGAAATAAAGGAAATAAACTGAATTCAGTTTTATTAAATTATGACCGATGTCAGGAAGATATTACAAAGAGCGATTCTTATTTCTAACCGTTAATATTCCAGCTGTGTATACTGAATATAAATTATATATATATATATATATATATATATATATATATATATATATATATATATATATATATGCGGGAAAAACGTAAAGATACCAATGAAAAAAATGAAGATATTAAAACAGATAAGGTCGGGGGATGACTATTTTCAATTTGTCAGATGGTTAGTCACTGAAAACGATCAAAAATAGGAGATCCATGGATTGTAATGGGATGCGTAATATAATGCTTCTTTGCTGGAGCATTAAAATTATTTCGTACTATACCCAAATATTTATTAATCAGAAAATTCCAAATTCACCCCCCCCAAAAAAAAATCTGCTTTATGTCCATACATAATTCTTTCTAAAATTCAAATGCAATGTCAATCGTTATCTGCTGTCTTCTAGATTCCTCTTCTGTTATTATTCTCGCTCCTTTATAATATTTTTCTTTTTCTTATTCTTCCACACTCAGTAACCCCTTGTGTCTTAGTGGCTTTATTACCTTGCTTGGGGTGAAATGAGTAAAAAAGAATTTAATATTAAACTGAATGAATGCAGAAGCATAAGTACAAATAGTTGAATTGTTGACCATTTGAAGCAGGGCCGGCGCGTCCTACCCCTGAAACCACCGATTAGGGTTGGGGGCCGATTGGGTTTGGCACTGTGACCTCTACCATTTTTTTCAGCACTGTTTTATGGCTGGTGCGGAGCATACTACACTCGACGAGGTTGGAACCCCAAAATAGCTCGATTCAGCAGCGTTTTTTGCTTCTTGTACTTTTTCCTTTTTGTTATATTGTCAATCATAAACTATAATAATATACAGAGCTGGTGATTACTACATCGAACCTCTCATTTTCTTTCTGAACAGTTCTTTTAAATCAATCAAGGGGGTAATGTATCTCGGTAAAATCATTTTTTATTCCGAAGTCATCCACTAAGGAGGATTGCTGATAACTTTTTTTTACTAATAGTAATGCTAACAGGAAGTCCACGGCTTGTAATTAAAATAAAATTTCTAGTTCCTATTTTTTTACATTTCTAGAAAGATAAAACTGAAAAATGATCGCTAAAAATGAAAATGTTTAAATATTACAAAACATGAAAAATTCCCCCGAAAACTGAAATACTGTTTTTAAAACAAATTTTTAAGACAATCCCCTTTGTGTTGTGTTGGAATTTTTGGAAAACTTTTTTTCAGCGGAGATGCGTCGGCAATTAATCTTTAAGTAACTATAAAAATCTGCGAATAAAAACATTTTTTTCGAGTAAAATTTAGTCGTGAAAATATTGGTGTTTATTACAAAAGGAATAACATTTTCTCATATTTTCTTTAAAAAAAACCCAAAAAACTATTCATTATAAAAATAAATAATGAATATGTACTGAAATTTTCATTTAAATTAAGATTTTTGGTAATTTAAAAAAAAACGTTGCCATTCCCACTCACCAGTTTTCCTTCGAGGGTTTGTGGCCCTCAGGTTGGGAAACTTTGAAATTAACATGTAGTACCGTTGGTGGGTAGAGGGGGATCGCATCAAAGTTTCGGGGTGGGAGGGTGTTGTCAGACACTAGCGCCGGCCCTGATTTGAAGTGTAACTTCATCAGATCCATGCAGGAAACAAAGAAATTTGTGCCCTACTCTCTTATAAAGAAAATATCCCAGTCGTTCTATCGGTTATATAAAAGAAACGATTAAAATATTTAATGTCAGCTACTGGCATCGCCAAAGACTTGTTTCTGGCCTAGTTTTCCTCTGGTATTTCAATATATTAAAAAGGTTTTTCACAAATTTAGGTCTTCGTACCGAAGGTTCTCTAGTAAGAGCAGAGGGAGTCAGGCGTCCTTGAACGACTACAAAATGAACTATTTCTGTACTTACTTTGTTCAAAATTCCACTTGCTCAATCAACTTTTATTCAATTTAGACCCTAGCAAATTTCCCGCAGTTCGAAAAGTAGTTGCTGAAATATGCCGAGAACTCGGTGGAATGTCCATAAATGCATCAGTTTGTCCAGAGATGCATATTGCTCTAGAGTTACCAAAATTTGCTGCAGACAATCTGGAAGACTTTGTGCAAATATGTGTCGAATGAGACTGTCATCTTGGTGATCTGAAGGAAATAATTTTTGTAAATGTAAGGTAGATTTTCTATCATCTAGTTTCACCGTAGTTGTCGTCGTTTTCCCTTTTCGGATAATGATGTCTGTAAAATTATTTCACCCATTAAATTATAAGGATTTGTTGATTTGATGTTTCCAAAATTAAATCACTAACCTTTGATGCTATGTGATTTGGCAGAGACGAAGTAATACGAAATGATGTTTACAGTGAAATAAATTTTAGGATCCTCAGTAGAGAAATCAAGTGGTGTTTCAGCTGAATTCATTGGAATATTTACCTCCATCTTATATATAAAGTACAGTGTATATGTGTTTGTGTTTGTCCAAGCAACTCCACCGATCCCACTGGTCAGATTTCAATGATTCATAGCTCATTCAAAAGCCCTAGAAAAGTTAGGCGCAGAGAACGATTTTCGTTGAGCTCAGACTCAGGGTTACAAGATTATGCGAGGTTAAAAATATATATTAATATATTATAATAGCCAATATAATTGCTTTTATTGTTCAAGGGGAGTAACTCTTATTTTCCTTTTGTATCTAATATTGCAGTTAGCGTAAAATTTTAAGCTAGCTTAATTTAAAGACGATTTGATGCACGTAGATCCTTATTTTCCTTACAAACAATTATTTTTTATTTCATGGGTGACAGAACAGGGGACAATTTATAAGATAAAATTAATATTGTATAAAGATGGGAAAATAGAAATTAGAATTAGTCATATATTCAACATTTGAAGTGTTTGAGAAACATCATAGGTAATTAAGTAAAACCTATATTATGGAATCTATGTGAATAAATGTGGAATTAGAGCTCAGTTCTCCTACGAATTCTGAGATTAAAAAGACCCAACTCTACTTTATAGTAATTTGGTATTTATTTGACCCCACTTCCACAAAGTTGCCTAATGACACAAGGTCGGTTTAATGTGGGGAACCCGAGCGCGTACACCCAGGTTAGGAACAAAAATTGCCCGAGTCACTGCAACCGTCGGTTGCGCTGGCCTCGGTGCGATCACCGATCCCTCTCTATGATGCAATGAGAGGGCGCGGCCTCGGGCAACTGTTCCCCAGGGCTGGGCACCTCTCAGTATAATTTTCCTCAGTTGCGACTCTGTCCTTTGACGGAACCGCTCCTGTGTGCACTCAGAGACGCAACTGGGAAATGTTAAATAAACATGTTACAAACTACTCCAGAGTAGTGTATTTACTTGACTCCCCACTGAGTCAGGTTGTGACACAAGGTTGGTTTTTAACATGGGGACCCGAGTGTCTTTTACTCGGGCCGCTGGTCTTAGCTGGTCATAGCTTGTCTAAACTGGCCATAGCTGGTCTAAGCTAGTAATAGCTGGTCCACGCTGATCAGAGCAGGTCTAAGCTAGTTAGAGCTGGTCTTAGCTGGTCATTTCTGGTTCAAGCTAGTCATAGCCGGTTTAGAGTCCATACCAGAACGTGACTACATAACGAACCTTTGATGCTTAGAGTCTGCCCCCCTTTTTTTTTATTAAACTGTATTATAAACATTCTTTTTAGTATTTCAGGAAATAATAGACAAAGTGAGCAATATAAAATAGCGGTCCTGCTTTCCCTGTCGAGGCCAATATACCGATGATGAGATGTAGGTATGCTGATGATATAGGTATTTAAATCCTCTTTTTTTTTTCAAAGTAGGGACCACTCGAGGTAGAGGGTTGTTCTTAAATACCCTTGTCAGATCAATACATATATGGAAGTAGTTAAGATGTATCTAAACTGTTAGCTGTATGCAATCGCTTTCTCAGATCAGTGGTTAAAAATGGCTATGAGCGAATGAAATATGTATCCTTCTTCGGACCTTGTGAACTGGTGTTACAGAATCACAAAGAAAAAATTGGACCAGATAAGAGAAACCACATCATCACATCACTGACTTCCAACAGCCGCAACAACTAAAATGGATAGCACATGTAATTCGAAGAGAAAATAATGACATAAGTAAGATGTGGAGGTTCCACACTACTTCAAACAAAATGTTAAGAAGGACTCCCATCAGTACTGGAAATAACAATGGTAGTTACTGAACATTAGAAAGCTATTTTCCTGAAAAATTGTTTTCATAGAAAGATTTTATAAATTTCAAACGACAGCACTATCAATGAATGCCGAATATTTTCTTATAAGCTAACGTTACTATTATTATTACCATTAGTAAAATAAAAGGAAGAGAAAACTATTAAATCTTTATAATGCCTGTTAACTATAAAAACGATCTGGAACTGACTTAGTATAACAAAGCTCCTTGAACATTTCTTTTCTAGTGCCTTTATAGGGATACAGAAGACGATGATCTCCCTTTAGCAGAGATAGTCAATGGGGTCACGTGACAACTGCTTAGTGACGTCAATTAATACAGTGACGAGAGCGTCCAATCATTCTGTCGATTTACAACAGCCAAACCGAGATCTTGCTTTCTTTTAGCCTGGGCCAAGGGGCCCAGTCTAAGGCTAAATCTGCCTCCTCCACAGACTTTATGACGATCAGCCGAATGTGTTTGTGAGTTCGTAGACAAATGCTTAGTAGGCGGTTGCTGATTAATCGCTTCTATTGTGTTAGTCAGCGTCTGTTGGCTGTCAGCCATCCATCGTGTGCCTCTGTGTGTACGCACGTGTGGATCAAACTGGCTCTCGAAATTGTTCTGAGCCCGAGAAGTCTTCTATTTTTATAATCAGTAAGGGGATTCAAAATCTAATTTCACATGGAGGTGTGAACGTTTTGAATGCAAGGTTTTCATTAGTTAGAAAATAATTCTACATTGGCCTACGAAAATCTTTTTCTCGATTTTGTGGGAATGGTGAAGGGAGTTATTATTTGGCCGTATTTTCCCGAGTAATTATTGTTTATCTAACAAACCTTATGATAGGAATTTATTAGTTGAAAAATATATATAGAATTTAATTCTTACAGAATAACTTTTTCCCTATAAATTCATCAATGAAGTCATCATTCGCATAATAATGTTGGTTAATATTTTAGTTTTATTCTAGGAATGTTTAAAAATGAATACAAAATGACGAAAAACAAACCCATTTAAATATTTGTCCTATACAAAATGCATGCGTAAATAAATAAAATATTTGAGAAAAAACTCTTATTAATGCATATTACTCATTTTATTTAATATTTTTAATCGCTTTATATTCATTTTTATTTTCGTTGTCCAGAAAAAAAAACAAGCAATTAATTGCCTGCCTTTAACTAATTTCAACATTAAATAATCCTCTTAAATAAACCAACTGATTTGTTAATTATTTATTATCATAAATAAGCAACAATCAAATTAACTAGTATAATTTTTAAACATAATTTTTAATACATCATTTAAGAAAAGCAACGTTCAGATATAACAGTTCTCTCCCTTGTTCTCCCAGTTCTCTCCCTTCCTACATTTGGATTTTTCGATGAAGTGAACGTTTTAACGAAGTGAAGGTTCGATTTAATAATTTCGATGAAGTATGTTTTCGAACAAATAATATTCACCGTTACGAACCAGACTCAGAAAAAAGGTGTTTATTGAATAGAAGAACATACAAAGTATCTAAAGTTGTTTCCCTTGTTATAGATAACACGCATTCAAAATCATATACACTTTCAAGTCAGTTACACATATAGAAAACTTGTGGAAACACGGAAAGCAATATTTTGCCTGTATTTTGAGGTTCAAAATTCTGTTCTAAATATTCAAGCGAATTAAGTGACTACAAAAATGATAGGAAAGAGCTAAAGCAGAAATATTATTGTAGTGACGTGCATTCAAGATACTGATTTCATTAAAGGACAAAAATGATATCTGAAAAATTGAGATTGAAAATATGGAAATTAAATGCAGTATATAAAAATTAATAATTCGTGAAACTTCATTATTTAACTTTAATTTGAATTTCTATTTACTAGAACTTTTGGTAACACGCTGACGTGTGTTGAAATCCTCACAATATTTAGGAATGTTGAAGTTATCGCTAACATTTTTGTCGAGATATACAAACTTTACGTTTCGTTCAATTTCTCAAACCAATCGAAGAAATATAAAAACTGATAAGAAAAAATATTGCATTTTTATTAAAAAATTTATTGTTATTTTAATCATTGATTTTTTTTTATATTGTGTATTTTGTATGTTAAATGAATGATAAAACTTTTAACTTAACCCAAAAATGAATGAAAATTTATTGTACTAGGCTAAGCATTCTAGTAAAACCAACTGTACTTTGTATCCTCTTGTTTGTACTTTTCCCCCAAAACTTTTCGATCGGGCAATGTATGGCTATTTTAGAGGGTGTGTCGGACGGACTAACGGAAGCCACAAAATTTTATATATAGATAGATAAAAAAATGACAAAAATATTTAGCTATGAGTTATTGGGATAGTTTCTCTTGCGAGGTAAAATTGATATCTATTAATAATACATTTTTGATTTTTCAGATATTGTGTATTCTAGTATATTTTATTTCGTAAAATAAACACATATTCTCATATAACGATGCCCACATTCACAGAAATATTGTGAAAAACATGTATTGGGATGATTTAATGGTATGAGTAATAGTAGTATATTTTCTTTTATATACAGGTTGAGGATCCTTTATCCAAATACTACTTCTATATCAGGTGTGAAAAACTGGAGGGAGAGGGTACATCATCGAAGACATCAGTGTAAGAAGGAAAATTCAGTAAGGTATCAGTCCCTACCAACTTTGTGGTATTTTGATAAAAGTGTCACAATACATACAGGTACAGTATCTGCATAAAAGAAAACATGGATTCTGATTGCAGTTAAAGGTAAAGAAAACAGAGAAAAAAATTAACATTTCATTATTTCAACGCAATAATCATGCTACGATAGCCATGTTGCTTTCTGAAGATTTCCATTTGTGGCAAGTTATGGAAGTACCTGAAAAAAATTTCGGATTATGGAATTTCGGATAAAGGATACTCAACATGGATATACGGAATATGTTCGACGCATGTGAACGTTATAACTGATGTTCTTTCAATCCGATTAATAAATGCATCATTCTCAGTAATTAACAGTTATTACAAATAGCAAATCTTGATATATATATATATATATATATATATATAATATTTGTTGTAAATATACACATACATATGCAAAATATATAAATATATATACATACATACATACATATTTGTATAAAAAAATAATTCTGAGAGGATAGAATCCAGGTAGAACTCAATGTCCAGGAAAGAGTAAGGATAAAATAAAAAGGCTTAAACACTAATATTAGTGTTTAAGCCTTTTTATTATATATATATATATATATATATATATATATATATATATATATGATTTGCTATATTTCTGGTGGGCGGGAGGGGTGTTTATATAGGATAATAGCATTTGTTGATATAGACAGTGTGGACATAGGCATTAACTCTACATGATTTAACGATCTCTTGAAACGTAAAATTGACAGTCACCATGCTGTGTTGATTTCTGTGCACACACACACACACACACACACACACACACACACTCTGTCTCTCTTTCTTTCTCTACATCTGTCTCTATTAAAATGATCTTTGAGGGAGAGGGAGAAGAAGAGAGTATGTTCAATGTCTTATCCCGAGTATTATGAATGGTGCAAACGAAAGACCACAACGACAAAACTCCGGTGTGGAATTTGAAAGAAATTTTCATGACAATATTTTGAATGACAATACAAAATAATAATAGCACAGAATACAAAATTTACAAAACCATCTTGCAAAAAAAAAAAAAAAAAAAAAATTATTTGTGTGCTACACAATTAGGCAAGATAACAAGTTCTAATTTCAGTACTGTTAGTCCCCATAAAAACAATTATAATTATCATCAATAAAATGTTCACTCTTTTTAAAAATCAATTCACCCCAAGTAAGAAGGGAGTGCCACTAGTACGTAAGGAGCCAGAGAATATAAGTAAGGGTAAAGGCTGCGTATGGGGGGTTGGAGTGAGGAAATGATAAAAAGAAGAACGGAGGAGGATAAAAAGAAGAACGAGTATCACGGCAACAGACGATGTCGATTGACATTACACTTAAATTTTTGAAGATCATAGTTATCAGGGAAGCAAGAAAGAGGAAAGAAGTTGCACTGTCGGGAAGTGTAAGGGGAGGAGATGTTGGAGTAGAAGAAACTGTTACATTTAACTGTTTCGAGAGTAAAAGGGTGGGACCGAGAAGCCAACCTAGTAGTACGTTCAAATTCATTCAGTCGAGGCACCAATGAAAATAGCTCGTCAGAGCAGACGCCATGAAAATATTTATAGAAAAGACAGAGGGAAGCCAGATTACGTCGGTGAGAAAGTGACTGGAGTTGAGACCCCCAAGTCAGGACCGATTACATTGCTATCCGTCTTTGGATTTTGTCGAGAAACTCGAGATGAGCAGCGGGGGCACCAGACCATATATGACAACAATATTCCATGCATGAACGAATGCTAGATTTGTAGATGTGAAGGATGGACACTTCTGGTGCGACGCAAAGAACCAACTTTCCTTGTGGATGATGCAGCAATTGATTCAATGAGGTCAGTGGAAAACGTGAGACTCAGAAGGCGCAGTGAGGCGCTCTCGTGGAGTTGAACATAGGAGGCAGGGACGTTTCTCTATGGTGAGTAAATGACAGCAGGGTGCATTGATATTCACGAGATATTTCCTGCTCCAGTCAACTACAGATCGGAGTTCATTTTCGAGACCATTGTCAGCAATGCCGGATTTAATTGCTTCGAGTCATTCGAGTGTAGAAACGTTTTAAGAAGGATGGCAAATTTACAGGCGTCGCTAGGTATATATTTTAGACAATAATTAATTTTTAGAAACTGAAATAAATAGCGTATTTTCATAAAAAGTTCAAAATCATGATTAATATCTCTAATTTCGTGATAAACTTTCAAAAACAACTACAGAAAGATAATCGTCTATATTTCAAAATTTGTAGAATTTTCTCCTTTCTGCTTTTGTTTCTTTTTCTATTGATATTTTCTTTTTCTTCTCTTTCAGCTTCTTTCTTTTCGTCGTCGTTGTAATAGTAGTCGGTGGCTTTTAGTTTTTCTTTTTATTCATATCATAGTATGTGCCTGCTATCATGTGAAGCCAAATCCTTTCTATTTGTATGACCAGTCAGACTTTTTAAATAGCTACTAATCGGCTCTCAGTTGAATTGGAAATTTGATACTACGCATTAGACAATTTTCTCACCAGAATCTATCTTGCGCATATCTATGTCTACCATTCGTTCGTGCATTGAATATTACTGCCACATCTGGTCTGGTGCTTCTGCTATATATCTTGACAAAACTCAAAGAAGAATCTGCGACGTTATCGGTCCTAACATGGTATCGCAGCTTCAGCAACTTTCCAACCGCTGTAAGGTTACTTCCTTGTGCATTTTTTATAAATATTTTTGTGGTAAATGAGCTTTTTCGTCATTTGGTATTTCGTCTTCACGAATTTAAACGCGGTAATAAACTGGCAGCTAAGTCTCATCATTTCATTGTTTAAATTGTTAGATGAAACTGTAAATTCCATGTTAATAGTTTCTTCTCTCACACTTCTCGCTTGTGGAACTCTCGCCATAATTTCTTGCTTTCCTGTCAAGTACGATCTTCAAAAATTTTAATGCAACATCGATCGTCATCTTCTGTCGCCTTGAATCCTGCTACTTTATCGACCTCACACTTCAATAACGTATATATTTTCTTTATTAATTCAAATGTTATTTTAGTGGATACCCGTCTTGGAAATAGACGCTCCATTCTTTTTAATATTTTCAACAGTGTTTATTAAGTCTACTGGTCTGTTAAAAAAACGGGGCATCTATTTCAAACATAGGCATCCGCTAAAAATAACGTTTGAATTAATAAAAATATCGAATACAAAATAAATTCATTGACTCTTATACACGTGCGTGTGTGTGAGTGTAAAATGTTTAAATATAACTACAATAAAGGACAATATGAATGAAGACATCACAATAATAATTCTGAAGCAGGTTTATATAAAATAAATTCTCACAATACGTTAGGGAAAATTGCAGAATTAGAAAAAAAAAAAAACGTATCTAAGAACATAAAAAGGATCTTATATGCAAAAATTTATCAAATGCATACATCGAAATAAATTCAACCACAGCTTTGATCTAAAGAACGCCATACTTATTACAAGAGAAATAACTTACTTGGAGAGTGCCACTATGGAAACTTATCAATAAATAAATCTACACCTTAGATTTTTTCAAATATGTCTATTTCTGAAAATATTATTCCTATCCCAAGCCAAAATACATGACTATAAAAAAGTGAAAAAAATTAAAAGAAAACGGTTAAATTTATAACCTCCTGTTATTTAACACACACACACACACACACATACGTTAAATAACAGGAGATTACGAATTTAACCGTTATATATATATATATATATATATATATATATATATATATATATATGGTGGGTAGTGGACTCTCCCGTCGTATTCGACGTATGAGGGTCAAGCAGCTCACTTTCTATAAACCGACAGCCAGAAACCATCACATATTATTTGATTTGTGCAGAACCAACCACATTTTTGAAGGGCCAGATACAGGGACCTGGTGCACTACGTGCAACAAGCCCTCCAAACGACCCTCCGTAGGTTTTGAATTGAGAGTTGTCTTTCTCCTAGAGCACTTACCATCCAAGGCTATAAAACCTAGCCTGTCCTGCTATATATATATATATATATATATATATATATATATATATATATATATGTATATATATATATATATATATATGTGTGTGTGTTTGTGTGTGTGCGTGCGCGCATAAGTGTATATATATATATATATATTTATATATATATAAACAACTAACCATTAAATAAAAATGAAACATTAAATAAACGATAACATGATAGATGCATACACTCATTTTAATTACATACACTACTTTACAATTACATATACTTGAGTGGGTGCGGTGTGTGCATAGGTGTGCGGGAGTGCGTATTATATATATATGTAAAAATGATATTTAAAAAAACTAAATTAACTTCACCATATATGCACTAGTGTTTTACTAACAAAGCACAGACTTAAGTGTACATGTACTCGCGTACGCGCGTCCGTGTGTACATATGTACGCATACGTATGTCGGTATACGCACCAGATTAGAGCACATGTACGTATACACAGGCGTATAATTAGAGACATATGCACATAAATTCTAACAATAATAAATTTAATTATAATTCTAACCTCCTACAAATTATACATGATATCACCAAACCCAATTAAAAACGAAATGGCCCAGTGAACATATATAAATATGTCTATGTATGTATGTGTGTATATTTATATGTGTGTGTGTGCATATGTATGTGCTAACATGTATATATATATAAGTATTTACCATTTAAGCATTACATAAACATGTATATGCACACACACACACACACATATATATATATATATATAATATTTACTGCCTAATGATTAATAGCTGTTATTTATATAAAAACGTAAATAAACGAAATACAACTTCTCTAGCAAAGAAAAAAATAAAAAAATAAAATACCCCTAAATAAAATAAATAAAACTAGGCCGCATGTCTAGAGTCAGATCTAAATCTGTATGCTACAGATAGAAAAAAACGAACAAAAGGGCAAAATGATCATGACGCAAATCCGTGCAGATGGGCGTACGCTAGGACGTAGACAAGCGCACATACAAACACAGAGCATACAGAATAAAATGTAAATCAATGCTAAATGTGTATTAAAAAAAATGAAAAATATAAACAGTAAATTGTTGATATCCACTGTAGAGTGGACGAAACTCTGGAGTCGGGATGCTGAAGGTAACATCAATCAGCTAAATGACACATTTTACTCACATTAATCATATATATATATATATATATATATATATATATATATATATATATATATCTCACATACTAAAATAATCTTAATATTTCAGAGTTTTTATTTTACTTAAAGCAAACAGCTGAGAAAATTAGAATTATCTCTCTTAGATGAAAATTTATTTATTGAAAAAAAAAGTTTGAACAAAGTAACTATAAACAATTTTTTTCTATCCTCTGCCAGCTGCAATGATGGAGAAAGCATTACCTCGAACCATGCCCAGTGAGACACGCTGCAAGAACCACTCCGTTTCGCGAGGCTCGTTTCTGAATCGAGATGCAATCGCGCCAATCCTCCGAAGGAACGCCATCGAACGAGGGTCAATAACCCCTGAAGTCTCCATTGCCACAGGAGTAAAAAAAAAAAAAAAAAATTATCAGCAAGGGAAGAACATTTAACTACTTTTTTTTTTTTTTTTTTTTTATCTCTGCGTCCCGGGCGACGGATCTCGGCTCAACCGCGGAACTGATCAAATTACCGACCGAAAATGTATCCGCACATGTCGCATCCCAAATCAACGACTTCCCCATTTTAAAAGAGAAAATGGCAATGCCATCCGGTTGTTTTCCATCACCAGGGTCGCGGCCTACGGGTTCGATTTGGGTAGGGAACCCAGCTGCATCCAAACCTCTTCTGATGATGTTGTTTATTGCTGCATGCCGTGGAAAAAGCGGCCGGCACTACGACGACAGGAGAGAGGATGCAAACCAAACTCATCGATGGAAGCTCCACGTCTACATCTGTGACGCTCGCATAACTTGAGTCCAAGGCGGATTGCGACTCCGACCTGAGTGCACTCATCATCTAGAAGGGTACCGGTAGATGAAGAGGGCACTGCGGTGAGCCAGGCGCCACTACTCGGTTGTGAAGCAGATAGTAGACAGGCGGTGCGATGCTGATTCGGAGAGAGCCTCAAATTTGTAAAATTGGCCTCGCATTTTATTTTATGTCTAGTGGGATAGAAAGTAATTCTTGGGCCCAGACGCTGCAAACTCGTTCCGAAGAACTAACCGAGAAACACTGAGACGATCCACCGAGTATCTCATCAATTAATTCGCGACTGGACGAAAGTGAAGAAAGATATGTTGGAAGGGCCAAATCTACCGCTGACCGAAGGCCCAGGCCTCCGAAACTCAAACGGAACTTTGCTTGCCTCCACCCTGTGTCGTCGAAATTAACGTTGTAAATTAGCTCCGCGCATCTCTTAATTGTGATATCTATTTCATTTAAGAAATCCTGTTTGAGGTAGCAAGGGGCACTTCGGAGAGTGTAGAGGAAACTTGGTAGCGAAAGACTGTTCTTCAAGAGGAAGAGGGCTGGATGTGCATCAATTAGTTGCAGTTTCTCAGTCATTCTTGTTAGAATGACATGCTTATTATCCAAACACTCTCGAATGGCCATTGGAAAGACTGGAGAACCAAGAATGTGTAATTTCTCCTTTCGTGTTATTTTTATATCCATATCCTCAAGGATGAGTCTGATATCCGGGATAGAACTCTCGAAATTATCTGCACTATAATTCAAGTTTATTATCTCTGACTTGGACGAGTTAATCTCAAATCCAAGCAGAGATAAAGCAGGAATAACTCGTCGGAGATCAGCAGCTACGACCTCGACGGATCCTCCCAGCGTTGCATCGTCAAGATACCATATATTGAAAGGAGAGGCGATGGAACGAGCTACCCCGTCAATAGCCATCGCAAATAGTAGCGGACCAAGTGGATCACCTTGCTGGATTCCAGTAGCAGAAAAGATAATATTATTGGAGGCGATAAACATACTTGGATGGCTATACGAAAGATGAGCCAGTTTAAATATGGAAGGAGTTCGTTGATGGCAAACTTCCAGGGTATGATCTCTTCTGATGCTATTGAAAGCGTTTTTCATATCCAATTTTAATAAGATGTGGGGCGAAGCAGATGATGTATTCTCGAAAAATGATCTTGTGGCATGAACCGCGGCTTCACATCCGCTCTGTATGCCTACCTTGAGCTGGACAGATCGCAATTCATGCCCTATCTCCTTCACAACAACTCTACAAGCAATTTTTGCCGCGAGACGACGAAAAATGTTACCAACAGCGATAGGGTGGATACCTCTGTCTTTTTTTTTTTTAAACCATTAAGTTGGCTGAAAATATTAAGTCGCGAGAATGTTATGGTATCTCAGCTCGGAGAAGTGTATTAATAAGAGCTGTTATGGATGTTTTCAAATGTTCACTAGCTTCGGCAGTGTGGGCAGAAATTAAGTCCTTGATGTGACCAGGTCGAAGGCCGTCCACACCTCCACTGCTGCTTCCCGAGAAAGACTTCAGAGCGGCAACCATTGCTTCCTTTGAGATTTCAATATTTGAATCATTGTTTTCCATCTGAACAAATCTGACATCTGATGGTGGCGCAGGATGTTTCCGACGGAGAGCTGTGAGAACTTCTGATGTAGTAGCTAGTATAGTATCGGATGAAGCCAATACTCTAACTGCAGCTGAGACATCGCCCTCGATCAACTTAGCATTGACGAGGGCACAGAGTCTCTTAAAATCGTCGACTGTAGATGAAGGATGAAATCTATTAGGATTAGAAAGATTAGAAAATTCGGTGGCATTTATTTTAGACGAATTGAATAAAGAAATGTTATTTTTCATAATAGATGAGACAGATGATGTAGGGTCCTTATTGTAATAAATGCCGAGCACAAGTGTTGCGAAAGAGAAAAGGTGATCCCAGTCAAGCGAGCTGTTCAAGTTAAGTGCCTGGTCTATATTAGTAGCCAATCCATCGGCTGCCGGGATTCTGACCGATTTAGGGATTTTTAAAGGCACCTTCCGGAATTGCCTAAGGAGTGAGGTTGCCCTCAAAACTTCACTGGCATCTCTTTGGGTCGGTTCATTATGTTGATGGATCACACTATCTTGTAGAGCCGAGAGAGACAGACAATGTGAACAACTCCAAACAACCAGAGATGCTGAAGCATTTCTAGTCAATCCTACGCAAGATAAATGAAAATACCGTTGACAATTTGAATAACTTCTGATTCTTTTACACTTATTGATGCTGCCACAAGAAAAGCAACGATTCATTCAACCAAAGAAGAAGGAAGAGACATTTTTCTTCTCTTCTTTTTCCTAAAATTAATGTAAAATTATTTTCTGTTAATTCTTGTAATCTCCGTTTGGCATTAATTTCATTTTTTCCTTTGAAATCAAATCTTCGAAAAAATATTGTCTTGAATTACAAATCCTTTACAATAATATTTACATTTTCCAACTATTAATTCAATAATTATTGTTCGATTTACTATTCAAATTCGTATTTACCTTACTTAATGCTTAATCCGACATTTTTACATTCTTTTAAATTTTAAATCCGTTGAAATCAGCAGAGGTTTGAAAAACACGTCTTCTCTCTTCGAATTCCAAGCGTTCGAATTGTATAAAAAATTTCAGTAAAATCATTTATTCCCTTTCATTCATTAAACATTAAATTACATCCCTTAGCATTCCCCATAATTTACATAGACTTTTCAGTTAACCTGATGAATATTTATGAGCGTCTCTTAAATTTTTTAAAACTAACATTTTTACTTTTTTTTTATAAATATTGTTGCATAATAAAATCCTCACATTTGCCTTGATAAAGTCCGTCAGGCTACGATAAGTTTTCCTTTTGTCTTTATTCATATATATATGTGTGTGTGTGTGTGTGTGTGTGTGTGTGTGTGTGTGTGTGTGTGTGTGTGTGTAAAAACCCTAGTACTTTTTCTAAGTACAATTACTTTATTTAAAGAGTGGAAAATATTTGTTTTTAAAGGAGAAAAATAATCATATACATTTTACTCGCTAATTTGACAGAATGTCCATCACCCGATTATTCTTGACGTCAAGACCAAACCTTTAATCCGGATTTTATTTTTCATGGAGAAAAACAATTTAGCTATTATGGCTACTAGAAAGCGGAAAGCAAAGCCGATCCTGAAACGCCGAGTTCAGTTTTGTTTTCCAATCAGTTGTCTGAGGTCATTGTGACCTTAGCCTTCCACACATCTCTCCGTTAAGCCTAAATTGCACAATAAACAAACTGTTGCAATTCGATGATTGATGAATAAGAAGTCAATATAATTTCTGTGCCAGCGTATGTTGCGATCGAACTGATTTTTTTTTATAGCTTCAACGTCCGTCATCAAAAGATCGGGGATTATTTAATATTAGCTGTTAAGAAAAACCGGCGCTCCTTTGTGACAAATCCGTTTCGAAAATGTTCTTACCATTGACCTCAGTTTTAGTGTCCTAATGCATTTTGATATTTCAGTGAGCAAAGTACATTTTATTGACCTTTCTCCTTATACAAGAATAATAGTGTTTTCTAATGGGTTGGTCCCTGAAGGTAGATGTTAACAGCCAGTCCTTCGATCTTCTAGCAGTCAACGCTACTCGGACCAACCCTTTTTTTTTTCAATTTACTTAAATTATCTGCTTATGAGTATACTCTAATCATTTGTGAATAACTATGCTGGTGATACAAACAATATATGAGTGTACCTCCAAAACTGTAGACGACCAGAGTTTGGTAGCTGATCTCTCCTCTGACCGAGCTCTAGCAGTTCAGTGGGGGAAAACTAACTAGTTACATTCAATACCTCGAAAACCAAACTAGTTACGTTCTATCATCCCCGATTGGACCCTGAACTATCACCAGTCAAGATGAATGAATGTTCCCTTAGGGAGTCCTAGTGACTTGACAACGTATTGCGACTTAAAATCAACCCAAACCTCAAGATTTTATGATGGATTCAGAGGAGGTATCATAGCTGACTTCATTCCAATTCCGGATCACAGTTTCCGTTCTGGAAAGGTTTGTCTTGAATTCTATGTCTTGGTAGAGGATGCTGATTTAAGTTAATTATTAGCTCAACTTAAGAAACTATTGGTCTTTAAACTCACACCTCACCTCAAATGGAACACACGAGAAATTCGCTAAAGATGCAGATAAACTGGCCGGTTCCCTGTACCGTTCCAGTAAGTATCTGACTCATTTACCTTTGCAACTGCCAGATCAGGCCTAAAATGGATATGGAGTACTGTTGCCTTATACTGGTAGGGTCTGCATAGCCTTCACTTTCCAGTCTCGATAGGGTCTAAAAGCGTCCTTGTTAATGTCAAATTATTTTACATCCTACATCTTCTCTCTCACAGATGAAATTTAGCAAGACTCTCACTGCTCTATCGCTATTCCCAAAGAAAGTATTCAGACGAACTACATTCCTTAGTTCCACCAGTACTAACCTTCACGGCTAAGATCCGCCATGCTATGCACATTGTAGCAAAACACCCTCATTCCTTTCGCATTGGTGAGATAGAAGTTCCACTCGAACAGCTTCTTTCCACAAACCACTTTTTTGTGGCGTTAACTCCTAAGAGGATGCTTTCCCGATAATTACAAAAGTCTATGGTTAACCGTTATCTTCCACATACACTGGCGAAAATAAGTTTAAGACCGTTAAAGTTTTATTCATTTCAGACTCTGTTTCTAATAAAGCAGTATAAATTAGTTTTATTGTGTACGCTTTATGCAGAATTTATTTTTCTTTCGAATGATGTAAAAATTGTATATTTTTCTACAACTTGAAAACTTTTAATGGTGGATTAATTTAAATTATCCAAATTTGCTGGCAAAATAAGTTTAAGACCGCATGGGTATTATGCAAATTATTTACTAAATGGGTGGTCCCATCGCTGGTCATTAATCTTACTTATTATAAAATGCAGATTGTGTGTGTGTGTCTGTTACGTTTATATATTGGATCGGATTTCCTACAATTATCAACCGATTTCAACAAAACTTCACAGGACTACGTAAAATTACCTTGCAGTGGTTCTAACACCGCCCAAAATTGGAAAAACACAATTGTTTTTGCACAAAATCAATTTGAAAACACGATTAAGAAGCATTAATGAAAGGGGGACAACTCACTTCGAGTTATACTTATTATAAAACCCAGATTGGTTGGTTGT
The DNA here is from genome assembly GCA_963932145.1 of Acanthosepion lycidas. Lineage (NCBI taxonomy): Eukaryota > Metazoa > Mollusca > Cephalopoda > Sepiida > Sepiidae > Acanthosepion > Acanthosepion lycidas. Next base: position 56,868,032 of record OZ010577.1, read on the forward strand.
GTGTGTGTGTGTGTGTTCGTTTATATATGGGATCGGATTTCCTACATTTTTCAACCGATTTCAACAAAACTTCACTTTTTTTTGGCAGGTAGTGTTTCTTATTGGCTTGCACACTTTTTTCTTTATTTTTACATTCAGGAAGCATTAAAAATTTCATTTACAAGACAATTGTTTATAATAAAATTCTATTCAATCGATAGATTCATAACGATTGAAAACAATGTTTTTGTTTGAGTTTGGGTTTGACCAATTCGCAAAAAAAAAAAAACTAATTAAGACATGCGTGTCCGTCAACTTTAAACAATAATCTAACGATCTCTACTGATTGTACGAATCCAAACATTGGATAATTCTTTATCTTTAGGGAAAGATAATTCCACGTACTTTAGGGCCGTTTTTATAATTCCCTTTGTAATTTGGTACAAGGCACCTATAAGGAATTGGTTCTGTTTGAAATTAATTCAGTATTTATTAGGTTGGTGCAAAAATAATTTCGTTTTCTCACATAGTAACATATGTTAGAAAACGAAATTGTTTTTGCACCAACCTAATAAAAGAAAGTATTAAGAAATAGTTTAAAAATGCCGACGTAAGAAATCTGATAGATAAAAATATTTCGAAGATGATAATTATTAAGGAAAGAACACAGTACTTATCTTGTACCCGACTTTTCTGCTTGATTCCTTTTTCTTTCTTTTTTTGTTCATGCAGTTGAGTCTTTTACGAGGGGGTGAGGTCTGTCTTGCTTAGGGGTTTACGAGAATTTTCGTCGTTTTCTCAGTGGACCTCGACTCATAATTGACTTTTTAAACTTCAATAATTGTCCACACGTGGGTGCCTTTTCGGGCGCAAGGGTCATCCCCTCCTCCCCTTACGGACGGCCTCCATACACGCACTAACGCAACAACCCAGGTTGTTTGTGAGTGTGTGTCTGTGTTCGTTTATATATGGGATCGGATTTCCTACATTTTTCAACCGATTTCAACAAAACTTCACTTTTTCTTTTAGCAGGTAGTGTTTCTTATTGTCTTGCACACTTTTTTCTTTATTTTTACATTCAGAATGCTTTAAAAATTCCATTTACAAGACAATTGTTTATAATAAAATTCTATTCAACCGATAGACTCATAACGAATAAAAACAATGTTTTTGTTTGAGTTTGACCAATTCGTAAAAAAAAAAAAATAATTAAGACATGCGTGGCCGTCAACCTTAAACAATAATCTTTGTCAATTTTATTTTTCAGTCTTTATGATGGTCGATACTTGATCTATCTCTTACTGTTACATCCCCGGGCAACGCCGGGCTCTACTGCTAGTTCATTATATAGTGTAATAACTGAGTATTGTTATACAATTAATTCGCTACGGGAAGGCGCCGTACTCTTAGCCCAGTGACTAAAACAAAAATAGTGTTACTTCATCAACAAAACGTTTCCTTTATGAACATAAGCAAGCAATTAAAGTGCATCAAAATGGCTTGTGTTCAGGCTTGGAAGCTTTACCAGGATACTGGACGATATAAGGATGGGCAAAGATCGGGAGCCCCAAGAAAAACAACAGTGCAATTTGATAGATGAATTCATAGGCTTTCGCAAGCTAACCGAATGCTGACGGCCGTGGACATTTGCAGCCAATTATCTGGTAAAACTGGTGATAGTTTTACGCCGCAAACTGTCCAAAACCATGTAAGAGAATTTGGATTTTATGGGCACACTGCTACAAAAAAGCCAATCATTTCGGAGAGGAATCGATTCAAGCAGCTGAATTTTGCAAAAGTCACATTCAATGGACGGCCGACGACGGAGAAAAATATAAAAAATAAAACCAATAAAAGTTATTAATAAAACAATTAACTAATTCAAATTGTATTAACTATTTTTCAAAGATAAAAATGACACATTTACGAAAGTTTCAAAATGGTATTTTAATTCCGTAATGGGTATCGGGTTTTTCTTTCGTTTTTATTTTAATAATTTTTAAACATATTTAATATTTTATAGTTTTCAGTACATCAAAGGTTAACTCTCTAAGTCGTTTATAAAAGTTTTGATTTTGTACTGATCCAAAATTATTCTTCTTTTAAAAGGTAAAATCCTGGTAAGTTTTACAGTAGGAATGAATTATCCTGAACCTTTTACACCCAACAGTATAAATTTCCTGATAGCAGTTGCAACATCTAGGATTACAATTTAAGCTTATTTATCAGCAAAACGTGGAATTTTTAGCATTGATTTAAAGCAAATTCTTTTCCACTTTCTAGCGAGGATTTTGTGCAACAACATTCTTTCCTTAGGAAGGAAATCTAGCCAAGTATGGATGCTTGCCATTAGAGATTTTTATATACAGATATATACTTTTTGATACTCAAATTATCACGTTTTTAGGCACACACACACATACATATATATATACTTTTATATATATACGTTTTTATATATACATTTATAAATTTTAGGGTATTTCGATTGAAAATTTGACTTAATGGATTATTTTTAGGAAAATGTTTATCAATTAAGTTTAAAAACTTGTGTCCCAACTTGGTACGTACTAATTTATTGAATGGAGGTGTGTACCAGATGGTCTCCCTGTTTTTATTATTCTTCCTAGAATGGCTATAATTTTCTACAAACTTAATTTCAGAAGATCTGTAGCTACTATCACTAAGAACTTTATTATAGACAGTTTTATGTTTATCAAACAACACTTTGTTAGATGAGTGTTGGTTAATACGACGTTCAACAGATGATGGGATATGTTGAATAATAGACGGTGGGTGAATAGAGTTAGGGAAGATATAAATAGGGTTAGCATTGTTTTTCATATAAATTTGAAAATTATTAAGGACTAAATTTGAAGTTACATCTTGGAAATCAACCTGTTTGATATTAGAGTTAATGTTAACGTTAAGATGTAAAGATTTAAATATTCTATGAATTAATTTTCTAAGTTTATCCACTTTACTTCCAGTAGAATTATTTATTATCATGCGACCATCGTCTCTATAGAGTCCCATACTATTTAAATTAATTACAAACATAACCGAGCACAAACATAAATAGATCCAATTTTTAAATAATAAACCAGTTTGTCTGATGATCACAAAAGCGTGAAACCCAGCGTCACAAACTCATATCCATACAACTGAATATGTTAGCTCTATCAACGATATTGAGCACTTTCCAATAAGTACTGCACATATGAAATTATATGCATTTATATATACATTTATATATATATACATATAGATTTTTATATATACATTTATACATTTATATTTATTTAAACATATATTATCAAATATAACAGACAATGAATGTCTATTATGTCTGATCATAAGCCGTTCTAATGTTTGAATGTTTGTTTTAATTTTGGGTGAAAATAAAGACAAAAATTGTCCAACATTTGGATATTTTTTATTAAGTTGGTTCTAAGCTCAGAGTGGTTATGCAGACATGAAACAAAGATATCCAACGTTAAAGATGATATTTTATTATTTTGACATAGAAGGTTGCTATGCGACGATGACGGTCGCGGAATAACAGATGCAGATCTTATATTCAAGATGATGACGTCATACCATTTTTGTCTTTATTTTCACCAGAAATTAAAGCAAACGTTCGAACATTAGATGGGCTCATGATCAGACATAACAGACATTCATTGTCTGTTATATTTAATAATATATGTTTAAATAACGATCTCCTGCCCCAATACACTAAATTTTTACACACACACACACACACACACACACACACACACACACACACACACATATATATATATATATATACATAATTTATGCCAAATCGATCGGGTTTCGATCCCGGCTTGAAGCAATCGGACGTCTAGCTACACTGAAGAGCTGTGATACATCGAAACAATCTGTCTGTAGATGACAATATATATATATATATATATATATATATATATATATATATATATATGATAAAATATAGTTTAAGGTATGCTGTATTTATAGGCTAAAATGCTAAATATCAGGGATAGAGCGTATGTAAATATAAAAGTGGACATTGGAATCAACACCCAAAGGCGTCAGTCTGTTTCATGCTAAACGTAATCACCATGGTCTGAAATATAGTTTTCAACAAGAGAAGCAGGCCAGGATGTGAGCTACGAATTGGAGATTTCAAAATTAACCAAGTACAGAAGTTTCTTTTAAATAAAAAATGAACGTTCGGAGGGCATACCGAAGGCAGAAGAAATATGGGAAAGTAGCGAGCTACTTTATCTGATAAGTTTGTATGAATGGATGGCTGAACAGGGATGGGAGCCTTAGCAAAAGAAGAACAACTGCAAAGTGTCACAAGGAATAAGAAGGGCCATGATAGTCCATATCCCTAATGGACGTGGCACATAGAAGAAAAAGAATGTGATTATTTCTGAGTCACTTTGTTTCTTTTTAAATATTTTCTCATGTTGCTTCTTTTTAGAATAATATTGATGCGTTAAACTTATTTGTTTCTTTTTTAGAATAGTATAGGCGCGTTAAGCTTAGTTAAAACAACGAATAATGATTTATCATCCTTTGGATTTTATTACATTTATTTTAATTATTTTTTATTTATATTTTACTTTATTTATTTTTAATTAATTAATTATTTAATTAATTTTGTTTATTTTTACTTTTTTGAATTCTTTAGTTATTTTTTTTTTAAAATGTTTATATTGTTTTATTAGATTTTATTGCATGTGTTAAGTTTATTACATTTAATTAAGAATAAAATTACATTTTCATTTCAGCAATATGAAAAAAATTGCTTTGGCATAACCTTAAAGTAGTCTTATTTGAATCGTAAAAGATTCATGAAATCAAAATAAAAAAGAAAAAAAAGGAAGAACAAATAAAACATTTAAAAATTTTTTGAATGTCATTATTTTTTTTTGTTTAACATTTCTCGAAAACATATCGTTCATTTAATATATCCAAAAAAATAATAAAAAATTCAAGTGTATTCGTAATTTTATTCTACGGTCAGAATCTAGTATCTTGATAATATTTATCTGCTAATAATCTTCATTACAATTTCTGCAGATGACTAATACGCCCTTTTATCTGGTAATCCACATCTACTCGTTTAAAGGCCGATACCAGCGGTCTATGCACGGTGTCTACTTATAGAGCTCATACGCTAATTATTTGAAAATGTTGGTTATCACTAAACTTATTATTATTGGTTATTTTAAAATATCGGCAAGCATTTTTATCTTTTTTAAATCTGTAATTAGCAGTTAATAACACAGTAGTTACTTCCCTTGAACATATTTTTTTTATTTTCATAAAATCATACTTAATTAAAGATTACTCGTAAAGTGGTAATCGTTTTCACTGGAAATTGATTTATTATTCAAGTCTCGAGCAATCTAATGGTTTTGCTTTAACAAATATTATGCTACGATGTGCCGTTTTCTTGCTTCACGGTAACATACATACATACAGACAGAAATCAGATTTTTATGTAGATTTACTTAACTATAAAGTGATAAACTTTTTTGTGGATTAAAATCAAAATCTGTGATTTTATTTTGTAAAAAGTTGCTTATTTCCCCTTTCTAAGATTTTTTTTTAAAACATAACATCTGAAATCGGAAGTTATAGTAGAGAAAGCATGTTTTTATGTCGATAATTTAATTCTTGCGTTAAAATTATTTAGGCCAATATTGTAATATTGCTTTTGTTTAAAAAACCATAAAACTATGATAGAATTTATTTCACTATAAGGAGGGTCCGTAAAATTCTGAAAATATAAATCACGTAGAACTAAGCCTTTTGATTTCTCTACAAATAGATAGCAATAGTTAATAACAGAAGAACACCTTAACCTTAAGATCTCAGCTTAAACGCTTCATTCTGGAAAGTATAGCATGTTCTAAAAATAGTTTATGAAGTTTCTCGTATCCAGCAGTTTGCTTGGGCTACTGTACCAGATAGAATTAGCCAGAATAAGATAGTCTGAGAAATAATAATAATAAAAAAAAAATGTAAGCTTACAGTATTCGTTTACCACTAGAGTTAAATTCACATGAAAATATCTTTTTGGATTTTTATCTAATTTCTTTTTACTAATTTTTAAAAAATATTTATTTTTTTGTAGTTAAATTAGCATGAAATGGAAGACGCTCGAATATTATAATAAAAATGAAGCGGGAAACATTTTTATTTCAGTAAGGTGTCAGGAATCTTTTTTTTTTGCCTTTTAAGTGTGTAGGGAGGCGCGGATACTGTAGTAATAATAATAATAATGATGATAATAATGGCTGCCGTGTAAATTTTAATTTCAAATAGTCACACAGAGAGCATGTCAATGCACATACGCACACACACACACACATATGCATTTCTTATTATTATAAACATTATTTTAGTGAGTGTACGTGTTTGAGTTGCTATCTTTGGTTTTTATTTTATTAAACGGTGGAAACGGACCTAAAGAAAAATTCTGCCTCCTACAGTACTCGAACTTGCATCTCGTTTTTCCATCAAGGAAACCATCAAAGTGTGCCTTTACCAGTTCAGTTGCGGCGACCAGCCGGACACAGTAAGGTCTGAATTACCTATTTAAGGAAAGCACGTTTCTTGTTGTGACTTCAAAGAAATCTATATCTGCTAGCTTCAGTTTCGTACTAGAAACATGAACAACAGTCATTTTTTGAAATGATTTTTAGCCGACATTATTTCTTATTATATATATATATATATATATATATATATATATATATATATATATGAAGAAATATAGTTTTAAGGTGTGCTATATTTATGGGATAAAGTGCTCAATATCAGAGATAGAGCGTATGTAAATATAAAAGTGAATACTGAAGTCACCACTCAGAGGCAATTTCCAAAATTCGCTTGAGGATGAGACAGCTGTTTTTTAGCTTTTGTTTTAGAAACATGAGAAATCTTACGTAGCGATGGAATCATATTTTTAAAAATAATTATATAACAGTAATTTTTAATAAAATTCTTTCAAATAAAGGATTTAGAATAAAACACTGTGAAGAGAATTTTCATCAAATCTCTGTTGGTTTGATTAAAAACATCTCACGTTGTATCTCGTAAAAAACAGGTAAATGCGATACTTTGCAACAGGTCTTGGTCAGTCCCCACAAAACAGTTTGTCTATACAAGTCTACGCTAAGAAACTCGTCAATTAGCAAAGGTATAAGTGAAATTGTCTGGCGTTGAAAAGACTTACCAACAACTGAAACTACATGCTATCTTCTGAAAGATACCCGTATGCTTCCTTTTTCTGTAAATTATGAGTAATGACACTTACTAAAATATAGGTACTTTGTTTAATATCAGAGACAAGGACATTTCTATGAAAACTTCAAATAAAAAAAAAACGTATATGGTAGAAAAACATATTCGCAAAAAATTAACTTAAACTTCTTTGCAGTTTTAAATTTTACCACATTTATTTTGCTATATTAATTTCGATTACGACAAATTACAAACGCTGCTATGCTACTTCAACTTGTAATTTTTTTTTATTTGTTTCTAAGTATAAAATATCCACTATTCATTTTGTTTGTCTTACGTGTCCTACAAATTTATGGATCATATTGAGCCGAAATTAAATTCGAATTCTTATAAGATTTCGAAAAGCTTTGGGCAATTGTTTTAGTTCAAATGTATCTTCTTATTTTATGAGCTATGTCCCTTCTGGACGTGGACTATCCACAACTTCCTATTCTTTGTAGCTTTTAGCAATTATTATTATTTTTTTTTTTACTATCTCCCCCATTCTATGTTTGCCATACATTTATACACGCTCGTTAAGTACGTTACTCTCTGTTTCCATCTTTCCCTTGCCTGCATGTGAGTGTCGAATTCTTCAAGTCCGCTTTCCTCATTATGTATCCCAGGAATTTCAACTGTCTTTTTTTGATTCTAAGGGACGTTTTTTGTTTCGACTTAGCACTTCCTCGTTACTTACACGCTCAACGCTCCGTTCATGGTATTCTCATCGTCCTTTTGTAGAAGCAAAATCCAATTTTTCTTTGTGTTGGGGAAGTGGTTTATTATTCTTGTTAATGACACCGTTTGGTTATAATAATAATTACAATTTGTTGTAGATAAAATTACTTTAACAGTAGCTTTTTATTCCTGAAATGTAACATAGCAAATAGATTACTAGTTATTTTTGCTCTCATTTTCCTTAAAACTTCTTTATTGCTCAAATACTCAGTGTTTAGTATACTCAGCTATTTTCTGTGGAACCACATCTCTGTTGCCTCAAGTCTCTTCATTTCGAGGAAATTGTCCAGCATTCACTGTTATATACGAGGATTGGTATTACATAACAGTTCAGCACTGATTTTTGTGTTTCTAAATACATTTTCCTGTTCCTTAATACTTTCTTTAGGTTTTGAAAGGTATCTTTTGCTATTCCAATTGAGAAATTTATATTTATTATTGTTATTGCTTTTAAAATATTTCCGAGTTAATTTTAATTTTTTTTATTTCCATAGAAATTTACGTATTCTTGTTTATTTGTCGTGTGCACAAAACTGGGAAAGGTCCAGTGTATGTTCAGAAGAGAGAGGTTGAGGCGAAAATAACGCCACAGTTAGAAATGAAAACACGAATACTATATTCAGTTATTTATTCACAGATTCACTTAGTACGATGTGGAATTAGGTAGTTAACACTTGGGATATATACGCAGCTATATCTGTCACCTCCCACGACAGATCAAATCATTCTTTCGGCTAGTAAGAACACAAAATCTCTTCTACCATCCCTCTGATCATCTCTACATCACGACGCGCGGCTCGCAAATGACTCTGCCTCTACATCTCCACCAATTCCAGCTACTCACCAACGGGTAGCTCGAAATGACGATTCTAACGGTGACTTTGCCTATGTAAGCGTACGAATGGAATTCCATAAATTCCGGCTAAGTGGCACTTGATCCTGAAAGTTTTCATTAATCTATTTACATCTCTTCAAACAGTGAACAATGTTTCTTTTTTCTTTATTTTTATAATGTTAAAATAATTAAAATATTTGATAGTTTTTGTATATAATAAGCAGAAAACTAGAGTAAAAATTTTTTTCTAGTTTTTAACCGTTTGTCGTGTTTGCTTTTTTCCCGCCGTTTAAATGGATCATACCAAACCATGTATATTTATTTCTCTTTTGACTTCTATATCCCCTTTTCACCTTCAACCTTACATCCATTTTCTCCCATTAGTCGGTAGAGCCCTTTTTTCTTTAACAAAGATCAATTTAGCACAACTTGATGGGACCTTGAGCTAAAGTAGACTTCGTTAGATAAATATATATTAGTGTGAAAAAAATTAAAATCTGTTGTCATTTTTATCGCTTGAATGCTTGAATATTTGAACTTAAATGAAATTTAATCTTTTTTAAATGCAAGACGAGCTATCGAACTATGAAAAATAGACAAAACATACTTATATTATTTGAAGAAACAGAAAACAGAACGGGAAAAGTCAAGGCCACAGGGGAGACGTTTTTTCTTACAAACTACTTATTCAGGTATTTTCAATTAATCTGTGTCATTTTCTTCGTCCTCTTTTCTTTTAAGGTTACTCCTACCGTCCCCCTTTTTCCACTTTCTCTATTTTGTCATGGTTTCACGCCATAATTTACCTGCCCAAAACTACAAAATCACGTGATTGCGTCTGCTGACCCAGTTAACTCTTACTTTTCACTGGTGAATTGATTCATAATAATTCAATATAGTGTGTCTTCAGTCGAATGAGAACAAGCAAATGTAGATTTTAAATATTACCGACAAAATTACACAACTTCAATCTAAATAGAAGAGATTTAATGTAATAGATCAATATCGAAATTCTGAAATTTCTATTTTACAATGTAATCTATCTGTTTATCGGGACCGGTAAAAAATAATTCTCGTTTTTCTTTAATTACAACTGATTTAATTATAGAACCACACAAAACATATAAAATGAGCAGAAATAATAAAAAAAGGCAACCAGTTATAAATTTTGTAGGTCTTGCAAAGTAGAAACTGGGGATTGCAACATACCCAGAACCACATAAATTATTAAATGCCAGATCAAAAGTGTTATCAAAATGCCAGCACTAAAGAAAATATTTATTGGCACACTTTGCATTGGATTAAAAGTAAATATAATTAACTATTTCTTGTTCCGGTTTGTGTATCTACAGTATTTTCTACTTCCGCATGTACAGTTTACATATTTTGGTAATTTTATAATTTTTAAAATTTTTGAATTTAAAAGAGTTCTTTTCAGATTTATTTCTTTATAAGATGGTAAATAATAATTTTTTTTATAAAAGGTAAATAATAAATATCACAATATACGTGGTTCACATATTTTATAATCTTGTAAATAAACATTACCGAGGGAGTGAAAGTAGTAGAAAATAATAGCGGTGTCAAGGGAAACTGTTCTTTGGCACACCATTTTTTTGGGGGGGGAGAGGGGGAAGGGAGCACGAAAATTAAAGATTGCCAAATATTGTTTAGGGTAAGAGCCTATTCAGTTCGCAGAAATAAACTCTTTAACATCTCTGAGTAACCTTTACACTGACCGAGTAATTTAGTTGTAGGGGCGTATGTTTATTTAGTTAAGGGTTACGCACACATTTTCTAGACAATCATTCGATCATACTCGAGAGGCATTCATTGAAGAAGGAACTTACTACAGCCTGTGTATCAGCTACTGTAACGTGAGCAGAACCCGGGTACTATCATCATTCATCATGAGCAGAACCCGGGTACTATCACCATTCATCGTGAGCAGAACCGGGGTACTATCACCATTCAACGTAAGTGAGCAGAACCCTGGGAAGGCTTGACGGTAATCGCTTGTCTCGCGGCTCTGATTAAATTTTTACATCCAAGAACTCCACCACATTCAATTTGACCTCAATATCCATTCTTAACTACAGATCTTTGAACAATTTATTTTTAGTATCTGTCTATATTTCTGAGATGAGGTATTATGTACACTATTTACATTATTCCGACTATTGTCCTCTTCTTTGTCCCCATATTTATTACAACGTTTCGGCCGTTATACGCTCCGGCCTTCAGGTGGTTGGAATGTCGAACTGAACCCTTTATTTCGCTCACTGGGGTAGGCTGTTCTAGTTACATGTGCCATGTCTAATAAGGAGTGCCAGAGAAAAGCGATAATAACAACAAAAAATTGCAATATGAGTTCTGGTAAAAACATGATATGATAAAAGCAAAATTTCAATATGAGAACTAGTAAAAAAATGGTTGCTGAAGACATTTATAATATCCAGAAATTCATACACAGATGTCCTCAAGGACACATGGCACAGTGGATAGAGGCGTTAGTTAGATCCAAAGAGTGTGAGTTCAATTCCTGGTTAAGGTGGTGGAGAACTTGGCGAGGGGATTAACAGCAGATAACTGAAAACTGACCTCCATTAGACGTGGAACTAGAACAGTCTACTCTAGTGAGCGAAATAAAGGGTTCAATTCGACATTCCAACCACCTGAGGAAGGTCGGAAACAGCCGAAACGTAGTGATAAATATGGCGACAAAGATGAGGTCAATAGTCCGATATATATGCGAGTATTTAATTTATTTTGTTTAAATGCTATTTTTGATAGTTACGCATATTCGAGTAAATGCTCTGTGTTTTTTAGTTCTTGTTTTTTTAATTAAACTGTATTTTTCCAACGACATCTACTGGCCTGAATATTCGAGAAATCTTGTCAGAAAAATATGCAGGTTCGGAAGCTCTGCACGATCATATGGAGAGAATTAACCAACAGATATCACTAAATAAGTTTTCAGTTACTTCAATGGCAAAATTTCTCCTCTACTATATCCGAGATATACTTTAAAATGGATACTAACAAAATCTTTTTTCTTTATCCTAAAGGTTAGGGTGCAGGTGCGAGTGGTGTAGCGGTTATGGGCTTGGAAAGTGAATCTGGTTTGATGGGATGAAAAGTGTTTCTCTTCTCTTATATAACAGTGTTCAATAAACAAATAATTAAAAAGTTAATTAATATTGATAAGTGAATTTGCATGCCAGACTCTCAAGAGATTGAACCCAATTTTAAGTTGAGAAAATTTCACCTCTAAGCTACCCACTGCCCAAGATGAACTCAACAGTAGATTGAGTCTAGGAAAACAGGAATTCCTGATTAAAAGTTATTTTCTTAAACTGCTAACTGCTCCAAATCACGTTGATTTTAAGGAAATCTTTTTCTAGAGTAAAAGTAATTCTTAAACCGAAAAAGTAGGCCTAGAAGAAAAACTAAGTCAAGTGACCATATTCTTTTGATAGTAGCTATAAACAAAAGCTTGTCAGGATAAAGATTAATAATTTGATTTCGCTGATTTATCTTATCAAATTGGGACAGAAAAGTGCATGAAAACATGTTGCTATTTTGAGTTATTGGTGATAAGATTTAGAGAGAAAGACCTGAGTTTGTGATTTGGATTAGGAGAAAGATCTTTTCATGTTAGTGTTGCGAGCTGGCAGACATAGCTGTCGTTTCCCCAATCACGTGACCATATTAGAACGAACACAGATTGGAACCAGTTCTTTTTTCTTCCATAGTACCATTAGCAAAACTTCCAGAATTCTGAACACTTGACGAGGCCAATCAAATACTGGAGAGGAAAAACATAGTTTGTAGAAAAGGTGAATAGTTTGCCGTTTTTTAGCAAAATATATTTCAATCTTTTCGTTCTAATTCCAACACTGAAAATCTATCCTAACCCTAACCAAGCTCGAAATTAGCTATGTTTCAACTACTCAACGGAAGACCTCTTCTGGATCAAGGTAGCTCTACGTTATCCCCGATAATTCAAGCAGGAATAACAGGGACCAATGTCAAAAGCAACGACCATTCTGAATAGCTATAAAAGCGTATGACGACCAGTAGGTGGCGCTTGTGAGAATAGTGTCCCAGTTATTACACCTCTGACGAATGTTTTGGCCTTGAGTGGCCAGATCTGTTTCGACCAATAGATTCATTTTTTTCAAGATTCAATTTTATGGATTATTAATCATATTCAGGTTATTTAAAGACAGAAAATATTTTTAGATTATAATTTTTTTCTCGATAATAATAATTTACTGATACAAGTCTTACTAATTAACACATAGCTGGGGGAGAAGAGGTGGATTCATAATCATAATTCTTAAGTTAATGATTGAATAAGCTCTTTACAAGTTCTACAACTATAAAATACCTGTGGAATTTCCTCTTTTGTATCGTTAAATATTTGAGCTTAACAGCTTAACAAAATATTGGAATAAAAATCATAATTATGAATACAGGGCATTATTTAAATAAGAAAGAGGGTACAAATGAAAAGATTTAAAATTGACAAATTTTTCCATTTCACTGAAGTAAACGTTAAACATTTGAGAGTGTTATCATCTCTTACATCGTCTCTCTCTCTCTCTCCTTTCTTTCTTTTTCGTACTGAAACAAAACAGCGTCTCTCATATGTCTTTTCTGCCTTTCCTCGCGATCAAAACGAAATGACGTATTGGCAGGGCGTCACATCCGTGCTAACTGACTAAGAAGCTAAGTGATACGCAGAATTATAACATAATAATATGCTGGCACTGATTCTCCAATTGTTGGGGAGGTTGAATGTGCGGCATACTGGCATACCTTGGACAACATGCTACGCATTAAATCTCCCACGCAAAATGGGAACATAACTCATCACCTGTAATACAGAAGGATGAGTTTACATTCCTCTGGAATTTCAGCTTTCAGACTGATGGGGAAATATAGACAAATTGACCAGATATAATTGTGAAAAATCATGTTGAAAATACATGTCTCCTGATGGATGTTGCGGGGCAAACTGACAAAACCACATATTTGAAAAGCCTTGAGAAACTAAGTAAATAAGGGGACATTGAGATAGAAATCTGTAGAGTGGGGTATGTGGAAACAACATTATGTATTGTTTATGTCGTTTATAGTGTATTTCAAAGTTTAAATCCATAACTTTAAAACAACATATTCGCCTTTGCTTACTGCTTGAGTTCTGAAAGATTAGTAGCGCTGCAGAGGCATTCCAAATCATTTGTGCCATGCGTAAAGACGCTCCGAAGCGTTGGACAATCAGATGTAGTTAAAAAGAGATTGTGACATATACGACAATTCACGCCTTGGAAGACGACCCACTTTGAATAAAGAAATTTTTGTAGAAGACTGCCGAATTTGATCAACGTTAAAGCAACAGAGATTTGGCGCAAACCCCTCCTCTCAAAAAAAAAAAAAAAAAAAATAACAAAATAAAAAATAAAACTTAAATTCAACTATCTATGAACATCCCAAGCGAATTGGGAAAACTTGAAAATATGAATTTGCTGTTCCTCAGTTTTCGTTTGAAAACTAAACACGACGTTCCACCATCAGCAGCGGTCTTTTGACCAGGAATGCCAACCTTTCATTTTTGCTTCACATTGTTACAGATACTGAAAAATGGGTTTGGCATGTCAAGAGAAAACGAGAAAGGCACTGGTTATCCCAAAATAGGAAACCATTACCAAAACTAAAAGTAGGATTCCATCCAAAGAATACATTGGTTTGTATCTGATGGAATATAAAAGGTATCATTCATTACGAGCCCCTGGAACACAGGAGGACAAGTGTTTATTGGCAGAAACCTGATCGGGTAAACGAAGCTTCATGTGGAAAGTATCCTGCTATGTTAAACAGAAAAGGTATTATTCTCCAGTATGACAATGCAAGGAAACACTCACCGGATTTAGCACTTTCAGATTTTCCGTCCTGGGTATGACAATAAACAACATTTAGCAGCAAGGCCTCTGATCGGGAGATTGGGTTTTTTGAGGAGCCTGGAACCACTTCTTAATTGCTGTTGTTTTCAGGTCCACCCTTACCCGGGTGGTAGCATATTTTAGGGTGTTCCAGCTATGGGCAAATAGTGAAACTCCAAACTGCGATCCAAACACTATGAAAGCATAAAAATACATTTTATAGAAAAAATAGCACCAATAGATTTTAATAGTAGAAAAAAATATTTCCAGAAATAGATTTTAATAGTAAAAAAATTCCAGCACTAGATTTTAATGGTAAAAAAATCAAAATTTCCAGAAATAAATTTTAATAGTAATAAAATTCCAGCACTAGATTTTAATAGTAAAATATTTTTTCCAGCACTAGATTTTAATAGCAAAAAACGAGATTTCCATCACTAGATTTTAATAGTAAGATAATTTCAACCAATAGGTTTTAATAGTAAAAAAAGAAAAAAAAAGAAATTACAAAAGTTTCCAAGATAATTAATTTTCGGCATTAAATGACCCATAGAGTTGATATGCCGTTAAACAAACCAACTAAACCAAACTAAACTCTCAGATTTTCATTGTTTCTATCACTAGAACATTTCCTAAGTGGCAGAATATTAAAAAACAAAGCAAAAGATGATACTTTCAATCACTTTTTTTCGGGGAAAAACTCAGATTTATTCAAATGAGTAATTGCAAATTTGCCTCCCCGTTTCACTGAAGTTGTTGAAAATGAAAGTGATTACGTTATATTTGGTTTTATATCCTTTCTTCTAAAGGTATTTGCTTTCTGAAAAGCCTAATATTTACTTAGTTCTCCCATTGGTTTCAGAGAGTTGCATTCTATTGATATTTTTTGTAGTTGAAACGTATTACCTGGCACGGAATTTAATGTTTTATGTTTAACTGAACTCGGACTGCAACTGAACAAGAGGAAACTTGCAATCATTCGGTTTAAGTCACCGGAAGTTGCATATCATTTTGACTTGGTGAAACCATCGCCAAAAAATAACTACGGATGAATGGAAAGCATAAATTCAATAAACAAAGGCAGAACTTTGCAAACGAATACCGCTGAAGGCAGCAACTTGTTCAACAATAAAACAAGCACTGAAACATGAATAACTCATCAAATAGCCTTTGGAAAATATATTTACAACAGTTTCATTTTTTGTCGAGTTTTTGCTGATGATTTTTTGGGTTAAAGATTGTTATCAGTTGTAAGAAGATAATAAAAAACAACAACAACAATTAGAGTGTGCTAAAATATTATCAGTCATTCTTTTTAAATCCTTATGTAAGATTCAGGTTTTGAGAAATGGGTTAAGCCGAGAAGTTTTCAGAACTTACTCGTAAATAATAACAAACATTACATATTAAATTAAATAAAAGGTAGGTTTGAATGCGTTTCTCTTATTTCTTGAATTTATGCTTTCCATCCACCCGTAATTATTTTTCGACAAAAGATTCATAAAGTCAAAATGATCTGCAACTAAAGAGAAATGTTGCCGAGAACTTAACTTGATGCCCGAATTTTTATGCACCGAAGAGCACTTTTTGTTTTCAGAGAGTACGAGAAAGAATGAAAACGTTTATTTATATGTGAAAGATAACTCATGTTAGAGCATGTGAAATAGCAGTCGATAGACTTGTCGATAGCAGGCGGTAAGGAAGAAAGTATTGAAGGGTAAGAATTGTTGCAGTTAAATCGGTAGATGCATAGATACACTCGGAAATAGAAGTTGGGTGAGACAGATAAGAATGTGTTGGAATGGAGTCAGAAATCCGCCATAAAAGAAAGAAAGAAAGAAAGAAGGTTATAATGAGAGAGAGAGAGAGAGAGAGAGAGAGAGAGAGAAAGGAAGAAGAGGGTACTTATTCATTTCTGCAGTATCAGCAGACTGCAAAAGGAAGAAACAAAGAACGCCAGAACGCACGCATCCACTAAACAGATAAGACAAGAATATAACTCGAGATAGATAGAGAGAGAAGAGAGAGAGAGAGAGAGAGAGAGAGAGAGAGAGAGAGAGAGAGAGAGAGAGAGTAGGAGGTATAATTAGAAAAGAATTGTAAGTGGTAGAAGTTAACCAGAGAAAAAGAAGAGAGTTAACCAGGAAAGAAAGAGAGAATAAAATATTGCGAGAAAGCATAGAACTACAAAAAAGGAAAGCAGAAGAAGAAAAGCGTAGAAATGAATTGGAGGTGGTTAGAAGTAAAAATAAGAATAAAACAGAGAAACAAAGGCGACAAATCAAATAAGGAAACACAGAAAGAAAATGAAAATAGATAATGAATAAAAAGAAAGAGGAATAAGAAGAAATTAGATGTATATTTCTTTCTAGCTGAAGTACCTATCTTCGCCGGGCAAGGTGTCAAAACTTGGATCGTAGCTGTTTATAATGAGACTAAAATGATTCCTTTGTACTAAAAGAATTGTAAGTGGTGGAAGTTAGCCAGAGAGAGAAAAAAATAAAGAAAGAGAGAATAAAAAATATTGCGAGAAAGCATAGAACTACAAAAAAAGACGAAAGCAGAAGAAAAAAGCGTAGAGATGAATGGGAGGGGGTTAGAAGTAAAAACAAGAATTAGAATCAAGTTATTCAAAACTTCTTTTTATGCGCCATGTCCTTTCAGGACGTAGGCGATCATGGCCTCAACCTCCCTCTATCCCTTGCAGCTCTCAACAACTTCTTTCCTCCCTGTCACCTCCTCCAGACCACGTTCTGTCATCCACTTACTTAAGCCCGCTAGATGTCATGCGTTGTTTTCCTTGGTCTCTCTTTCCCTCTATTCGATCCGTGAGTATCAGATTCTCCAGACCCTCCTTCCTCATTATGTGTCCCAGAAACTTCAGCTACCTCCTCCTGATGTTAAATATAAGCCCCCTCCTTGTTTGCATTCTCTCTAAGACCTCATCGTTGTTCACATGCTCGGTCCATGATATCCTTAGCATCCTTCTGTAGAACCACATCTCCGTCGCCTCGAGTCTTTTCTTCATCTTTAGGTGAGATAATAAAGTTTTACAGATACAAATCCTAATAATTAACCCATAAGTGGGGAGAGAAGGGTATTTGTGCGAAAGTGAATATAACCAACCCGACTAGAATTAGAACTCGAGTCTTCGAGTTCAAATTCCGAACCGTTGTCCATTACACCACCCGCGCATCTGCGCTTATTGCACCTGGTATTCCTATCTCGGTACTGACCAAGCTCGACGTTGCTAAAATTCGGTGATCGTACGAGAAGTGTCTTTTTCAATATGATATGGTCATAAGCCGAAAAAGAAAGAGATAAAGGGTATATATATATATATATATATATATATTTATATATGTGTGTGAGAGTCACAGAAAGTGATAGATAGAAGGGAAGAGAGAGAGAGAGATTGCGGGGAAGAGAGAGAGAGAGTGTGTGTGTGTGGGAGAGATTAATATATAGAGAGCGATGGCGAAGAGAAGAATACGAGCCATACGCCTAGAATAGATAGTTGTAGGTTGATTTACCAACAGAATAAACAAAGAGCAATATCGTTTCGCCTGTATCAGTATAAAACAAGATTACTTAGTATTATCAGTGATTCTACCAGTGATTGACTTAGCATATGCTGCTTCGTTTGACATATGTGCAACTTGTAAACATTCAGTGACACTAGTAAAGTGTTCTTCGTTGGTTTCATGTTAGAAAAGTCGTGTTTTTAACCTTTTTTACTGTCCTCATCACAAACATGAGAAATGCAACTTTGCTCAACAAATCAGATGTAGTGTTTGTGAAGAAAAACTTGTAAAAATCAGTTATAAATTAAGATTATTCCCTGTCGTACGAAAACTGTCTTCATAAAAATAAACTGATGTATGAAAAAAAGAAAAACAAATTTGTAAAACACCTTTGGATTTATACTATATTTGCTTTCTTCTTTTACTTTCTTTTTTTTGTTGACGAATTGAATAATTTTGCAAGGCAAACATTTTTATTCTTTCAGTCTTAAACAAACTAAATTATTTAATCCAACAAATATTTTTAATGCCAAGTTAAATATATCTAGTTTCACAGACTTTGTTAGTTCGTGAAAATAATTGAATAACTTATTCTACTTTAAATTTTCAATTGTATATATAGGGGGAAAGAAATATATATATATATTGTAGTGATACTAGCAAATTAGTATGCATAATTTGCATAAGCAGAACTGAACATTCAATATAAGTGGTCTCTGAGACTAACCAATGAGAAGTGCGACTTAGCACCTTTTTGGACAGTTATTGACGGCTATCTCTGACCCTTTTTGTGTGAATTACCTGTTGCCTTTTGAACTTCATTTTGTTAAGTTTGTTTATTTTAATTTTTATTTGCGACCTCAGTGAAAAAGATTTTTGAATTTTTCTTTCTTCTCTCCATTATATTTTAATTACTTTTTATATATATTTTTTTGCTCTTTTTCTTTTTATTCTAGTTTTTATATTTGATTTTAATTTCTGCTCGTTTTTCTTTTTGTTCCAGTTTGCCTTTTTTTTGATTTTCGTTTTTACCACTGTAATTTCCGCAGTTTTTTCTTTTAATTCTCATTTCTACCCCCTTTAATTTTTGCTCTTTTTTCTTCTAGTTTTCCTTTTCAATTGTCATTTTCTTTAATTTCTTCGTGTTCTTTATTCTGTGTTTCGCTTTAATTTTGATTAATTGTTCCCCTTTTTTAAAATTTTTAGGTGTTTTGTTGTTTGTAATCGTTGTATTGTCCAATTTATTTGTTTATTTTCTTTTGTTAATTGGTTCGACTCGCTTAGGGTCGGCCATTTTGAATTCTTGTATCTAGTTTCGTCTGTTTTCGTTACGTATTTTTTTTGTTTATTGACGTCGGCCATTTTTGATTTTCGTAACTAGCTTTGTGTGATTGTTTCGTAAATTTTTGTTGACATCAGCCATTTTAGTTTCTTTTTAGCTTCGGCTTTTGTCGAAGTTTTCCGTTTTTTTTTTTTTTTTTTTTTTTTTTCATTGTTTCGCCTTTAGGCGACATTTGTTCATTATTGTTTTTGTTATACGTGTTTTTTCTCGTCATGTAATCTTTTTGTGTGTTTAATTATTTTCTCGATTTCGGGTGAGCCTGTTTATTTTTTATTTATTTTGTTTGACTATTTAACCCACCCCCTTTCTCACCCCTCCCCTTCGGAGATAAAAATGGATAAGAAGGAAAAAAAACCACCTTCATTTTTAATCATAAGAAAAAACAAATTTGGCTGATTACAGAAAGTTAATACGAAAACATCTGTTTAATCCCTCCAAAAAAGACCCTCCTGATAAGGATAATTTAAATGAATATCCTGCCCTTGAACCCTCTTCTTCTAGCGAGAAGGACATTGCTGGAAAGGAAAATTTAAATGTGACCACTCAAAGTACGGAGGCCGATAATGGCCATATGTCCAAAGAATCGAACAAAGAGGCCAATAATAGCCTTAAAACCCCAAAAGACACAGATGCCAAGAATGGCACAGAAGACAAATCCAAGGCCGGGGAATCGCCCTCTTGTTGGTCGTCCCCTCCAAAATGTATCATCAATTTGGCGGAGTTCTTGGAGCGTGCTAAGAGTTACGCGCACCTTGTCGTAGAAGGTGGACTCTTAGAGGATCCCATAGAACTAAAGAGAATTGATAAAAGAATTGTCAGTTTTCGTCGTCGACAAGCGTTCGCTCGACGAAAAACAGTGTTAAAAACACTAGAGTCCTTGGGTTTTAAGCCTCTGAGAATAGTTAAGGGTGCGAAATTCTTCATGTGGGACGTACTGTTACCCACGCCAGAAGATTGCGTTGCTGCGGCCAGCCGCGAGTTAATAACTAAGGATCTAATCCTAAGAACCGAATATGAAGGCCGTAGGACACAATGTAACCGTATACGAGGTCCCTCCTCAGGTTATCGGGAACACCTCGCACTTTCTTTTCCCAGTACGGTGAAATTTTGGGCGCCTCCTGTGATAGCTTGAGCGGGGGGTGGAGCTTTGATATAATGTTAGACGAAAAAGCCTTCCGCTCCATCCCCAACTGTCTCGATGTAGGAAGCTTGAGATTACCGGTCATAGTAACAGGCCGAAGACCGGTATGCTGGAGGTGTGGAGTGACTGGTCATCTCTCCTCCTCCTGCCCAGAGAAGAAGGCCTCTGGAAGTCAAGCTTCTGTAGACCAAGATCCCTCTTTGACCGCGTCTGTACCATCCGCCTCGCCTGTAATGGGCGTACCAGCTTCCGGGACCGGATCGGTTAATCCTCCGGTTGGTGCAACTTCAAAGACCACATTCCCCAAAGAGCCTTCGCCCGCTGCTAGTGCAGTAGTGGAGAAGGGGGAGGGGGAATGGCTGGTAGCTGGTAGGGCCAGAGGGAAGCATCGGACAGCGGGCCCTCAGTCCCCTGAAGCCCCGAGGGCCAAAGACACGAACAGCCCCACTGCATCAGGCAACGTTAAGGGCGATGACCCGGCCCTTCTCCAAAAGTTTCAGGACCAACAAAAGAAGTTCGATCCCGGGTACGAAAAAACAGAAAAGTAGAAGGAGCTTAAGAAGAAATTAGACAAGAATAAAAATTCTAATCCAAGTCCATCCACTTCTTCTGCCCGGGAGACACTTTCTCCTAGAAAGAAATCTGCACCTACCCCGCCCAAATCTCGAGATCCCAGCCCCTATAAACACCGATCATTTCATACACCTCTTCATACTCCCAGTTTTTCTCATGTTAAACAAAAATCTTCCCTTACCCCTCGCCAGACTCCCAGTCTCTCCCCCTCAAAAAAAATCTGAAATGCTTCCCCCTGCCACTAAAAGGCAAAGAAGCCCAACCGTGGATCCAGCAGAACGGAGAAAGAGGGCTCAAAAACATTCTTTTAATACGGGCAAAGATGTCGAATTTCGCCGGCTCAAGCCGAGAGAGCTCGAGATTACGGCAACGGGATCAAGGACTTAAAATATTTATTGTCCGTCAGCCAATATGCGAACCTAGATGTAGAAAACCCGGAGAATTTCCCGCAAGCCCAGCCGGTTTTAACTGTCATTCGAACCGGGCTAGGCGCAAAACAAATCTGGGCGATGGTAGATGAAGCCATCGTGGCGTTTAAAATGGCACTACCTGTAGCCATCACTCAAAACAAGCAGCTGGAAAATCTCAAACAATTTTGTTAAGGGAGGGTCCCCGTTTTAGTTCACCCCTCCCTATATAGAGCATTGAAACTTGCGTTTCCGTGGGATATTGGCGGTATCTCCCAGGACGGCTCCGTCAAGACTGAGATGGGCCATGGGTCTATGGGAGAGGCTGTCGGTATCCTTACCCCGGCCATGTTTAATTCAGGTAAGCAACCCTAATTGGACTTCTCGATGGCTCTCTGGTTAGCTACTCTAAATGTGCGGGGCCTGAGGTCCGAGTCTCGCAGGGCAAGGCTCTCTCGTGACCTTCAGCGCCTCGATGTGAATGTTTGTGTGCAAGAGACCCGGTTTTCTTCTCATGACCGTGAGGATATACTGTCTAGGGGGTTCGCCCTTTATTCAGCATGTTTTGATGGTCGTTTGAAGGGTGTCTCTTGGCTAGTGAGCAGGTCTTTGAAGGCTGCATGTACTCTTTTCTTCGCAGATCCGGCGGGCAGGCTTTGTGTGCTGGATACTACCATAAAGGATAAGGCTTTACGTCTCATTGGGGTTTATGCGCCCAATAACCATGCTGAGCGGCCTGCTTTGTTTCGGCAGATCGAGCCGTTTTTGACGACTTCTCGTCGGGTAGTTTTAGCGGGGGATTGGAATGCCGTTCTTGACCCCGATATAGATCGTATAGGGCAAAAACCGGGTACTAACAATCCTGATGTGAAGGCATTTCGGGACTTTATCGGCGGGTTTGATCTTGTCGATAAGTTCCGGAATGAGCACCCTCAGGAGGTAGCATGGACTTGGACAAATAGTGTCAACTCGGTGCCTGGGACGCTTGCGAGCTACCTGGACCGAGTCTTAGTTAAGAGAGTCGACGTAGGGCTCTTAGGGTGTCCAAGTTTCCACTATATAGTTTATACGGATCATAGGCTTGTCCGGGTCCGTGTAAACTTAGATAAGCCTAAGGTTAGAATGGCTGGTTACTGGAAATTTAACTGTTCATTATTTGGTGAGCAGGATTTCCGGGACCAGCTGCTACTAATGATTCAGAGGGAATTGACGGGGGCAGTTGTGGGAAACGCCTGGTGGGACAAATTAAAATCCAAAATTCGAACGTTTGCTGCCGATTATAGTCGTAGACTCTATCTAGATAGATTAGCAGCGCAAACGGCTTTAGAAGAAAAGGTTGATCGGGCCGTGAAATCCGTGTTAGTGGGGATATAGCCTTAGCTAAGGCAGAGTTGTCCTCCTTGCTTATCAAGAAGGATCAAGCTCTGGTAGTTAGGGCTAGGCTAAAAAGAATGTCTTCTGATTCGGAACGCGCCAAGGCGACATATAGCGTGCGTCACATTGCCGGATAAGCGGACCGTGACTACAAACGCGGGCATATGCGAGGCCTTTCGGGATTACTTTCAGGATCTTTTCACCAGGGAGCCCGGTCTGAGCTCTGCTCAGTTCGATGCCTATTTGGCTGACTTTCCATGCCTAGAGGCAGCTGAAGCGGCTAGGTGCGAGGGTCCCATTACTGAGTCGGAAATCTGGGAAGCGCTGAAGCAGGTTGGCCTGGATAAATCTCCGGGACTGGATGGTCTTCCCTACGAAGTCTACTTGAGGCAGTCGCCCGTTATTGTTCCTTTGCTGGAACTGATTTTCAATCACTGGATGAAGCAGGGGTCTATACCTCAACGCTTCACCAGGGGTGTGATCAAGTTGCTGCGTAAGGACAGGAATGGTAGGGATGGGTTAGGGAACTTTCGCCCTTTAACGATGTTAAATACTGACTTAAAGATTTTGGCGATGATCTTAGCCAACCGTTTGCAGCTTGCCCTGTCTCGTCTGATTGGCTCCGAACAGACTTGTGCTGTGAAGGGCAGGACGATTCAGGATAACCTTCATATGGTACGCTTGATCTTAGAACAAGTCGACAGCGAAGCCGCGCTGATCAGTCCAAGGCCTTCGATAGGGTTGACCATCGCTTTCTGGAGGCTGTCCTTTCGGCGGCCGGTTTCGGAGCCGACTTTCGCTCCTGGATCCGATTTTTGTATGCGACCCCCGGTGCGCTGGTGGAAGTGAATGGGGTAAGATCGAAGCCTTTCGTATTGTCTCGCTCCATTCGTCAAAGTTGTCCGCTCTCGCCCTTGCTTTACGTTCTTGCGTTGGAACCATTCCTTCGCAAGTTAAAGGCGAATCCGGTCCTGCGCGGAATTACCCTGCCTGGGGCTACCACCTCAGCCAGGTATTCTGCCTATGCTGATGACGTTTCGGTTCTTGTGTCGAGCAGAACAGAGATTGACGAAGTCAGCAAAGAGATCAGTGGGTATGAGATGGTGACAGGGGCCAAGA
The DNA here is from genome assembly GCA_963932145.1 of Acanthosepion lycidas. Lineage (NCBI taxonomy): Eukaryota > Metazoa > Mollusca > Cephalopoda > Sepiida > Sepiidae > Acanthosepion > Acanthosepion lycidas. The sequence continues at coordinate 56,892,299 of OZ010577.1, forward strand.
TCAACCGCGATAAGTCTGTGGGCTTGCGGTTGGGTGCGTGGAAGGGAGTTTCTCTTCCCGGACCTTTCCTCTGGACGGATGGGCCGATCAAGATACTCGGCGTCTGGTTCGGTCCTGATCTCCAGTTGGAAATGAATTGGTCGGAGGTGCAAGGGAAGGCCGAAATCGCGGTTAATCTGTGGTCTCGGAGAGGCCTTTCCCTGAAGGGAAGGGCGGAAGTATGTGTTTCTTGCATATATCCGATTCTCCTGTACCGACTCTCTGTACTTCCGCTCCCGTATGCCAAACTAATATTATTAGTTCGGACCTTGTTCTCTTTCTTGTGGAGAGACAAGGCCCCTATGGTATGTCGCGAGATCTGTTGCCTTCATCCCTCTGAGGGCGGTCTGGGTATGCCTAGCATTGAGATTCGTCAACATATGCTTCGCATTACCTTTCTAGACCGAATGTGTCGCGGTTTGGATGAGGTGGGCACTTTCTGGAAAGAAGACGTCCGAAAACATTTCCCATCCCTGAGAAGTGTGCACTTATGCGAGGAGGAGGCCGGCCGTACACCCCGAGCCGAGTGCTCCTTCTACCGCGAATGTCGTCGTGCTTTGAAACTCTTCTTACGGACGTCGGATGGCCTCTCCGACGCCCAGGCGTTGTCTCGCAAGGCATTGTATCAAGTGTTAGTGGGGCCGTACAACATGATCTAATTGGCGAGGTCGGTCTTACGAAGCAGGAGGCCTTGGGCGCCTGGGTTGAAATGTCTCAATAACGATGAGGCATCACTCACCTGGCTGGTGATTCGTGAAGCCCTCTGGGTCGGCAAGAGACTTTGTTCAGCAGGTTTGGAGAAATATCCAAACTGTCGTCGCTGTACGGGGGAAGTCGAGACCATTGGTCACGCCTTCTTTCAGTGCAGGGTGGTAGTGCCGTTGTGCAAGTTTGGATGCCGGTTAGGCATTAGAATATTGTTTCTCTGGGTTCAACATAGGCAATCCATCCCGAAATTAGGTTTAGTGTAGGTCTTGGTTTTTGATTTTTTTTAGTTTTTTCCTCTTTTCAGTAAATTTAGCTAGGGTGTGTTTGCTCATTGGCCCCTTTTATTTCTGTCCCCACTTTTTTTTCCTTTAGTTTAACTCCCCATTCCCTCCCTCGTTTAGGTGGTCAGTGATGTCAGTTCTCTGGTGGATACGGGGCGCCTTTCGTTTCGCATGTATTTTTTCGTATTTGTTGTCGTGTATGAATGAGTGTGTGCCTGTGTGAATGGTTGGAGGAATGAATGGTTCCTTTTATTTTTCATAGTCCCGCATCGATTTCGTCCGGTTAACTGATATTTCTGCCATATTTAAAGTTTGTGGGGGGTTTTAGTACTAACTCTAATTTTGTTTAGTTTCTTGTAAATATATTTGCCACATTGTATATACACATTGGGGATCTTTTTAAAAATTGTTGTTTTATGCCCCCCCCAGACAATATTTGTAAATAAGGGGAATATTTAGGATTTTCATTGAGTCAAAGAGGCATTTTGGTGAATGTAGTAAGGAAGGTATGGATAAATGTGTTGTTTTGGTGAAAGGAATATTGTTTCGTATGTTTGGGTCAGTGGTTGTGGCTAGCTAAGTTTAAATTAAGACAAATGATGACCGTCCTTTTCCCTAACCCCCTTTTGGCCTTGTGCCACATTTGTTGTATTTAACAACAATAAATATTGAAGTGCGACTTAGCAGCTGATTAGTGGGGGATTGAACCAGAGACTCTGCCCGACACTAGTCACATAGTATACACTCACTAGTACTGTTGGTTTTTCTGCAAGTGTTTGAACGAGAGAACGGTTGAGTTAAGTTTCATTTTTATTTGTTAAATCCTTTTGAATCTTTTTTCAGTTTCTTTTTTTTTTTATTTGTTCCCATATTTGTGCTTTTTATTTGGTTCTCCTTTATTTTCCTTCTTGTATTTTTCCCTCCCCCCCACGCCTTTGTTTGCAGTAAACATATTTTTGGTTTTGATTTGAATCAGTTTTGTTTTTGGTTGTCCACGTTTTTCTTTAATTTTTTTATTTTGTTTGTACCGGACATTTTTTTGCAAGGATTATATTTAAAAAAAAAAAAAAAGGAAAAAAGTGGGGATTGAGTCGTGGTGGTCGCTGCGGCCATCATGAACGGCGAAGGCGAGTGGGACACGTCACTGCCGGATTTTGAGTTACCGCCACTCCCACCTCAATCGCCGGTGTCCACAACACCGCCGGTGATAAGCAAAAATGCCGCACCGAGCAAATCGGCCTGGAAGGAAACCAGGCCGAAAAAGAAAAAAGACAATGAATACTATGCAGAATTGCAAAATGTATTTGACCAGTACACTAAAGGCACCAAGCTTCTCACCATTAAACCAGCCTTAGACGCAGTGGAAGCAAGAACAATTTCCCTGCTGACAACGGATGTTAAAAGTCGGAATCTAATCGGTGTCAGCAGGGAAACAATGGAGGAAGCTTTAAAAAGCTTGAAGATAGTCCAAAATCCTGGCCAGGAGGTCGAGGGCAATGTGGGACTTACTCTTGACATCGGAGCAGGAAGCGAAGAATCTGGCAGGAAACATACTGACATCCAAGACAGGCTGAATATATGGGCACCCGTAGAACAAAAGTAACCGTTCATGGGGTGCCCATAGACATCACAGAAGATAGAATGGGGGCCTTCTTTTCCCTATACGGCAAAATAGAGGAAGTCTATAGCGTGAAAAGCAAGGCCGGCATAGCAACAGGAGACATTGTGATTGAAATCACTCTGGGACGTCAGGGTTTTAGGAACATCCCGAACGTGCTGACGTGCAGAGAGAAGAGGATGCTGGTTGTGGTGGAAGGCAGAAAGCCCTTCTGTTGGGCATGCGGCGTACTGGGGCACATTGCAAAGGCGTGCCCCGGCAAGAAGGTAATGCCACAACCAGAACCTACCACAGCAACAACAGCAGCAAAGTCAACAGGGACTGTCACCACAACAGTCGAGGCCGACAAACCCACAGGTGATGGTTGGAAAGAGGTAGTGGCGAAGGGTCGAAAATCCAAAGTAAGTCCCCTGAAGGAGGCTCCAAAGATGCAGCAACAACTCAAGGAGCAGCCGGACAAAGGACAGGCAATGGAGCAAAAACGAGTGGAAAAAGATAAGCAGCCGCAACCACTTGTGGAGAAGCCGGACAAAGATAAGGCAAGGGAGCAGAAAAAAAGCAGCCGCAACCTAAGCAGCAAGAGACGAAGATTGTGGTGGAAGAAGTTCCTCCAATGCGGTCCTCCTCTCTAAAGAGGAACAGAGAAGAGGACGAGGAAGAAACTCCGTCCAAGAAGCACACATCCGAAAAGAGAATGGGGAGGAGCCGGGAAAGATCCAGATGCGTGTCTACCCCAGCATCTCCAGAAAGACTACTTGATGTGCCCATACCCCTTCACTGTCTCGATTGCCTCTCCCTCTTCCACACAATCAATCACCGCCATACTGTCGGACTCGTCCCCTACCCACCCAGCCACTCCCTCCTCGAAATGCCCGGATAATGTTAAGAAGAAAAAAAAAAGAGAAGGCACTGTTCGGAAAAGGGAGGACATATGTAAAATAGATAGGGGCGATCTGGAGAGTAACCTCTCTTCTCGCAAAAAATCCCTTCTCTGTTTAAGCTTTCCTCTGTTGACGGTAAGACCGTGGAGGATCCACAAAATTTTCCAAGGGCCCCAGGTGTTATTGCCCTGATTAGAGACACAGGGAAGCGCCTAAAGGTATGGACTCATATGTTCGAAGCAAGAGAAGCATTCTCAGGGCTGAGAATGGTGGAGTTCGGCTCCCCAGATCTTATCAAATTGCACAGCTTCTGTGCAGGGAGGGTCCCGGTACGTCTCCACCGCTCGTTATACAGGGCCCTAAAATTAACTTACCCTACGGACGTCGGCGGAATTGTCCAGGGTAGTCGCATGACGACAGAATTAGGAACGGGGAACCTCGGACAATCCGTCGGGGTCCTTTCACCTGCAGATTTCCGCCCCGTATGTGAATAGGTTAATTCTGTCTTTTATATTTTACAGGACTTAGAAGATGGAAATGAAGATAGCTACTTTGAATGTGAGGGGCTTAAGGGATCGGGGTAAGGCTGCCCGCCTGCTCCGGAACCTTCTGTCCCTTGATGTGGATGTCGCCGCGATAGAAGAGACCCACTTTGTTTGCAGTTCCGATGCGTGTGTGCTGGAGGATGACTTTGTCGTCTATTCAGCATATGGGGACCGTTCTGCCAGAGGAGTTTCTTTGCTTGTCAGGCGTACTCTTGATGCGAAGGTGGACCTTGTGCATGCCGAGGGCAGGTTGATCGTGGCCGATATTGCCGTGAAAAGTGGTTCGTTCCGAGTCGTTGCGGTTTATGCGCCCAACGATCGGGAGGAGCGGGTCTCGTTTTTTCGGCGGTTGGGGCCGTTCCTAGTGGATTCAACGCGCCTAGTTTTAATGGGGGACTGGAATGCCATCCTGGACCCCAAGTTAGACAGGGGGCGGGGAGCTAGCGGGAGAAGGGGCGATCGTAGCCTGGTTGATCTGATCGACGATTATGGGCTCGTCGATAGATACCGGGTCGATCATTCCGGGGGGAAAATGTGGACGTGGGCTCTTAATTGGCCTTTTGACAAGGTAGTTAGCTACCTTGACAGAATGTTAGTTAGAAGATCCGACATAGATCTACTAGATTGCCCTACGTTCCACTGGGTAGGCTATTCGGACCACAAATTTGTTTGTGCCCCGGTGGCGTTAGACAATAGGCCTAGAATGGCTGGGTACTGGAAGTTCAATCTGTCCTTACTGGATAGGGAGGACTTCCGGGAACAGATAATTAGACTAGTGCAGCGGGAGCTAATGGGGGCGGTTATCGGGAATAAGTGGTGGGAACGCCTTAAATGTAGGATTAGGTCCTTCACCACTGATTTCAGCAAACGGCTCGCTCTAGATAGAGCTGATAAGGTGAAGACACTCAAGTTTAGTTATTCCCGGGCGGTGGCTGGGGGGATCCCCTAGAGATAGCCTTAGCTAAGGAGGCCCTGGATCGTTCGAATAGCGAGCGATACATGGGCCAGGTAATTAGACATAAGTTAAGCAAGATGTCTTCCGAAGCGGTGAATTTGGGCGCAGATCTGCGCAGGGAAGAGGTCCGTCGAGGTGGCGATCGTTACATTCGTGAGGTCATATCCCCGGAGGGGTGTACTCTTCGAGCGACTGATGACATGTGCGAGGCGTTTCGGCGCCATTTCGAGAGCCGGTTTACCAAGGAGCCTGGTCTCCGTGAGGAGGAGGAGGAGTTTCGCAGCTATTTGGCTGACTTTCCTCGGCTTTCGCCGACTGAAGCGGCTAGCTGCGAGGGAGAGATCACGGAGGGCGAAGTCTACGCGGTATTGAAGGTCGGGGTCCATCCCCAACGGGATCACCAGGGGCGTGATCACTCTATTGAAAAAGGGCAAAGGTGGTGGGGGGAAGCTAGATGATTACAGGCCCATAACTCTGCTAAACACAGAGTTAAAGATTATGGCCAAGATCCTGCAGGAGCGTTTGCAGTCAGTTGCCGAGTCTCTGTTGGGACCTGAGCAGACTTGTTCTGTGAGGGGCCGAACAATTCAGAGCAACCTGCATCTGATCCGCACGATCATAGAGGGTGTAAAAGACGACGAAGAAGCCGCGCTGATCAATTTGGATCAGTCCAAGGCATTTGATAGGGTCGACCATCGCTACCTTGCTACTGTCCTGCAGGCCGCTGGATTCGCACCCAACTTCTGCCACTGGATTAGCCTCCTGTATCGCTCCCCCAGTGCTGTGGTACAGGTGAACGGAAGGTTGTCGGACGCGTTCGTGCTGTCTAGGTCGGTTCGTCAGGGTTGTCCGCTGTCGCGTCGCTTTGGCGTTGGAGCCTCTCCTTCGCCGGCTGAAGGACGAGACCGGCAGTCCGGCCCTACGTGGAATCGCCGTTCCTGGAGGGGCTCGAGCCAGGGTTTCCGCGTACGCCGATGACGTATCTGCTTTCGTGTCGTCCCGCAGCGACATTGAGGCGGTACAGAAGGCGCTTGATCGGTACGAGAAGGTGACAGGGGCCAAGATAAACCGCGACAAGTCGTCCGGCTTGCGGTTAGGTGCCTGGAAGGGGGTCGCTCTTCCGGGCCGCTTCGGTTGGACGGACGGTCCTGTCCGCATTCTTGGAGTGTGGTTCGGACCTGACCTCCAGCTGGAGAAGAATTGGTCTGAAGTACGAGCAAAGGTCGATTCTGCCGGTCAGACTTGGAATTGACGGCGGTTGTCCGTGAAGGGCATGGCGGAGGTGTGTACTACATACATTTTCCCCCTGATTCTTTATCGATTGTCAGTACTTCCTCTCTGTGAGACCCATCGGAAGGCGCTCGTGCGATCGCTATCCTCCATTTTATGGAGGGGACGCGTGAACATGGTCGACAGACGAGTCTGCATTAAACGTCCGTGTCATGGGGGGGGGGGGCTGGGAATGCCGCACGTGTTTAGTCACATCCGTGCTTCTAGGTTGGCTTTCCTACGCCGTGCATTGACTGGAAGAAATCCGATTCTGGAGGGGATTGTTAGGGACGCCTTCCCTAGCCTTACCATCAGTCCCCCCATCTCGAGGGTTGAGGGCCGTCGTAAACCCCGGGACGAGTCGGATTTTCTTCGCGAGTGTCGGTCGGCCTTGAGGGCCATTCCTTGGTCCAGTGACCTTTCACGGCCTAGGAAGGTCTTCTATCGTGGTTTAGTGGAGGGACCCGCGAAGGATTGCCTACGAAATACGCTCGGCTTGTCGGAGGAGGAGTATCGCTCCTACTGGTCTTGGGTGCCAGCGGCGGATTACCTCAGTAACCCTGAGTTTTCGCTTACCTGGCAATTGGCTCGGAATCGGCTGCCTCTCAACGACAAGGCTTTCATATGGGGTTTGGCGGATTTGCTAGACTGAACGGTGTGGTCTTGGCTTAGAAGAAACGGCTTCGCACGCCTTCTACCATTGCCCCCATTGTGCCCATTGATCGCGCATACGCGTGTGACAATGTGTCGCCCCCGTATTCCGGGGTTAAACGAATGGTGTTTCTGACGCTGCTGACCACGGCCCGAATGGCGATTTGGACGTCGCGAAAGGAGGAAGTCTTGCGGGGCAACCGTCTTTCTCATCAGCATCTAATCCAATTCTTTGAGCATCAGCTCAAGATGAAGATTAGATCTGATAGAAAACGGTTGCATTCGACAGTCTTTAGCGAAAGGTGGGTAAAAGAGGCGAGCTTGGTTCGTGTGACCGGGGCTAGCCTTGATTTTCTCTTCTAGGTCAACCTATTGCACATCGGGGTGGCTTCCTGTGGAACCCTCCCATTGGTTAGGTTAGACAAGCTTCAGTGTACCTAGTTAATGTGAGTAAGTGTTGTTCCTGGCCTGTTACCCGGCTACTCTTTGGTTATGTTCCAAGTCGAGTTTTCCAACCACCCCAGTTTGTTTTGGCCCCTTTTTATCTCGACTGGGTCAGCTTTATATTTTCCCATTCCCGCATAATATTTTAGCCTTCTTCCCACTCCCTTAGCGAGAGTTGCCTCTTGATTTTGTCCTTGGGGCAGAATACAGCGGCCTCTCTATTTTTGAGGGTTGGACGGTTCCCTACTAACATATGTTATGTTTAGTTTGCATTTTGTGTTACCTTTGAGTTATTATTGGGTTCATCTCCCCTCCCCTCTCATTCTATCATTATTAGAATTTTATGTATAGCATGTGTTTCATCAACAAATTTTTATGGTGTGGGGCGCGTTTTGGTAGGTTCCCCTTGAGAGGATGTGGTATTATGGTGGTTGGAGGATTGTTTGGGGATGGACGAGTTCTTGTGGTGAATGGGTAAATTGTAATGTATGAATGGGTCGTGAATCTGATTAGCTAGGTATAGGATAGTTAGTGTTGACCAGCCTTTACCCCTCCCCTTCATCGGCCACGTGCCACAATTTTGTATTTTACAAAATAAATCTCCTTAGCAGCTGATTAGTGCTAATATCAACTTCACAACAATGGCGTCACCGATAGGTTTTCAATTGTCTCTTCTCTGGAAGATCCAGAATTTGTCGATACTTGGATTCGTTGCTTCTCTGCCACTGCTTGAACAAAAAGTTGAAAGACAACAAGGAAAAGGGAGGCGAAAATGAAATCACGGATTTATTTTTGGCTACAGCTGGATGCGAGGCGGTAATGAAAGTCTCCACCATGGCATATCCCTTAAATTTGGAAGACCTGACTTTCGAAAAAATAAGTCAGATTATAAAAAAGAATATGAGACCCAAGAAAAGGCTGGTAGTGGCAGAAAGAACGAAATTCATGCCAACGAAACAGGAAATTGACGAACCAATTATAAAATATTTACACCGTCTACGAAATGCAAGTAGATATTGTGAATTTGAGAGACTCGGACAAGACGAACAGACCATCGAAGAGGACTTGATTCAATTAAGACTAATTGAAGGTATGTCCAATGCGTCACACCGATATAAAATATTGGAACAATTACAAATAGGAAATATGTCTTTAAATGCTTGTATTGAATTTATGCAGCAAAAAGAGCTAATACAGATATACCACTATTATAAAAGTCAACCCACCGAACAAAGATTCGCTGATACATACGCGGTAAACAAGATAAAAAGTGTTCGTATTGTGGACGTGAACACGAAATGAAAAAGGAAAAGTGTCCGGCATTTGGGAAAACTTGTAATAATTGCTTAAAAAAGAACCACTTTCAAGCAGTGTGTAAATTAAAAAAGAAAAATGTTAAGAGTTGAAGAAAACGACACCGACAGTTTTTACTGTGAAGAATAAGACTTTTGAACAGAAGAAAAAAGACCTTATAGTAAAGGTTAAAATTAATAACTGCAATTTAGATATGCAAATGGATACTGGAAGTGAAGTAACACTGATACCAAAAAATTTTTTAGAATACATAGGTAAGCCACCTTTAGGAAAAAGCAATTTACAACTTCGCCAGTTTGATGGATCCGTTATAAAAATATTAGGATACTTCGAAGGTTCATTGGAGTTAAAAGAAAAATTTGAAGTAATTCCTGTAATTGTTGCAAGAAAAACCATGGCCTTATTGGGAATGATGTGCTTAACATGAATTCTACTAAATTAATTAATGAAATAAAAATAGAAAAAACTGGAAAATTAAAGAACTATGAAGCAAGTTTAAAAGTAAAAGAAAATGTTTACCCCTCTTATTATGAGGCACGAAAATTACCAGTACATTTATAGCCGTTAGTAGTGACAAAACTACGTAAATTAGTAGAACAAGATCTTCTTGGACATGTTCCACCTGGAGGTAGCAAGTGGGCATCACCGATTGTGGTTTTGAGGAAAACAGATGGTGATTTACGTATTTGTGGAGATTATAAAATAGGAGTAAATCACAAGATATGCTCGGATTCATATCCAATACCCAATGTTGAACTTGCATTACATGCATTGGCAGGGATGTCTGTTTTTTCAAAAATAGATTTAAAAACGGCATACCACCAAATACCAATAGATGAAAACTTCAAAGAAGTAACCACGATAAATACGCCAATAGGGTTACTAAGATGGAAGAGAATGTCCTATGGAGTAAAAACAGCAAGCGCCATTGAACAGGTTGTAGGGAATATACAAAGTATGATTTGTTACCAAGACGACATATGCATAGGAGCTACTAATGAAAACGAATTAAAAGAGAAAACTGAACTAGTCTTGAATAGATTAAGAAATGCCGGAATGACGATAAATGAAAAAAATGCGTAAGCAACTCCAAGAAAATTTCTTTTCTAGGTTATTCCATTTCGAAAGAAGGTATATCACCAGACCAAGCCTTGATAGAAAAAATTCTAAAAGTAGCTACACCTACAAATAAAAAAGAATTGAAGTCTTTTTTGGGATTGGTAAATTTTTACAGGCGATACTTACCAAAATACACGGACTTGACGGAACCATTTGCAAATTTAAGAAAAAATGTAGAATTTATCTGGTCAAGCGAACAGCAGAAAGCTTTTGAAACATTAAAAGAAATAATGTCAAAAAACCCTGTAGTGAAAATATTTGAGCCAAAAAGGACATAACACTCACTACAGATGCAAGTGAACATTCAATATCGGGAATATTATCACAAGGACATCCAATAATGTATTTGTCGAAGGTTAACGAACACTGAATTTAATTACTTGAACATAGAGAAAGAAGCATTGGCTATCGTGTGGACAACTACCAGAGCCCGACAATTTTTAATTGGAAAAAAAATTCTGCTAAGAAGTGATCATAGACCATTAGAGTTTATATTTAACCCAAGGAAAGAATTACCCAAAGTCACGACATCAAGGATTTTGCGATAAGATTGATGGCATTTGACTGATATAGAGTATGTCGAAGGAAATTCAATTCCACATGTGGACGCACTATCAAGATTGAGATTTTACAAGGAGTCAAAAGACAAAACGGAAGAATTTGAAGATACGTTCCTACACTTGATAGACTAATGTTTTGTCTTTAGACAGAATGGCTGCGGAAACGAGACATGATCCAGTGCTAAGTAGGATACTATCAAGAATAAGGAAAAATTCGTGGGGAAATTGTTCTAGGGCGGAAAGACCTTATAAAGAAAAGAGGACACATGTGACTACAGCTTAGACCGGGACAGATCGAGGTCTCCCAGGGAAAGAAATATGGGAGGGAGAGAAAGAGAACAGAATGACGAAAATATCAGGAGTACAAGAGGGATAAAGCCCTTAAGGTTTAGGGAGATGTAGTGATACTAGCAAATTAGTATGCATAATTTGCATAAGCAGAACTGAATATTCAGTATAAGTGGTCTCTGAGAGTAACCAATTAGTAGTGCGACTTAGCAGCTGATTAGTGCTAATATCAACTTCACAACACGCTCATATATATAATATATATATATATATATAGAGTAGGGGAAAGAAATATTCGTACACCATGAACATTTTATTTAACATAGATTTTATAAAAGCATTTTATAATCTATACACTATTTGTATGCCATGGCATAATGCTGCAATAGGAAAAATAAAAAAATGAGAAAAATTTGTTATATTAATCAAATTATATGAAATTAAAAAAATTGAAGGTGAAAAAAGTATTCGTACATCATCATATCTATTTAATACTTTGTAGCATATCCCTTACCCAATTCAACAGTAATTACTCTTTCTGTAGCTTTTAATCAATGATTTACATGTTCCCGTTGTTATTTTACTCCATTCTTCTTTCAATATTCTCTTTAGGACCAGGATGTTTTTCGGAGCTCTTTTATTAACTTGAATCTTCAATAAACGACGCAAATTCTCTATTGAATTCAAGTCTGGAGACTGTGGTGGCCGCTCGAGTATATTAACATTGTTTTCAATAAGTAATTTTTTCGTAGATTTTGCCGTATGTTTAGGGTCATTATCTTGTTGCAAAACCCATTCATTTGAGAGTAAAAACTCTACTGCTAGCACAAACAAATTAGTCCAAAACATCTTGGTATGTTTTTAAATTCATTCTACTATCTATTATCTCTAAATTACCCGTACCACTAGCAGAAAAACATCATCAAACCATGATATTGCCATCAATAAATTTCACAGTTGGCATTGTGTTCTTCGGTGCAAAAGCTGTGCCGTCTTTTCTCCAAACGTGAGTCCTTGTATTACGCCAAAATAGTTCAATTTTTGCTTCAACTCTCCATAAAAAGACTTTCCCAAAATGATTCAGGTTTATTCTTATGCTCGAGAACAAATTTTAACCGCGCATTTCTACGTTTCTTCAATAGTAGTGGAGTTTTTCTTGGAGAACGCGATCTTAGTTGACTTATATGAAGTTCATTACTTATTGTTTGCTTCGTAAAAATAATACGTGTTACTTTTAATTCTTCCTGTATTTCTCTCCGAGCAGTCATTGAATTTTCTTGAATTTTGCGCTGAATTCTTCTCATTGGTCTGGGAGAAATCTTGCGTGGTGCACCAGATCTCGATTTGTTCGGAACAGTTTTCACCTTTTAATACTTAGCAATAACGGAACGAATAGTAGTAAATGGCATACTCATGATATCTACTATTTTCCTTTAGCTTTTGCTTTACTACTAATATTTGATAATCAATTGCTTTTGCGAATTTGATAGTTCCTTTCCTTTCCCCATGATGATAATTATTGTGTATGATTTGTGTGCGGAGATAACTTTATATAAGAAATGAATTGCGGACTGTTCCGATAAGATATGTAAATAAAGGTAATTTAAGCCTCTTGATATTAAAAACGTATTTTGTACGAATACTTTTTTTCGCCTCGGAATTTTATAAATAGCACATAATTTCATTTATAACAAAGTTTTCTAACTGATTTTTGTACATTGCAACATTATGCAATGGTGTAGAAATATTGTATGGATTTTAAGTTTTTTCATAAGTTATAACTATGCACGTAGAGCACTAAATATTTTATTTAAACAGAGCATATAAATTACATACAATAGGAATTAAGAATACATATCGATTATGATTATATCACTCTGCAAATTAAGATAATTTGCAAGGATTTTCAAACCGGTCATGTTAACAAGAAAAATCAAAAGAAACTTACATTAAATAATAAGTAAGCAAAGCAAAGGACATGACTCTAAATACCCTAAAGTAAACAAAAGAAGTGGTAAGGGCCATTTTCCTCCTTCCTTCCAGTCACCTATATACATAGACACCGCAAAAGAAGTTTAGACAAATTGTCTGAAGATAGCTTGGGGTGTGAAATTAATTGGCAGTCACCATGCAATGTGGACAAAAGAATCTTCTTGATTCTTATGTCTACACTTTCTCTGTCCGCACCCACTCTATCTGAAGAAAACGAGTGATTTTTTTAAAATTAATTAAATGTTTGCCAGCGTCCATTAGCAATATTAACTATATGAAGTTTTTTTTTTTTTTTTTTTTTCAATTCACCCCAAGTAAGGTGATAATACAACTAAGACTCAAGAAAAATGAAAGATCCTTTAGAAGGAACCAGAAACCCGATCCTAAACAGGAAACAAGGCATAAGCCTCTACCAGGACGGTTAGACAGAACTTTGTTACGCTTTGTCTGTGCATTGAATATTAACTATATAAAAAGTACGTATAACTTTATTAAGGCGAAATTAGTCTGTGCATTGAATTTCTTTAAAAAAGTAGTGAAAATCAATAGTGAACCTTGGGTTTTCTTTGAATGGTCTCACCTGAAGGTTTTTATGAACTTGAATTGTCTCGTCGCACAGGAAGTAATCTCTTACAAAGTACGTTGGGGGAGTGAATTAAAGTGATTTTTGGTTGAAAGTAAAGAGAGAATTGCGGAAGCCTGTACAGGAATGAACATAAGATAAACAACCCAAAAGAATTCTGCGACATCATGTTTTTTCCTTTCTTCTATCATCCCACTTTCTCTTCCTGAATTAACAATCTGGAAGGCTTCGAAAACACTTGTATTTTTATGTTTGTAAAAGCTGTTCCTAGCCACCGCTTTGGTAGACTACTTATCATTATAATAAAGTACTATATGTCTACTGAAGTTGATGGTTACGGTATTTTAGCACTAAAAGCTATTCAGCTGGTATTATGGAAACATTGTCTAACTTTTCTGTGTCCTCAGACAGTTTCCAACAACGTAATTAAAGTTTTAATTTTTATTATTAAATGAGAGCATTTACTAAAATCAGGAAAATAATGAGGAGAATGCTGGTTCATTGAGAAAAGTTTTTACGAGATCTCCTGTGAAAACGAACAGATACGCTTCGTATTCAAACTCAATGAATACATTATAACAAAGGAGGTACTGAAAAGTTCTCGGCCCGACCAAGAAGGGATCCCCCCAAAATTTTGTTCATTTGGTTAGATTTGAGTAAATGGGCCGAGGCGAGAACTTTTCAGCATTAAGCGTAATAATAACGCAGCATTACACAAAACCGCATGTTTAAAAACAACGAAAGAAAGATTTCCAGGGCTAAAGGAGGCTGGTGTAACAGAGAGAGATATACACATATACACTCACTTGAATGCACACACGCAAATATAACTTTTATTGACTGGAAGTGGAAATGGTGTTTATATATCAAAGTACAATTTGGGTTAAGATGTAAGCACACATCTTAACCCAAATTGTACTTTGATATATAAACACCGATGAGAAACACGATCTCAGGCAGGAGGCAATGTTTTAAATCTGGGTAATTAGAAAAAAAAAAAGCAATGAAAAAATGATCTAAATAAAAATTATCGGTTAAAAATTGAAATAGAGCTTACTCAGGCTATGGGATATTTGGTTTTGTTTAACAGTATTTGTTTTGATTAAAATGTTGAATCAATGTTTAGATATCCCAAAGCATAATTTTGGGAAAGCGAGAAGAACTTGTGGTAAATAATTGGAGAATCGGATTACATGTCAAGGGATAGTTTTTGGCGTTCATGATAATCGTGTGCTGGGCCAAGGGTCGATTCATAATCAAACAGATTTATCTATATAAATCAGCGTAGTTATGCTGAAGAAGAGGCAGACGGTCGAGCGAAATGGAAGAGTCCAGACGGAAGAGGCTATACGGGAGAGTGAGACGGGAGAGACTGCGATCGGTCGCCACATCGTCGTCACGTGCGTAAGCACCCGCAGACGACAATTACGGGTCGCGGTGCTACAAAAAGACGGGAGAGAGACTCGGAGTTATGAGAGATATGCGGGAGAATTAGAGAAGGAAGACTGCACCCTGTTCTGAGAAGTCTGTATGAGACTGGACTACTAGTCATAAACCTACCCCAGCTGATTCAATACGCGTTTATCATACACAAACCCTTTCTCTGTTGGGAATTCGCTGGATGCATTGTGTCTTTTTCTTTTCTCATTTATGTTAAATGTTTTCATTCTCCCTGTAACCTTTATTCTGATGTTATCTTCTTATATAAAAGGCGTCAATATTTTCCCCATTGTTGTCTGGCTTTTGCAGATATTATTTCTGTTTTATTTTGCCACATTCTAAACTTCCTAGCGCCAACTCTCACAGCTGTGTCCACACCCCCAGTCGACCGTGAACGTATGGACAACACCCCGCTTACTGGATCTAAAAACTAACACAGCGTGGGCACAAAGAAGGACTTGACCAGTTGACCGGTCGAAATAATCTACGGGTACTCAGGGAGCGTACGGCCAGTTACCCCCTAAGTTCGGTTCGGACCGAGCGGACACCTCAACCCAAAGAGGAAGACGTCGGAGGTTGAGGGGCTGGGGACGAAGTGATAGATTTGGTGCCGTGTTGACCAGGATAGACCCGTGGGAATTACCACGGCCGTTTGAAAGTGGTAGACTGGGGACAAAACTTATACCTGACAAGACAAGACAAAAAAAAAAAAATTATCCCGAAACATTAAAAGAAATGCAACTAGGCACAGGATTGGCTGAAAAAAATTAGAAAAAAATCTCCTAAATATTAAAAATGCAGAAAACAAGAAATTACAATTCTTTACATCATTCGGACTGTTGTCCCCATCTTTATTGCCATGTTCACGACGTTTCGGCCATTGTACGTTCCGGCCTTCTTCAGGTGATTGGAATTTCAAACTGAACCCTTTATTTCGTCCACGAGGGTAGTTTGATCTAGTTCCACATGCCATGCCTCTTCCGGATGTCTCAGTTACCTCCCTTTAACCTCAAGTCTCCAAATTTTTTGTTCACCACTACCGTAGCCAGGTATTGAATTCACAACTCTTTGGATCCAGTCACTGGATCCAACTAACACTGGCCATGTGTCCTTGAGGACAAAATAAAGGGTTTAATTGGAAATTCCAATCACTTGAAGAAGGCCGGAGAGTACGACGGCCGAAACGTCGTAAACATGGCAATAAAGATGAGGGCAACAGTTCGAACAATGTAAATAATGTAAATAATTTCATCTCAAAAATATAGACAAAAATTACAATTTATTTAGCGGGTGCCGTATAATTATTTATCTATTATTTAAACATAAAAATGTACCAATTATTTAGAGATAAATTAAAATGTTCTTCTATGCGACGTATCCCTTCAGGACGTTGGCGATCATGGCTCTCCACAATTTCCTGTCTGTGTAGCGTTTAATAAATTTTGCCTTTATCCCCTAACCCACGCTCCACCATCCATTCATTGAAACTCGCTAGGTTATGCCTTGATTTCTTTTGTCCCTTTTTAGGTCAGCCCTGTGAGTATCAAATGTTCCAAACCCTCTTTCTTCATTATGTGCCCAAGAAATTTTAACTGTTGCTTCCTGATTTTAAGTATAAATGGCCCTTTTGTTTCTACTGTCTTTAGAACTTCATTGTTGCTCGCTCCATGATATTTCTGTTGTTTCATGTCTCTTTATTTGTCCTGGGTATGACGATAAACTGCATCCAGCAGCAAGGCCTCTGATCAAGAGATTGGAGTTTTTGAGGCGTGTAGAACCACCTCTTAGTTGCTGTTGTTCCCAGGTCCACCTTGATCCGAGATGGTAGCACCTGCAAGGGCCCCACCTATGGCCAAATAAAAACAACACTATGAAAGTATAAAAATACATTGTAAAATTACCAGCAATTCCTTTTTATATAAAAAAAATTACCGATAATACCTATATATAGTAAAAAATGACCAACAATACATTTTTAAAGCAAAATGACCAACAATACATTTTATCTGTAGTTGAAGGCATACAGTTGCGTTCGAAATATTTGGATTTCGACATTATATAACACATAGAGTTTGATATACCGCTAAGCAAAATCAACCATCCAACTCTGCTTCATCTGTGAGGAGATTGTACATCATTCACTGCCTTATAGGAGCATTGATATAAGATAACAGTTCAATTCAAATTTTGAATACGGCTTCCTAACTTTCTTTTGTTTTATTGCTTACAGCTTAATTAAATATACTGACTCAAAGAAAAAGCAATGAAATTTTCGCTTTGAAAATGACTGGTATGAAGAATTCTGAGATGATAAAATAGTTGAATGCTTGCAGAAAAACTGTTTTTAATGTGTTGAAAAGATTACAAGAGGAGCCAGCAACTTCATCCAATACAATTCAAGGAAGGAACCGTTCACCAAGAATGTCATTGAAGCCGCCAAGAAGAGGACGAAGAGAAATTCACAAAGACTGTAAATAAAAAGAAAAGAATACAGTAGAAGACTCGGCAGTATCGGGAATAGAATCTATAGTATTTGAAACAATATTTACAAAGTCAAGGCGAGAAAAATATAATGAAAACATTCCGAAACAGTGCCCCAAAAGTTAAAATGACAACAAACGCAGGTATAATGAGGAACTCAAGAAAGAAAGAAAATCCTCTATAGGGTATTTAAAAGCAGACAGAAGATATTTCAAACGAGCAATAAGAGGATATCTAAAAAGGGAAACAGAATCCCTTTCGTGGCAGTGCAGAATAAATGAATAAAAACAAACTACATCAAAGAAAAATGGGCAAACTCTGAAAAGCAGTATATGCTACCCATGTGGAGAAAACCGCATCATAAATAAATATAACAAGCTTACTTTAAAGGAATATGAAATACGGTACGACAGAATAGGAAGAGTTATACACTGGGAATTGTGCAAACAACGTGGGTTCGACTTTGTAATCAATGGTATCAGCAGAAATCAATGGCTGCTGTAGAAAATAAAAAGAATATATATACGATACTTTGTGACTGATAATCCTGCAGTGTTTGGAGTAAAGGCAATATCCTCAGTCACCTATACCCATGCACTAGTGACGTGGAAATAAAAAGGGGTTCTTCATTCCTCTTCCCGAAGAGCAAGTATAGAATTGTGATCTGAAAGACTGTAAAACAGATTTTCTGATTTTCATTTTTCGGACGGTATTATTTTTTGGTTATATTTCTTTTTTTTTTTTTTTCTCTTTCTCTCTCTCTCTATCTATCTATCTATCTATCTATCTATCTATCTATCTATCTATCTATCTATCCATCCATCCATCCATCCATCCACGTATTTGTATTTCATATAATACTACACAGCTTTGTTTGACGCTAAAATGTACTCTTGGTCTCCTCACACTGTCGCAGATACATACTCTCAAACATAGACAAACACAGCATTTCTAATCAATTCCCAAATATTTGGGCTTTTCACCTCGCTGGGTCTTTTTTTCAGACAAGCAATCTGGCTTTAGCTTCCCAACTGTTGATGCGTTAACCGTTATTGCTGAAAGGGTCTGTTTAGCTTTAGATAAGAATAGCGAATCTTGATCTGTTACTTTAAATATCTAGAAGGCGTTTGAAAGAGTTTGACATGCTGGTCTTCTTCACAAGTTGAAAGGTATTTCTGATTAAATTTTCGTTTCAATCCTCTTTATCAAATCGCGAAGTGAAAGTCACTGTTTTAGATCTTTTTGCATTAATGTGGGTGTTTCCCTGGGCTTTATCCTTGCACCTATGTTGTTTCAAATTTTCATCAACGACCTTCCCGACGATACCAGTTTTCAACTTGGCATCTATGCTGATGACACAACTATTTACTTCTGTCGTAAAGGTGAGTCTTATCGGTTTGGTAAGCTCAAATCGCAGCTGATCTAAAAAAAAAAAAAAACAAAAAAACTGATCTACACTCTGTTGCTAACTGAGGCAGGAAATTACCTTAATTTTAACGTTTTCAAAACGAAACCGCTCTCTTCACTTTTTTTTTGCCTTCCATCAACTTGGCTGATGCTGACCTCCAAGGGAGTGACTCCTTGCTCCTTTTCGGGCTAATGTTTTCCAGTGGCATGATGTGGAAAGATTATATTGAATCAACTACTAGGTCCGATACAATGAAAGTTGGTTTACTGTGTCGTGTATTTTTCTCATCAGAATCCATCTTACACATTTATAAATCTACCATTAATCCGTACATTGAATATTGCTGTCACATCTGGTTTGGTGCTTCTGCTATGCATTTAGAGATTCTTCATAAAATCTAAAGAATTTGCAATGTTATCGGTCTTGGCAGGGTATCTCGGCTTCAGTCATTTTCTCGCTACCGTAAAGTAACTCCCCTATGCCATTTCTATAAGTATTTTCGCGGTAATTGTTCTGATGACCTTTTCTCCTTGATACCTCGACCATACGAATGTAAGCGTGGATTGGCAGTTAGGTTTCATCATTTTACAGTTTAAATGACTAGACGTAACCGTAAGTTCTACTCTAACAGTCTCTTTTCACGCACTTCTCGCTTGTGGAACTCTCTTCCGGCTTCTTGCTTTGTAGTAAACTTTGATCTTCAAAAATCTAAATGCAATGTCAATCGTTATCTTCCATCTTCGTAATTTTTGTTCTTTTATTGTTCTTTCTTTTTAATAATATTTTCTTTTTCTCATATTCTTTCACACTCAGTAACCACTTGTGTCTTAGGGGCTTTATTGTCTTGATTGAGGTGAAATGAATAAAAAAATGATTTGTTCCATAGTCTTGTCGGTTTTTTCGTCTTTGTTACACCGGCTTTCCATATACGAAAAATAAATCTGTGTACCCATAGGAAGAAGGGCATTCATGCCAGAGCAGTCATTCAAAAAGAAAAAGAGAGCCTGTCAAATTTTAGTTTGGGACTAAAAGAAAGTGAAAAATTGAGAAAATAATAAGACCGTCAGTTGAGAAAATTATGGAAAAAGAAGGCGCATTTAGTATTGTGCTACAAACATGAGAAGCGAGATTAGGTCAATTAGAAATTTAAGGAAACGTTAAAAATGTTTAGATCATGGAGTTTGTAAGTGCATGCGAGGGTACTGAGAAAGGAATTGGAAATTTGAAAGGGCTTGCTTTTATTCAGATTGAAAATACAAATGCGTGAAGCATATAATTATAGTAGCAATTTTCCAAGCGTAGCTCAGACGTGGCACAAAGCCGAAAGTATGAGGCACCCAGTGAGGATCGAACTCACTACTCAGTCGTAATATTTATAGCGAGACAAGCTTGCTAACCATTACACCACGGAGAGGCGCCCAGACATGTAATAATAGTAAGGATAATAATTATAATAGAAAATAAAAAAAAAAACTTTTAGAAAAAAAAGAATAAGATATTCTGATACATTGAGGTGCAGACCAATCACTGCATCCAATAAAAAAAAATCAGATGTCCTATTCGTAAACAGTTGTAAAAAGGGACTTACCAGATCATCTTCGCAATAAAAATAAAGTAAATCGGCAAGTTGAAAAAATGCCAGGAAGAGAGAAAACTGTAGAACATGAAAATTAGAGTTGTACCCATAATAGTAGGCGCATTTGGAATGAAGCCAAAACATTAGAATCGAGAATGGATGGGATGGAAAGTTGGGGAAGAATTGTGACTCTTCAAATCATGCTAATGCTGGGGTATGCAAGGTGCTGGAGATTCGAGCAGAATTGCTATCCGCTCTCTATCCCTGGCCAGCAGTAATTACACTTAAAAAAATAGGTAAAACTTAGGATTTTGACCAGTACTTGGGTTGGTTAATGTTTGCGCAAAAACAAAAACATTAAGCACCCGAGGACTCAAGTTGCTTAAATGTTGCTCAGTCCGAGTACTCAAATTGCTTAAATGTTGCTCAACCCGAGTACTCAAGTTACTTAAATGTTGTCAAGCCGAATATTCTAGTAGCTTAAATGTTGTCAAGCCGATTACTCAAGTTGCTTAAATTTTTACCCATTCTAAGTACTCAAGTTGCTTAAATGTTGCTCAATCCGAGGACACGTTGCTTATTCCGAGAGCTCAAGTTGCTTAAATGTTGCTCAATCCAAGTACTCAAGTTGCTTAAATGTTGCTCAATCCGAGGACACGTTGCTTTAATGTTGCTTATTTCGAGAGCTCAAGTTGCTTAAATGTTGCTCAATCCAAGTATTCAAGTTGCTTAAATGTTGCTCAATCCGAGGACACGTTGCTTTAATGTTGCTTATTTCGAGAGCTGAAGTTGCTTAAATGTTGCTCAATCCAAGTACTCAAGTTGCTTAAATGTTTGCTTAAATATCATATGCTTGGCTCTAATAAGTAGAGAGACGTCTCAATATCGCTACACTCGTAGAATTAGTAGAACTCTTGAATACAGGTTATACTAAACTAAACATATTTAGCAACTCTTTTTGTTTAATTTTACGCTATTTTTTATTTTTTTATTGTTTAAATTCCAATGACGTCAACAGTAGAATTGTTTAAGATTTTGTCAAATTTGAGATAACTTGATTATAAACGAGTTGCTTACAAAAATCGTATACCAGACAACTGATATAAATATGTAAATGCAAAAAATAATAATAATAATAATAGGGATAGCTCTCATGGCTTCTGACAGAGCTTAGTCAGGACCTAGGTGGGTCACAACAAGGGAATACCAGGTGCTTTAAGATTTATGAAGAAACTTTTGCTTGCCCATAAAGTTTACATTCAGATGACCGAATAAACTAATATTGGGCATGTTACACCAATGAAGTCTAACTTCATAATTTATCCGAAGAAATAATAAGTTTTAGGTAAATTCTATATGAGTAATAACGGCACACACACACACATATATAGATAAGTAGATAAATAGATAGATATGATTAATATGACTAAAATTTGTCACTTAGCTGTTTTGTGTAATATATATAAATAACATTTTGATTTCCTGTTTCACGTTTAACGACTTTTCAAAATGTATGCCTATTTATTCTGAAACCTGCCTCGATCGAGTGTTCTGTTTCTGTCTTTCAAAGAGAATGTGACGCCACTCTTATCTATCTATCTATCTATCTATCTATCTATCTATGAGAAAGGGAATATATATATATATATATATATATATATATATATATATATATATATATATATATATACACACTGTGTTAACAAGGTGACAATTTTCCATTTTGTCCAAAAGCTACACGTTGTAATTTAACGAAATTTTCACAGAATGATGGCAACAGTCACATGCGCGTACCTTGTAAAAGGTGTAAAATTCCGCAAAAATACACAGAAACTATGGTCATTTAATTAATTTAAATTATAAGTGTTCAAAATTATTAGCGAGGTGTAATTAAAACTCATATAAACAAGAAAACAATGCTTTAATTGTTTCATATAAAGATTGTTATGGCTACATAACCGACATGAAATAAATAGAAATCAACAAGTACACAGAGTTCAAAAATAATAATGGAGTTGTTTAATAAGGAATATGTGATCCTCTTCTCGACAAGAATAAAGCGTTGGTCCATGGAACATGTCAATTTCTGGATCTCCTCTAATGTGATATATTCACTATCGCCTGCCACAGGTCCTCCTTGCTTTTAAATTGGCGTCCATTCTTGTAAACTCGTCGCTTCAGAATTTTCCACATGTTTCCGATTGGGCTTAAATCTGGATAATAAGTCTTCAGAAACCGAAGGTTTTATGCGCTGCATACGAGGGAGCATTCTCTTGCATAAATATGATGGTTCTTATTGACATGACTTTTTGCTTTTATAACCAAAGTTCAAGGTGCTCTCTCTCAGGAAGGCTATACAAGCATATGCAGTCATTTTAATATCGTCATGCACTTTCAACGGACCATGATATCCCTAATAATACCAGCCCAAATCATGATTCCTCCTCCACTTGTTTGAGTCTCAAGCCATCAATGGTAGCACAACATTCATCCGTGAACAAAACCTTCGAAAAGTCGATCTTCATGTTATCTTCTGCCCATTTCAGACACTTTTGTACGCGTCTTTTTGACAATGGATGCGTTGTCACCGGTCTCAATGATTTCCCGACTATTTTAGAAGACGACATCGAGTAATTCTGGACACAGATGTTTTGCCAGTGCGCCTGAAAAGTTCTTCGTTGGTCAGTTGGGAAACAACTCTCGAGTGACCCTTATCGGCCCTCTTACGTAAATTCGTAGGAGATACAACAAATCTTTTCATAGATTGGTGGTATCTTCCAACCATTTTGTGTATTTCTAATGTTCATTTATCTTTTGTAAGTTCATGTGTTATAACAAACTTCCTAGAAGCGCACAATTACGACCCATAATTGCACGATTATGAAGTCATTCGTTAATAATTTGTATCATGTTACTCTTGTTACTCTTGCTATCTGCGGTTTGTTTATGCTTGCGCAAAACCTTACCGTTTTTACGTAGTATGCGCATATAACTGTTGTCATCATTCTGTGAAAATTTCGTTAAATTACAACGTGTAGTTTTTGGACAAAATGGAAAATTGTCACCTTGTTAATAATTCGTTACACAGTGTGTATATACATATTTCTTTCATGTAATGAAAATAATGAAAACTTTTGCATAATTATATTTCATTTTAATATCGTAATTAAATATTTTGTATTACAATACATTATTAATTATTTACTAATAATTATATTTAATTATTGATTATTTTAATAATTCCATTGTGTAAAATGAAAAATATAGCTAGGAGTAATGTTTTTTACTATTTTATTCTTTGTTAAATTTTTGACAAGTTTTAATATAAATGTATGTTGAAATACTGCGAAATTTGTTAGACTGAAATTCTCTAGAAACTCGAGATACTGCTAATCGTAAAATTAAATCCAATCCTTGAACCAGGTCACATAACAATCTTCTCAAATCTCCGATGGTGAAAAAAAGAAAAAAAAAAGAAAAGAGGAATACATTTTATGAAGCTTTATATTGTGCATATCCCGTGATAAGGTTAGTGTTTACGTTAATGTCAGTGGGGAAAAAAGAAATATGGCACAGGTTGGCCATTTGGCATAACAACCTGATCTCTCAGTAACCTTTAGGACGACAAGTAATCTTGGATTCCTTCCATACTAAGGGAGATAATTACACATACAGTAGGAGACAATTGTCCTTATTAGAAAAAAAATCACAAGATAAATTAGAATTGTTAAAGGCATCAAATGAACGAATCGCTATACCTTTTTATCCAATGTAACTCTCTTGTCAGAATCATTGGAACGAAGTTTTGTGAATATTATAGAATACTTCATCTGAACTTTCATTATCATTTTTCTTTGTTTTATTAAAACGTTCCGGCTCGGGCTATCTGAAATGTCTGTCGTATTTGATAACTGTCAAGACATTGAACAGAACATTTTATTTAATCAAGAGAGAATATTGCTTTCATGCTTTGCATCTTTATGAAGTCTTCCCAAGGATTTTAGATTTATACAGTTAGTTTATAAAATTATTTTTATGACGTCCATCCCATAAATTTAGATTTATAACGTTAGTTTATAAAGTTATTTTTATGACCTCTTCCCTAGAATTTTAAATTTATAAAGTCAGTTTATGAAGTTATTTTTATGACGTCTTCCCAAGAATTTTAGATTTATACAGTTAGTTTATAGAATTATTTTTATGACGTCTTTCCCATAAATTTAGATTTGTAAAGTTATTTTTATGACGTCTTCCCCATAATTTTAGATTTATAACGTTAGTTTATAAAGTTATTTTTATTACGTCTTTCCCATAAATTTAGATTTATAACGTTAGTTTATAAAGTTATTTTTATGACGTCTTCCCTAGATTTTTAAATTATACAGTTAGTTTATAAAATTATTTTTATGATGTCTTCTGAAGAATTTTAAATTTATGTAGTTAGTTTCTGAAGTTATTTTTTATGAGGTCTCCTCCCAAATTTTATTTTTTATGACGTCTTCCCAAGAATATTAGAATTATAAAGTTACTTTATAAAGTTAGTTTCGGGGATGAGAAGTTATTATTTACATTATTTACATGCGGACTATTATCCTCATCTTTGTTGTTGTTATCACAACGTTTTGGCTGTTGTTTCCACCGGCCTTCATCAGTTTCTTGCCAGAGTGAAGAATAACTGAGCAGTATTAGATGAGATATTCTTGACATGGTCAGCGGATCGAGAACAATTTACCCCCTTAGATAAAATAGTTTATTTTGACATTCCTTGAAGGTTATCCGGGTCGACAAGCATCTGATGAAGACCGGAGGGCACAACAGCCGAAACACCGTGATAATAACAACAAAGATGGGGATTATAGTCTGCATGTAAATAATATATATAATTATAAACACCTTGAATATCTAATATTTTTTGTCTGTGTAACATCAAGCGGCAACTAGTGTTTCATTACCCAGGAGTATAAGAATAAAAATAAAAACACCTTATGACTTATATTATGTGCATATCCTTATGTTTTGTCCGTCAATGCTTTCACGATAACACTGGTATTAATCAAGCAGTGTTAGTAAAATCTTCAAGATATATTTATATGATAAATATACAATGTGTATTTTAGCTTATTAGATATATTTTATTATTGATGGTATGAGATTTTATTTTGCTGCATATAAAAAATAATGTTGTTGAGAACGAGGTTAGAGCTGGGCTGGCCTTACTCGGAGAAAGATTCAGTCATTATCATCAGTAGTAACAACTGCAAGGAAACCTTACCAACAGGAAGTAATCATTCCAGACCTTATAACATTGGATAAAGTCCAACTTCGAATACAAGAAACTTTAGGGAAATCAGATCAGCAGTAACTTGAAACGACAGAGATATCGAAACAATACATACACCAGAACTGAGGAAATGAACTCGACAAGGTTCAAAATTAATGAACTCGACAAGGTTCAAAATTAATGAACTCTACAATGATCAGCAAAAATTAACTTAACAAGACATTATCAATAGACTCGGCATGGCTCAATATTAATGAATTTGACAAGCTTCAATTAACTTGATAAAGCTCAGCATAAATGAACTCGACAAAGGTTAGCATCAATGAATTCGTCTATAAACTCGACAAGACTAAGCTTTAATGAAACCGACGAGGCTGAGTATCAATGAACTCAACAAGTTTCAGCATTAACAAACTCGTCATAGTTTAACTTCAATGAACTCGACAAGGTTCAGCACCAACGTACTCGACAAGGAATTCGAAAAGACTCGACATTAAAATCGCTGTTAATATCAGTAAACATCAGTTAAATATCTCACAGGAATCAAACGAAACAAAGTTCTCAACTTCGCGACTACTTTGAAGCTAGATCCATATTTAAATATAATAACCTCAATCAGAGAAACTACTTGGTGAGACGAGTTCTAGAGAAAATCAGACTTCTCCAAACGAAAGAAGGAATGTCTGTTAAATGCCCCAAAAGTATTTCTAATATACTTGCAAACAACGTCAATGCCATCCACGCTTGTAATGGAAAAATAGGAGTATTTAAATGAACTAAAAAGACTAACTGAAAACTTGAATAAAAACTCTAAAATATTAAGCGAAAATTTAACAAGAAGAGAGAAGGTAGCTTGTTCACTATTACAGTAAGTTATTGCATATTTATATTCTTTCCAAATTTGATAATGTCGATTTTCCACTATGAATCATTGCCAATTGTCGAGATTCTGCGTGCTGCCTACTAAATAGATCATTGGTAGATAATGTCATCCCAGTGTCAGAAAGTATCTGTCCAATGTGAAGTATTCTCTTCACTTTTTCGAGATAATTAAAGACGCACCCATTCATTTCACAGAAATGGTGAGCTTTGATGTTGACTGCATGTTCACCAGGGTTCCAAACAAATGAAGTCTTGTCAGTAATTTGAGATAAATCGGTTTATAACCAATCCCAATCCCAAGAACAATACCAGTATCCAAATAGACAAGCATAATAGCAATATTGATATCCTGTGGGCAGAAAATATGATTCCAATTGGGATCTATCTGCCTCAATCTGTTAATCTCTCTCTCTCTTTTATATATTTATATATATATATATATATATATATATATATATATATATATATATATATATATCAAATATGTGGTGCAGTTCAATTTATATATGATATAAATGGCGGGAATACATCTAAACATTCATCTAGAGGTTCGTGGGTTAATGTAATTTTAATAAATTTGTTTGCGAAGATGTATTCCCGCCATTTATATATTTAACTTCACTAATCTGTTTTTTGTATGAATGATTCATGCAATACACACACACACACACACACACACATATATATATATATATATATATATATATATATATATATATAGTGTGGCTAGATAATCCCTGTTGCAGATGCAGGCTTAGGCACATATGTGTTTCTTCAACAGCCACTGAGCCAGCGCGTAGTTTATAAAGTTGAGCCAACTTTGGTTACAGATTCTGGGTGAAAGCGCACAATGTAGCATCAGGATTTGAATAAGATCAATGCGCTCAAACATCTCTCTTTCTCTCTCTCTCTCTCTCTGTATATATATATATATATATATATATATATATATATATATATATATACGTTCGTTTTATAGATACAAATATTTAAGTAAATGTTCTGTTTATAATAAACAGCATTAACGACATTTACCGGCCTGTTTATTATAAACAAAGCCTTTACTTAAATATTTGTATCTATAAAAAGAATGTATAAACATAAAAAATGTCTTAAAATAATTGTCGGACTTTGTCCATTTCATAATATATATATATATATATATATATATATATATATATATATATATATATATATATATATATATATATATATATAAAATTATGGTAGATTTTTTTTTCCTCTCACTATACGATTGCAAAAGATATGACTCCCCACCCCCCGCCATTTAGAATGAGCTCTCATCGTTTGCGTAGCAGCCAAGTCAAAGATTAGGAAACTACTGAACTCGAACCATGTTCTTCCTTCGGTGGGTTATATTTAAGTGTATGTATTATTCATAAGTGTTTTCATAATTCCTTTGAGGTTAAATTAAGGACAAATTATAATATGAAGAAAAAACACGAATATGTTCAATATAGAAAATCAGTATATTTCAAGAAATTGTATATACGTTCATCTTTGATAAACATGATCTATCAGGACTCTCCGGTGGATTTACAACGCACGAGGGCCTAACAATTTAGCCCTTAGAACAGAAGCACCAGACCTCCTACACGTGTGATTTGATTACAGTGTTAACGGCTTGTGCAGAACTAGTCATTATTTTGTGGAATAATTGATAATAAGGAACCGGTTTTCAAACATGTCTGATGAGGGTTGTTCTTCATTTACACTGATTGCCAATCAACGCGAAAGAGTCCAGTATGCCCTGCTATTTAAACCGTTTATATATAGGGCAATGAAGTAAAATCTGCAGCAAAATTTAAACTAAAATTTCTCACCGACCATTAACCAATATATCGAATAAATTGAAGCCAAATACTGACCGCTATAAATACGCATCTATTTTGCTGGAATGTTGTCGAAAATGGCTTCACAGAAGTACAAATTACAGAGATGTTAGACTTTATCTTAAAAACATCTCTAATAGAGTTGGTGTGCCCTTGCGCACTGTCTACAATGTCAAGAAGACCACAGATATGGGAAACACCGAGCAGCGGAGACGTCAACAAGAAGATAATCGGGACTTCAAAAATTCCCTCAAGGCTCAAACTGCAAAGGACACAAGAACATTCAGATGTACGATAGCTACTGAACTAAAAGTAGATCTAGACCCTCAGAAGGCCGTGCATGACTCTCTTGGACATAAATCATATACCGTAAGGTGGTTGTGAAGTTTCGGAGACATGAAATATGCAAGAAAGAAGTCAGGGCCCTTAATAATCATGGAGCCGCTGTGGATATATTCATAATCGTGTCGTGATCTCCAACGGGAAATCGTTTTTTTTATAACTTTAGATAAAAGTTAGATGCCGATGCCTACTACCATAATTTCTATGGCAAAACATAATACCCAGAATAGTATGCGAGCAAAGGACAGTGCTCGCAGGCATACAGACCGTAAGGTGCATATATTCTAAGGTTAACTTTGTGGATTTTTGACCTTCGGATTCTATCCCTCTTTCAATTAAGATCTTAATAAGAAAAAAAAAACAAAAAAAAAAAAAAACAAACTACGCCACATATAGCGTTTTGGAATAGCTCGCCAACAAGACCTCCACACCAAAATCAATTCCTATCATGGTATCAACAGGGAACATTAACTGAATAGAAATATGAATCATCTTCATCCTAAATCATTTTCATTTCTGTCTTAAATTTTCCCGCTAACTTCGTTCTTTTATTTATGGTGGATTTAGAAGCTTTAATAAAGAGAAAAATACCATATTTAATAACACTCAGAATAGGTTGCAGTCTTTCTGATATATTTTGGAATCTATTAACATTTTTAGAATTTGGATGATAATAAAATAATTGTTGACGGCTGTGTTTGATGTTTATAAAATGCCTCAGTAGAAATTTTTAAGATAAATATCTGAGAATCTGCTTTTAATAAGGTGCCACAAAAGTTAAGAAAGGGATTTTGTGTTTTTTTTTTACAGCATTGTGGGTAAAATAATGAATTTTCCCAAAACGTGTTTTATCAGCTCGTTTCTTACTTCTGCTACAGTAATGCCGGAAGATCAAGATCATTGACACAGAAGGGAAATACAACATCATTCCGATAAATATATAGAGAAATTGATAAATATGAGCCAATAAAGATGTTAGAATAAAGATATCAGTGAAAGTGATTATTATTGCTAAATGATCTTCTCCTATGTGTCGTTTCTCTTCAGGACGTTAGCGATCATGGCTCTCCACAATTTCCTGTCCTTTGTAGCTCTTAATAAATTTTGTCTTTTGATGATCATTCAGGTAGAAACGAATGATGAGACATTATCTGCATATGCACACTAAAACACCAAAATTGAAGGTTTCTTGTTCTTTGTGTCATGTACCTTCTGCAGCTTTTCGGTTATGGCTCTCCACAATTTTCTGTATTTTGTAGCTCTTAATAAATTTTGTTTTTTTGTTATCTCTCCTAAACCTTGTTTGGTGGGTTATGAGTTGCTTTCCTCTCTCCTTCTTGCTTTTAATCTGTCTTGTGAGTATAAGATTTTCCACGCCAACGTTACTCATTATATACATTAGTAATTTCAACTGCCTCTTTCTGATGTTAAGTACAAATGGCTTTTTGTTTCCCTTTTCCCTAAAACTTCACCGTTGGTAGATGTTATTCCCAGCATCCTTCTGTAGAACCACACCTCTAATGTTTCATGTCTCTTCATCATCTGTGAGGTGATTGTTCCAATATTCACTGTCATATAGGAGGACTGATATTACGTAACAGGTCAGTACTCTTTTCTTTGTTTCTAACGAAATTTTCCTGTTTCCTATAGTTTGCTTAGCTTTTGGAAGGCATTTTCGCCATTCCAGTGTGCCTTCGGATATCAGTGTCGCACTATCCGTCCTCAGTAACTCTGGGAGATTGACATATAATACATCTTTATTCCGATAGATACAAGTAGAAAATTATAATTATGCACAAATAAAGATGTTCTGATAAAGATATCAGTAAAAGAGATTATTACTGCTAAATGCCACAAAAAGAATACAAAGTGCGATGGATAAATTGTCGTGTAAATTATGCAAAAATGAAGATAACATTGATATTTTTAAAAATATATTTACCAAAATTACACAAAAACATCTTAAAATACTAAGGAGTATAAGAATTAAATAAAAACGCCATTGGGTTCAAGCATGACCTCCAGACGACTTCAGAATCTCCTGCATCTCTTCTGGGCGGTCTCCTTGTTTAAGTTGTTGAATGGTGCCATAATCCTTGCCTTCAGTTCATCTTTGGTATTACAAGGAGTTTTGTTGGTCTCTCGCTCAACTGCGCCCCATATATAATAATCAAAGGGGTTGCAGTGTGGTGAGTTAGGTGGCCAGATGTAGGGGGTGATATGGTCGCAGCAATTATCTGAAAGTCATAACTGAGTTCTCCCGCTTGTGTGGCATGGTGCAGAATTCTGTTGCCAGAGACAGGTTTTACCTGTAGACTCAGGTCTGCCCTACCTACACAAGGCACTTGATGTAGGCCTCCGTGTTGAGTCTGAAGCCCTGTGGGAAGATGAATGGAGGCATAACGTCGCCATCACCATTGATCCCTCCAAACACCTTTTACCATTAGACTCGTCCAACTCTTTATGAATCCTCTGAACTTTACTCAGATTGACACTTAATCACTCTCTTCTTATTTGAACTTCCGGTGCGAATGCCAAGAAGTACAGCATGCTCTTTCCAAATTTCTGGCTGAGTGAATTGTGTTACGGTACTATTTTTCTCACAGACGGTGCCCAACTGACCTTGTTATGCTGTACAGATGACAAAATCAAAAACAAATAACGCGCATGCGTGAAATGAAAAATATAAAACGGCGACAATTTACACATCGCACCCTGTATTGTTTATTACTATCAGCGCTACGACAAAAACAACAATGCAACGCTGATGCTAAAATTGAAAAGGAAGAGTACCGGTTTACATTATTTACATTGTTTGGACTATTGTCCTCGTCTTTGTTGTCATATTCACCACAGCAAAGATGAGGACAACAGTCCGAAAAATGTAAGTAGTGTAAATTGTTAAAATACCTCGCATCTCAAAAATGTAGACCGATAAAACGTAACGGCGTTGGTGAGAATAAGCAATAAATATTAACTTTAAAAACTTTACATGAGATTCTAAAGTGAAGAATATTTATTATTGTTTTTTTTCTGAATAAAATCTTTTGCCATTCTTCTAGAAAAATCCCATTATATATGTGTCGAACGTACTCGGCCTAAAGTCAAGAATAGACAAACTCGTTGGCTTGGGCACCATCTCTTTAGCAACGAGCTAACAAAGGCTTCATCACCGAAACTGAATAGGCGATGGGGTGAGAAGTACTGGCTGGTAAAATTACAAAGCCACTTTGCTTAATAAACTACTAAATAAAAATCACTAGGATATGCGAATACTGATGAATAGAGCCCGAAGCAGAATTAGACCGGAAAGAGGACAAAAAGAGTGCGTCTTTGTCAAGGACAGTAGAACAAGAAATGCGATATTCATGATTAGAATTTTATCATAAAGAGCAATACAAACGCAGAAGGAGTTACATTAATGTTTCATAAATGACGTAAAAGCATTTGACAAGGTACAACAAAAGGATCTCTTTGAACTTCTATGAAAACTACATGGCGCAAACCGCCTGCATATGGATAGAAAATGAACTGTGTAGCTACACAATAATAGAAATTGACGTGAGACAAGGATGCGTCTTCTTTCCAGATTTATTCAACCTCTAAAGCGACGTTCTCCTAAGGGAACTGGGGATCTTAAGAGGATTTATTATCCGTGTGCGTAATCTTAACAATACAAGATACACAGATGAAACTTTGCTGATGGCCGACTAAAAGAAAAAGAAGGCTAGAATAAAAAAAACTATCCCACAGCTGCAGGAATACAGAAAACATGGTCATCAGTTAGAGAAAAGCCCAAAATGCGAGTTGCAAATTGAAGATATCAACATCAAGCAGGTGAAAAACTTTAAATATCTGGTAAGTGTTTTAACAGAGGACGGAAAATGCGACACCGAGATCCGAACACGCATTTAAGTAACGAAAGAAGCAACCCAAAAGCTATGCAAGGTTCTGAGAAACGAAAAAAAAAAATTTGTTTGTAATAAAGAAAAGAATGTCGGATTACTATGTCTTTTCTATCCTTTTATATGGCAGTGAATGATGGACAATAAAAACGAATAAAAAAACATGAAGTAGTAGAAACGTGGTTCTACTGAAAATTCCATGGATGGAGCGAGCAAGCAGCAAGGAAGTCTTAACGAAAATGACAATGGAAATAACACCTACCCAGAATCAGGAAAAAACAGCTGAAATTCTTTGGACACATAATGAGAAAAGAGGACATGGAAAAATTAACCTTCACAGGACTCACTGAGGGCAAGAGAGATAGGAGAGCAGCCACTTATCTGACGTGCTTTTGTGAATGAATGGCGAAACGAGGAGGGGAAGACGTTATCCTTGTCATATGGAGAAAAACTGCTAAGAACCACAATGATAGGAAATTGTGGAGTGCCATGTTCACCTATGTCCTGAACGGATGCGGTACATAGAAGAAGGAATATTAATAACCAGAAAAATATAGTAACAACCAAGAAAAGAGTGCTCAGAAGCGATATGATATCAATCCTCCTATATAGCAGTAAATGCTGAACAATTTCCACACAAAAGTGGTGACTTGAGGCAACGGAAATGTAGTTCTACAGAAGGATGCTGAGAATACCATAGACGGAGCATGTAAGCAACGAGGAATTTTTAAGAAAAATAGAAACAAAAACGACACACTTAGAATCAGAAAAATAGTGTTGAAATTTCTATTACATATCGTGAGGAAAAATGGTTAGAAAACTTGACACAGAGTATATTGAAGGCAAGAGAGACAGAAAGAGAGAACCAGTAAGTTACCAAACGATCTTGTGTAAATCGATGACATAATATGGAATGGGAGGAACAGTAAAACTACAAATGTTGTTAAACGTCATAAAAGACAGAAAGTTGTGGGGAGCCATGATCGCCTACATAGTAAGCATTTGTGTGTGTGTGCGAATCTGTGTATGTCAGGGTTTCTCAATCGGGGTTCCCCGGAACCCTAAGGTTTCGTAAAAGTTCCCCAAGGGTTTCGCGAGAACGAGTGAGATAAACTAATGACTTTTTTTTTTCATATACGTAATATTACTAAACACACACAATATATTCTTGGTTATTGTAATATAATTTAAACTATTATGTTATTAAAAATATAACAATCATTGGGGATATATTTAGTGATGTTTGTGTTTTTGTGTGAATGAAATCTCCCTAATGACGTATCATTAGGTTGGTGCAAAAATAATGACGTAATAATGTCGCTTTTTGACGTATTTTTTAACGTCAAAAAACGACATTATTACGTCATTATTTTGCACCAACCTAATATAAACAAATAGTATGAATTTTATTTAGCATTACCGAAAAATTTGAAGAAGAAGTATTAATTTTTCCTGAAACCAGTTATTCAAAAATATATATTATGATATTTACCACGTGAACTCCAATGAAAATAAAATGAGAAAGATATGGTATATAATTTTATTTTTGTGCAGTGGTTCCTTGAGACATATAATTTATTTTAATGGTTAAGCAAGGGTAAAAAAGTTGAGAAACGTTGGTGTATTTGCTTATAATGATTACATTAGTTTGACAACAATTTGACAATTGTCATTGCTATACAACAAAGGTGTACATTACGTGTGCGTGCTGAAAGTTCTTGTTCCGTTCCATTTCCCAAAATCTGATCAGATGAGCAAACAATAGATTTTTATTTCGAGTCTTTTTGCTCGAGAACTTTCTTGAACTTTTTCGTGATATGGTAGACGTGAAAACAAATTATCTGCGATTAGAAGATTTCAGAAAATATCAAGTTTGAATATAAAGTTTAATGCACGTTTGAATTTTTTCTGAACAAAGACAATTTTACAAATTTAAATACCTCAACAATAAACAGAAATAACTATAGTTAGGAAATAAAGACAATCTTATAACAGCTTGTCTTTTGCCATAAAGTCCGGCCATTTATAATACAAGCAGAGATTACTTCCGGTATGGAGCAGATGTTTCCACTATTTAAAAAAAAACAACAACAACAAAAAAAAAAAACATCTGTTCAGCACTTATCCAAAATAAATAGAGTGTTGGGAATATATTGCCATGCTATTACCAATTCGGTTTATGTGGTAAAAGTCGAGTAGTCTCAAATATTTTGCTAGTTCCGTTCGTTACCACAATTCATCCAAGAAAAGAAAACCGAACCGGAAGTTCTTATCCCGTCAATCGTTTGTTCTGTAATCATATAGTAATAGTAATGATGAAATTAGCCGTTTTCACACGGGGAAAATGTGGTGTTAATGAGCCACTGTCGATTGAAATTTATAAAATCTTTTTTTTTTAACGGTTTATTTTCAAAAAATTAGTCTTCTCAATCCCAGAAAATGTTACATTTTTTAAAATATTGATTGTTGTTTACTTGCAAACATTTTGTTTTGGATAGTGTGGAAAGTTAACAGCTTGATTATATCAATCGCTCCAATCAATCTTCTATTTAGGAGGCATGGTGGAGTAATAAATACCGTTACGGATTGAGGAGCCATTCGAATTCCAATCGAGTCCGTCACTTACGTGAACTTACGTTTTGGAAAGGCATGAATCCATCTCTTCTCCGCCTACCTATAGGTAAATAACAGTACAGAGTTAGGATTTAACATCGAACAATCTTCTGATATCTTTTAAGGTCAGATCCTAATGATAAAAATCTTTTATATATTCTATACTGGCTGTTATTGTGTTATAAATGGCCAGTCGACTCACCCTCATACCTTTCGTATTGCATTAGTAAGGAGTAAGTTCTACCCAGATAGCTACCCCGACAGAACTGTTGCAATGTGGAAAGGACTGCTGAGAAGAGGCTCTCCTGATCACTATAATCTTAATTTCTTCCAGATTCAATCGTTATCTATCCTATATAATATGCCACCCTTGCTCTCTCCCTATACACCCTTACAAAATCTCTATTTAGTAACTCTCTACCTTGAGTGACACTTACGTCTTGTATTGCTTGAACAGTAGTAAAAAAACTTATGCTTCTTAATTAACAATATTAGAATTCAAGAATAAACTAACAATTAGTTAACAATATTCATTAACAATATTCATTAACAATATTAGAAGTCAAGAATAAACTGACCTCTGTGAACTGGATGGTATTGCCAAGAATCTAGACACTTGCTCTCAGACCAGTTGCTCAAGGAAAAAAATTCTTTGTTCTGACGGAATCACTTGTGTAATATAAATTTCATCATTATTTATTTGAGGAGATGGATTGACAGATTTAAATTAATTCTACAAATGTGCAAGTACATGAGAATACAAATTGTAACAGATTTGTTTGCGATGCAAATCTCTCTGATTATTCAAGTTAACAAAAACTGTACATAATTGCCTGAAATGCAATGTCATTACTAACTGACACCCATTCCTATTAAAGACATCTGATGATGGTGTGTGCTTCTTTTCAATAATGAAAGATCAGTTGCTAGGTGACTGGCCTTTTGCCGCATCAGACAGCCTCGTTCTCATGACAACACTGAGTGGCGGATATTAAAGAAGAAAAAATCTAAAAAGAAGTAACATGCTGATTTTACAAATAGAAACTCCTACGCGTAATAATAAGTGTGGCATATGAACCATCTGTTGCTTGTGTATGATTAAGAATCAGTAAATAAAACAAACAAAAAACAAAAACAGAAAAAAATCTGTATGATTCTCCCACGACTATATGGGAGTATAATCTTGAATCATCGTCAAAGAAAGAAAATGTTATTTTTTTTTTGGCATCATCCTTTCTCTCCGACTGAATTTTCTTGTGTTCTGACTAGTTTATTTTTATCTACTCCATGTTTGAAATGTTTATATGTTCCTTAGTTCGAATAACGAAATTAAAGAGTGTACAGCAAACAACTAACAGAGATAGTAGGAAAAAGAATCGCTAACATTTTTCTTTTAAGAATAGAGACCTCCAACATCGGAATAAAAACAAGTATCGCGTTCAGAAATCTTTAAACTATTATTTATATACAACCGTTTTCTCGGATCTGTAATTAAAAATGGTTTCAAACGAATGAATAATCTTTCATCAAATCTCATAGACCAGTTCTACAAAACAAAAAAATAAATTTGCCGAATAACAGAAACTAAATCACTGGAAATAGCAAATCGATATTAAAAAGAGGTTATAACATTTCCTGGGGTTGAAGAGAGTAATTTCTCGAAAAACCGTTTTTAAAAAAAAAAGATTTTATAACTTTCCGTAGTAGTAGCTCTAATTCCTTGGACAATGAACACCAATTTTTTACCATCTGCAAAACGGTTAATTTAATTCTGAACGAGAAAGACTGGCG
Source organism: Acanthosepion lycidas (assembly GCA_963932145.1). NCBI lineage: Eukaryota > Metazoa > Mollusca > Cephalopoda > Sepiida > Sepiidae > Acanthosepion > Acanthosepion lycidas. The sequence continues at coordinate 56,929,118 of OZ010577.1, forward strand.
AGAAAAGAACTTCCGGTTTGGTTTTCTTTTCTTGAATGAATTGTGGTAACGAGCGGAACTAGCAAAATATTTTAGACTACTCGACTTTTAGCACATAAACGGAATTAGTAATAGCATGGCAATATATTCCCAGCGCTGTCTTTATATTTCATAAGTGCCGAACAGATTTTTAAAAAAATGGAAAAATTTGCCACACGTTTATTACTAAAGAATTAAAAATGATTTCACTGATGCTTTGAAAGAGTTAAAGCTAACCTGTTCTCTTTATTTTTGTTAATCCAATAATCTCTTTATCAAGTTTCTTTTTCACTTTTATTTAATTTTCGTGTTGTTATATCGTTCTTTTTCTGACTCATATCTATTTATTTTCCTTCCCCCTCTCTTTTTGTCTCATTCACAATCCTTTTTTCATCTCTCTCTCTATATTTATCTATCTATATATTCATGCCCATTCTCCACATATATATAGATATATATGTCTACTTATATATATATATATATATATATATATATATATATATATATATATATATATATATAAAGAACTCCGAGTTTCATTTCGAAGCAAGTTTTAAGTGCTGGTTGGCACTTGAAAATTGCTTCGTCATGAAACTCGATGTTGTGCAATTAATGTATGATATTATGTATATTTCTTAAAATATATTAAATAGCTCTGTTATTTTACATTCACCACTATATATATATATATATATATATATATATATATATATATATATATATATATATATATATATATTAGAAGGAGGTTATATTTGTTCCAACGAAAGAAAAGTGTATATTTTAAAAAGAGGGAAACAGGAAACGTTTTTCGTTATAATGTGGATTTTTTAAATATATAATATACTTCATTTTCTATATTTTTATGTAAAATAAAGTATAGTGGATATTTAAAAAAATCACATTATGACAAAAATGTTTGCGGTTTCTCTCTTCTCTTTAATATATATAACTGATTAAGTGATCACATGTACAGGGTGCGAAGGATAAATTGTCGTCTAAATTACGGAAAGGTAAAAATATCACTGACATGTCATTTTAACAGGTATATTTACCAAAATTACACAAGATTATCTTGAAATTTATTCAATAAAATCGCCATTGGCTTTAGTCACGGCCACCAGACGACTTCGGAATCTCCTACAAATCTTCTGGAAAGTGTCCTTGTTAAAGTTGGCGATGCTCTCATAATCTTTGCCTTTAGTTCATCTTTGGTGTTACAAGGAGTTTTGTTTCTCGCTCAACTGCGCACCACACATAATAATCCAGCGGGGTGCAGAGTGGGGAGTTAGGTGGCCAGATGTAAACGGTGTTGTGGTCGCAGAAATTGTCTGACAGCCATGCCTGTGTTTTCCTTCTTGCCAGACATAGGTTCTTCTAGCAGCCACCCTCTTGAGCCAGAACAGCACTACCATCTCAAGGCACTTGATGTAGAACCCCGTGTTGAGTTTGAGGCCCTCAACAACAAATTCGGGAGTTCTGTTCTCATCAGAACGATCAGAGTGAATTTTCTGTGTTGCCGCACCTTCGTGATCACAATTAGACACATAGAATTCTTTCTGAATCCTCTGTACTGTCCTCCGCTTGACACCCAAACACTCTGTAATGTTCGTATTGGAACTTCCGGCGCGAATGCCAAGCAGCACAGCATGCCGTTTCCAAATTTCTGGCGGAGTGAATTGCGTCATGCTGCTCTTTTTTTCACAGACGGTGTCAAACTGACACTACTATACTATTCAGTTGACAAAAACAAACAACGCGCATGTGCAAAATGAAAACTATAAAATGGCGACAATTTACCCATTGAGTGCAATGGGTATTGTTCAAGTCTAATGATTTCAGTGACTGCGAAGGAAGTGAAGATGGTTATAAATCAGATATAGCAATTTGTGGGAAAAACAACTGGTGAACAAAATAATGTCCAATATTTGATTAATATCTCAAAATATTTAATCTCGACAACCGTTGTAACAGCTTTCAATTAAAACAATGCAGGCGGCTGGGTGGCGCCTGTTTGTTGTATAAAGGTGAACAAACCAGTCTCGAAGATTATTACTAATGAATAGTCAGTTGTATCTTCACTGGGTTGTTCAATATCTGTGTCCTTGTGCCAATACTAATGCTTAATATATTTAGACTGACTCATCCTGTTTATTGGTTAGCAAATTGAACTTGTACATTATTAGCAATGAGTTTGATCAGACACACACACACACACACACACATACGAATATATATATATATATATATATATATATATATATATATATATATATATATATATGGTTGGATAGATGTGAGCTTGTGACCCTGGGTTACACGCTTTAGCGATCGTCAGACAAACCATATATGTTAGCTCTATTTCTGATATTGAGCGCTTTCTAATAAGTACCGCGCATATAATATATAAATAATTATACATATATATATATTTATTTATATTTATATACACACACTTTTCACACACACACGTTATATATATATATATATATATATATATATATATATATATATATATATATATGGTGGACTCTTCCGTCGTATTCGATGTATGAGGGTCAAGCAGCTCAGTTCCTAGGGACTGACAGCCAAAACACCAGAACATACCATTTGATTGTAGTGGTGAAGTCTTTGTGCAGAACCAACCACACTTTTTGAAGGGGCGAATACAGAGACCTGGTGCACTACGTGCCACAAGGACCCCAAACGAGCCTCTCCAGATTTTGAATTCAGAGTTTCCTTCTCCTAGACCAGTTGCCATCCAAGGCTAAAGAACCCAGTCTGTCCTGCTATTTACTCATAGCTGACGGGAGAAGAAAAGGATTAATACCTTTCCCAAAGGTATTAGCACGAAAGTGAACGTAATATATTCGACTGGAATATATATATATATATATATATATATATATATATATATATATATGTTTAGAGGTACAAAATTGATATATTGTTTTAAAAACAAGGAAAATGTTTGTCTCAAAAGCCCTTTCATCCAACATCTCATCAAGAGTAAATCGTTGGCAATAAATTAAACGAAAGAACAGTGACACCGAACACGAAGAGCAAAAAAGGGGGAACACAAATAATACATACATACATACATATATATATATATATATATATATATATATATATATATATATATATATATGTATATGTATATGTATAGGGAAGGAGAAATCTCGTGTAAATACAATTAGCGAGAGACAATTAAAATAAAATATCCCCCAACAAATTAAGAGACTTGGCAATATCCTTCTGTCGGCAGAGAGAAGGTTTGCGCAGTGATATAGAGACTGATTGCAAAATTTTAAATGATTATTGGAAACAGCTTTATAAATAACTCTAAACCACTCTTTCTTATAAGACTTGGCACATGCTATATTTTCCAATAAATGTTGCGTAATAGCAGATTCCATATTCGAAAAGAGAAGGTAACACAAGTTATTTATTTTGCCAAGTCTTTTCGAAGGAATATGCTGATTGATACTTGTTTCCAAATGTAAGGTAGTACGCCCCACATAACCAGAAACATAACATAACAAAGAGTCTGACAGTCTGTTTCGTGCTTGAACGCAATCTTCAGACGATGAAAACTGCGTTCAAGCATGAAACAGACTGTCACCGCTTAGTGTTGGCTTTTACTGTACATATTTATATTTACATACATTCTATTCCTGATATAGAGCACTTTTTACCATAAATACATTTTTATCATTCTTATATATATATATATATATATATATATATATTGGGTGCAGCAAAAGTAACTTCCCTTTTTTATTTATTAACTTTTACTGAACAAAAATAAATTACAGAAGTTTAAAATGACTTGATATTAATTATAGCAACGTGGAACAATTGAGTGTCCATCATGATCAGCTGATCTAACACCACCAGAATTTTTCTTGAGGGGTGTACTGAAAAATCTTGCTTACAGGTTTAAACCGAAGACAGTTCCTGAATTAAAAGAAGCAATTTCTGATAAATTTTCTAGAAATTGATATAGAAGCGTGTCAAATGGTTTGAAGAAGTGTTTCTGATAGTTTCAGCGTTGTACTGAACATGACAAGGAGAGCATTTTGAACATGCTAAATAGTTTGTTAATCATAATAAATTGTGTTGTTTTAATGCGACGATAGATATAAATTTTCTTAAACCACTGTGATTTATTTTTGTTCAATAAATGTTAATAAATTAAAATGGGAACTAGTTTTGCCGGAGCACCCTGCACGCGCACGCGCGCGCGCACACACACACACACATATATATATATCGCCAGGTTCATATTGCTCCTCAGACTTTTGAATAGGAGATGTTTATTCACTGTTTCCTGTTTAGGATTGGGTTTCCGGTTCATTATGAAGACTACTTTATCTGTATACTTCTAATATCTCCGCTTGATCCATGAACTTTTACTTAATAATTATTTTCTTCCCCTTAATAGGAGTAGATTGGTTCTTCTATCACCTAGTTCACACTCCTGTCCAGTCTTTTGAACAGGCGGAGAAGTATATCCCTTGTTTCCTGTTTAGGATTGGGTTTCCGTGTTTTTTTCTATACCTTTTTTCATTATCTTTCACTCGCAGTAACCCCCTTGCTTCTTAGTGGCATTATCGCCTTGCTTGGTGTGAATTGATTAATATATATATATATATATATATATATATATATATATATATATATATAATTATAATTATTATTATTAGTGAAGCATTATTGGTTAAATACCACCCGCTATCAATCTTACACTGTTTAGCGTGTTAAAAGATTTTATAAAAATAAAAGTGATGCCCAGATCAACCAATCACTCATAACACGTGACCGTCGAAAAAGGTATGCACTCCTTCGCAGATCTCCATACAGTTAAACCTACTTTGTAGAAAACACACATAAAACTCACAATGCCAAAACAACATCCTTGATAATAGCTATATATATATATATATATATATATATATATATATATATATATATATACGTTTTAAATTGTATATAGTTAGTGTTTCGTTTTTGTTATTTTCTGTGAATATTTATGTATGTGTATTGATAAGCGTAATGATTTGCTGGTGTGTAAAGATTTCGTAAGTTATAGTAGTTTTTTTTACATAATAATAAAATATAGATTTGCCGCCAGTTGATAAAACACTCAGCAGACGATGTATAAAGGTAAAAGACAACAGGAAAACTGTTTTATTAGCCAACGCGTTTTGTCCAATGTGAACTTTTTCAAGGCAAAAAACGAAATGAATTTATTAAAAACAAAGTAACTATTAACAACAAAACAAAATGTCTTTAGCAACTAGAAGAATTTATAAAACACGATTGTATTCATATTGTCAACTGAAAATTACTTCAAGTACTATCACGTGTGGAAATACTGTTTTTATTGTTGCGTTGACGGATTCAACCATTTTCTTTTGATTTCTTGGTATAGTTGTGTACGTTGGCTTGGGAGAGTAATAATTCTGTTGGGAAAGGTGATATTGGGGAAAAAAGCCTGGGCGTAGATTAATATTTGGATAATATTCAATGGCAGCACTCTTGGGGACTTTCTTTCTGAGTGAGTTATTTTCTTTTTTTATGAGTACAGCAGCAGTAGACTATATGTATGTCACAATATAAAAATATATTACCTGAAATTTAAATTTATTTTCTTTTTCTTCTATGTGCTGTGTCTCTTTAGAACGTGGATGATCACGGCTCTCCACAACTTTCTGTCTTTTGTAGCACTTAATATTTGTCTTTTTATGTTCTGTTCTGCCAAACATTTACACACGCTTGTTACCGGCTGTTTCCCTCTACCCCCTTTTTCCTTTAATCCGCTGTTAATATTCTAACTAGTTTCCTAATTACGTGGCATAGAATTTTAAACTGTCTCTTTCTTATTCTAAGTAAAAGTGTCATTTCTATTTTCCTTCAAACGTTCTCCGTGCTTACATGTTCTGTCTGTAGTGTTATCAGTATTCTTGTGTAGTCTCTTTTACCACAAGGCTCATATGCCGGTAAATTGTTCAGTATTCACTGCCATAAAGGAAGATTGATATTTCATTGCAGTTGGGCGCTCTTTTTGTTCGTGACAATATTTACTAGTGATTTTATTTAGTAGACGTTTCATAAAAAGAACAACTTATAATATTGTATCAGCGAAAAGTTGATCCAGTTTTGTGTGAGGTTAAATTAACATTGTATTACGAGGAATAGGCGTCTGCCTAGCAAAGTGCAATCAATACAACGTTGGCAATTGCTGCTTCGAAAAGGAATTAATATGAAGAATAGAAAATGGAAAAGTGTAAATGACAAAGACCGTGTCTTGAATAGAAAAGATAGTCGATTTCTTTGTCATACAGTAGGATTAGGCAGTAGTAACACCATATGAAAATATACACTTTCCTTTTCACTAAGAGTGTGACAAAGAAATCTCTCTCTCTCTCTCTTCTCTATTGCACATATTTCCTTTCCGTCATTTCATTGTTCCTATCCTCGGTAACTGACAGAACCCGAACAGAGCTTATGTGGGCCAGTGAACGTCAAAAAAAAAAAAAAAAATCAACCAATGACAACACGCCGCGTCAAAAATCAAACGGAAAACACGTATGTGTCAGGCCAAATAAAAAAGAAGAAAAAAACAAAAACACGTGCGCGGGGCAGCAGAAGTGGGAAACTGCTTCGATGTAGCCGTTCGAGACGCAAGGACTCGAGATTCATCGGATGTTGACTTTGACCGGAAGAAAAAGAAGAAGAAAGGATGAATTCAATAAATTAATTTTCTGTCAGCCAAAAACACAATGAACTCTCAAATCATAAAGGACTGAGACGATAGTCACCCATTTTAACCACTCTAACTAAATGGAGTCAACAATAAAATGATACAATAGAAAGCAAATTTGCCCTTATGCATTAGCCCAAACTGCATCTCTAAATACCATAATTATTTTATAGACGTTATATAAGCCCATGAAATGATTTATGTGAGGCAAGACGGGGAATATTTGGATAAGAAATACATTTAAAATAAATAAAAATGAACTGAATGTTTAGAGAGAGAGAGAGAGAGAGAGAGAGGCAGATAGACAGACAGAGTGTGTGTGAGAGTGAGAAAGAGAGAGAGAGATAGATAGAGAGAGAGAGATAGGACTACGAAATGTCAGATGAAAGGAATGAGAGAAAACCAAAACAAAGAGAAAGACTAAAGAAATTGGGTCAATGCTAGTCGGGAAACAGATGAAATATGGATATTTTGAGGGAAAGGGAGAGATAGATAAATAGATAGATAGATAGATAGAGAGAGAGAGAGAGAGAGAGAGAGGGAGAGGGAGAGAAAGATTAGAACAGAAACAGAAGACAGGAAGAATGGAAAATTCACACGCACACAAATACACACACACACACACACACACACACACACACACACACACACACACACATATATATATATATATATACTAAAAATAAATATACGTTTGTTCCAATTGCACGTAGCAATTGTCAGGCACAAATTAAAAATGACTGCTCTAATACATCAATATTCATAGCCTGCTGGCAAGATAGTGGAGCAGTGCATTTATATCTGAAAAAATAAATAAATTGGAAAAAATGAATTGATTAAAAATATATATTTATATATATTATAAAAAGATAAAATATAATATATAAAAGAATAGAAATAAAAATAAATTAAAAGGTTAAAAATAAAAATAATAAATATAATGTAAAAGTAATATGATATACAAGAAAAAATATAATTTTAAAATTCATTATATAGATATATGTAGCGTTACATATGTATATAATGTTATATATATATATATATATATATATATATATAAATATAAAGAGAGAGAGAGAGAGAGAGAAAGAGAGAGACAGATGAGGAAAGGATTATGAATGAGATAAAAAGAGAAAGAGAGAAAAAAAGGAATAGATAAGAGATATAGAAAAGATGACATTACATTTGAATAGTTGGAGATTATAGCTATCAGGGAAACTAGTAATAGGAAGGGAATTCTACAGACGGTGCGAGACATGAAGCTATTGGAGTAGAAAAGACGGCTACATTTAACTGTTTCGATATTGAAATGGTGGGACCGAGATGCCAACCTAGTTGCACGTTTAAATTCATGCGAAAGTAGCTCGTCGGAGCAGCTACTGTAAAAGTATTTCTAGAAAAGACAGAGGGAGGTGACAGCACGTCTTTGAGAGAGCGACTGTAGACGAGATGCCAGATCAGGGCCAATCACATTGCATATCCGTCTCTGGATTTAAACGTAAGCTCCAGGGTTACCGTATTACTAGACGATAGTTTTAATCCAGTCGTTCCTATGAATTCGTGAAATGAAGGTCGTTTCGAACGGGCTCGTTTCCAGATCCTTTTACACGAACGCAAGTGTCCCCCAATGTTCTATCCTGGGTCCTATGCTGTTTCTGATCTTCATCAATTATCTTCCTGATGTCATCAATTCCCAGGTAGGCATTTATGCTAATGACACTACCGTTTACTCCTATCTCAATAGCAAATCTGCCAAAGCTGACAAAGTTAATCTGGTCGATGCTCTTGAAAAGGACCTCCAATCAGTGATTAACTGGAGAAGGAAATCGCTCGTAAATTTTAATACCTCCAAAACGAAACTGCTCTCCTTTAATCACCATAAAGAAACATTTCTGCCTACAGTATGGCTGATGCTAGATTCATGGAGAGCAACACACTGCGCCTTCTTGGTTTCACCTTTTCAACTGACATGAAGCCGAACGACTACATCGAAATAGCTGCACCTACTGAAAGGAAAGTTAGGTCATTGTCTCGAGTCAGAAGGTTTTTCTCGTCAGAGTCCACCTTGCACATTTACAAATTCGTTCGTGCATTGAATATTGTTACCATGTCTGGTCTAGTGCTCCTGCTACTCGTCTCGAGGTTCTTGACAAAATCCAAACAAGGATATGCAATGTAATCGATCCTGACTTGTTATATCGACTTCAGTGTCTTTCGCGCCGACGTTTCGTAGCTTCTCTCTGTCTTTTCCACAAATATTTTCAAGGCAACTGCTCCGACGAGCATTTTCCCCGAGTGACCGTAACTACGTGAGTTTAAGCGTGCTACTAGAATGGCATCTACGTCCCACACTTTTACTGTTGAATGAGTTAAATATAACATTTTACAACAAATATAACATACTCCAACATTTTCTTTTATCGCACTTCCGGTCTGTAGAATTCTCTTCCGTTTCCATGCTTCCCTGATAGATACAATCTTCAAAAGTTAAAATGCAACGTCAATCACCATCTTCTATCTAGAACCACATACAGCTTTTATCCTTTCCTCGACCCCCCCTTATACCCAGTCTTTTTTTCCCCATCAATCTCTGTAACTCGCCTGCATGGCATTCCCATCTTGCTTGGCATGAAATGATTAAAAAAAAAGAAAAAAAAAAGGAAAATATAAATGTAAGGAAACATAGAGTAGATAAAAATAAACTATTCGGAACACAAGAAAATTCAATCGAGGAAAAAGGATGATGCAAAAAATATCATTTTTCTCTTATTCTCCCACACATATGTGGGAGAATGATTTTGAATTTCTTTTTTTAATGATTCATAATCAGACGAAAGCAACAGATGGTTCATATGCCCCATGTTTACCATAGCTGTTTACCTGGGTTACTCTTATACGTCACAGAATTACAAATGGTAATAGCTGAATATTATACCGAAGGAAACTCTCTTTTCAGTACGTTTCTCTTTTCTAGGTGTTCCCTTTAAAACTAAATCCTAACAGAATGTTTCACACTGAAGCCTTGTAGCACACAGGAAATTAAAAATCAGAGAAACCATTCCTTTGTAGAACAATATATTCAAATCTCTTCGTAACCAGCATTGGATATTAACTGTTCTATAAAGCTTACGGTCACATTGTGTTGAAACACAAGTTCCAGTACGATCACCGAAGTTAAACAACTTCGAGTCTAGTTGGTACTTGGATGACAGCTTAAGAATACCAGGTGTTGTAATCATAGATGTGCGGGTGGTGTAATGGATAATAGCTCAGAATTGTTAATCGGAAACCCGAGTTCCAATTTCTGTTGGGTTCGTTATATTCACTTACACCCCTTGGGAAATGTATGCATCCACCTCTTCTCCCACTAATAGTAAGACTTGTATTACTTATTACTAAACCATTATTATCTAAAAATAAAATAAAATAAAATCTTACCATATAAAATATTTTCTGGTTTTAAATAATCTGCAAAAGATTAAGCCATAGAAAAAGAATCAATCAATCAATTATTACATAGGTGTTCAGCACTTTTTCTTTGCTTCTAAGTACATTTTTCTATCTCCTGATACTTGGCTTAGTTTCTGGAAGGCATATTTCGCTGTTCCTTTGCGCCTTCGGATTTCGGTGTCACATATTCCGTCGTCTATCCGGATAGTTGAATTCCTGTGTCTGTCTGATTTTAGCTCAAAACATGGGTTTACTGATTTGATCTAATTTGATTGTTTAACGGCACATCAACTCTGTATAGGTCATTTAATGGCGAAATTTAATTTCCTAAGGAGCTTTGAAGTAATAAGAATATGTTATTCTGCTTTCACAGTTGAATACATGGTAGATGATACTCAGCTTTTGTGCATATATATGTATGTGTGGACATAATTACTAAAGGCGGTGATATGTGTGTTTTATGTTGGAGTTTTGTTGAAGTTATATTTTGGAATATAGTTCGATTTCTTTAAGAAATTGTAGGATATTATATGGATTAATGTCATGAAAGAGCTCTTTCATGCTGGTTGGTAATTTTAACATAAATATATATAGTGTTGGTAATTTTTTTTAATATAAAATGTATTGCTGGCATTTATATACTATAGAAATGTATTTTTATATTTTCATAGGATTTTGTTTAAGAGGTTTAGTTTTTGGCCATAGCTGGGACCCTAACAGGTGCTACCATCCTGGCCCGGGGTGGTAGCACCTGCTAGGGTGGTAACAACAGAAATTAAGAGGTGGTTCCACGCTCCTCAAAATTTCCAATCTCCTGATCAGAGGCCTTGCTGCAGGATATAGTTTATCGTCATACCCAGGACCATTGGGTTGACTATTTTGCTTCCAACCATGCATTTTGTCTTAATCCCTTCTTCTTGCTTTACTTTATCACTTTGCCCAGAATATCCTTCATTTTTTTTCTTACCATCAACACAGTAACTTATATGTGTATTTATGCATGTATATGTGTGGCTATTGATATATATATATATATATATATATGGAGAAATGCATGTATGATGAGGAATCAATAAATTCGTAGCCTGACAAAAATTACTAACTCAAATTCCATTTTGAGTTTTTTCTATATAATATTTGATTTACGTGATTAATAATGAAGTGTTAGATTAAGTGTATCGACAAGGAGGCAATGTTGAAACGTAAATATAAAATACAGATGATCAACTACGAAAGGACATCGAGTGCTAAGAATTCATGTTACATTTGTGGAAATGCTGGTAGGCTGAAAAGATAGGCAGGTATTACTAAAAGTCAACCGATTGATAACAAAATGTGTCTGTGTGTCATGTCTGCCATCTTTGTGCCAGAAGTTTTAAAAGTTTGAACGGTTTAAAGACCCATATTCATTCAAGGCACAAGTGGATTTTACAAAGAGGTCTTGATGGCCATACATGACATCAAGGTGGCGGCTATTACATATGTATGTATCCGTGCATGTATGTATGTACGCACGTATGTATCTATGTATATGAGCGAGTGGTTATAACGTTTACTGGCTTCACATGAGACCCGAGTTCGAATCTCACCATGGTCGATTTGTCAGAGTGGTGATTTCTTCATAATATCGGTCTGGGGAGCCGTATCCAGCGCGCGGCATATTCGGAAAGTGTCTGAAAGCCATACCACGGGTTATCCCAAGCCTTATGTGCGAAATTGGGTAGACGAAAAGGTTTGAAAGCCTTCGGTGGTTGTGCTAGCACGAAGTCACAAGTCGTCGTGATCGAGGGTTTGAGCGTGCTGGCCTTGTTAAAAAAAAATGATCACACCAGATTATGCGCTCTCTTCCAGAAATTGTAACTAAGCTCCGCTCAGCATAGTTGCATTATAAACAACAGGTGAACTCTGTGAGCTGAACAGGCGTCTATAATAGGTATTTACTAGCCGGCCCAGCAGTTGAGTGTGCTCGAAAACGTGTAGCCAGCCATTATATATGTATGTATGTACATGCAAGTGAAAAGCATTATTCTTTCGTTTGGTTGTCTTATTTTTTTTTTTTTTTTTAAAAACAAACAAACAAAAAAAAAAAAACTTTCCCAGTAAAGGAATAATTTACAGATAAGATATATGTAGTTGAAACTGTTCCAAATCGACATTTTGACTCCGGTGTCAGTTTATCATACAGAAGCGCATATCTTCTCCAATTTTTCCAGTACAAAGTAAGTTCTTTATTCATGAACACATGGCTAGAGGAAAAATTCGGTAAAAATCTTCTGGAGGCAAAACCAAGAATGTCAAAGTGATATCTATCAGCAGAGTGCTATCGGATTGTAACTATAAATTGACGAGCCATGTGCTGGTAGATATAAGGTCATAGAATAATCAAGTGTTCAGATTACAAGAATACAGGTTCACAGAGTTAACAAGAAGTTAATTTGTAACAATAAACTCATTGAAACGCAAATGGGGTAAGCTTTGATAAGAAGCAATGATTTCATCTGGTAAGCTTTGATAAGAACCAATGATTTCATGAGGGTTCATGCAATTGCTACGCTTGCTTGTATTATTTGTACTTATGAAATTCAAAATCCATACACATGAATTCTTCTCACACACATATACAGCACTGTGCAAAAAGCTTAGGTTACTTTAAACTATTGTAAATTTCTAATAATTGTCAGATTATAAGTGAATTTTTTGCATCGTCTTTTTTCAGTTTTTTCACTTGGAGGCATTTCCCTGCCTAATTATTAAATTTTGTATCAGTTCTAAATAAAAGGGGGATGCGAGACAATTCCCAAATATGGCCGCGTGAAAATATTTGCCACTTTATACTTGGGATGAGAACACATGCTTGGGACGAAATGATTAAGAAAAAAGTGATTCTTCGTCTATGTGCCGTCTTCCTTCAGGTTGTTGGCGATCATAGCTCTCCACACTTTACTTTGTAGCTCTTAATAAATTTTGTCTTTTTGCTGTCTCTCCTAAAAATCATTACGTCATCTATGTACTCAAGTTTGTTAGTTAGGTTATGTATTGTTTTCCTCTGGCCATCTTGCCCATCCTGAGTATTAAATTTTTAAAGTCCTTTCTCATTATGCGTTTGGGAATTTCAACTGTCTCTTTCAGATGTTAAGTATAAGTGTCCTTTTTGTTTTCATATTCAATAAACTTCGTTGTTGCTCACATATTAAAGTCATGGTATATTCAGCATCATTCTGTAGAACCGCATTTCTATCGCCTCAAGTTTCTTCTTCCTTTTTGCGGAGATAGTTCAGCATTCATTGCTATATAGAAGGACTGATCTCTATATATAAAGTTGTAACCTCTGTCTGTTTGTTTGTCATCGAACTCCTCCTAGAGTTTTAGAGATAGACCCCCATAACCATATATATATTCTGAAACTATATTATCCAGGGTACTTGGATAAGTATATTTCATTTTGATCAGAGGGTGTTCCCTGAGGGGCACCCCCACTAATTTTTTCCCTTTGACATAAATAAAATTTAAATTTCAACGAGAATGACTCTTAAGTTACTTGGATAAGTATATTTCATTTTGATCAAAGAGATGCCCATGGAGTACAACCCTACCACTGAAAATTTTTCCCTTTGATTTAATTTAAATTTGAATAAGGGAATGACTCCTATCCAAAATATAGAAGGAGAAAACCAGAAGATGAAGGTCACATCAGTAAGATCATTGAGTAATATTGAAATGCATTATTTTTCTCCTCAATTTATAACAATGAGTTAAAATCAATCATTTTTTATAAAAAAATGTGTCACATGCAGCAAGACGCTAGTAATTCGGTTTATTACATAAAAGTGTAGTACTCTTTTCTTTATTTCTAACGAAATTATTCTGGAAGGTATATATCCTAATGTACGTTTTGATTTCAGTGTTTCGCTTTCCGTCCTCTGTGTATGTATTCTGGAAAATACGTCTGTAATTTATGTTATTAGAAAACTTTAAACGAAGAAAAAAACCTTCCCAGACTAGTTTTTTTTATCACTTTGGAGTGCAACTATACATTCTACCTTTGAAACTTACACAATCAAAATTTGACACGTCCTTGACATTTCATATAATCATTACCAATTCACATCTGCCTCATTTTGGCGCATGAGAAAATTTATTGAATACTTACGTTCAAGCTTGACTACACAAAGAAACTATTGTTAAGATGACTTTAAATCATGGCTGCTTCAATTACAGTATAATGCGAAGTAGAACACATTAAAAAAAAAAAGAAAGATGACGACAGAGACAATATTATGCTATAATAATAATTATAATGATAACGATACAAATCATTATGAGTTATGAGAAAGACGATGACTATTATAAACTGTCCAGAAAAATTATTTTAGAACGAGATATATGAAAGTCAAGAAAAATAAGACACAAAAGAATTGCAAATGGCGCTTGTGTGGAAACAAAGATGAAATAGCTATATGAAAAGTGGTGAAAAGTTCTCAGCCCTGCCGAGAAGTTATAAAAATAATTTTGATAGCTGATCATTTGGGTCAGGTTTTGATGAATGGGTACGAGAGAATGCAGTAATCAGTTAAGAAAGAATTTCATATATAGACATCTGATTGCCTCAAGCCGGCTTGAGGCAATCAGATGTCTAGCCACATTGTAACACAGTCTGCGTGTGACTCTCTCTCTCTCTCTCTCTCTCTATATATATATATATATATATATATATATATATATATATATATATATAAGACACAACACACATGGTCTGATAATTGTCTTTAGCATAAAACAGACTGTCGCCGCTGGGTGTTGACTTCAATGTCCACTTTTATATATACATACACTATATCCCTGATATTGACCATTTTAATCCATAAATATAGCATACCTTAAAACTATCATATTATACATTATCTTAACTGACACGTTTCATCCTCTGATAGACTTTATCAAGGCAAATGTTCCGTTAAATATGACAGACAAGGAAAATTAAATTTATTTAGTTTTTTTTTCGGCATTCTTACATTTTCTCGTTTGGTGGGGGTGAGAGAGTCCAAAAATTTTCAATATTGTCCATTGTCCCAAGCGTTTTCGGCCACTTCTTTAGCCATTTTCAAGGATTTGTTTTCGTTGTTGGTAATTTCTCTTCAATAAATAACATATTCAGTATTAAAAGAATATAGAGAATCAATAGTTAATAGTTGCGCGTCCAGATAGATAGATAAAGTAATGTTCAAATAAATTATCTTTCCGACTTCGCAGATACAGCGCTCATCAGTGTTAGATCATAAATAAATTACACACACACACACACACTTACACACACACGCACACATATATATTTATATATATCTAAATGAGAGATAGAACAGATAGAGTAAGATTCCACTGTTCGTAGCATTTACTTTTTAAAAGTGCTCAATACAAAGTAGAGTAATATATTATTATTTTTTTTATTTTTATTATAAAAGATTATAATATATATATATATATATATATATATATATATATATATATATATATATATATATATATATATATATTGTTAATAGATAATGAAAAATTCCAATGACTTATCTGTCTGACTTCAAGTTTAGCAGATACACTGCTCTTTATTAGAATTTACTAGCAGATATATTTACATAAAAAACGTTAATTATTGACTTGAAATAAACGTCAAACATAATTTTAACATTTTGATGTCACAGTAGACCGTTTTTCAACAGAAATTAATAATTAGCTATATTTTTTCGACTAAAACCTCAACCATTTTGTATTCCATTTGTAAGGAAGACGTTCTATTCAGACAGCTTCTTCACCAGAACAGTTACATCGTGGAAAGAATGTCTCACCAATCACTACATTATTTTCAATTTTTTCTGCAAGCAGTTTTGTATGTGCTTTGTAGCTCAATTTCTTATGCCATCTGTAGAATTTCAAACATTCCATGTATCGAGGCATCCGAAAACGGCAAGCAAATTCCGTTTAGATGTTAGACTGTGCGCATAAAAATCTCAAGGACATTTCAACCAAAGAAACATTCAAAGAAGAAGAACGTCTTGGCTGCCAGTCGAGTGCATAAATTGACAAATGAAAGTAACAGTCCTTTACGAATACAATTATATTGGTGTTTGAATACATGGCATAAGTAGAATTTTGAACTAATTTCCAAATCAGACGGATCCTCCAACTTCGAAGATTAGCATAAAATAATCTTGCTATATCCTTTTCACTGCTACTACGCTTTATATCAGATTTAGTTAAACTTGGTAAGTATTACGGCTGCTGAAAAACTCTCAAACATTCAATACTTCCAAAATTAAGCTAGTAACATTACACCAAGCAAACACTGATGTTTTAACAGTCATGGTGAACGGGTGGTACATCAATGACTGCGACTGTCTCGTTCACTTGGAAAAGATACGAATCCATTATCCTCCAAATATGGGTTAAGGTCTCTTGACTGGGATCTAAGTAACCGGTCCTGGAGAAGGAAAACTCTGAATTCAAGCCTCCTTAAATAATAGAGTAGACTGAACTCTTTATCTTAAGCAAGGTAACCAACTTAGGAGAAGGACAACTCAGAATGAAAACCAAACTGCTAGTGTGGCTGAAATAAATGTGGTATCCCTTTGTGAATAATGGATGACGCAACTAATGATCGTGTGAACGATTACTATTTCTATGGGATTATCCATGGACTTTTTTCTTTTCATCTTTTTCGTATTTAACGTTTCAGAGTACCATTGAGAAAAATCTATATTGACTTATCCAGTTCATGCAGAAAACATCAAACACCTTTGAATTTTGACACTGATATTTGCTAAGCTAATCTAAGTAATTTTCCAAATGCTAGAATTCGCCCATTACAATGCTCGTGTGTTACTCAAAGTAGAGGGTTACTGTTAAAATGCTAATGATGAATGAGATGTGTGATATGAATATTGTTGTTAGCAAGTGAAGATGATGAGAATAAGAAAGGTATATAACGATTGACTGTTAACTTGAAAAGGTTAAAACTGTTCTGTTCAGGGAAGTACCTAAGTGACTGTCCGTTTTAAATGTGGCGGTTCTTGGGGGGAAAACGATGGCTGAGTAGAACCTTCTTCTTAGATTAGGAAAACGGAAGAAACGCCGTTGTCTCAACTCCGTGGAAGTGGCAAAGTGGGGAATAAATGTTTTCTTACAAGACCGCGTAAACGATATGGAACTCTCTCAAGGATATAAAGTAAGGATTGAACACTCCAAGCTCGGATATGACAGCAAAACAACACTTTTGCTCTCTGTCTCTTGTAAAGATAAAGTTTAAGGAGTCAGCTACTTCCTGGGGCGATAGAATGAGCCTGTTAATGAACACATATCAAAATATATGGAATTATCAATTGATAAACATGTTACGAATATGGGTAAATGGATGAATATAAACGGATATAGAAAGACAGCAGTTATAAGAAAAAAAAAAACTTAAGTTGAGGTAAAGGAAATATGCTAATAACTTCGGAAGAATTTAAGAACTCAATTCTCTCTCATGAAAAGAGAGAGCAGCAAATGTACACGGTTTTGAGGAAATTTATGAAGGTGAATATGAAATTTACAATGTGAAATGAAGTAAAACAAACATTTTTTTTTTCATATAACAAAGTTGCCTATCTGCTTTTTGGCACTTAACGAAACGCGATATTCTTATGCAACCCGCTTGTACAAATTTCCCGTCCACCTGTTGGTCGAACGAACACAGATTCACGCAAAGCTACACGTGAGTGTCTTTATTATTATTATTATTATTATTATTATTATTATTGAAGTAAATTTGCCAAAATGTTTACTGCCAATTAATGCCAACCAGTAAATGGAGGAGTACAGACTAGATTTAGCTCAATTTAATAAAGCTTCATTTAATCTATCTATCTATCTATCTATCTATCTATCTATCTATCTATCTATCTATCTATCTCAATCTGTTCATATCTATCTATCTATTTCAGTTTATCGATATCTATCTATCTATCTATCTCAATCTGTTCATATCTATCTATCTATTTCAGTTTATCGATATCTATCTATCTATCTATCTCAATCTGTTCATATCTATCTATCTATTTCAGTTTATCGATATCTATCTATCTATCTATCTATCTCAATCTGTTCATATCTATCTATCTATTTCAGTTTATCGATATCTATCTATCTATCTCAATCTGTTCATATCTATCTATCTATTTCAGTTTATCGATATCTATCTATCTATCTATCTATCTATCTATCTATCTATCTATCTATCTATCTTGGTTTTCAGTTGGCGAGAAGTAACAGGAGCTGATATCAGAGTAGCAGTGTGAGAAATCTTCAATCAACTATCCGCCACCAACAAGAAAAGAATAGTTAACTCAAACGATTAATGATATGCTTCACAGATGTTCTAATATTTGCAATGCAGTTCAAAAAGTTGTAAAATATTGTATAATGTTATAACAGGGTGATAACTCCTGTTCAAAGTTTTACTTGGGAAGGGATATAACAGTGTCGTAACCCTGGTGTAATGCTTTATTGCTTGATAATACTTAATGCCGATTTGGAAGAGGAAATAATTAAGATTGAATAGTGAAAAAAAGAACAGGAGGACTAATTAAGGAAAGAAAGAACGAATTAAAACTAATTACTAGATGGCATAAAACGAGTTCGGAGAAAAATTCGAACTGGAAATAAATCAAGTAGAATTCATTAAGATTTAGTAAAACTAGATCTTCTCTAACCCACCTAATGCCTCTGGAGCAACATGACAAAAATTTATGGCCTTCTGAAATTCCAAAGACGAATTCTTGATTTATTTATACAAAATACTACCTCTCTGAAAAAAAAATCAAGTTCGGTGATCGGCTTGACCTCAATTTATGTTACTTAACAAAAATGGTTATATATATATCTTATTTAAAAATATGCAATAAATTAGTGTCAGGGAGGGTGTAAGTTTCTTTATATAAAGCTGACAGATACAGACGAGAGGTAGAAAAGCAGAAAATGAAAAAGACGACAAGAAGACAAGATTCGTTCACAGTCCATTCCCCTCACGATATACCCGTTTCTGACACTAACGAACACAGAGACAGAAACCTAAATACGATGTGAGAATTAAAGTCAAATCAAATCTCTAAGAATTACTGCTAGAAAAACTTTCCGTCAACCAAGCTACACAGAAAGATTAATAATTCCTTATTATTTATGTACTTTTAAATTCTTCTATTTGTTTATATTAAACCAAAGTGTGTTGTTTTATTCTGTGGGAATGTCTTTCAACAGAAACAAAGAAGTTACCATTGTTTGTTGAGAATCACACTTGAATTCTCAGGGAGAATAACAACGACCAATGGGGGCAAAATCTCCAGCAAATCTGGTGAGACCTCCCAGCATGCTGATGCCTATATGCGATGCCCAAGAAGATCAACAGCAACCCCAAGATACACCAAGTTCAGTCAATTCAGTCAGTTCAACCATACATGATACACGCTTGGGCGATCATGTATCTTTCGATACATGACTGACGAGGCAGATTTTTCCTGCAGTAGGTTGCCATTTCTTTCTGCGGTAGAAAGGCTACCAAGGCTAAAGAACCCAGTCTGTCCTGCTATATATATATGTATAGCTGTGGGGGAGAAGAGAGAGATGGATTCATACCTTTCCCAAGGGTATTTGTGCGTAAGCGAATCTAATGAACTCGACTGGAATTTGAACTCGGCTCTTACTCCGAGCCAATATCCGTTACACCATAACGTACACCAAGTTACAACATCAAAAAGATTACGTTTTTTTTTTGGTAGATTTAAAGTTGACCCGACCGAAGAGGGGGGGTTATAATTTTATTTACCCGTACAGTTTTTCTTTTCTTTCTTTGAATTTGCAATTGAGAAAGCAAAAGAAATTTGAAATCAAAAGAAATGATTTTTAATAATTTTCCTAAATGGATAAAAATAAATTAAATAAACAGAAAAAAATCACAAGCGAATAAAACTCTAATATCATCGTCATCCTCATGACCGAGTGAGTGTCGTCGTGGGATAACTGTGCAACTGAACCCATAACTAGTTGCCTATAAATATCTAGGTTGAAAGCCAAGAAATAGTCATTCAGGCGTTGCGTATCTTGGTCAAGTGAACCTGTGGTGAATAATTATCAACTTTCTTCCGAAATAAAATTCTCCCTTTACAGATATTTTAATCGATTCAGTAATATGTAACTTTTATTTTAGAAAATTCTCGAAAGAAATGATAATGGTAATATTAATCATTAACCTACAAAGAAATATTTGGCATTCATTGACCGAATAATCACTACTGTTGTCGGTTGAAATTTATATATATTCTCTTAAGTTTTCAGGAAAACAGGTTTCTCAAGTCCAGTAGCTGTTATCGCTCTTTCCAGCATTGATGGGGTTTTCCTTCTAACCTTTTATTTGAAGTGATGTGGAATGTTAACATTTTGATTATAGCTTTATCTTCACTTTATCTTGATTATGGCTTTATTTTTGTGTGCTATTCATTTTAGTTGTTGCTGCTGTTGGTAGTCCTCAAGTGAAGTGGTTTCTGTTATTTGGTACAGTTCTTTGTGATTCTGTAGCGCCAGTCTACAACGTTCAAAGAAGGATGATCTTTGCCAAAAACCCTCAGGCTTCACTCGCTCAAAGCATTTTTTTTATTATTGATTCTAGGAAGCGGTTGAATACAGTTGACAGTTTAGATATTTCGGAGTGATTTTAGTACCATGCATAACAACTACATGAAAATCTCAATCTGACGAGACTATTTAAGAACATGACTGGAATTTTCAGGTTGATGTTTTGGTTTTTACGGTGTTGGACGAAACTACCTCTGGTACAGCCTATTCTATTTTTAATTTCCTTATCTCTTAATTTCCTTATCTTTTGTATTTAATTTGTTATAACTGATCCATACATCGAGGTATATCAAGTGTTTAGTATTTGCTAATTCTACACATACATATATATATATTTATCAGGAGATATGAAATACTAAACACCATCAATTAATGATATCAATAGAAACAAAAAGCTAGTCAAGTTACACCGAAACCATCGCGTTCTGTAGACGATAAACTACATCCGCGTCCTGGGTAAGACGATAAACTACATCCAACATCAAGGCTTCTGATCAAGAGGCTTTGAGGAGCGTGGAACCACCTCTTACTTGCTGGTGTTGCCAGGCCCACCCTGATCCAGGGTTGTAGCAATTGTTAGGGTCCAGCTATGGGCAAATAGGTAACCTCCAAAATGGGGTAAAAACACGATGAAAGTGTAAAAATAAGTTTTAATACCAGCAATATTACCAGCAAAATATTTTTAAAAAAATACTACCAGTAATACATTTTTTTGAAAAAAACATAACCAGCAATAAAAATCTTGACGGCATTAAAGAACCCATTGAGGTTGATATACCGTAAAAAAAAAAACCAAACCAAACATCGGTTCAGTATTTACATTATGCGGACCATTGTCCTCATCTTTGTCGCCATATTTGTCACAACGTTTCGGCCGTTGTACGCTCCGGCCTTCTTCAGGTGGTTGGAATTTCGAATTGAACCCTTTATTTCGATCCCTGTTCTAGTTCCACGTGCCATGTTTGATGGATGTCAGTTATCAGTTATCTCCTGCTAATTTTCCCTCTGAAAGTTCTCCACTGCCTTAACCGGGTATTGAACTCACACTCTTTGGGTCTTGTCACTGGATCTAACCAACGCCTTTATCCACTGTGCCATGTGTCCTTGACTGTGCATAATACCTCATCTCAGAAATATAGACAGACTCTCAAACATCGGTTATCGTCCAGTCATACAAACTAATTAGCATCAAGACTGAACAGTACTTTAATGGGTGCTTAGTGGTATTAGGAAGTATAAGGAAACTGTCATCAACCTAAACAAAGTTGTGTAAATACATTGTTTGAAGAGAAATCCCATTTTGCAGTCAATAATAATACGCCAATAAAAAAGTTAAAACGAGTGCAAATAACACCGTAACCAATTTCAGCAAAATTATTTTTTTAATAGCGTTCCAGTTGATGACACGCGATTTAAAACTATTCAAATTACCTATACTCTTAGGATGTATCTAATAAAATATTGTTAACCCAATAAAAGGCTACTCATTATAGAGGGTTACTGAACGAGGTTGTCGTAAGGGCGTAAGAAGAGGAACTAAGAAATACATATTATGGGGACATGTAGTATAGATAACTCTTGACTGTAAACTTGAAGAGCCTAAGATTGTAGTTTTTTTTTAATCATTTCGCCTCAAGCAAGACAGTAAAGCCACTAAGACACAAGAGGTTACTGAGCCTGAAAGAATAATAAAAAGCGAGCGAGAACAATTAAAGAAGAGAAATCAAGATGACAGTAGATATCGATTGACATTGCATTTAAAGTTCTGAAGATCAACCTGATTGGAAAGCATGGAATTGGAAGAGCGTTCCACAAGCGAAAAGTGAGAGAGAAGAAATAGTTAGCAAAGCACTTACGGTTGCATCGTTCCCGAAGAGGTCCAGTTTCACGTGCTCTCATGACGAGTTGTTGAAAATAGGCCAGATTCTAAATTTCGTACCAGTAGGGCGGTGTCCTTTTTAAAGAGAGCATCATGGGAAATTATTTTTTTTTATTTCTCGTGATAGTGTGATCGCTGCACAATTTTTATTTCTCGTAATCACGACAATTTATTAAATTAGTTGAACCTATTCTGTTATTATTTTACTTTCATTTGATGACATAGTTATTCATTGTTGGGATGAGAATGATTTTGAACAAAAAGTTCACAATCGTTATCAGGTATTCCCAAAAGTAGAACTTAGGATAGAACTTTCCGAAACGAAAACTATGGTCTGGAATTGGAATGAAAGCAGTGATGGCACATACACTGAATCCCTCATAAAAATTCAGGATGTAGAGCTAGTAAATATTAAACACTTCAAATACTTCCGTGTATGGATCAGTTATAAGGAATTTAGTAAAGGAAATAAAGAAATTGAATTTGGAAGAAACTACCTATGGGGGCAGTTATTGTCTAACACAGCAAGATGCTGCATGATCAGAACGTTAATTCAAGATTTCGGGTCATGTACCTAAATAGCTTCGTCAGATCTGAATGGATTTCATGCATAGTACTAAACTCCTTCAGAAATGTCTAAACGTTCATTTTTTTTCCAGATCAATGACTGAAAATGGCTTCAAGCGAATGAGCCATGTGACTCTTTCGCGAACTGGCGATACGGAAACACAAATAAGGAATTATGCCAAATAACAAAGATCACATCATCTTGAAGACCTCCAAAAGCAACAACAATTAAAATGGATGTAACTCAAAGAGAAAATAATGGCAGAATCAAGAAAAAGGCTGAAACAAAAACCCCTATCAATAGGAGAAAGAACAATAACATTTAGTGGACTTGAGAAACTTATTTTCCTGAAAGAAAAAATTTGAGAGAAAAAATTCATAAATTCCAATCAGCAGCAACGTTAACTTTTCAGTCAATGAATGCCGAATGTTTTTCTTTTGTTTAGAAACGCCTAATCTTACCATTATTATAGTTTATCTATTTTTTAAAAATTTTGATGGCAATGTATTTATATTGAAATTTTAAGCGTAGCTTAGATGGGGCAAAAAGCCGATAGTATGGGGTACCCAGTGAGAATCGAACTCACTCTTCAGCCTGCTTTAGCGAGAGAAGCTTGCTAACCATTATGATATTTATTTCTGTAAGAAAATACAGAAAATGTAGCACAAGGCCTAAAAAAAAGGGGCTGGGGAAAAGGACGGTCTTCATCTGTCTTAACTTTAGACTTAGCTAGCCACAAACACTGACCCAAACATACAAACAATATTCCAAAACACCAAAGCAACACACTCTTATTAACCTTTCTTACTACATCCACCATAACATCTTATTGTCTCAATGAAAATCCTAAATAGTCCCCATATGTACAAATCGTCGTCTGTGGGAGGAGGGGAATAAAAAAAACAAGTTAAAAAATCCCCAATGAGTATGTACAATATGAATATAATCTATTTACAAGTGATTTTCTAAGTGCAGCTTAGATGTGGCTGAAGGTCGTAAGTATGAGGCACCCAGTGAAAATCGAACTCACCACTCAGTCAAAACAGAGCTAGCAAGACAAGTTTACTAACCATTACCTTTTTTTATGGGGCACCCAGTGAGGATCAAATTCACTACACAGATGTAATTGTTCTAGCGAGACAAGCTTGCTTAATCATTACACCACGCCGAGGTGCCCTGGCAATGTATTTATATAAAGTGAGCGATTAGTGAAAATGAAAGAAGGCAGAAAGGGAACACACGTAGTGTGTGTGGGTTGAGAGATCATTTAAAAACAGAGTAGATTTTCCCACGAGTCTCACTATATATGCCCCTGTAAATGAAGGACATTCAGTCACTCGAGACCATTAATCAATGTATTGCAGAGATTTTTCAATCAATGTTTTTGCAATGACTTATAAATTAGTTTTGGCTTGGCAAGTTATCAACTCAGTGCATTTGCCAATCAAATTAATCTCTTGGAAGCTCACCACTCATATATGCGCAATATAAGGTTCCCATTGGCCAACGACGTATGTTTACGCTATCGATATTTACCAAGTGGCGACTAAATTACGATTTAAAACAGACGAACATTAGAAGAGTTTCTGTTAAAGATTAAAATTGAATTCCGTGACCAGAACTTAAGCTAGTAAAGAAATTATTTCTGAGAACATAAAAAAATGATATTTGTTAAAAAATGACGTGAGTGTTATTTTGCTAAGTAATGTTTCAAATACAATGACATAAGAATAATTCAGCTTTAGTCAAAGAATCGATCGATCCCGAATACCGTGACCCATCAGCTTCGTTCGGGTAACAAGATGATATTTATTCTAACACGAATATACTTATTTTGAAATTAACTGTCATAATAATAATAAGAAGAAAGGTAAGATTATAGGCTAGGTAAAGAGTATTACTGTTAGCGGTCAGAGTTTGAGGTTAGGTAGAGAGTAACTCCTGGGTTAGAGTTAGCGATATGCTTAGAAGTGAAGTAAAGAGTAGACATAGAATTAGAGTTAAGTGTGTAAACTGCTCTCTTGAGTGGTTTGTAACACGTCTCTGTCTTTGGGCTGAGTGCACTCAGGGGCGATTCCGTCAAAGTACAGAGCCGCAACTGAGAAAAATTATACTGAGAGGTTCCTAGCCCTGGGAAACAGCTGCCCGTGGCCGCGCCCTCTCATTGCACTGAATTGGTTCTCGCACCGAGGCCAGCGCAAACGACGGTTGCGGGGGCTTCGGGCAATTTTTGTTTCTAGTCCCCACCTTAAAAACTGACCTTGTGTCACAACTTTTCTTAGTGGGGAGACAGAGTAAATACCTAGAATTAGAGTTAAGGTTAGTGGGTAGGTAAAGATCAACCGTAGGGTAAGAAGTTAGGGAAGAACAAGAGTTATAGGTTAGGTAAAGAGTAAACCTTTGGTTATAGTTAGGGTTAGTGTTTCGTTAAAGAGTGCACATTGTTAGGTGGCTGTAAGCGTTAGAGCTTAGGTAATGTGTAAACCTTGGGTTTGATGTTATGTAAAGAGTTACCCAAGGGTTAGAGTGTATATATAATCAGAGGTTATATAACTAGTAATCCTATGTTTACATGTTAGGTAAAGAGTAAAACTATAGTTAGTTATGGTCAGAGGTTAAGTAAAGAGTGAACCTAAGCTTAGCTTTTGGCTTACAGGTTAGGTAAAGTACAATCATTGGCTTAGAAGTTAGATAAAGCGTAATCATAGTGTTAAGTAGCTTTTTTTTAATTATTTCACCCCAAGCAATGCAATAAAGCCACTAGGACGCAAGAATTTACTGAATGTTAGAGAATATGAGAAAATCTACAATTACAGAGAGAGGACAATAAAGGAATAAGAATTAAGAAGATAACGATTAATACTGCCTTTAAATTTTAGAAGATCAAAGTTGACTTGGGAGCAAGAAGCCGGAAGAGAATTCCACAAACGAGAATTGCGATAGAAGAATCTGTTAACATAGAACTTACGGCTGCATCTAGCGATTTCACCTGTAAATTGAGAAGACCTTGCCGCCAATCTTGTACTGCGGATAAATTCGTAAAGTATAGGTTACCATATAGGAAAGTTGATCCGAAAAATTACCATGAAAGTATTTATAGGAAAGACACCGGGAATCTACATTACGATTGTAGGAAAGGGACCAATAGAATTACATTAGAGTTAGAGGTTAGATGAAAAATAAACCTATCTTAGTTTTAGCGAATAGAACTTGGATAAAGAGTAATAGTAGAGTTAGAGGTTAAGTTAGAGGTTAGGTGAATTATAAATGTAGAGTTAGTTATGGATAGCGATTTGGTAAAAACAAATAGATACAAGGTAAAGTTAGAGTCAATGTGAGGGCTTAGGTGAAGAGTTACTATTAGAATTACTGTATGGGTAGTGTAACCATCACGTTAGAGGTTAAGTACAGATTAAACCTAGAGTCAGAGTTAGAGGTTACGTAAGGAGTAACCTTCGGGTTAGTATTAGGTTGACAGGTTAGGTAAAAATAACCCTAGGGTTAGAGGCTAATTAGAACGTAACCCTAGGGTTAGAATTAACAGTTAGGTAAAGATTTAACTCAGAGTAGGTGTTAATACTAAAGGTTCGATAATGAGTAATCCTAATGTTAGGGTTAGGTTTCCAGGTTAGGTAAAGAGGAAACAGAGTTTTAGTAATCAGTTAAAAACTAAACCTAGGGTTAGTATTAGTGTTAGTGTTAGAAGTTAGTTAAAGAGTAATCCAAAGGTTGGAGTTAGTTTTACAGGTTAGGTAAAGCGTAAACCTAGAGTGAGTGTTAGGGTTAGAGGTTAGATAAAGATTGTGGTTAGAGTTAGGGATAGCGTCTAGGTAATGAGAAACCTTATGGAGTGTGTGAAATTTAGTTAGGTAACGAGTAATATTAGATAGGATTAGCTCTTAGGTAAGAAATAACCTTAGAGCCATTATTAATACTAGCGGTTAGGTAAAGGTCAACCTTCAGATTAATGTAAGTGTTAGAGCTTAGATAAAAAGTAACAGTCATGTTAGAGGTTAGGTAAAGAGTAAACATAGTGTTAGAAGTTAGATAATTATTACCTCTCTCGTATTACTTAGGTTAAGAGTAACCCTAGAGCTACAGTAAGCGCTAGAAGTGAGATAAAGTGTAAGTCTAGAGTTAGTGTTAGGGGCAGAGATAAGGCAAAGAGCAACCGTCAGGTTAGAGGCTAGGTAAAGTGTAAATCTAGGGTTACACTTAGGAGAAGCAGTTAGGAAAAGAGTAACCCTAGTGTTAGTGTTAGGTTTACTTGTTAGGTAAACAATAACCTTAATGTTACCAGTCTAATGTTAGGTGTACAGGTTAGGTAAACAATAACTCTAATGTTACCATTTTAGTCTTAGGTATACTGGTTAGGTAAACAATAACCTTAATGTTACCATTTTAGTCTTAGGTATACTGGTTAGGTAAACAATAACCTTAATGTTACCATTTTAGTCTTAGGTATACTGGTTAGGTAAACAATAACCTTAATTTTACCATTTTAGTGTTACGTTTACTGGTTAGATAAACAATAACCCTAATGTTACCAGTTAGGTAAAGAGTAAATTAGGACCAATGTTAGGGTTAGAGATTAGGTTAAGAGTAACCATCATTGTAGAGGTTAGGATTTGAGTATACCTAAGGTCAGAGTTAGGGTTAAATGATAGGTAAAGTGTAAGCATGCGGTTACTGTTTGGCTAACAGTTTAGGTAAAGAATAACCCTAGGGCTAATGCTAGGTTTAGTATTTAGATTGATGAATGACCCTATGGTTATTTGCGGTAAAGGTTAACCCGAGGTTTAGTGCTGGGGTTAGAATTTAGATAATGAGTCACCGTAGGATTAACGTTTGATATAAATGAACCCCTAGGGTTAGTGTTAGGTTTAGTCATTAGGTAAATAGTAAACTTAGGGTTTGATGTAAGGTCATATATTACGCTAGATCTAGGTGTAACTAAGTGTAACCATTGGTTTAGAATTATGTTTAGATATGTAATATAATAAGAACACAAAGTAGAAGCTTATGAAGCTTTATTAGATTAAATCAGATTTATTACTGAAAAATGTTATATTTATTGTAATGGAATGTTACAAGCGAGAGAGGAGATGGGTGTGTACTGATTT
This sequence comes from Acanthosepion lycidas, assembly GCA_963932145.1. Taxonomy (NCBI): domain Eukaryota; kingdom Metazoa; phylum Mollusca; class Cephalopoda; order Sepiida; family Sepiidae; genus Acanthosepion; species Acanthosepion lycidas. The sequence continues at coordinate 56,957,581 of OZ010577.1, forward strand.
TATTAACACAATACATTATTTAATAAGTAAACTTCTGGTTAGATTTAGATAATAGATTTTAGGTAAACAGTAGCCGTAGGGTTCGTATTAGTTTTAGTTGTTAGATACTGAGTAATGCTAGAATTTGAGGTTAGGGTTAGACCATTGGTAAATTGTAAACTTAGGAGAATTAGATAAAAATTAACCCTGCGGTTAGAGGTAGTTTTGCCATGTTTAACCCTAGGTAAGTGTTAATGTAAGACATTCGTTCAATACTAGTTTTGCAATTAGAGTTAATTGGTATAAAAAGAGTAACCGAATGATTAGTTATATGGCTAGACGTTATGAAATTTGTATACCAGTGTTAGAAGCTAGTTATAATTGAATCGTTTTGTTTCGACGTTCGGTAAAGAACAACACTAAAGAGTAAAACTAGGATTAGTGTTAGTGTTAGAGCAATTTAAGAGTTATATTTAATATTATTGGTTTGATAAAGAGTAGCCATTGCTTTAGGATTAGGTGTAGAATGTAATAAAGAGTGAATATAATGTTAAAGTTAGCTAGAGATGTTAGATAAAGAGCAACACTAGTGTTTATTGTAAGGGTTAGGCGTTTGCTAAGCGTTGTGTCAGAGATAGGTTTAGAATTTAGGTAAGATGAAAACCTTGTGTTAGTGCTAGGTTAGTTGTTATGTAATAAGTCAGTCTAGTTTTAGCTGAAGTTTTAAATGATAGCTCAGGCTTGAGTTAGCGTTAGTGTTAGGCATAAGGTAAATTGTAACCTTCATGTTACAGATACGATTAGACATTAAGTAAAGATTAAACTCAGGGTTAGCGTTAGTTATAGACTTTACGTAAAGAGCAACTCAAGAGTTGGTACTCCAGAGAGTTGTTACCTAATTCTGCTTAGGGTTAGGGTTAGGCGTATGGTAAAGTGTAAGTCTATGATTAAAGTAAGGGTTAGCCTTTAGTGAATGATTAAATTAATATGTAGATTTACGGTTAGAAGTTAGATAATGATTAAAGCTAGGGTTAGTGTTAAGGATAGACAGTAGGTCAGGAGTAAACCTAGGTTTAGTGCTAGGGGAAGACGTTAGCTAAAAATAAACGTAGGGTTAAATTTTGCGATAGAATTTAAGTAAATAGGTTTAGTGATAAGTTTAGGCGTTGGTTAAAAAATTAAGTAAAGCTAGAACTTAGGTAAAATGTAACCCCACGTATAATTCTAAATTGCGATGAAACGCAAAGTAATAAGTAGCTGTAGGGTTACAGTAATGGTTAAACGTTAGGTAAAAAGTGACTCTAGATTTAGACTTTAGATAAAAAGTCACCTTTAGACGTGTGATTTTGTCTTTAAAGTCTTTAAAAGGAAGATCATTTCTCCCTTTCTCTTGAAAAACTGACTCTATACACCTATAGTGTCATTGCATAATAGATTTTTCCGTCAATATTACTCTAGACCATCACGAGAGGGGAGCTCACGGTCTTCGAATACACAATCCCGTAACGTCACAGCCGCTCCCGGTTTTGTAAGGGTAACGAGCTGCATGTCAGGAGTAGATATATAAAAAATAACCCCAGAAATGAGTAGCACAGTCTCTCATACATGACAGACGATATTACCAGGGCCGCCTTCACGCACACACACAGCCCGAAAGTAATTGACGAAGTAAGTAGATGAATAAAGTGTCATGTTAAATATGACATTAAGTCTCTCATCGTCTGTCTAGATTTCTGAGATGAGGTATTGTAACTATTTACAGTTGAAGTCATCCAAAAGTGACTTGACGCAAAGAGTTGTGTGTTCAATTCCTGTCCATAGCAGAGGGGAAAAAATCTTGTCGAGTTGAGATACTAAAGGGAATTAACTGAAACTGAGATATCCAGTAAAGGCATGGCATGGGGAACTAGAACAATCTACCCCAGTGGACTAAATAAAGAGTTTGGTTTGAAATTCCAACGAATATCACCTGAAGAAGGTCAGAGCGTACAAAGGCCGAAACGTTGTGAATATGACAATAAACTTGAGGACGATAATCTGAACAATATAAATAATGTAAATAAGTCTCGCATTTAGTTTATTAGTTCGCGCTTGTTGACATTAGTCCGAGCGTCTATTTCATTACACATCTTTTATTCTTCAAAGGAATACATTTCAAGCCTGTTTCTGATCTTATCATATATTAGGTTGGTGCAAAAATAATGTCGTTTTCTCACATAGTAACATATGTGAGAAAACGACACTATTTTTGCACCAACCTAATAAATAAAACAAAAATAGCGAATTTTTGCAGCAAAGATCATTTCCGGACTGGAAAATTTATCATGATGTCAGAAAATGTACACAAAAATACAATCCATGAAAAGATAATTTAGAACAGGTCTACCAAGATGTCCTCAAAAGGGTAAAATCACAAATATGACTCAAACAATGACGATTTTTTACCTCGAAAATAGGAGTGCTAAATGTCGATTTTGATTATGAACTGTTCCATTTCATCGCACAAGGCAGTCAAGCAATGATAAAACCCCAATGTGCGATATGAAATAGAGAAAATATTATTTCTTTACAAAAGAAATCTACAGAACCATAGCACTACAATCAATCTATTTTTCAATTGCAAGTTTATTTTTCAGTTTATCGAATTGAAACCTGAGCTGATTTTCATCAAATCCTGGATACTTCCAAGAAATAAATACCAATTAGTTATGAAACCTATAATGGCTTAATAGTTTGGAGAATATTTTCTTGACATATATTGACACCTTAGTTACCAATAAAATATCTTTTAAATATCATAGCCTACTAAATATTGTGGTTGCATCCATCCTTCCACTAGTTGGATTTTTGAGTTAAAGTGGTTTCATCAGTAACTGGTTCTCATCCCTATAGAGGACCTTTGGGATGTGGTGGAAACTGGGATTTGAATTCAGAATATGAATAATATAAAAGAATTACGGGCTAATAACAGTATGGACCCAAATTAATGTCAAGAAGAACTGGGACGGTTCTAAAAGCAAAAGAGTGTCCAACCCAGTATTAGTAGGGTTTGCTAATAAACTGAGTGTATATACAGATATAGATATGACGTCTTTAGACACACAAATGTGAATAAAATAACCATATAAAAATGTTGAATTCATGCCAAAGAGAGTCGGTTCTGAAGGCAAAAGTGTGTTCAAGCCATTATTAGAAGGCTATACGTACAAATCTGACGAATGAGTGTATATACAGACATAAATATGGCGTTATGAGACACATAATCCACGCCAAAGAGAATAGATGTATGTTTTAAGGCAAAAAGAGTTACTAGAAAAGTGTATTTCCTTTAGACTATGCTCTAGAATCTTAAATAACAAATTGAGACAATATTTTGGAACATTAAATGTTTTCTTTTAGTGCTATATTATATGTTATTTCAAATTATACTTTGCCCGAAGAAACTTTCATTATATAAATTGTAATTGGGGAATGACATATGCATCTAATAAAGGGGAGGCATTTATATTTTTTTAGAATGTTTTCCTATTATCCTGTAATTATTAAAACCGCCTCGTTTATTAATTTCGCACTTTATGACGTATTAAATGATTTTCCGACCAATCGCCTTTTATTAAGATTCCCCGTTTATTGCATATTGAAAAAATTCCGTCTTCCGGTCATTCAGACACCCTTTGTATTAGGCGTCTAGGAATATTTCATCAGCCATTTACACTTTTCTATCTATGAAATTCGCATTGGCACCATTTTTCTTTTTAAAAGGAAAACAAAGAGATTTCTTAGTGGATGCTCTATCAATTAAACAAATACAGTTTTTTTCGGGTCATATGTTCTCAGCTCTTAGCTATAATACAATCTTCTTCTTTTGCTCTACCTCTTCAGGAGTAGAGCGATGATGGCTCTTCACAACTTCTTATCCTTCGTAGATCGTAGCAATGTTTATTTTTACATCTCTCTTCGGTTATCCATTTACACAAGCTCTTTAGTTAGATTAATCATTGTTAAACGTTGCCTTATCTTATGTGATTGTTAACTACTTTATACTTTCTATATCTGTTTATATTTCTGAGATTAGGTATTATGATTACTTACATTATTTACATTATTGTTATTATTCATCTTCATTGCTATATTCACAAACGTTTCGGCCGTTGTACGCTCCGGCCTTCTTCAGATGATTGGAATTTCGACCCAAGCCTTTTATTTCGTTCACCGGGTTAGATTTATTTTATCTACTAGGCCATGTATCCTCGAGGACACATGGCCCAGTGGATAAAGGCATTGGTTACATTCAGTGACTAGACCCAAAGAGCTGTGAGTTCAACACCATGCTACAGCAGTGGTGAATCAAAACTTGGAGTGTTGAGTTAAAGGAAAATAACTGAGACATCCGGAAGAGGCATGGCATGTTGAACTAGAACAATCTATCTCGGTATTAATTAAATTTACTAGCCTGAATTTTTAATTTGTTATTTAAAAACAGTAGTTTGAACTTTGCTGACCAGACGCTTCTTCTGTAGCTGAGTGGAATAGCACGTCAGATAAAATGACGATTTCGAGTAGGATACAGGTTCGATTCTTGTCTTTTATTTTCTATGAAATTTCTCGGGCATCCAGGTCGGTAAATGTAATTAATACTGTTTATAATAAACGGAGCATTTACTTAAATAATTGTATCTATAAAAATAACGCATAAACAAAAAATAAATTAAAATAATTATCGGCCATTTCATATATATATATATATATATATATATATATATATATATATATATATATATATATATATATATATATCCATCCATACCTACCTACCTACCTACCTACCTACCTCCATAATATGATTCCAGTAACGGTGCATTTTCTTCTCCCAATAAGTCCCCTATAACATACACTTTCTCTTTCTTCAAATAAACAGTACACTACAAACTGATACCATAAACAGTTTGAAAAATCCTGCGAATTTTAAAATTAAAATTCGTAGGTGAAAATGGTCATTTACTAAAGGTATCTTAATTCCAATTATAAATAATTGTTCTGCTTAATGAAAATAAACATTGAGCGCTCTTTTGTTAGTCAGTTTTAACATATTTCAAATTCTATATTGTGTTAATAGGACTCGCCTGGATCATACCAACGGATTACTACCTGTGTATATATATATATATATATATATATATATATATATATATATATATATATATATATATATATATATATATATATATTCTTACAGTGTGGCCATTGAATGATATAAAACAACAATAACTTTTACAAACGCATATTGTTTTAATTTTTTAATTATTCTATTTGGAAATATAATTAATGGGTTTCAGAATCTTCTGAAGCGATGTTCTTGCGACGCCCAATTGAGCAGAGCGAGGACGGGAAGAAGCAAATGGATCCTCAAGAACACTCTGCCCTACAGCTTCCACCGCTGCGTCAGTACGCACGGTGCGCTTAGGACCTCTTCCCGGAAGATCGCCGATTGATCCAGTTCTTTCAAATCGGGTGATTAGGTTCCGAATTATGTTATCGCTAGGAGATACTCTGTCGTTAAAATTTTGCCAATATTTTCTCTGACCTTGAAAATCGGGCGGCATTTAAACTATTAGGTTGGTGCAAAAATAATGACGTTTTATCACATAGTAACATATGTTAGAAAACGTCATTATTTTTGCACCAACCTAATAGCTCTTGGGGAGGGCTTTTGATTGGGCCTTCATCACAATAGCCAGGAAGGAGTAGATGCGATAGGAAACAATAAACTACAGAAGAACTCAAAATTGATCGCTGCATTTAAGTATTGCATTACTTTCTTTAAGTATTACATCAAGTATTGCTTACTTTTTAAAAGTTCAACGATAATTCTTCTGCCGCCACTTAATTTAAAGACAATTTGATGTACGTAGGTCCTTACTTTCCGTACAAACAATTATTTTTATTTCATGGGTGACTTTCGCTGGATTTCGCTGTTAATTTCGATTATTCCTAAATTTATTTCCAAGTTATTGTTATCGTACAAAAAAATTCGTCGCAAAAAATCACTTAAAAAGTCGCCGAAAACAATTGCAGTAATAAAAACTTGGGAATCCAAAATTTTAGGATTGCGGGTTCAGATCTGGCCCAGAATGATTTTAATTTGCTTACCGTGTTGGCCTGATTCCAAAATGATGGAATATACAATGTTGGGCTACGGCCTCTAGGAGTAAAGTTGAAAAAGTGTGACACACTGACATTCGCATTTGTTTATATAGGTTTTGTAATAATGTAGTCACAGAAATAGAAAAGGAAATGAAATATAATCCATCGGCATTTGTATTCGAAAGGGCGAGTGTACTCACAAACGAAATGGCAGAGTCGTTTAAACGAGCCTGTAATTCATATCATATAAATAATAATAATAATAATAATAATAATAATAATAATAATGTTCAACTTTCACAAGTGCTTGTGTAACACTGATATTCAGTACAAACTTGAATGAAATTAGAACTTTATGTGATAAATCTACTGAAGTTCATTAACAGTAAACAATAGCGTTGTTTTCAAACATTCCTCTCTCTTCGTCTCCACCTAAACATACACCCCCCCACATACACATTAGGAATGCAAAAGTTTGCAGAAAGAACTCTATTCAGTTTCTAGTTTCAAACACGATCGCTGGAAATAGTTGTATACATCTACTATATTTAATAAATTCGGCGAGTGGCCGAGTGGTTAGCTATCCAAACATGAAGCCCTGGTTCACTTCTCAAAGTGGTCGACTTTTGATAATATCGACATCGTTGGGAAGTGCCTGAAAAACCGTACCACGAATGTAAGTGAAATTGGGTAGCCTTTTTTCAGAATCTGCCGATAGCTGTGTTAGCCCGAACTAATATTTATCACATGTGCATGGAAGGTCTCTAGCTTTCGTTAGTAATCTGTGTAGAGATGGCGACTCGATATAAACATCCAGCAACCTGACCCCACCCTGAGATGTATCAGCCTAAAAAAAAAATCACAATAACATAAATTCTTAATAAAAAGAAATAGCTCATGTCAGCTCGAAATTTGACCCGACGTTCAATATATTTAGTATGCTTTGCTTCGTCTAAACCCCGGCTACAACTGTAGCATCGTCAATCGAACTCGAAATCTAGTAATAATGATCTACTAGACAAGGTATGGTACAAGGATCTATTTTGAACTACTAGGAAAACTTGATCTATTTCGAAAAGATGTTAGAATAATCCGGAATTTATACTGGGAATAGACCGCCTCCATACGGACATAACTAAGTAGCTATGCAAAAATATAAATGAGCGTGAGACAAATATGTCTCTTCTCCCCAGTTCTGTTCAACCTCTACAGCGACACTATCCTAAGAGAACTGGGGGACCCTACCAGGATTTATTATCGGTGGGCGTAATCTTAACAATGTAAAACATGCAGATGACACTGTGCTGCTGGTCGATTCGGAAAGGAAGCTACAGAACCTCCGAGACAGATTAATAGAAGACAGTGAGAAAAAAGAACCATCAACTGTAAGAAGACAAGAAATATGATCATCAGTAAGATGAAAAAGTCCAAAATGCAAGTTACGATATATGCATGAAGCAGTTGAAGAAGTTTAAATACCTGGGAAGTACTGGATGGAAAATTCGACACTGAATTCTGTAAAGGCATTGGACTAGCAAAAGAAACATTCGAAAAGCTAAACATGGTGCTGGAAAATGGAAGAAATTTACTAGAAACAAAGAAAAGAATGCTGGATCACTATGTGATATCCATCCTCTGATATAGCAGTGAATGTTGGACAGTTTCTCTAAAGATGAGGAAAAAACTTCAGGCAGCAGAAATGTGGTCCTAACTAAGGATATTGAAAATTCCACGGACGGGGCGAGTAAGCAGCAAGAAAGTCTTAAAGCCTTAAGCAAGTGGATAAAAGAACGGAGGTGGCAGAGGGAAGAGCTGTAAGGGATAGAAAGAGGTAGAGAGCCATGATCGCTTAGGTCTTGAAAGGATACAGCACATAGAAAAAAAGATTACTCAAAATCAGGAAAAGACAGCTGAAATTCCTTGGCCCATAACGAGGAAAGCTTAACTGTCACGGGGCATATTGAGGGTAAGCGAAATAGGGGACGACAATCAGCCACTTACCTGACAAGCTTTTGTGAATGGATGGCGGAACAGGGGTGGGCGGGGAGAAAAACTCCTAAGAGCCTTACGTAATAGGAAGTTGTGGGGAGCCACGTACACCTGTATCCTGAAGAGACACGACACATAGAAGAAGAAATGGAAGACTAGCTCAGAAAAGCTTAGGTTTATTCGCGCGCGAACATATACACACAGAGAACTCAACACATATACAGAGCGAGATACTTGTAAAATTATGCTAAGTCTGTTATAGAGACAGAATGGTGAAGACATTCTAAATTAATTCGCAAAGCTCCAATCATCTTTTTATTTTTTAGCTGCCTATTTGAGAGTTTGTTGGATTTCCCCCTTGTGAGTCGCAACATGGTCTAGAATGGAGGCGCACATTAAAAAGGTATATCGTGCTGCGTCAGTTGTTGTATTATTGCTGCTCGGCTCAAATGAGGCAACGAACACACGCACACACACACACACACACACACACACACACACACACACACACACACACACACATACATACATATATATATATATATATATATATAAATATATATATAGTATATGACCACATTTCTGCTGCCTGAAGTTTTTTCCTCATCTTTAGGGAAACTGTCCAACATTCACTGATATATCAGAGGATGGATATCACATAGTGATCCAGCACTCTTTTCTTTGTTTCTAGTACACACACACACACACACACACACACACACACACACACACACACACACACATATATATATATATATATATATATATATATATATATATATAAATGTCTTTATTTACATTATTCGGACTATTGTCCTCATCTTTGTCGCCATATATATCACAACGTTTCGGCCGTTGTACGCTCCGGCCTTCTTCAGGTGGTTGGAATGTCGAACTGAACCCTTTATTTCATTGGGTAGACTGTTCTCAAGGACACATGGCACAGTGGATAAAGGCGTTGGTTACATCCAGTGACAAGACCCAAAGAGTGTGAGTTCAATACCCGGTTAAAGCAGTGGAGAACTTTCAGAGGGAAAATTAGCAGGAGATAACTGATAGCTGACATCCATCAAACATGGCACGTGGAACTAGAACAGTCTACCCCAGTGAGCGAAATAAAGGGTTCAGTTCGACATTCCAACCACCTGAAGAAGGCCGAAACGTTGTGATATATATGGCGACAAAGATGAGGACAATAGTCCGAATAATGTAAATAATGTACATAATACCTCATCTCAGAAATATAGACAGACATAAATATCTTTATTGTTCGAGTTGTGGTGAATGTGTAGGGTGAAGGAGAATCACAGCGGTTAGGATTGCGCACACGGGAATTGAGTGAACCTCTGACCAGCCTCTCTGTCTAGATCAAGAATCGGACCGGTTATATAACATTTGGACACCTACGCAACTTCACGTGGCTACGCCTTCTTCCGGTATGCCGCCTACGCAACTTCGTGTGGCCACGTAAGCACATATTTGCTTCCACTCAGGATACATGTGCGCCTTTATTCAAGGCCCAGGACACCTGTACGTCCTGTTAATTTTAGCCACTGGATGCATTTCCTGTTTATGCTATCACTAGTTTCGATTTCCGCTGACACACTGATGCAGCGGAAGTAAGGCCAACCGATATCATACACAGTCTCCAAGTGGGAGAATGTGTCAGATTTAAAAATCAGCATCCTAAATCTTGGCTTTTACTTGGAATTGAACGTCGATAGAAATACACAACTACCTCAGCCGCTCTGCGAATCCAGACCCATTAATGTCTGTCTGCTGGATTTTAAATCGTTGAATAAATATCTATCGACGGATCCATGAATGAATACATTTCCTATTAGATCTATTGTCCCAGATATAATTGATTGAATCACATATAAAAACATAGTTTGTAGATTTTAATGTTACTGAATGGATTTATAGTACTCCAGCATATCAATTTTCGTGATGAATGGAATAACACTGCAAGAGGTTAACTGAGTAGACATTAATTTTTAGCCATTAACTGTTTCCTCTGATATTCGATAGCCCAGTTTGTTGTGGGAGTCAAAGAAAAAAACGGAAATTCTAAGAGTTAATTTAGTTCCAAGTTCGATTGAGCTGCTCAGTGACGACGAAAATTTAGCTAGAATATATTAAAGTCTAAATACCATTCTCATAATGTACCCGACTAAATGCATTAATGTACACAGACTAATGAATACTCCCACACGCAAAAAGATGCATTTATTATATTTTGTTTAATCCGTATCACCCCATGAAAGGCAGTAAAGCAAGTAAGACAAAAGGAGTTACAGGGTGTGTAAGAATTAGGAACAGAAACATTAAGAATAAGCGGGGAGAGAAAATAATAATCAGGAGAACAGTAGATGGCGATTGACATTGCATTTTAGTTTTTGTAGATTAAAATTGGCTGGAAAGAATGGAGCCGGAAGTGTGAGAAAAGAAACTGTTAGGATAGAATTTACGGTTACATCTAACCAGCGCAAACTGATGACATCTCGACGCCAGTCTAGTACTGCGCTTAAATTCAAAAAGTCTAGGTACCATAGTGAAGAGCTCATCTGAACACTTACCATGAAAATATTTATAGAAAAGACAGAGAGAGGCAACCTTACGGCGGTGGGAAAGTGATTGAAGTCGAGCCGCTGATTCTTCTTTGGATTTTTATCAAGGAGCTCAAGGTAAATAGTAGGTGCACCAGAACATATGTGACAGCAATATTCTAAGCATGGACGAATGGTAGAAATTATAGATATGTAAATATATATGTAAATATATAATGCTCGACCTCTATAATCCGGCACTCTTGTGACCAGGGCACTGCTGGACCACAGAAAATGCCGGATAATATAGTCTTGCCAGCTGCTTCCACATATATGTTGCTGTGTTATCAAAGGTGGAACAAAACTTAAAACAATGCTCCCAAGCAACGTTTTTATTGTTTCATGCAATGCAAAAGCTAAAAAATCATATAACTAAAAAATAATATATACTTACTGTCCTGGATAAATATGTTGCTATATATAAGAAATGACCGTATCACCAAAACACTCTGCTGCTGTCGGCTGTTGCAGAAACAACGTGTGGCACTGCCTTCGTAGCCGCTCAATGAACAATGGCGTTACCGGGCAACAGAGTGCCGTATTAAAACGGTCTGACTGTATAACAAGTATTAATTGTTCAACATAATCCCTCTCTTTGTCTGTTCCAATGATGATTATTATTTCCATATATAGAACATAATACGATGAGAATTTCAGATCAAAATTTTGCCGAGAACAGCAATTATTTTCGTGTCTGGATTAGTTTGGAAATAAGTGTGAATGCATTGTAGGATTTTGAAGGATTATGAATGCTATTTGGGAATACTGAAAATTCTACACGTATCTGAACGTAATACAGCATTTACTGAGATTCAAGTTTATCCGAGATCTCAAGTGGAACTCATATATACAATCCATCGCTAAAGACGCTGGGAAAATGGCCGATTTCTTATACCGCTCCAGAAAGTAGCCGTCTTCATCTGCCATGCTCTATCCTTACAGAAGTCAAATCAGACTAAAAATCGAGTATTGCTGCCATATCTGGGCTGGATTAGCCATATTCCTCTTGTTCCAGCTTCAACAGAGTTCAAAAGAGTTTACACGCCCTTGTAGTTGATGAATTATTTTCCACCCTACAAACCCTTTCTGACGCAGGAAAAACAAAATTTTTAACCAAGGACATTATCTATCTATCTATCTATCTATCTATCTATCTATCTCAGTCTATCCATATCTATTTATCTATATATCTATCTATTAGATTTAAACTTTAGCAAAATATATTAAAGATGAAAATATTTAACATTCCAAGAATAAAAAGAAAATGACACATTCATTAATGTTTCAGTGATATTATTATTTTCCAACCTACAAACACTTTCCTACATACACAACGTCACAAGCCTCTCGCTACTCTCTCGCTATTTCTATAAAAAATATTCTGACTAGCTACATTCCTAAGTTCCACCAGTTCAGACCTTTAAATACCTTTGGCCTTGTATTAAGTGAACAATAACGTAAAAATAGTTATTTGAGAACTGCAGGCATTGACAACAATTTTAATGTGCCCAGTTGAAAGTGGGTCTGAGATATCAGTCTATCTATCTATCTATCTATCTATCTATGACCTGCGGTGATAGCACCTGTTGGGGTCCTAGTTATGGGTAAATAGTGAACACCCAAACAAAAACAAAACACTATCAAAGTATAAAAATACATTTTTATAGTAAAAATACCAGCAATATATTTTCATGTTAAAAAATTACCAACAATACTTATTTATACCAATATTTATATATATTATATGTTATTTATGACAACAAATAGTTTTATAGCAAAATGACCAACAATACATTTTCTCTCTAGTTCCAGGCATATAATTGTGTTCAAAATATTTAGATTTTGGCATTAAATAACCCATAGAAGTTGATATGCCGCTAAACAAAATAACCAAAAATCTATCTATGACTCGGGGTGATAGCATTTGTTAGGGTAGTAGCTGTGGGTAAATAGTGAACCCCCAAACAAAACACTATGAAACACTATGAAAGTATAAAAGTACATTTTTATAGTAAAAATACCAGCAATATCTTTTTATATAAAAACATTACCAACAATAACTATTTATAATAAAATTACCAACAATACAATTTTATAGGAAAATGTTGTTGAAGGCATACAAATGCGTTCAAAGTATCTAAATTTCGACATGATATAACCCATTGTGGTTGATATACCGCTAAACACATTCAATCAAAAATCTATCTATGATCAATTTCACACCAGGATATCACTTTGTTTCTTCACTTATTTGATTTTGATCATTTAAAAGTCCTCTGCCATCGTGAATAAATCCAGTTTTGTGGGCCTTTGTTATTATAACGAATTCAGTCCTTCCTGAGTCCCTTCTGATTGTAGACGTGTAGCGAACATCTGGAAAATATCATTATTTGCAGACGAATTAAAAAATACTATTTAAAATTGCTGCCTAAAGACCGGAGCGTACGAAGAAAGCAAAAAGATAGACAGAAGATATAAATAAAAATAAGTCGATAAAAAATTTAATTGCGTAGAGAAAAAAATAAAATAAAAATAAAAGCAAAAAACAAACAAACAAAAAAATGACAAAAAATAAAACAAAGAAATAAAAAAGAATTGAGAAAAGAAAGGAGTATAAAGAAATAATCATGAAGAAAAACTTTAAATCTAGAAAGAAGACATCAAAAGAATGAATTCTTCCAATCAAACTCATTTATTAAGTCAGTTGTTCCCAAACGTTTTTTCTCTGGGTCGCATTTTCGGAATTGGAATTTGCTCGTCACTCACCAAATTTTATGTGATAGAAAGTATATCTAAAAATAAAAAAAAATCCAGAGAGAAGGTTAAAGGATGATAACCGCGGTTTCGAAGTCAAAACATTCTGATAACTCTCTCCTCCAATTTGCAGACCCTAGTTTCTATAGTCTTAATACTTGATATAATGCAATAAAATTGGTCAGTAATTATTTATAACTATTTATACTGGGACTCATGCATGCATTTACAAGTAATTCATAATAATGTTTTAAATTTTGGTATATGAATTTTTTTAAACTCTTTCTAAATCTTTGGTTGTCTTTCAATCATTCCGCCTCACCTGCTATACTCTTCCGTCGCTGTTGTTTGGGAAACACCGTATTAAGTATTACTTGCTTTTTTTTTTTATTCATTATTGTTCACTTAGGCATTTTAAAATCCGCTGTCTATTTGTTTGAAATCGTTTGACGTTCGAGTGACGCATTAAAAAAATAGACAGGATACAGGTTGGCGGGATTTGAATATAGAAGACTTGGGAGGCCAAAAATGGTGTGGGTTGGTTGCTTGCTTGGAGAGTAATATTTTTCCAGCTATTTTTGGATTAAGAAGACTACAAATGTTTATCCTAATTAATGAGAATATATATCGATTGCTTAACAGACAACATCTGCTTGTGTTGTTCATAATCGGTGGTAATTAATGATGGCTTACGTCAAAGTCAGGCAAAAGAAAAATATGTCGACAAGGTATTTTATTCTTTTACCGCGTATAAGGCGATCTTTAAATCTTGAAAATTACCTCCAAAAATAGATGTTCGTCTAATACGACATTTACACAAGCTAACCTGTGGTGTATCGGAAGTGGTAAGTAGGCTAGTATGGTTGACCCATGGATCACATTAGGTTAACAAGCGCCTCGGTATTGTAACTACTGATGCATATATTATAGTTGAAACAATTCGCATTATAATGCTGTATCAGTTTTACCAGTTATAAATGTAGTAAAACTACATTTAATTCTTGATTTCACAATAAAATTCAAAAGACGATTACACAACAATTTTCAAGTTCCGCTGAGCAATACGCACAAGTAATGTAAACAAATAATTCGTTCTTGATTTGTAGAGCCACGGGTGCGTTCACACCAACCATTATTTCTCATAGCAGTGTTAAGAACATTTAGGATAACATAGAATCCATATTTCTAGTTAAAAATCATTATGGTGTTAACTTACAACAACATTTAGAATAACATACAATCTATATTTCTAGTTAAAAATCATTATGGTGTTAACTTACAACAACATTTAGAATAACATACAATCTATATTTCTAGTTAAAAATCATCATGGTGTTAACTTACAACAACATTTAGGATAACATACAATCTATATTTCGAGTTAAAAATCATTATGGTGTTAACTTACAACAACATTTAGTAAAACAAACAATCTTTATTTCTAGTTAAAATTCATTGTGGTTTTAACTAACAACAACATTTAGTATAACATAAAAACTTTATTTATCAATAACATACATCATACGGTTGTTTGTTGGTGTTAAGCAATAAAATATTTTAGATGCCATAAAATCTTTATTTCTCCTTACAGAATACGTAACTTTTGTTTTCACTCGTACGTGTAGCAAGGATGAAAGCGTTATTGTGATTTTCATAAAGATTCATGTTAATAGATTATATTATTTTATTCCTTTTAATTTGATAACGATAAAGGCAAGCAAAACAACATTTGTAATAACATCAGCTTTCCTTGACTTTATAATCATAGGTATCGTTACGATATGCGTAACTGCTCCTCGTGGCGTAGGACAGCCTACGTTTTCGGTCGTCTTATACTACGGATATCAGCTAAAATCACAAGAATTTACCTAGATTTGGAGTCTCATCTTAGGTCTTCCTTATACGTGGAAATATACGGTATTTATTAATTGATCGAAGAGGAACTATTGGTACCACGAAAATATAATAGAACCTTTATCGAAATAATTTATTTCGAGCAATGAATCTAAACCAAGACCTTAAATTAGAATCCGCCCCAATTATAAGGTGTCTACGTCTGCAAATTAAAGTTTTTAGCTTACTTTATAGAAATAGAAACTGTATTTCTTCGAATGATTACTCTTCTATCGTTCTCGCTATTTAATAATGTTTCTGTTTTCTAATTCTTTCACACACAGTAACCCCTTGTGTTTTAGCTGCTTTACTGTTTTGCATAGGATGATGCCGATTAAAAAAATATCAGTTGTATTTGAAAGATTTTTATTAAACAAAAATTTAAACTGACACTTTAAAAATTAGTATATATATATATATATATATATATATTCTAAACAAAAAAGAGCTAAAACCATTAAAATAAGAAAATAACGTTAAAAACGGTTTACTGTTTAGTTTGGCTACAAAGCTACAAAAGCATTTCCAAACATAGGTCTATCAAAAAAGCTATCAACACCTCATAAAAAATATTAAATATATTTAAATGGTAAAATATATATACATATACATATATACCTACATATAACTATATAGCATATATATATATATATATATATATATATATATATATATATATATATAAAGAAATATAGTCTTAATGTGTGCTATATTTATGGAATAAAGTGCTCAATATCAGAGATAGAGCGTGTGTAAATATAAAAGTGAACATAGAAGTCAAAACTTAGAGGCGAAAGTCTGTTTCATGCTATATGCAATCGTCAGGCCACATTGCTGACGATTGCATATAGCATGAAAGGCTGACGATTGCATATAGCATGAAACAGACTGTCGCCTCTAAGTGTTGACTTCTATGTTCACTTTATATATATATATATATATATATATATATATATATATATATATATATATATATATATATATATATATGCATATTATCGTTGAAGCCCTCTCTGTGTCAACAGAAGGACTTCGTACTGAGCCCCCAACTAATTTCCATCTAAGCAATAAATTTTATCTCAATACATATTGTTCATCTCATTTTAGTGATAATTCTATATTTATTAATCTCGATTTAGCTCTGTTGAGCGAGTTTCGAAACCGGTTAGCTAGCACGTTTTTCAGTTTTACTTTTTATTTATCATCATGATGATGATAAATGTGGTAATAAAAATAATTTTTGTCTTTTTATGGCAGTTTTATATATATATATATATATATATATATATATATATATATATATATATATATATATATATATATACATAAATTATTTTCAGATAGAATGTATCTGTAATGGAAGAAAATGAATAAAAAGAGTCAAGAGGGAAAACTGTTCTTAGCCAACGCGTTTCATCCTCGCAGGGACTTTATCAAGAGTCAAGACTATGTAAGATGTCAACAATAAACATTCATAAGCCTTGATAAACCAACGGCATCAACGCCTTTGTATATGAACACGTGCAACAAAAATAAAAAATTAAAGTAAGAGTCACACAAGTAAAAGAAATATATTTTTCCCAAGATTTTCTAAAAAAGGAAACATTTCGAAATTAATTCCATTAATTTCACAAATAGAAAAAACAAAGAAAAAACGCAAGAAAAACAAAATTTTTAACCAGGGATATGTCTGTCTGTCTGTCTGTCTGTCTGCCTATCTATCTATTTATTTATTTTAGTCTATCCATATTTATTTATTTATTCATTTATTTCAGTCTGTCAATATCTATCTATCTATCTATCTATCTATCTATCTATCTATCTATCTATCTATCTATCTATTTGATTTAAACTTTAACAAAATATATTAAAAATGAAAATATTTAACATTTCATGAATAAAAAAAGAAAATGACATATTATTCAGTAATGTTTCAGGGATAAACGGATGGGAATGCTAAACACTAGCAGTTGATAGATGAAATGAGAAGGAAGGAGTCATAACTTAGTCTAAACATTCATATTGACGTCATTTTATTTGTAATAACTAAAAAAATCGCGTCGTCAGTGAATGGCGCAGTTCCCCATCTGCTGACAAACATCCAGCTAATCATTGAACATTTAAAAAGAAATTAAATGGAAAAAGACAAGAACTCATTGGATTGTCTGATATTTTCGAAAGGATTTAGAAAGATAAAATTAAGTTATTGACTTATTTCTAAGTAGATCGATTAGCGAGTAATTCAGGTAATTTAAAATTTGAAACATCACTGTAGCCGCCATCTTGTCAAAAGTTAACCAATCAATAGCAGTATTTATCTTACCAAACAAGAGAGATCCAGGAAGTTCTTTCGTTCAGTCAGTAAAATTTTGTAGTACAATTATGTATCATATATTTTTCATTCAATTAAATTCACAACAAAGAATGTATTTTTGAACATTTTCGTAAAGCCTATCCAATCAACAGATCAATCAGTATTTGTTGACAAAAAGTATGAAAAGCTATTTACACATATATCATTCAACATCATGACTTGCATTTATTTTTTAAGCCAGAACTTGATTGTTAGTAAGAATATGTTAAGTTGTTTCACTTTAAAAATTATAATCTGTCACAACTAAACAACAAAGAACTTTATTCACAAGAGCGTTTTTAAAGCCTGAACTCTATACAGTAATGACATTGTCGCTTAAAAGTGACTCTATATTTTCTTTTTCATTTTACTTTTCATATTTCTTTACAGTCTCTGTAAAATTGATATTAATCGATAGCATAGTTTCTAGAAAATCTTTGGCGTTATGTTATCATAGCAATAACACTAACGCTAGAAATTCGCAGTATGGAAAGTGTTTTTCTATCACCAACTGAAATGTGTGTTATTACACCACTTTGTCCTTTTTTATTAATGTTCACCCAATACAAGGCCCAAGAGCCACACAAGGTAGATGGTTACTGTGTGGTGTTGTATGAACGTAAGAAAAGGCAACAAATGAAGTTTATGGGGCTATGCAGGAAAGATAAACGGTTAACACTAGATTTGAAGATGGGAAAAATCTGTTCCACAAAGCAGCAGTCCTTGGAAAGAAGCTGTCGAACTTACTTCTTGCTAATGGAAGTCGAATGAAATCGGGTTAATTTGCCAATGCGTACGTGGCTTGGCGGGTCCTAATTGTAACGGTCAAAAGGTGGTGGGACTAAAGAATGTAGAGCGTCAAAACATATGACATGAAAATAGCAATAGAGCATCGAGAGACTCGTGACGTTTCGTGAATGACAGGGGTCGGCAACCTTTTGCTAACTATGTGCAGACTTAGGGTTTTAAAATCATTCAGTGTGCCAACAGCATACGTATTATTATACAAGTGAAGGTCAATATACCAGTTCTACAATATATTTTATATAGGAATATATACAATAATATGTAAACCACATTAATAGAAATAAACTGTTTTTAAAAGTTTTTTTTTTATTATTAATGGGAGTCTAACGCGTGAGCAGTTTTGAAGCAGTTAAATATTTTCTTTGCATTGTAGTAGTTATTAGTTCGGACTTCGTGATGACATTTGCGGCTGCGTGCCACTGGAAATTGTTTGGCGTGCAATGTATGGCACGCGTACCGTAGGTTGCCGACCCGTGGTGTATGAGAAAGGGGTTGTAGATGGAAAAATAATTAATCACCCACAAGGCCATGTATATACTTTTGAACTCTATCAAGATATTTCAGTGAGCACTGGTCACCTCCAACCCATATATGATAGCAATATTGCATTTTGGTCTGATCTAGCTCTTGTCAAGATAGAAAATAGTAGGTGTATCAGATAAAGATAGAGTATAGCAACATTCAGATATTTACTGGAGCAATACAATGAACCAACCATTTTGCTAGCATGTTTATCAATAGTTCGGATATATGAGTTCGAGCTGAGGTTTGGGGAGAGCTTGAGTCCCAATCGTAGATTGTAGTTAAAGATCGTAGTTGACAGGAAAGAAACCGGAAGAGAGTTTCACAATCGAGAAGTGCAAGAGAAGAAACCATTAAAATAGAACTTGAAGCTTACACTTTGCAATTTCAACGGTAAAAGCATATGTCCTAACTGCCATTCTAATAATACGCTTAAATTCGTGAAGTCGGGGTACCAAAGAGGAAAGCTCATCAGCATAATTATCATGAAAGTATTTTTTGGAGAAAATGCGCGGGAAAGCAACGCTACAGCGGTGGGAAAGAAGCTGAAATACCAGGTCAGGAACTTATGACATTGTAGATTCTTC
This sequence comes from Acanthosepion lycidas, assembly GCA_963932145.1. Taxonomy (NCBI): domain Eukaryota; kingdom Metazoa; phylum Mollusca; class Cephalopoda; order Sepiida; family Sepiidae; genus Acanthosepion; species Acanthosepion lycidas. The sequence continues at coordinate 56,977,218 of OZ010577.1, forward strand.
TATGGATACTCTCAAGAATCCCTCGATGGATAACAGAAATACCAGACTAGATATTGAAGCAATATTCGATATACGATACACGAACGAATGGGCAAGGCAGATTCTGAGGAGAGAAATTGTCCCACACATCAGCAGACCTAACAAGTGATTCAATCTAATTATTCCACTTCATATTAATGGAAATCATTAGACCGAGGAGCTGCAATGAGTTGCTCTACTGGAGGTTAGCATCAGCCATGCAGATAGAAGGCAAAAAATGTCCTTTTATACGATTAAAGGAGAGCCGTTTTGCTTTGGAGGCGTTAAAATTTATTCTGTTTTTATGTGCGACAGTTTCACTTTTCTTATATAAAATCCAATGTCGCTTTATGTCTGTGGTTACGCCAAAGCAAATTAAGTGAATTCTGCTAAGTATGGCATTGAATGTCGGATGATCTTCTTACAGATGTGGAATAGACTTGAAGCAAAAGAAATGTGATTCTACAGAAAGATGCTGGGAATACCTTGGACCGAACATATGAGCAATGACGGAGTTTTAGAGACAACAAATAGACAACATACTTAACATCGGGAGGAGACAGTTGAAATTTTTGGAGTCCATAATAAGGAATAATAATAAGGAAAGAAGAGTTGGAAAATTTGATACTCACAAGCGAGCTTGAATGTAAGAGAGTCAAGGGAAAGCAACGCATAACATATCTGGCGAGCTTGAATGAATGTGTGGGGAGCTGGGTTTGAGAAAGATAGTAAAAAAAGACAAAAGTTATTAAGAATTACAAAGGATTGGAAATCGTGTAGAGCCATGATCGCCTACGTCACGAACGGGCACAACACATAGAAGAAGAAGATACTTGGAGTGATGCTTAGGCACCGAGGGGTTAGAACGTCCGCATTCTGACAATGAGACCCGGTTTCGAATCTCACCATAGTTGATATATCGGGAAGGAAACTTCCCGAAGTTATCGGACTGGAGGGGGATGATCCCAGCGTGCGGCACCTTTGGAAAGTGCCTGAAAAACCATACCATAAGTTGACCCAAACCTTGTGAGTTAAATTGGATAGGCGGAACCCTTACGTGCCGTCGATAGCTGTGTTAGCACGAAATCACAAGTCATCGTGGCCGAGGGCTTGAGCGTGCTGGCCTTGTTCAAATTGTTGATTACGCTAGATAACATGCTCTTTCCCAGAAACTGTAACAAAGGTCTGTTCAGCATAGTTGCAGTATAAATCCCAGGTGGGCTCTGTGGGTGTTGAATAAACGCAAATTCGCCCGAGCAAGCGTCTGCGATAGGGATTGGCTAGCCGCTCTAGTAGACAGGTATCCTTGAATACGAATGGCCAGCTATACATATATATATACACTGTAACCTTCGTAACCTTAATGAAACTCGTACTTTTTTTAGCTATTTATTTCATTGACATACAGTGTCCAACTTTCCTTCCACAAAACTGCAATCAGATGTAAGACAAGTCTATATGGCGAGAGCTCCAAGAAGCCCAGGGCTTAAGAAAACAAAACTTGTTAAAGTATGCACCACTGACAACGTGGGTGGAGAACTAATCGAAGGGGGTCAAGCCCTTCGTATACATGGAAAATATGATAAATAGAAAGGTGGGTATTAATAGAGATGTTAGACTCTGGTTTGGCAAATCTACTCACACCTCCAGGGAACTCAGTACAGCCACAAAATTATACATTTTTTTAACTCAAACGTAGCTACTCTACGTGGAGAACGACCAATGATTTTGAAGCCAAAATTAAAGATATTTATCAACACATATCTGAAGGACATTTCCAACATCAGATGGCAAAGTATGATCAACAATATGGAATTTTAGCAAAGAGTAGTTCCTGCAGAGGAAGTTGTTGGAACGAGCACAATCTCAAGAAATGTGCCCCCGGTATCATTCGCCAAGTTCTGATCTGGAATCCGCAGGTTAAAAGGGACGGCTAAGAAACATGTGACACTGCAAACGAGTTAAAGAGCTGGCTGGAGAAGCAACTGAACAAAAACAACGAGGAGAGCTCGAAACTGAATTTCATGGAAGCTAGATGTCTCTGACAGAGAAAAAGGCTTGAAAATAAATTTACTTTGGCGGGAACCATCACATACAATACACGATTACGTGTCCTGTAAATCCAATAGCGTTGTAGGGGTACCACATACACTGAAACCGTAAGAACAATGCTGTATCTTGGGCAAGATAGTCTGATTGAGCACAATTCTCTCCGGGCTGGTATGAATTCAGAGTTTTTCTTCTTCTAGACTGGTTGCCAACGAAGGTTATCTGTCTTACTATTTAGCCATAGATGAGGACTAGGGAGAAGATAGATTCATAGCTTTCCAAAGGGCAATTGCGCGTGTGTGAATATAACGATCTCGACAGGAATTCGAACTCTGCTCTCTGATTTCACATTCCGAGACACTATGCATTACACCATCCGCACATCCAAATACGATACAATGGCTGAATAATTATCACAGTTTTTAGTTAACTGATCATTATCAATTAACAGTAAATATTAAAGTAAAACTGAATTCTGTAATCAATCATTAACACTCCCGCTGCTGTAGATATATTTATGCATTTTTACGAAACTTAAATTGCCTGCTGTCATCGTATACATACGTTTTTAGGTGTACTTGTACATCTTTACGAAGCTTACATTGCCTACTCTCGACGTATATATACATTTTCAAGACGTATTTGTAGGTCTTTACGAAACTTAACTCGTTTGTTATTGATGTTTTCAAGATTTATTTATTTTAAATGGAATTTTTTCTAGTTCTTTTCTAAAACGGGCCAACACAACCGGGTAACAATACTATTCAGTGAAAGTGTTGAAATACCAATTTAAAAAAAAATTCAATATAAACTGACAAATACAATTTAGGATAGGATTATAAACACTGGAAGCCATGCATCCAAATGAGCAATGAATTCACGTTGAATAAATTGAAAGACATAATGACGGTCTTTCCTTTTATGTCGCTAAATTAAAACAAAACAAAGCCGTGCTACTCCCACGTATGTTTAAAAATGTTTTATTTGTTAATATCACTTGTTGCTATCAAGTTATTTTATTATGAAAACACATGTAGATCGTCCTGACATTGTAATTTTGATTAGTGCTATTGTAATCAATAGCGTTATCTCTTTTGAATCAGCATAAATATCTTCTGGGTGATATACATCGTGTGACACTTGATAATAATCTAACATTAGAGTGACTTGCCAGGCATGGATTACTGGTTGATGTTCAACAACGCTGCAACCAATCTATTCACTTTGCATGAAAAAATACACGGATAATGAAGTGTGATACTGCATCGAACAGGATAATTATTTGATTCCCGATTTAATTACTTTTTCTATTGGAATTAATATATTGGTAGACAGATGGAAACTGCAAGCAAACTGTTGACACGTTGTTTGTCGAGGTCAAGAATACACCGATTGCATCTCAGAGAAGGTTACCCACAAAAAGGGGGCTACCTGTTTATTGTGCATATATCTAAAGTTTTTACTCAAGCAAGCCAAATTTATGATTTACACTATTTGCATTGTTCGGACTGTTGTCCTCATCTATATTGTCATATTCACAACATTTCGGCTATTGTGCGCTTCGGCCTTCTTCAGGTGATATTTCTTAGAATTTGGAACAGAACCCTTTATCTAGTTCACGGAGGTAAATTCTTTTAACGCCACATACCATGCCTCTGGATATATAACTTTTAATTAATTCCCCTTAATAACTCAACTCTCCAAGTTTTGTTCTCTCTGTTGTGGCCAGAGATTGAACTCACAATTCTTTGGGTCACGTGACTTTTTAGCTCAATCAACCAACGATTTTATTCACTGTGTCAAGTGTCCTTGGGCTAAATAAAGGGTTCGGTGCGAAATTACAAAAATATCAGCTGAAGAAGATCGGAGCGTAACAGGCAGAAATGTCATGAATATGGCAATAAAGATGAGGACAACAGTACGAACAATGTAAATAGTATAAATAGTTATAATGATCAAAAATGTAGACATGATATATAATGTTTATCTATTTAACTGTCGGGCAAACCAAACCTATGTTGGTTGTGCGACAGAATTCGGTATTAAATAAATTGGAAAAGATTGCTATCTCGTAAAATGAACCAAGACAAACCAAACCAAACTAAACAATCTGTTGCAATTCATTAGTGAGGCTTAAATGCCACCTTTTCTCTTTCGAAATTACTGACTTAAAACGAAAGATCGGTGATGCGTTTATTTTTATTGAATTTACTAATGTCATTTTTCACCGATTCAAACGTAAATTTGCCGACAATTTTCTAACATACCACCTAACTGTATCATTCATTGGGATTCATGTGGGCACGATATAGTAACGAATAGAGGCTTGGATTGAGAAATCGGAGAGCAGGGTTCGAATTCCAGTCGAGTTCATTATATTCACTTATGTACTGGTATGAATCCATCCCATGGGTAAATAACAAGAGAGAATGGTTATATCCTTGGTTGGCGACTTGTTTAGGTGAAAGAAAACTGAATTTAAAACAGCGTGAAAAGAGTTGGTCTTCGTCAGGCTATTATACCCAGGAAATGCTACTGCGGCTGCAGTATATGTGGTGACCCTACGACCCTAATCGGTTACAGGACTCGTGAACATTCATTCTCTTTTACTTATTTGCTGACACATTCATTAACTTACTTGTCTTGATTAAATGATGTTTCAACAAACGCAAAGCCTGAAATGGACGAGGAGCCAGGAAAATCGTATTGCTAATTTAAGTCGGGCCATAAAAAAATTCCTTGATACGAATCAACGGAACTAAATATTTGAAATGACAGACATGTGTTATTTTTTCTTTTCCTTTCTACTCCCTGGTAACGTCTACTCGGCTGAATAGGGTACTGGGTCAGAGTGAGTGCTAAAAGAAATTAAATTAATCAGGAGCCTTTCTATTAGTAAAAAAAGTAATCAGTGGGGGCAATGAAACTGGAAACAGGAATTCAGTGTGCGTGTCTTGCAAAAACTATCATGATGCCAAAACTCATTAGGCCCCTGTGTAATCTTAGTCATAAACGGTTGCTTCTGTTTTGTTTTTTTTTTCTTTTTCTAATCTCTTGACGGTCTTCCCTTTAGGTTTTCTTTTTCTTTTTTTTTAAATCCTTTTTTTGCGAACACCAAAGACAGACCGAGCGATGGTTAATGAGTTCTTCATGAAGATCTTGTCTAGTGAGTAGAATACCAGATCAATCTATGAACAGTTTTTTTTTTTTTTTTAAATATTTTCATTGGTCTTTTTTCATTTTATTTCTTATCCTGTTTCTTTATTTTCTTTTTTTCAGTTAATTTGTGAGTTTATTTCTTTATAGCGGCGTTGATACTTTTTTTCCTATGTACCGTGTCCCTTCAGGAAATTGGCGATTATGGCTCTCCACAATATCCTGCCTTTTAGAGCTCTTAATAAATGTCTTTCTGTTATCTCTCCAAAACTTTGTTCCGTCACTCATTTACTTAGCCTCGCTAGGTAGGAGTTGATTTATCCCTTGCCATCAATATGTCCTGTGAATATCAAAATTTCCAAGCCCTCTTCGGTTATGTGTTCTCGAAATTTCAATTGTTAAGTATAAGTGACCTTTACAGGATAGCAATAACAACAGGACAGAGGTAGGAATATCCAGAATAGATTATACAAAATGTCCAGTTTTGTTATAGTCGCAATTACTACAACAAATGAACTTCTCGAAACTGTATTAAAATCTAAAACTGGATTTATTTACATGTTTGCAACAAAATCCTTTGTATGTATAGATGTGAGAATGACAAGAAGGAAAAACTTCTGAGTGACGCGGGAATTAATTTATTTGATGTTTACGGTTTATCAACCTCTTACAGGGCACTTAAAGCTAGAAAATACTTTAGATTGTAAGAAATATTTGGAGATGATAATGATTTACTGGTACAAGTCCTACTAATTAACCCATAGCTGAAGGGAGAAACGATGGATTCATACCTTTCACAAGGCGCGTAGGTAAATATAACGAACCCGACTGGAATTGAAACTCAACTCCTTCATATCTACAGCAGATAAGGTTGAGGGCTTTGCTCGGAAATTCTCTTCCAACGACCATTCATCTGGAGTGCCCATGCCTGATTTTCCTCATAGAACGGAGGCTCTACTGAGTGATATGCGCATAAACCACGTCACTGGTTTCTGACATCACTTTCAAACTAGTCTCCCACAAGGCAAGCGGATGTGACTGGATCCCTGCCGTCGTCCTAAAGGAATGTGCTCCTGATTTGGCGCCAATTCTCTCCAAACTCTAAAACAATTGCCTCAATGCTTCCTGCTTTCCAGCTTGTTGAAAGTCCTCCTCTAATTATCTCCCTGTTAATCTCTTACAGCTTTTCGGCAAAGTATTCAAGGCTCTAATAAATTCAGAAGTGGTTAAGCATCTTAATTCTCACGAAATCCTTTCGGACAATAAATATGGCTTTCGTTTTGCCAGATCTACAGTTGATATGTTAACAGCTATCACTGAATGTGTATATTAAGCTCTAGATAACAACGGCGAAAATCGGGCTTTGGCTCTAAATATCTCAAAGGTGTTCGACGGGGTTTTGCACGCTGGCCTTCTACACAAGTTCCAGGACTACGGTATCACAGAACGACTATCTAATCGTTTCTATCAAATCGTGAAATGAACGTCGTGTTTAACGGGCTCGCTTACAGATAATTTCATACGAATACAGTGGCTTCCAATGTACTATCCAGGGTCCTACGTTGTTTCTGATATTCATCAATGATCTCCACGATTTCATCAGTTCCGAACTAGGTATTTATGCAGATCACACTATCATTTACTCCTGTCTCAGTAGCAAACCCGCCAGATCTGACAAAGTAAACCTGGTAGGTGCTCTTGAGAAACACTTCTAAACAGTAAATAGCTGGGGCAAGAAATGGCTTGTAAATTTGAACAAAACATCTTTCATTTAACCACCACAGAAAACCTTTTCTGTCTGTCATCGGCATGGCTGCTTCTAGACTCCAGAAGAACAACACACTACGTCTACTTTGCCTCACGTTTTCCACTGGTATGAAGTGGAGCGACTATATCAAATTAATAACTGCATCTACTGCAAGGAAAATTGGATCACTGTCTCGTCAGAATCAATCTTGCACATTTACAAATCTACCATTCGCCCGTGCATTGAATACTGTTATCATATCTGGTTTGCTACTCGTACTGTACAGAGTACGATGAGTAAGTTGTCGTCATTTAATTATTTTTAATTTTTCGCTTGTGCGTTATCTGTTTTTGATTTCGTCGACTCTACAGTCAGGTGAGTTGGGCACCGTATGTGAGAAAAATAGCACCATGACACATTTTATTGCGAAAGTAAATCTTAAAGGGTACATGATCATTTTATACTACTGCACATCACGCAAATTTTAACGGCTCACAAACAAAACTGCTTTCATTTAATCAGCATAGAGTACCTTTTTAGCCTGCCATCAGTATGTCTGATGCCAGGCGAGCAACACACTACACCTTCTTGATTTCACGTTTTCAATTGACATGAAGTGGAGCGACTATATCGAATTAATAGCTGCATCTACTGCATGGAAATTTGGGTTTTTCTCGTCAGAATCCATCTTGCATATTTAAAATGTAACATTCGTTCATGCATTGAATACTGTTGGCACATCTTATCTGGCGCTCCTGATGTACATCTGGAGATTTTTGATAAAACCCAAAGAAGGATCTGTAATGTAATTGATATTGACCAAATATCTTGACTTCAGTTACTTTTCTTATTGACGTGACATGGCTTCCCTCTGTTTTTACGACAAATATTTTCATGGCAACTGCTCTGGCGAGCTTTTTCCTCTAGTGCCTCGAATACATATATTAGGTTGGTGCAAAAATAATGACGTAATAATGTCGTTTTTGGACGTTAAAAAATACGTCAAAAAATGACATTATTACGTCATTATTTTTTGCACCAACCTAATATTTAAGCCCTTTTGTTGGAATAGCTAAATACAACTGCCACTTCTACTCCAACAGTTTCTTTTCTCGCACTTCCCGCCCGTGGAACTCTCTTCTGTTTAATTGCTACTCTGATAACTCCAATCTTCAAAAATTTAAATGCAACTTCAAATGCCATCTTCTGTCTTCTTAAACCCAGTTCATGTTTTGTCCTTTTTTCAATCCTCCTTATGCTCAATCTTCCCTTTCACTTTCACTTTCACTTCCTGTAACCCCCCACTGCGTATTAGTAGCATTACCCCCTTGATTGAGGTGAAATGATTAAAAAAACAAAACAAAACAAAACAAAAAAACAAGACAAAAAACAACAAAGTGTTCAATTCCAAGCTGTTATCTATTAGAACACCCGTACATAGGAACAACTGGTATTTCCAAGCGGTCACTCATTTAGGTAATGACCGGGCTTAGCTTCGGTGATTATACGAGAACCAATGTTTCAATGTGATATGGTTGTAAGCCGTTGTCGTTCTGAGAACTTATTCAATATAATAACGGTTTTATTGATGGAATCAATTTTATATGTAAAAAAGGGAAAAAGGTGTGTAAGGTGAATATACAATAAACACCGACACACGCACAGAAGTAGTTCCCTCTTGTCATTCGCTTAACCACTCCGAAATGCACATCTGTCTCATATCAAGAAAGATTATTCATTTTAGTAAATGTTATTACTCACACTTTACAGGGGAAAAGGAAGTACACGTGTATTGTTTAGAGATGTTATCATCTACAAGGTAACCAAAAACGTCCTCGTCGTGTGTTTTTTTTTATTAGAAAAAAAGTTATACGGCAAATTTCACAGACTGTTAGTCCTCTGAGTAATCCCCATCGGTATCCAGAATATTTTGCCAACTTGCCCTCAGCTGCGCAATACCGCGAGTGTCTGTCGCAAGTCTGCATCATTTGCGAAGGATTTCCCACGAAGGTGGTTGCCCAGGGAATGGAAGAGGTGGTAATCTGTTAGCGCAAGTATAGCGGGGAGTAAGGTGCCACAAAATGTCTGGGATTGTCATGGAAGATTTAACTCTTTGGTAGCAGCTCATAGAGCATGATCTTGCGTTGGTGTATAGATAGTCTTGTGGTGTGAGGCAGAGGTGTCCTGTGGTGACAGCCAATGTCTTGCACGTTTGGGAGTATCATACTATTATTTAGTTTCTGATAACCCACGTTAAAGGCAGCCTTGTGTAACATTTACCCTAGTGGGCGGGCTAGTAAATATTGACTAGTTGGAATCTGTTCCAGCTGTGCTGTCGAACTCTCTGCCTTCGGGCAGAGAGGAATCCGGACGAGATTATGCCGAAGGGCAGAGTGTTGTCCGAAATTTTTGGCCGATCCTACGGGCACGGATGACCCACGTTAAACTCGGCCTTGTGCCACATCTACCCTCGTGGTGGGGGGCTAGTAACTATTGACTAGCTTGGATCTGTTACTCAGCTTTTAGCTGTTGTCGAACTCTCTGCCTTCGGACAGAGAGGAACCGGGACGAGGCTATATCGAAGGGTAGAGTCTCGTCCGGGGAGACAGACAGACCCGAACCCGTTTATACGGTGTTTACGGGGAATTTTTGGCCGAGCCTACAGACACGGATTGCCCCATATTAAATCCGGCCTTGCGCCACATCCTACCCCGTGGAGAGTTTGGTAAATATTACTAGCTGGGATCTGTTAAGTACGACTCAGACTTACGCGAGTACTACCAAACGTCCAATAGTAGCACTCACTACTGGATTGACTTGCGACGACCTTGTGCATAACTATTAACTTTATTCTTATTGTATTGGTTTTTACAATAAACGTTTACTTATTTTATCCACCACGTTTTTTAAGTATATATTCCTATTAGCACGGAATATAACACCTTATAATTTCAGTAAGTCTTTTGATCTTTTGTCCCTTTGAGGAAAGAGAGCTTGATTTTAATTTGTATAGAATAGTCGGTTATATAGAATTTACTACTTATATTAATTTGTATTTGAGTCCATTTAAAGAGCAGCATTTCAAAGGTTGTTTTTTAAATTCTTCTTCACTTGAAATATTGCACAATCGTCACTTATTACATTTGTGTGCTTGCAAATTCTACGATATTCATCCATGCTTGGGGGTGACACAGGTTTCATAATAACAACAAAATCAGGTAATTCTTCTCTGTGGATCAAATATTTCATGGGTATTTTCATCAATAAAAATTAAGAAAATAAAATTAAAATTGTTTGATTGGTAATGATTATATTTTTGTATATAAGTCTTCAACCTATTAATGAAAAAAGCATTAACATATCATATCTTTGTTTATAAACACAGATTTCTTTTTGTCAATGCACTTAACCCAACGCTTCTATATCCCAAACATCGAAAGTTATGCAGTGAAACGTTCAGATGCAAATCCAGCTCTAGATGAACTCATTAATTCATCTTCTTATTTATGTTCTCCCCTATTTCCTCCACTTTCCCCTTAAAAATCTTCAAGGTAATGAGCTACTCTAAAAATAACTGCGATTTTATATAGCAAATGTAACTTAATATGCTGACACACTTTTTACTTCACGCCCCGACGACTGTACTACAGCGAAAGTTATCGGCTGTTTCGTAAGGGTAAGTAATTTAGTAACTTAGCAGTCAGATAGTAATCTTCTGTTCTTACTAGTGTTTCTTCATCTATTCTCAAAAACCATGATAAGTAGCGTTATCTTTATATCACATAGTGTATTTCATATAAAACGTAAAGCTTTTCTTATTTGAGAAATAACTTCACTGTTGATACTAAGAGAAATTCACATTAGTAACCTAATCAGAAACAAAATTATTTTTTTTTATTACGTAATTTCTTGAACGCCCCCAAATAACAACAAGCAAATTAAAATTAAAAAAAAAATAAAACAACAAAACTTAAAATGAATACAAAAAAGTCATAATTCAGAAAAGAACATTTATTTATTCATCGACACATGTTTGCTCCATTACAATTTTCGTTAACATTTCTTTCATGCAAATCACTTTGCATCTTACTAACGAAGCATCTGGAATCTTGGAGTAGCTAGAATGTTAGTCTCATAATCCAGTGAACAGGATTTCCTACCTCTTCGTATACCCCATAAATGTGTCTTTTTGCCAAGTTTGCCAAACTTATACTTGTTCGACAAATATTTGATGAATACCTTGAATTTGACTTTGTATACTTTTTTTTTTTTTTAATCCGAGTTTACACTTTTAATATTAACCTTCAAGTAACCAGGAATCTTTTGTCTAACCAAATCGATGTAAACTTTGGAGATAAAAAAAGGTACATCAAATTACTTAGAACGTTTTAAATAATACAAACCAGTCACTTCTTTTGTGTGTTGTGTCCCTTCATGACGTAGGCGATCATAACTCTCCACAATTTCCTATCCTTTGTAGCTTTTAGCAATATTTTTCTTTTTACTCTCGCTTGTTCCGTCATCCATTTATACAAGATAGGTTACTCGCTGTTTCCTTCTATTGCCTTCAATATGTCCTGTGAGTATCAAATTTTCCAAGCTCGCTTTTTTTCATTATGTGTCCCAGAAATTTCAACTGTGACTTCTAATTTTATGTATAATGGTTCTTTTCGTTTCTATTTTACTTAAATCTTCCTTGTTGCTTACATGTTCTGTCAGTGGCATTCTCGGAATTCTTCTGTAGAACCACATCTCCGTTGCCTCGTCTCCTCTCCATTTGTGAGGAAAATGTCTGGCATTCACTGCCATCTCGGAGGATTGATATTGCATAACGGTTTAGCACTATTTTCTTGTTTCTTGGTACTTTGCTTAACTCTTGGAAGATAACATTCGCTATCCTATGCAACTTCGGATTTCTGTGCCACATTTTCCATCATCTGTTATAACGATTCGTAGATAGTACTTATTTTATTCTGACATCTCCAATTCGTACCTCGTATCTTACGTTGTTTCTCTTGCTGACGACTATATCATAATTTATTAAGTATAGCATAGATATTGAACAAGGTTTTAAAGCCAAACGTATAATTTACTAAGAGAAAACAGAAAATATAAATATTTTGGAGATAAAGGCAGTTACAATTCGTGCTTGTAGATCTATTTGAACTGATAGGAAAACTTGATTTATTTTATAAATTGTGATGATCCTACGAGATCTAGAAGTTCTATCAGGATTTATTAGTGGACGGCATAATGTTAACAGCATACGATATGCATACAGTGATTTTCTAAGTGTAGCTTAGGTGTGGCACAAGAACGAAAGTATGGGGCACCCAGTGAGGATCAAACTTGCCACTCAGTCGTAATAGATCTAGCGAGACAAGTTTGCTAACCAAAGTGTCCATTGCTGACAATCATATATCCTATTTTCTTGCAACTGATGTTTAATCTTCTCTATTTACTATCTTGTCTAAGAGGTCTTACAGTTTATTCATCGTAAAATCTGTTTCAATCTTACAGTTGACCTAGTGTTACAAAAAATTATGAAAAACTTACGTAGTATGGTAGGGTCTGGAATTACATTCACTACAATTATCCTTTCCCCATTTTGTGTATACGCATTCTGTAACAGAAGGTGGGTGGTAACCCACTCTGGCAAGCCCAGTAGATTTAAATATAGAAGGGCCCGTTTTTCGGTTACGATAACAAGGAAATAAATACACCTTTACATAAAGTCAGATTATTATGACATAGATTTCAAGCGGAAAGTACTTTAAACACATTATGTATATGTGGGTTAATTTATATCTTGTAATTTAGAGCAGTGTCGCAAAAAAACTGAAGGTAACCCGAGTCATGCTTGATATTTATTTAGCATACAGAATACAAAATACGACAAAGCTCTTATTTACCTGAGTTTGAAGAATATATTCCAGGTTTCTCACATATAATAATTTTCTACCAAATTATCTAATAACACCTAAAAAGCACAATAAAAAGGGACTCTTAGTCAGTGTTAGATTGAAATAGAAAGAGAGCGTTTATTTGCAATAATCTTACTTATTATAAAACCCAGGTTGTGTGTGTGTGTGTGTGTGTGTGCGTGTGTGTGTGTACGTTTATATATTGGATTGGATTTCCTACATTTTTCAACCGATTTCAACAAAACTTCACAGGACTATGTAAAATTACCTTGCGGTGGTTCTGACAGCACCAAAAATTGGAAAAACACAATTGTTTTTGCACAAAATCAATTTGAAAATACGATTAAGAGGCATCGCGAGAATGAAAGGGGGACAACTCATATCGAGTTATACTTATAAAACCCAGGTTGGTTGTTTGTGTTCGTTTAAATACGGGATCGGATTTCCTACATTTTTCAACTGATTTCAACAAAACTTCACTTTTTTTTGGCAGGTAGTGTTTCTTATTGTCTTGCACACTTTTTTCTTTATTTTTACATTCAGAATGCTTTAAAAATTCCATTTACATGACAATTGTTTATGTTAAAATTCTATTCAATCGGTAGACTCATAACGATTGAATGTTTTTGTTTGAATTTGGGTTTGACCAATTCGTAAAAAAAAAAAAAAAAAAAAAAAACTAATTAAGACATGCATGCCCGTCAACCTTAAACAATAATCTTTGTCAATTTTATTTTTCAGTCTTTATGAGGGTCGATACTTGATCTATCTCTTACTGTTACATCTCCGGGCAACGCCGGGTTCTACTGCTAGTTTGTTATATGAAAAAGAAAATGCAAGAGTTGCGCAAATATTTTGGGGCACCTAAAGAAATTAAGCTCAGTAGAGAAGTAGGAAAAAATATAAAAGAACCAAGGATTAGATGAGCTCCATTCTTTAGTTCCACCAGTGTATACTTTTACAGCTAGGACACACCAGGTTATTTTTGCGGACTCGAATCACCACCATTTTCCAAATGTCAGAAGAAAATACCTATCAGATAGCTTTATCCCATGAACTGCTACATTTTGGAACAGACTTTTGCGTTGGTGCTTCCTTGAACACTAAACCTAACCTCTTCAAATCAAAGGTCAACTGTTGTTTTCCTCCTTATTTTCATAATCTAAATTCCTACCACCACCTCTTCAGGGCAATTTTAACAGTAAACTACTTGAATGGCTCTCGAGCCTTGCATTGGGTGAACTTTAGTATAAAAAATAATTACAGTAATAACGAAATATTTATTATTATTGTTTGTACATTGAGCTGAAATGAAAACTAAATCTCTTGATGACCAGAGATTGACGACTGATCTCTCTTGAAATCTTATATAAACTACCCAATCCGGTGAAAACTGACTGGTTACATTCAATGCCTCGAAGGCCAAGCTAGTTACATTCCGTCATCGCCAATGTGACCCCGAACTACCACCAATCAGGATAAAAGGATGTCCTCTCGGGGAGGCACCGTGCCTTGAAAGACCTCAAGTGGAACTCGTACATACGATCGATTGCCAATGATGCAGGTAAAACGATCGGTGCCCTGTACCGCTCCAGTAAGTACCTAGCACTTCCTGTTATCCGCTACCTTTACAAGAGCCAGATCAGGCCGAAAATGGGGTACTGTTGCCATATTTGGGCGGGAGTTGCCAAGACCTCATTTTCAAAAGCATCTCCGAGTTATTGTAGGTGACGAATTATTCTCTACCCTTCATCCCCTTTCTCACAGGTGGGATGTGGCAAGCCTCTCGCTGCTCTATCGCTATTTCTATGGAAAGTACTCGGACGAACTACATTTCTTGGTTCCGCCAAGTCAAGCCTTCAGGGCAAGAACACACCATGCCATTTGCATAGTAGCAAACCACCAACATTCCCTCTGTATTCCATCGGTGAGAAGTAAGTTCCACTCGAGCAGCTTATTCCCGCGAACCACTGCCCTGTGGAATCGACTTCCAACAAGATATTTCTCCGATCACTACAACCATAACCTATTCAGGACTTGGGTTAATCGTTATCTCCCTCACCTATACGCACAAATGGCATCCTAACGTAACCTTTTACTTTGAGTGCTGCAGGCCGTGTAAAGGATGACCTACGCTGTAAAAAATGATAGTAGAGACCTTCAGCTTTTAATAAATGATAGTAGAGACCTTCAGCTTTGAATAGATGAGGTCTCATTAAATTTGTCTTGTAGTCGTATTCTTTTTTTGTGAAGTTTTGTACGTACATTTTAGCTGGAGGGGTCATGAATTTAAATTAGCTACAGAAAGATGCTGAGGATGTAGAAGGCAAGTGACTTACCTGCCAACATGGCTGCCTTCTTCTTGTTTCCTTGTAATTATTTATTATACAAAAAGTACAAATGTGGCACAAGGCCAAAATTGGGGAAAGGGGGCAAGGATGGTCATCTTCTGTCTTAACTTTTAAACTTAGCTAGCCGCAATCACTGACCCAAACATACAAACAATGTTCCTTTCACCAAAACGACACATCCATTACATACCATTCTTACTACATCCACCAAAATTCCTCAGAGACTCTATGATATTCTAACTAGTCCCCATATATACAAATCATTGTCTGTGGGGGGAGGGGAATAAAATAACAACTAAAAAAAAAAACCCCCAATGAAAATTTACAATGAATACAAAACTATATACAAGAAACTAAACAAAACTTTTTTTTTTTTTGTTAGTAGTAAAACCCCCCACAGTCCTAACTGTGGTAGAAACATCAGTTAACTGGACGAAATCAATGCGGGACTTGAAAAAAATATATAAAACATTCATACAATCCATGCACTCGCTACAAACACACATTCAATCAGACACAACGACAAATACGAAAGACACACTCGAAACGAAAAGCGCCCCGCACCCACCAGAGAACTGATATCACTAACCACCTAACGATGGGAGGGATGGGGAATTAAACAAAAGATAAAAAAAAATCGGGTCAGAAATAAAAGGGGGGTCCAATGAGCATACATACCCTAGCTAAGTTAAACTGGAAAGAAAAAAGAAAAAGGTAACTAAAACAAGACCGACCTAAACTAACCTATACAAGGGAGGGGTTACCAATGTTCACCCCAGTAATCCCAAAATCCTTAATGCCTAACCGGTATCAAACGGCCACTCCAAGTCAGCACCTTTCACTCTGCAGAGACGCGCAAGAGTCACCCACCTTTCGCTAAATTCCAATGGATGGAGTCGCTTCCTTTCCGTCCTGATCTTGACTTTAAGCTGATGCTTAAAGAACAAGATCAGTTGGGAAGAGGTAAACTTCTCGTCCCCATGAAATTCCTTCTGTCGCGTCGTCCATATCACGACTCGCATAACCCCCAGTAAGCAAAGGAACACGTAGTGCTCAGCCTTAGTCAACGGCGGTACTATATTGCTACAGACGGAACTGGCCTCGAGGACAAAGAACTTTCCGCGCAGCATGCGAACCATGAGATCTTCAACGAACTTGCACAAGGGAACTACGACACTACATTGAAAGAAGGCGTGACCAATGGTCTCCACCTCCCCACTGCAGCGCACGCAGTTTGGCGACTTTGCCAAACCCGCTGCGCGAAGTCTTTTGGCGACCCAGAGGGCCCCTCGAATCACCAGCCAGGTGAGTGATGCCTCGGGGTTGGTGAGACATTTCAAGCCGGGCGCCCAAGGCCATATGCAGCGAGCCTCCCGCTTCGTCAGCCCGAGCTCGTCAATCAGATCATCTTGAACGTTCCCCCTCACTAACACCTGATATAATGCCTTACGGGACAACGGCTGGACGTCGGAGAGGCCATCCTTCGCCCGTAAGAGACGCTTGAGGGCCAAGCGACATTCGTGATAGAAAGAGCCCTCGCCTCGAGGATTACGGCCGACCTCCTCCTCACACGAGCGC
>OZ010577.1:56994240-57074240 GCA_963932145.1 Acanthosepion lycidas
AATTTATTTCTTCGTTCAACGAGAATGGTATTAAACTTATGAGATGTTACGAAAAAAAATTTACATAAAATAGACAACACTTGTCTATATTATTTAATGAAACGTGTATGAATGAAAAGATGCTGCCTAAATACACAATATATATATATATATATATATATATATATATATATATATATATATATATATATATAATATTAATATATATATATATACGAATAAAATGACAAGCGCAAAATCTATTCATAGCCAATGCGTTTCGTCCTCTGAGGGACTTTATCAAGGCAAATGTAAGGATTTATTTTGTTGCACATATTTATATACAAGAGCAAGGATGTCATCGTTTATCAAGTATTTATATTCTCGAAACAAATCCTTACATTTGCCTTGATAAAGTCCCTTGGAGAACGAAATACGTCAGCTAAGAGTAGCTTTTCCTCGTGTTTTTTATTAATATTTTTCCTTTATAGATACACTTTAATTGAAAATAATTTATATATATATATATATATATATATATATATATATATATATATGTATGTGTGTGTGTGTGTGTATGTATGTATGTAAAATTTCAGATATTCTTTAAAAAGCATAATATGAATAAAGACAAAAGGAAAACTTATCTTAGCCGACGCGTTTCGTCCTCTGAAGAACTTTATCAAGGCAAACTGCAAGGATTTTATACATTGATGCATACAACTATGTGATTGTTAATTGAATGGTAAAATGGAAAAACTCCAATTTGGCTTAATTGGGTTTGGGTGGGGGTGAGACCAATCACTGGTCGCATAATATCAAACTTATAGACGTTGGCGATCATGGTTCTCCACAATTTCCTGACTTTTGTAGTTCTTAATAAATATTGTCTTTCTGTTATTTCTCCTTAACCTAGTTCCGCCATCAAGCTCGCCAGGGAAGTTATGTGTTGTTCAAGACCACCATCTTAGATATAATGGCTAGAATAACTGAAAACCAATTGATCGGGACATGTAATACCTTTGAAACCATTTCGATGTAATCCCAGAGGCTGAGAACAATTTTTTTGAATAAACCTTTCTGTTAAACATGTGCACACATTTTTTTTAATTGAATATCTTTGTTTTTCTCTTGAATTTGCTCTCACTTACCCCAGCACAAGCTGCAAATAAATTTCTATTCGCGTCAGTATTGTCCACTGTCGAATGATATAATTTTAATTCTTTTTATCAACAAATACAGGGACCTAATTGTTCAGTGGTTAGTTTGCTAGACTATTTGAGAGTTCGATTCTTGTTGAATGTGACCTCGTGCAAAAATGACCTATGAAACACATAGCCAACCTCCCAGTTACGTGACTGTAAATTTCTCTCTTTTCTACCGAGGAGGCACTGGAATGACATTTAATTAACGTTTTGCTTGACTTGCTTTAATACCTGTTTTGCTATGTAGTTTGGGTTGGTTTCAGTCAACCCAAATTGATGGCATGTTGGTTTCTGCAATGTTTACTTTGCAATTACATATTGCTTTGAATTATAATATGAACGTTTTAATGACTAATACGAAGGACTTTAAAATGGCGCAGTAATTAACGTGTTGGTCTCGTAAGCTCTTGTAACGAGGTTCGATTCTTGTGCTCTTCTGACGCAATTAAGTAAATAGTAAAATATATGAAACTGTATATTTAAAGTTGTAGAAAATGTGAATTTAACCACCCAACTATACAACTGTAATATGGCTCTCACCTCAGATAATGCAGACTTTGCTCCCCGTGTCCTTCAGAGATATCAGGTGCAGTGTTGACCTGCCAGATGTCCTCCTGGTTAGTCGAGGTGCATCTGGAATGCATGCATTAGGAAAGAGCCGCATCATAGATATATAAACAGACACCATCAGAGAGGAGGAGGTTACAGTCTCTTAAACACCGTAGACGAGAATGTAAGATCCACTTTCCGGACGAGAGTACCGAGGCTACACGCGCACTAGCCAAGTGATGATCGATAAAGTCATGAGTTGAATAAAGTATAATGTTAAATATGAGGGATTAAGTCTCCCGTTATTATTAATCAGCACGATACTTCATTTCACAACACAGATCGGCACTTTTTAAAAACTTACCTCAGATTTTCAGAAAATAAAAAGATTTCAAATTTCGTTATTAGCTAATGTCTCTAATATACCGAAAATAATTCAGTCAGTTATGTGATACACGCTTAGGCAATTATATATCTTTCGTTACATAACTGACGAGGCAGATTTTTCTCCGCAGTTGGTTGCCATTTCTTTCTGCGGTAGACCAGCTGCCATCCAAGACTATAGAACCCAGTCTGTCCTGCTATTTATGCATAGCTAGCGGGGGAGGAGAAGAGAATTCATACCCTTCCCAAGGGTATTAGCACGTAAGTGAACGTAATGGATTCTACTGGAATTCGAACTCGGCTGTCCAATTGCTCAATCCAAGCCGCTATCCATTACTCGAAAATAGTGAATAAAATTTCATATAAACAAAAGTTGATATTTGAAATCATTAATGTCGTAGTTAAATTTTCTTTTGTACTGTTTAGCTCATTGATATTTTTTTCGGGTCGACTGCCTACACACGGGGTCATTGTAAACCCCCATCATCTTTTCATTAGCTGCACAGTTTTTGCTTCGCAAGGGCTACATCCGGTTTTTGCATTCAAAGTTACCCTTCGCCTAGACTGGGTACCACCCATGGCTGAAGAGCTCAATCTGTCGTACTATTTACTCGTAGATAGTGGTTCTGCATTCAAAGTTGTCCTTTTCCAAGACAGAGTCCGTCCTGCCATTGGTGGTGGTAGTGGGGAGGGAAAAAGAGATGAATTTATACCTTTCCCAAGTAAGTAAATGTAATGAACTCGACTGGAATTCGAACTCGGCTGTTCGATTTCTCAATCAGAGCCTCTATCCATTACACAACTAATGCCAGTATCAACTATAGAAAGTAAAATAACAATTTAAAATAAACTTAAAAGATTAGATATATTTCTACCGAAAATCCATTGATGTCCACTGTTTAAGCCCCCAAACGGAAATGGAACAACAAGCATTGGCAAAAAAAAACCGGGATACATTTGAAATCCCAGTTCTACTAAAGTTTAAATTTACTTTATTAGTCATAGGTAAATAATTGATTTGTTTTTACGGCTTATCGCAGAAACTTTTTTTTTTTTAAGAATCTCCTTTTTATGAGTGAATATTGCATTAATATTTTTGAAGAAAAACAATGATTTTCCCCAGCTAAAAGTCCTATTTAACTAATAAGTTGGAAGGAGGAGACTGATTCAAAAGCTTACCCAAGGGGATTTGCGCGTAAGTGAATGTAATAAACTTGACTGGAATCCGAACAAAGCTGTAGCATTTTCAAGATTTAAAAAATAAAACCCTAAAACAAGTAACATCGTAGAAAAGATGGGAAATTATTTTTAAATTTAAAACAATCTTTGTATGCAAAAGACCTTTATTTACTTTATTTTAATGTTGTGCTTCTCCTCTGTTCATGTATGGATGCACAACGCTGAATAAAAAGTTTCCATTAAGAACTGAGGAACAATACGCTGAATATTACCTTTTAGAAAATTAAAGATCATTAATTATAATTTTGATATGTATGCGCGTGTATTCAAGAAGTTTAGCTTAATTTGTTACATGACTACACATTTTGCACTAATCTTTTAAGTGGAGGAGGATTTTCTTGCCTTGAGAATAATTAGAAATACAGGCTTTTAAATTCTTAACTTGGATCCTTGAAGAAGTCAATCACTTCAGATTGTACTTAGCGTTTTGCTTTTGGAAGTCATCGCGAGTTAGCTCCATTTTCATTGAGTTCTATAAGGACAATATTGTTTTCTATTTAGTTTAAGGACCCTAAAAAGGGGAATACCTTACTTCCACGTTACCATTGTTTTAATGAAACTCTTAAAATATAGTAACTTGATTTGGCGTAATCAAAACGAAATTTCTTGTTCACTGCTTATTGGCTTAAAAATAACGATAAAAACAAAACATCGGTCATAAATTGGTTACTGATCACACTTTCCCAGAATATTGAAAGCCTATTATTTTTTATTAAAATATCGTGACTTTTATAATACAATAACATAAAAACACTGAATTCTCAAGTAGATGTCATGCGTATCGAACCATACTTTTACCATATATTAAAACTTGTTTGCCAACTTCTCACGTTTCAGGACTTCGTTTGATTTCATCACGACTTGAAATCAATTTGGGGTTATATCAAGTTTAAACGCGCACAATTAATATTATGGTATTTCTCGTTTGTGTTCTGTGAATGGTGTTTAGCTATTTTGAGAAATATATTCAAGTCTCTTTCTCTTTTCCACACGCGGTTACCAAGTAGAGTTTGTTATAGTGAAAACTATCTTTCGGCAACTAAGGCCGACATGTACCTAGTAAGTTAACACGGACTCGATGAAGGATTTTTTTCTAGCATTCTATCTAACTTTGTTTCATAAAAATAAGAAGTCAGTTCGTTATGATCCATGTAATTCATGGGTAGTTCCTTGTATGTGTGGTGCGATCGAGATAATGCTTAAACTTGTGGAGATAAATGTAGCCTAGCAATTCAAATCGCTTCATTTATTTTAAACTTGGTCACGCCTGAAATGCTAAATAATGTCTTGATTGAAAAGACAACGAATTCAGTCATTATCTAATGTTTTAATATCTTCCGTTTCAACAAGAACGTAGGAATTTTCCATGGATCAAGGCCTGGTTACATAGTAGCAGAAAAATCTTTTCTTGAAGATAAGCAATGACATGATTAAAGAATTTTATGACAGTCGTAAAAACTTAAACAGCTTTCATGCGAAATTCAGAATACAATAGCGGTTAAAAATGCAAAAACTTTATTCAAAATTCTCTACATAAAAACTCAAAACAACGTGGTATGTTGATATTTATATGCAATTTTCTTTGTTGGGTCCATTGAAATTATGTAGAGCTTCGACTAATGATCATACCCGAATCAAAATTAGATATTTGAGGTATCAGTATTGCTTCAACGAAGTGAATTTGAAACTGTCTTCCCGGCTGTTGTTGAAGCACGTATATTAGAAGTCGAAATTGAATTTTTTTTTCCTCAAACGTTTCTTCTAGTAGCCCTTAACCTGTTCGCTGGGACAAAGAGCGGAAGAGTAGCCGTACTAATGAACTGGTTGAAGTTTATGCACGTATATCTTCATAGATATACATCTCATCTACCCGTGGAAACGTCCAGGGTTCAATTCGAACAAATTACTTTTACTCACTTGAGAGGCGAGGCGTTATAACAGAGTCTTGAATTCAGACAAGTCTCAAAATCTTGCTTTCGTTAAAGAAGAAAAAAAAAAAAAAAAAAAAAAAAAAAGTTTTTACACACGTATGCCGAACATCGACATGACAGTAAGAATAAACGGCACGTCAGCGCGCACACACACACACACACGCACTCTCACACGCTGCGATATTTTCATGTCATTTGATGACCAGTTACTTTTTTTTTCAAGACAAAAGAACGGCGGTCTGAGATAAGAGTCTGAAAGAAACTCATGCACCTTTCAAATATTTAGTTTTATTCTTTTGTTACGCATACACAATAAAATTGTTACCATCGGAGCTTTGGTATTAGATGCAAGCGTTATTTCATCCAATTAAAATAATTTTCCTTGATCAAAAAGGTCAACATGTTTTTTTTTTTTTTTTTTTTTTTCACTTGAATGCTAAAAAATAGTTACAGTATTCAAAACTTAAAATTCAATCCGTTTGGAATATCTTATCAAAAACTGAATATTTGGCAAGATGAAGTGTTTTAAACCCGGTACGGCTGGTAAGGTGAAGATGTGTGGAAAGGCACCAATTCTATTTATCTGTTCCAGCAGTAAGGGACATGTGCATTTCCGTTAGGTGAACCACAGATTTAAAAAGACACTTTAACTAAAAAAATAAAAACATTACTTTAACATAGTTGTGAATAAAAGCATTAGAATTGCTATTTAACGTGTAAATCTTAAGCCCACTACAAAAGTTAGCGCCGAGAAAAAATATAGACGCTAAGAACGTTTTATTTTTTTTTTTTTTCCAATTTACATAGCGGAGATAAAGAAAAACTTCTTTGAAATTATAAATCTTAAGTGGGCATGAGTGGTGTTAAAGAAAGACTTTGGTAAACATTTTTTTTTTTTTTTTTTTTTTGCTGTAGAATTAAACTAAATTGGTGGCATTACAATAAATCAACGTTAAAATTCTATATAGCTGTCAATCGAAATTAGTATTTATTAAGCAGTCAGGGATTAAAAAAATTATTTTTTTTTAAATGATCAAAGTTCTAAATAGACTTATTCCCATATCACAATTATGCTATGTTCATTCGGCTACTGGCATTGTTAGGCCAGTCACTTCTTCAACTTCCAACGTCGTCGCCATCTTTTCAAAGTCAGCAGAGATAACTGTGAGAAAATTTTCCAGGCGTTTAATCTCTGCATTCAATTGCCCTAAGTATTTATGTTTAGTTTTTTTTCTTTGTGTTTCTGGTTGTTATAATAACAACCATGATTGGTTGGAAAAACAAATTTGTGTTTGGCTAGTTGGAAATTTAGTTTCTAATTCACGGAAGCAAACTCCTGTAGAAAAAAAAAAAAAGAGTCCATCTACTAGTTTACAAGTAGACAAGGACATTCACCAGTACGGAACAGTTCTATCTATGTGTCTCCAGCAGGCGAATGTCGAATCTACTTCTAGTTTGCTAAAGTTATCAGTCAATAATGACATTTCTTTTTCATTCTGTTTGGATGAAACAATCGTGTAGTTTTTATTGTCGTTATTGTCCCAGTATTCTGGCATTCCACTGGGTCTGTAACATACAGCAAACTGTACTTGTTTATTTGTATTAAAGTCTGTAGGAACGTCCATGACAAACATAAATGTATCATAGTTACTATAGCGGTTGTTACTGTGTGAGTAGGTGGCCACGATCTCATTTGATGTTTCCCACGAATCGAAAGTGTATCGAACGACGACACGTTTTTCATATGCAAGATTCTTCACCTTTATTGTTCCCCTGACTTCATAATCCTTGAGAATGACATTTTCCAGAGAGACACAGTTTTTCTCAAGACGATCCCTGAAAGCCAAGTAATCAGCTGCTGGTTGAGTGAAAGAGAGGCTCAGCGGAGGTACACTTGTTACCGACGCTGAAGCGCCTTTGGTTAGATTCGACAGGATTTCCGGTCGCACCAGTGGCGGAATTTCTGATGGTTCCGTCATAATGCGAATAGTGGCTAGTTCATAGCCATAAGAGTCCGCAAATGAAACTTTTTTCCTTGGTTTTGACGGCGACGTTGGGCTACAGGGCGAGTTGCAAACGGGGCTTGTGGGCTCGGATGAGTTACGTGAACCAACCGGAGACGTAATAATAGGCTTGGGTAAGTCTGGTACTTTTCTCGCTTTGCGTTGTTCAATATAGATTGGTGCGTGTGAAACAAAACTACGTTCCGCACTAGTTAGGTGTTCAAAGATACTGCTGCTTAGAAACTCCAAACCAGTTCCTGGCGGACTGGAGGAGAGAAGGTAAGCGGTGTAATCGACAGGCATGGCTGTGGGACGGATTATAGCAGTTCCAATCATTGGAAAGTGAAAGGGGTAATATCTGCAAGAAAAACGAAAAGAAATTATCAGTTAGGAAAAAAACTTACAAAAAATCATTAATTTAGTCGTTTGCAAGCTAGTGTAACATTTTGCAAGAGTTAGACTCTCAGTGAACATTCACTCCTATTATTATAGACTTGCAACACACTAATCTAAATTTTGGAAAGGCATGCATTCATTTTTGTTTTTTGGCCCTGTGGACGTTGAAGAATGAGGCATGCTTGGAAACGAGCAGCCATGCTGAAGATTAGGAATCATATAGAATTGCTGTGCGTCTTCAAGTCGAAATGGCTCTGATGATAATAATGATCTCTTCAGGATGTAGGCCACCGGTTCTTAACCGGGGGCACATGGTTACAAGGGTTGGCAGACATTTATACATTTTGTGGGGGCGCAAATTCAATGAAAGGAGGTCCACAGTGCTACAACCCTCTATTTTAGTTTGAATAAACTTAAGTTATGTAATTAAAATATATTTCTGATCTTTATTTACAAAATTACTTAGATTTACTTCTTCAATGTTCCACGCATAGTTACCAACTTTATTTTTTTAATTTTTTTTTTTTTTTAATTATTTCGTAGAACCTTTTTAATTTGCGTGTACATTTATGTTGATTTTCTACGCGTAGCTTATATGTAGCACAAGGCCAAAAGTATGGATACCCAGTGAGGATCGAACTCAGTCGTAATTGATCTAGCGACACAACCTTGCTAACCATTACACAACGTCGAGGTACAATTTGTGTGTGTGTGTGTGTGTGTGTGTGTGTTTTTATGTGCAGAATTTTTTTCTGAAATAAAACTTATTTCATTTAACTGATTCGGTTTTTAAAACAAGAAGTGAAAAAAAAAGAAAAAAAAAAAAGGAAGGTTGCGAAACACAGAGGCGATCATTGTTCTTTATAAATTATTACACGGTTTTGAATTCAGAGTCGTCTTAGACTGACTCCCATCCAAGCCTTGACATGCAGTATACTTTTATTTTAAATAGTAGGCAAATGAATTCAGGGGGCAACAGTGCGAAAGTGAACAGAAGTGACTCCGCGCTGATAACCGTTACATTAACACTGCATTCGTATGCATACAATTACCCGAAAAGAAAATTGCTTAACATACAGTTGAAGTTAGATAAAAGTTTTGCTCAGTGTGACATGATTAAAGGGACTATGGATTAACCGGCTTCTAAACTGTACTGGGCATCTGCAAGTGTCGCCTCGGAATTCAGTTCAAGTTACACCTTCGCACAAAGGCATGAATCAATCTCTTCAGTTTTTTTTTTGTCGCGGTTCACAACCGTATGTCGCCCTGGCGAACGAAGTTCATTCTATACAGCCAGGGGAAGGATTATAGAGATCAATTAACTGCGGCACGGTGTCGTGAATTCCATTATCTCGACTGCGATTGATGATGAGCTACCTTCTTTTCTACTGCACTTTTGATCTACCGTATATACCCGAATATAGTGAGTTTTTTTTTTTTCCTTCGTAAAGGAAAAAATGTTTTTGAAGGCTAAAAGTCATACATTTTCGGTGACTGGTAGAACTACACACAGCTAAACTTGTTTGGGGGGGGCGTTAAAATTCATGCAAAAATCACTCATGGGTCGCACTATACATGAAGTCGGTTTATACACGAGTATATACGGTATTCATTCCATTTTCAATCACGATGCTCACGTACTTAAACGACGAGGAAACAGCTGTGATGCCAACCTAATACTTTCTTGGCATTTTTTTTTTAACTCTTCTACTGAATATCACTAACAAAGACCCCTAATTGTTTCATCCGGTAAAAGGTATTCCTTAGGCAATTGTGCAAGGATTTTATGCGGGGGAAAAAATATTGTTTTTCACAATGAAAAGTTCAAATATGTTGGTAATAAATTGTTATATATCAGCCTAACGCTTCTTGTCAAATATTACTTCTGAAAGCATGGAAATTTCAAATTTGAGGACGTAGTAGTTTTTATTATAATAGCCCAAGAACATACAACTACTGACTAGAGCAAGCTGAGACACGAATTTTAAAGTAAAATTGATATACTGTGTAACCCCCGGATGTAAGAGAGTTGTCGGGACCGGAGACGAAGTCTCTTATATCCGGGTTTGGTCTATTTTGTTTACATTAACACGGGCTCTAATTTGGGACCAGAGAAAATATCTCTTATATCCGGGTTACACTGTAGTCTGAGCTAATATAAACAGAATTTTCATCTAGGTTCTTGACAAAGAACGACATGGCGTAACTTCCTTCTGTATTTTCTACAAATATTTTCATGGCAACTGCTCTGACGAGCTTTATCCTCTGATGTTCCGACTGCATGAATTTAAGCAGGCCACTAGATCCCACTTGTTTACAGTTGAAATAGCTTAATGCAATCGCCACTTCTAACCCAACAGTTTTTTCTCGCACTTCCGTTCCGCTTACTTGCTTCCCTGATAACTACAATCTTCAAAAATTTAAATGCATCATCAATCGTCATTTTCCATATTGTTGAATCCCTTTCATCTTTTATCATTTCATCAATCCTCTCTTTAGTCTTTTCCCCTCACTCTCTAACCCCTGCGTACTAGTGGCATTCCCGCCTTGTTTGAGGTGAAATGATTTAAAAAAAAAAAAAAAAAAAAAAAAAAAAAAAAAAAAAGCGAGCCTTTGGGTGTGCAGGTGGCGCAGTGGTTGGAACTAGGAACAAGAAATCGGCAATCCCATTTCACTTTTACACAAATACCCTTAAGAAAGGGTATTAATAAATTTCTTCTTACCATCATCAGCTACAGGTTAAATATATATAGGCTTGTTAGCAACCAATATAGGAGAATGAGAACACTGAATTCAAATCCATGTGTGACACTGGCACATTTTCTTTTTAATTGTAACTAACGTACGCTCAGCATAGTTGCAGCCTAGTGTAGTTTTTATTATAAGAGCACAAGAACATACAAATACTGACTAGAGCAAGCCGAGACACGAATTTTATGATCTGTAGGTGCTGAAGAATAAAATGGGCCCGAATAGACGGGCATGCTCAGAAACGAGCAGCCATGTTGAAAATGAGAAATCACTGATTTGCAGTGTGCTTTCATTTCAAAAGATCTGTTATTGATGGTTTCATTCGCAACACTTCCAGTTTAGCTAGGGTCTTAATATTAAAACAATGTTAAAATACACATACTGTAATAACATGAACTAATACTTACCCAAGTACTTAAACTGGTGGATATTCAAGTAGTTATCTAGGAAATTAAAGCCAGAAATAACCTGTAAAGATAAAATAAAATAAATAAGTAGTAAAATGAGGCGCTTTAAAGGTTTAAGCAATTTGTTCGACATTCTTTCGAATACAAATATAAATCTCGCGGTCACGCAGTTCTGGGTATAACCAATTTTACTTTCATAAAGATATCTGTAGACGACTTTTTATTTGTTGAAGACATTTTCACCCTTATATGCGACAACTGTGAAATTGGAAACTATCTAATAACCATTCCCATTAAATAGGGATGAAAGAAACGTCAATTGCATAATATACATTTCTTGTTTATACAGTGTAACCCGGATATAAGAGAGTTTTCGGGACCGGAGACAAAGTCTTATATCCGGGTTTGGTCTAAGTATGGCTAATATCCGGGTACACTGTACTAATCAAATATTGAAAAGTTAGTTTCTTACGACGTTCATTACAATCCTTGTGAATATATTTTAAAATCAGTATAAATGTTTTACAGAAAGATACCGAGGATATAATGGGCCGAACATATGAACACCAACGAGGTTTTGGGGAGAATGGAAACAAAAAGGAAACTTATACTTAACGTAAGGGATAGATTCCTGGGGCACATAATGCGGAAGAAGGACTTGGAAAATCTGATACTCAATGGACACATTGAGGGAAAGAGGAAAGCAGCGCGTAACATACTTGACGATTTTGAGCAAATGGATGACAAAGATTTGAGAAAAAATAAAGACAAACTTAAGAGCTACAAAGGAAGATGTGGAGGGCAATGATTGCCTTCTTCCTGAAGAGACGTGGCACCAAAGAAGTGTTTGGTAGATTTGCTTTTCTCGCAAGTTATTGAATTACGTAAGTCGTGGCTTTGAACGGGATTGGTAAATATCTAGATCAACAAATATATATCTTGTTTCTTTGAAACTAATTCTAACACAACTGGCACCTGAACTTAAAACCTACCCCCCCCCAAAAAAAAAATAAATAAAAAAAAAATAAAAAAAATATTTGTCGTTTTGCTTAATGACAAATCAAAACTTAGTGTCATGAAATGACGAAGCAAGTGGGGTTGGGATGACATTTTAAAGTAATTTATTAAAAATTAGCCTAATTTAACCCCCCCCCAAAAAAAAACATTTCATTTGTCTCAGACAAATACGTCATCAAAAATTAATGATATTGATGTTATTTAGGGTGCTTTCTTACGAACTGGCTTTTTACTTCCGGCATATTGTATTCTCAATTTTATTAGCGCAACAGCTGTGCGTTAAACCAAAGTAAACTTGGAGATTATATATATATATATATATATCTATATATATATAACGCAGTTTTCCTTCAGGATAAGCTATCATTACCATACAGAATGGAGTGATTTCCCATTGCCTTCTCCACTGTTTTAAATTCGGATGTCTTTCTCTTAGACTGGTTACCATTCAAGGCTACACAGCCTAGTCTACATTGCTAACTAACTCATAGATGGGTGAGAATTAAACAGATGCGTCATAATTTTCCCCAATATCGTCTGTGTGAAAGTGAACTCGCTTTGACGATTTCATCTTCTGCTCATTCTGGAATATTTGGATACTATAAGGAAATGTCTTCACGATGATCATTCAAGGATTGGAATACGCAGGATATTGATATAATCTTTGCCCACACTCATAAAATGAAAATAAACCGCTTACGAAAATAAACTTATTTCAGAATGTCGAAAGAGTGAACCAAAAACATTTTTCCTGTCACCATAAAAATACATTTGAATTATGAATTTATGTTGATTGTAGCTTACCAACTGTCAAAGGCTAAGGATCATCGAGACTGAACAGAATCCAGGTTAGAAGTCTTAAAGCTTCCTATCGAATATCTGGTTGCTTTATACACAGATATTTCTTTTATGATATTTGCGCGGATGGCCGTTACACTCAAACATAGATACCGTTCCTTAAGGATACATGGCACAGTGGATAAAGGCTTTGGTTAGATCCAGTGACAGGACCAAAGAGTTGCGAGTTCAATACCTGGTAAAGGCAGTGGAGAACTTGGAGAGGTGAATTAACAGGAGATAACTGACATCCATTAGACATGGCACGTGGAACTAGAACAGTCTACCCCAGCGAGCGAAATAAAGGGTTCAGTTCGACATTTCAACCACCTGAAGAAGGCATGAGCGTACAACGGCCGAAGCGTAGTGATAAAAATGGCAACAAAGATAGTCCGAATAATGTAAATACCGTTACAGTTTGTTAGTCTCTTTACAATAAAACCCATCTTATGTCTTGAATTCTTCGTTGCATAAAAATTAAAATGTCGCACGTTTTCATGAAAGAAAAAAAAAAAAAAGAGGACTATGCTTTTTGTAAACCTCGTGGACTGGCGCTACAGAATCACAAACAACGAACTGTACCAAAAAAAAAAAAAAAAAAAAACCGCTTCAAGTGATGTATCGACAAAAGCAACAACGAAGATTGATTTAACATTTAATTCTAAGAGAAAATTATGAAAATAGATGTTTATATTCCACAGTTCTTCAAAAAGTTAGGACGGAAGCTCCCGTCAATACACGAAGAGCAATATAGCAGTAACTGAACTAATTATATTGTTCGGACTGTTCGCATCCATGTTGCCATATTTACAAAGGTTAGGCAGTTGTAGGTTCCGGCCTTCTTCAGATGACTGGAATTTTCAACTGAACCCTTTATTTCGTTCACCGAGGTAGACTGTTCTAGTTCCATGCTTCTTCCGTATGTCTCAGTATCAGTTATTTCCCTGTAACTCTACTCTCCAAAGACACGTAGCCTAGTGGATAAGAGCGTTGGTTGAATCCAGTGACTTGGCCCCAAAGAGTTGCGAGTTCAATACTTGTCTACAGCAGAGGTGAACAAGAACTTGTCGAGTTGAGTAAAAGGGATATAACTGATACCGGGACATCAGGAAGAGGCATCGCACGTGGAATTAGATCAATCTATCCCAGTGAACGAAATAAAGGGTTCAGTTCGAAATTCTAATCACCTGAAGAAGGCCGGAGCGTACAACGGTTGAAACGTCGTAAGTATGGCAACAGTTTATAAGGACAACAATCCGAACGATGTAAATAATTACAATACCTCATCTCAGAAATATAGACAGATATTGAACAGTAACTGGACTTCAGAAACCGATTTTTCTGAAAAGTTGTTTTAATAGAAAAGTTTTATATATTTTAACCGGCGTTAGCACTGGCTGCCCAGTCAATGAATGCCGAATGTTTTCTCAGAAAGAAACAGCTAGTATTACTGCCATAGAATTTAATGACCTTTTGTTTTCGTTCACCTTAGTTTAATGAAGTGGACGTGAAGATTAAATCATAACACAAGACTTGAATATTCATTACTTCATATTTTATTCAATCTAATATTTAATCAGTTACTAAGAGTGTGCTGTATTTGATCCCATCAATAGAACTCTCAACCGAATGTTGTCCTCCGATTGTTGCATGAGAGACTGCTACGAGACCCCTGGGACGGTTAGTTACATAATCTTTCTAATGCCTGCAAACTGGGTGCATGTGTGAAGTCATGTGTTTTCCCATTCGGTCATCGGGATGGATCCCAGCTCAACTGATTCACACGGCTGTTTTTTTTTTTTTTTTTTTTTTTTTTTTAAATCATTTCACCCCAAGCAAGACAAAGGAGAGTTACGAAGTGTGAGAGAATCAGAAAAGGAGTAACATTAAGTAGCGAGAACAAAATGACAGGAATTAAAACAAGATAACAATCGACATTACAATTGTCAAATTTGATCGCAATATCTATTCCGTATCATACTGCATTAGAAATTAGTTATCGTTTACCGAATAAATCTTAGCATGTAGAAAGGTTTAACAAACGCAGTGGAAAATATTTAATTTATACGCATTAGTGAAAAATATCTAAGTTGATATGCGCAATAAGTGTTTATTGAATACACAGTATTCGTAATATGGAGTGCCGACTGCACATTAGCAGCTCTTTGACTATCGGGAGAAAACAGTTCAAGCGTGAGTTAGTCATATGTCACCCTCCCATTTGCTTCGTATTAGTAGCAATCTGCAGTCTCAGATTTCTTTTTAATGGGTTTTGTAACAGTGCACTGAAATCTTTAACTTGCAGTTAGCAAGCATTTGTCAAATGAGTTCAAAACCATTTACTATCAAAATTAGAATTACATTTTTTAAATAAGCAATCGCATAAAGAATTTTTATAAAAGTTTCCGAGAACAAATTAAAAACATTTCCGTTTAATTAAGCTTAAAAAAAAAAAAAAAAAAAAAAATCACATTACATATTTCCAGAGAAATTAAAATAGAGAATTAGTTGATCGATTTGTTCTATTTAAGGGCATATCAACTTCATATGGATCCTTTAAGACAGATATTTAATTTTCTTAGGAGCTTTCACAATTTAATATTTGGTAGATACTCAGCTTTTTTGCATATACATGTTTCTCCGGTTATAATTACTAGGTAGTGTGTGTGTGTGTGTGTGTGTATGTTCTGTTCTGTATTTTGAAATACAGTTGGATTTAAGAAATTGTAGGATATTATATGGATTACAATTTGTTAGTATTTGTGTTGGGAATTTTTTTTTTTTTTAATATAAATAATGTATTTCTGGTATTTTTACCATAAAAATTTATTTTTATAATTTATAGCGTTTTCTTTGGCGGCGGGGGGTCATTATTTACCCATAACTGGGACCCTAACAGGTGCTACCACCCCGAGTTAGGATGGACCTGGGAACAACAGCAATTAAGGGGTGGTTCTATGCTCCTCAAAATCTCCAATCTTCCGATCAGAGGTCTTGCTGCCGGATGTTACAGACTTGGTTGAAAAATTTAGTTAAGTAAGTATCTATATCTCTGAGATGAGGTGATTACTTATCTTATTAACATTATTCGGATTGTTACCCTCATCTATATATGGAATACTTTGAGGAAATGACATTAGAATCTACATCACTAAAGCCAACCCTACGGCTGAGATATATAGATCACACCTTACTCTGGCCACACCAAGAAGAGGTCCAGCTACTACTAGACCTTGTAAACTCAGTAAGATCATCGATAGAGTTCCCAATGGAGAGAGAAAACAAATTTGCCTTCCTAGATTTATTAATATCTCGAACCGAGCATTGGTTTAAGACATCCGTATCCCGCAAACCTACATTCACCGGACAATACCTCAACTTCAACTCTCACCACCCATACAATGTAAAGAAAGGGATCGTCCGCTGCTTACATCTAGCAAAAGTCATAAGTGGCGACCCAGAGACATATGAACAAGAAATGGTCATTATAAGCAGTACCCTGCAACGTAATAACTACCCTGGATACATGACAACAGCACCGGCAAACTGGGAGAGAAGGGTACAAGAGGATAACACTCAGAAAACAGCTTCAGTCTGCCTTCCCTACGTGAAAGGATTATCGGAGAAAATATAAAAGATCTGTGGTCCATATAGCATAAGCTTCAAAAGTGGTTCAACCCTTCGTCGACATCTCTTCCAAGTAGTACCCCCTCTATAGAGGAGAACACGACTAAGACTGTGTACGCCATCCTGTGCAGTTGTAAGAAATATAAAGGAGAAACAGGCCGCCCCCTTAAGATAAGCCTACAAGAACATCGTAAAGCGGTAACACGAGGGGAAATAGAAAAATCAGTCGTAACTGACCACATATGGAGGGAGAAGGGGGATAGTCACTCAGTGTGGGATGAGGTTGATATAATAGACAGAAAACATCACTGGAAATACGAAAACTTAAGGAATCAGCACATAGGCTAGGCCACAAAAATCTCCCGAGCCGACCAAGTATAGAAATGAATACAATATGGGAACAGTAATAAAGAATGCTAGAGAAAAGCCTTTGTCTAAGATTATGCAAAGATTTTATCATTTTACGGAAATTGTAATAATTGTCAGGGCCGGCTCAAGGTACTGGCAACTCGGGCAGTAGCTAGAGGTGCCATGTCATGTGTTTGAGAGCTTCCAAAACTAAAGCTTATACAAACATACGTGTTTGCGTTCGTCCATGACTGAAGACTGATCAAATTCTTTAGCTATTTTGTTAATAGAAAATGATCTTGTAAAGAAGATGTATAGAAAGTGCCATGAAAAGATTTGCAGATCTAAAGGCTAGAAAAATGTTTTAGGTAGGATAATGAATGTTTTCTTTAGCTTGTATTAAGTTGTGTATATTGTAATCGATACTCGATATTCTACATTTTCAGTTTTTCTTCTTGTGAAAATTTATATATATATATATATTCAGCTTGCAACCAATATATACGGAAGTTTAACTTGCCCAGGCTGCCAGCAATCCTAGGACAGTTACTGATAATTGTTTTATAAGTAGATTGCCTATTTGATAATCTTAAAACAGGGTTCAGTTCTTGGAGAAGTGTGTTTTTGTAAAAGAATTGGACCAAAGTCGACCGAAATGAGCTATAAACAAACGTAACAAATAAACAAAAACAAAAAAAACTACAAGTCCAATTTAGTTGAAGATTGAAAAGCTTATTTTATCTGGAAACGTTAATTACATAGACCCTTTGAAACATTGCAGAATCCACATTTGAAACATTTAAATGTATACTTTCTACTTTTCTTGTGCATTATAAGATTAGTAATCCGTGAAACCATGATCTTCAATGCATTTTCCTCCTCTTTTTTTTTTTTTTTTGAAGAAGGTCCTACTATGTAGTAACTGGCAACGAGATTGGGGCGGGCAGAGAGCCAAGTAAGATGGCGAGTAGCCGTCCTCCAAAACAAGCGTTCTATTCTTAGAAAAATAGTGTCTGGAAAAATAGTATTCACTAAATTAACTAAACTTTCTTTCGTTTATACGTTTAAAATGTTTGTTTCCCCAGACCACCATGTATTTGTCATTTTGTGGTGGGTATCAGATTTTTTTTATGCAAGTGTGCCATTCTGATAGACAGAAAGAATGCAAATTAAGGATACACCGTTGTGTTCGGCTTGGGCCGCGTGACACGAATTTAGGGTGGGTACGTTTATGCACGACCAGCTTTATCGACTCATTGTTTTGATGAGCTTCTAATTGATACGCTCCGGGATGGTTAGTGAAAGTAACGCCACGCTTAAGTGAGCAAGACCAAAATCAGTATTGTTATTAGGATCAGAAGAATAACTGCTTGCCTGGTAAAAAGCTTGTAGCCATAAGTTGTCTAGTATATAACAACCATGCTTGATAAGGCAATTGCGTATTTCTCATTGGCAAGTGTTCGACACAAACGTTGCCAATTTTCAAAGTAGGCAAGTCCTTTCACCAAGTTGTTTTTTTTTTAAATTTATACAATTCCAGCTTTTCTCTTATATGAAGATAAAGCGCCCCTTTTATGTGTATGCTCAGTATACCACCGATATATTATTTTATATTAAACTTCACCCCATACAAGGCCCGAGAGGTACTCAATGTAGAAGGTTACTGTTAAAATGGTTATGATCAATGTGGTGTGTGATATGAATGCAAGAGGAGGAGATAAATATTGAGGATAGGGACAATAGATAACGATTGACTCTTTACTTGAAGTGGTTAGAATTGAATTTTTAGGGAAAAATTCACGATAGAGCGAATTCTACAAAGTAGCAGTTTTGGAGAAAACGCTGTTTGGAAATGCCTTACATTTGGAATACGGAGGGAATAGCATAGTGCGTCTCGGTTGG
Source organism: Acanthosepion lycidas (assembly GCA_963932145.1). Classification (NCBI taxonomy): domain Eukaryota; kingdom Metazoa; phylum Mollusca; class Cephalopoda; order Sepiida; family Sepiidae; genus Acanthosepion; species Acanthosepion lycidas. Next base: position 57,012,816 of record OZ010577.1, read on the forward strand.
AACTACTAAAGAATGGAGATGATCTGAACGTTTTTCAGTGGAAAAAAAAAATTCGAGCTGGGTTTCAATTTGACTCGTGTAAAGATAAAGCATGACAGATGCAATCATAATTCCTGGAGCAATAGAATGAGCCGCCCACCATTTTTCTGTACTTTTAACAATGAATGAAATTATATTACAATTATATTACTTTCTTTTTTAATATTTCATTTTCATTATTATTTTATTTTTTTGAATATTTTGATTTCATTTTTATTATTAATTTATTTTAATATTTTTATTGTTTCATTATTATTTTTTCTTACATTATTTTTATTATAACATCTTATTTTTTTATTAGTAAACAATACACACACTAATATATATATATATATATATATATATATATATATATATATATATATAACGAAGCTTTTTTTTCCCCAAAATCAATCATCCCCAAGCAACGCGATAATGCCATTAAGATGCAAGGGGCTAGTGAAAAAAAGAGAACGAAAACACTTTAAACTTTAAAGGAACCGGACGCTCAATGCTAAACAGGAAACAATGCATAATAAGCCCTCTATTTCTGTTCAAAATACCCGGAGGGGTGCGAACAAATTAAAAGTGGTGAGCTTAAAACTTTAATACCAAGACTTTAATAGAAACAAGATTAATTTATTTGATGTTTTATTAATCTTTTTCTGTCAACTTCTTTTCTAAGTACGTTGAATCTACGAAAACAAATTGGTCATATCGAACAAAAAACATTCATTTGGAAAATGATTTATCAAGTAATGATAGTTACCATAATTAAAATATTACTAAATGTCATATGCGGTCTATAAGAACCGTAACAGTCTGATAAAGTAAATTTGCTAACGATAAGATAAAACCGTTTTTGTTGCATGTCAATAGCAGATTGAAGTAAAACGAACAGAAGAATTCATAAGACATCAAAATGATTAACGATTAGGAAATCGTTAATCATTTTGATGTCTTACGCGGCTATGACGCTTGGTTAATAATACTAAAGGAAAAAGGTTAAATGTCTCTCCAGGAGTGTTCTATTTGTCAGATTTGGGATACACTAGCATAAAAAAAAAGTATCAAACCAGCACGGAGCTTTTTTTAAAACTGTAGAACCTTTTCATTGATTATCAGGAAGACAATAGTTTTTTGGAAAACGTCCAAGGTTCTAAAATATTGAATATCTCTGTAACAAGGGTTGTTCGATTAACTAGAGAGAAATCAAGAAAAGAATCAGATTTAAAAAAAAAAAAAAAAAAAAAAAAAGGCACATTAAAGCAGTCTTGCATTTTTAAAATACAAAAATTGGCTCAAAATAATCAGGGGGTTGTATTTGAAAGAACATTTAGTTGATATTGTACAATTAAACATACAATAAAAATACACCAATTGCACGCTTAAGCAAAAAAAAAAAAAAAAAAAAAAAAAAAATGCCTATTTTAAAGCTAATCAACTAAGAGGAAGATGAGGGTGAATATTGATTATACCGTATTGTTAGAGTCAGATCTATTCTTTACTGAAATGGCAACACATCGAAATACAGCGCAATACGAATACATTAACAGGAAAAAAAATCATTAGTGTTCGTTATGCATCGAAGAAAAAAAAAAAAACAAAAAAAACAAAACAAACTAAATCATGTAAATTAAATTTCATGAGTGTGACTAGTGCTTAGTTTTTCATTTGGGGGCATTTGTGAGGATTAATCAGAGCCCAATAACGAGTATTGTTTTTGTCGAGAAGTCCATTTCAGAATTGCAAAATCAAAGCAGCATCAATTTGCGTATGTTATCTCACTTGTAAATATATTTCAAGATGATGGTTACGTTTGAAGTAAAAAACAAAAACAAAAAACCCAACAACACTCTAATTCTATTAGAATAGTAGACACCGTTCATTTCTTTGAAAGTGTGTAGATAAAAAATATTACCATATGTCGAACATATTTAAAATGGATTAAAAAACCAACGCTTTTATTTGGACTTTGTGAAAGTATTTCAAGTGCTAAAAAGCTTCGATATTGTCAAGTAATATCTAGAACAAAATTGTAATTGAATTGTGGTTATATTGATAAAGTTTGAGATTAAATTTAGCAAGATATAGACGTAGGAAAAAATAAAAATATTACAGATTATTTTTATCCTATCAGCTGTTTTCAGTGCCCTGGTTTTAATCACTAAATGGTTTAAATACAATATTTGCTCTATATTAGTCCTGTGGAGAGGACATTTTCGGAGTGAACTTAGTCCTCTATTCCAATGTTTTTCAGTTAATGAATACATCATTTTGATCCGGGTGGGGGTTGATCCGGTTGGTAAAAAACAAACAAAAAAAAAACACACACACACAAAACATTAATTAATATCCCACGCATCATCGCCCAGTAATATCAACAAACAATGCATTAGCGATTATCTTGAAAAATGAAAACGAATAATGTTGACCCAGTTACTATTCCCTGTGGTACTATTTGCCCAACCTGCATTGCCCCAATGCGCGAACAGTTTAGGTATTGCCTGCTTTGCTGTTTTAAATTAATATTGGCACACTGAATTGTAAAGTAGATTTTTTTCGGATATATTTTATGATACTTTGACAACAGTAAAAGTTTATTTATTTATTTTTTTACTATTATTTAGGACACACACACGCATATGGGAATATACCAAATGGGTCTGGACAAATTTCATACAAGTTCGATTTACGCAATTAATTCGTCCAGGTAGTTGATTTGCGTAAGACGAATTCGTTTCAAGCGAATAGAATCAACAGAAATAATTACAATGAATCGACATCTTTTTATATCATCCATATGAATTTTTACAATCATTTTTAGCTATATTTGTCGAAATAAGTATATTTTCATGTATTTTATAAAGTTAAATTATCTGTCCAAAATGTTTCCTAGATTATTTCCTGCAGTTGACAATCTCATTTTACAAATTTCTGTAAATTTCAACCTTATGGCCGATATTTGGGAAATCCTTTGCGGGTTTAAGCTTAAGTTAATGGGCGCTACAAAAATGTTACTGTTTGTATGACAGGGAGAAAGATGAGCAAGAACAATAAGAAAAACGTAATTTAAAAAAAAAAAAAGCGACAACTGCTTCCTTCTTCGTTGGTTTTGGAACTCAGACAGTAGCAATGTAATGAAATTATTAGTTTTCATTTTGCTAAAACCCCAAACCGAAAACTATTACAAGCAAAACCTTACAGCCAGGGACAAAGTAGTTGTAGAAAAATTTAACTTAAATTTTTAGACTATGTATAATGTTTTTACGAGTGTATGCTAAAGTAGTTTTTGCATGATTTCACGTAGAAATAATAAAATATACAGGAACTTATTTTCTATGGCCTTAACTTTCTTGAAAAATTAATCAATTATTTGTAGGAAGAGATAAAGTCACCTCAACTAACCTAGAAATGAGAGCGTAAGAGCAATCAACACAAATCTGGCGGTAAGTGAAAAATTCGATGCGTAAAGTAATTTTTTTTTCAAATCATGGTAAAAAAAAATTCGTATTGAAGTAACATGTTGCCGAGTTGACTTGTAACTTTAAAATGCTCCCACCCTCGAGAAAAACGGGAACGAAATTTGCAGCTTCTTGACAATCGTACAACTGCCATTTTAACTGTAACAAAATGGTGTCTTCAATAGAACTGCCACCCATCCATGTTTTACAAGATGGATAAGAGAAACGTGAACATTATTATTTTTATTTAAGTTCAAGTGATTCAAAAATAAAGAATTCTTAAGCATTTTTTATTTTATGAATCTTGTATACAGCCACTGTACGAATAATTTCTCAGCTCTACGAACAAAACAAAAAAAATAAAAAATTGATTGGTCTGATTTTGATAAGCGGGTCGAGTAGAGAACTATTCGCCACTCCATATTAGTTATTTTATATAGTTAAAAAAATAAAAAAATATGGATGTATCTTTTCAAAAGGGAAGAATCTTATCTGAAATATTTCTTGAGATAAACAAGTTCATGCATATTAGCAAATTGTCATAACAAAAGAGAAAGAGTATTGAGACTGAATAAAGTAAATATGGAGCTTCAGTGAGCTGAGAATCTTGTTTCCCTAACCGTTTCTTATACCACTTTAGGGAAAAAGAGGGACAAATAGACAAGATGAAGCAGTATTTTTGAGATGATTGACTATGACCTGTTGCAAAGTCATGTATTTGAAAGTGGACACAATCTCGAAACTTTGAATTTGCTTGAATCAATCGTCGTTGGTTTGAAAAATTTTTGAATCTAGCGATCTGTTAGGCTTGCGAATTGTTAATTTTACCTTTTATTTTTGGCAACTTTTTCTTGGAGACTATCGTTGAGACATATTGTATGGCTTTTTGACATGTTTGAAATCGTTAAACGCTAGCTATTTTATTCAAATTTGAAATAGTACATGTATAGTTTTAATTACACATTTTTCTATTATGTAAAACAAAAAAAATGAATGATAGTTCAGAGACTGACAGTTGGTTATTTTGGCGAATTCAAAATTTTTTTTTTTTAATTTTCTAGTCTTCAAGTGCTTTTTGATTTGATTATTTAAAACATTCAAAATTTTTAAACACGTGTGATTTTCCTTTTATTGGAAAAAAAAAAGTAAACAGGTTCGTCTGTTTTACTATTATTATCCTATTAAAATTAGGAGACAAGTGTTAATCTAATGTGCTTGAGGAATATGCTTAAAAATGTAAACTCGGATCAAATATTTTTAGCTCATCCGCTAAAATTTATAGCGCTATAAATGACAAGTCGCCAACATTTTATCTTATTCAGTCAAGAGAAAATTCCGGTCCTAATGTACAAAATAAGAGCCGTGTGTTGTACAGGTAAACAACGTTTTGAAGACCTTTTACAATGATATGTAGCTTAGAATGAAATAGTTATTTTAAATATTATCGTGTTTTTATTATCACGATAACTGTGTTATATATAATTTTAGTATGAAGAATTTAATACCGGCTTCCCTAATGGCAAGAGAAGTAATTACGGATAACTCTTAAAAGGGAAACAGTGGCTGAACAATTTTTCCTTCCAAGCAAACGCGAAGATTTTGTGGATCTGAAAAATAATTGGCTTTGTTGAACATTTGATACGATCCTGTATTAACTTGAAAGTGCTTTGAACAGATGGATAAATAAATGCGTTTTCAACGAAAAAGCTAGATCAGAACTATATCTACGCCAACCATCTTCAAGGAAGTTATAATGACTAAGATTGGTAAGAATTTGCTACAATCTGTTTATGAACTTTCGAGCTCATTCCCAAATTCTGCTGCCTCGCACAAATCTTCACCATTATCAGTTCGGATTCGATTTCAAATGTTATTTGTTGCTACACACACACACACAAACTCTCGCAAAGTAAATGGTTACGATTTATAGAAAAGATCATTTGGGCTACTGATGTGAAATTCATTTCAGTTGGAGGAATTGGAACAATATTTTTAATTTATGAAAATGTTTCCATGTAGAAATTATTTCAACAAGTTAAAAGTCGTATTGTAAGGATTCGTTACTTGGTTTAGAAGAGTCTGCAACAAGATCAAATGTAGTGCATGAGTAGGAACAGTGCGAAAGGTTCCACCACTTTCCAACAAAAGTGATGCAACACTGAACACGGCCTTGAAAAAAATTTTCCTTCCTCGGGTCTAGCACTAGTAATAAATACGCAACTTGCTCTGCCACGAGACAATGCATTTTATTTGAGAAAAAGTGTTTGATGATTGTTAAAAAAATCTTAAGTTTTAATTTCATGAAAGTTGCCTAGAAAGATCAGATATCTCACATTCACAATATGGAAGAGAAAAGTACAAGAAAATTCCATTTAAAAGAAAAAATTAAATTCTTAAAAAAAAAAAAAAAATAAAAAAAAATAGGAGACTAAATAATTCGTAGTACATCAGGTAAAAAAAATCTTATTTAAAAAAAGAAATTAATTTTTTTTTTATTTGAATTGAACGATATCAAATTAAAAGTAAAACAGTGGAATAATAAAAATAATAATTATTAATAAAATAAAGAAGCCGGTAACAAAGATATATTTTTTTCTTCTTCACTTTTGACATTTCAATACTAAATAGCATTCAAACCACAGAAACGGCCGTTTCGTATTTTTTGATTGAGCAAATACAAAAAGTCCGTGTATTTGAAAAATATTTCCGAATAAAAGGAAAAAATAATTTTGTTTTAGCAAAAAAAAAATAAATAAAATAAATAAATAAATTTATTAAAAAACAAAACAAAACTGAAGGAAAATTTACAATAGATCATAAACTTACCTGGTACAATTGTTGTAGAGAATCACCCTAACAGCTGGGCGAGCCTAGAAAACTATTACTGCCGTTCTCGGTATCCCACAGCCTTTAACCGCGACTCTCTAAACTGATACTGACAATGCCAAGCCTGAACGTTGTTGCTTTGCGAGAAAACTGTTCACGTGTTTTACCCTTACCATCCAATCAGAGACTAAAAGGCGCATGATATTACAACTGGGCCATATAGTGAAATCCGTCAGCTTGCCTGACCGGCTGATGGACTGGTTGAGTTACACGCGAGAAATTGTGTGTGTGTGTGTGTGTGTGTGTGTTAGTTTGTTTATTTATTTATTATGTTATGATTCGGTAGTATTCTTTTTATTACGAAAGATCACCTTATGCTAAAAAAAAAAAAAGTTCTTTTATTGCTTGAAGGCTTTTTTAGCTCTCACTTTTCTCTGAGTACTTGAATTGTTTATGAACACGAAAAAGATGATAGGAAATATGTCACAACGAAGCCGGTATCTTTTCTTCTCGCATCCGTCAAGGAAGTAATAAAGTAGTAGTTATAGTAGTCCCAATAATAAATGGAAAGATATTTGCTACAGACTGCTGGAAAATTCTCAATTCTTTTTCCTCCACTAACATTTAAAATAACCTACGAATCAATTATTCAGATTTTGCTTGCATAGATCGATCTGTTTTAATAATTTACCTTACATTTTCTTTTCATTCTTCTTACAATTATTATTTATTTATCAATTTTATCATTAAATGAAAACAATCTTAATTTATTATTTTCTCTCTCTCTCTCTTCATAATGGTGAAAAAAATATAACGCCGTTTGCCGGGCATACTGCAAGATAGCAGCACACAAGAAAAAAAAAAAAAAAAAAACAACAACAAAAAAACAAAAAAACAAAAAAACAATCAAAAAACAGTAGGATACAAGGATGTTTTTTTTTTTTTATAAACGAATGAAATGATAATATTTTGGTCCTAACTAATCCTAGTCTTTTTCCTTTCATATATATATATATATATATATATATATATATATATATATATAGGGTGTGTGTATAATATATATATGTTATTTGAAAAAAACTTGAGTAATTTGGCATCCTTGTTAGTGTTTTCTAAAACATATTTTATGAAAAAACAAAGGATATCAATTTAGAACCAGAGCAGTGTTCTTCTTTATATTCGTTCTTCTTTATATTCTTCATCCAATATAAGGCTCAAAAGCCACTCAAGGTAGAGGGTTACTGTGTGTTGCGTGAGCGTAAGAAATGGCAAGAAGTGAAGTTCATGAGGTTATGTAGAAAAGATAAAAAAGTCAACTCGTAGACTTGAAGAGGTTAACTCTTTAAGTCTAGGGTTAACCTTTATCTTTGTAGTAGCATCAATCCGGGAGAAAATGATGCAGTTCTTGGGAAGAAGCTGCCCGAATGAAAATTCCTTCTTACTAATGGAATATGACGAAAATAGAAATGATTCATCTTTGCGTACGTGGCATGACCGGTCTCAGATGCAAAAGCCAGGGTTAGAGGAACCAAGGAATATAGCTCATCAGAACATATGCCACGGAATTAGCGAGAGGTTTGGGACATTTCGTCTCTGAGAAAGGGGTTGTATGTTGGAAAATAAGTAATCACCCACAAGGCCGCCAAGACGGTTTTAAACTTTATGAAGACAGTGCAGCTCCAGCTCAGATTTGGCTACAATATTCCATATTTGGTCTGACGTAACTTTTATTAAAGACTGAATATAGCAGGGTGAGTCAGATACTTAATGAGCCTATCATATTTCACTCACCCCCAACCAAAAAAACAAAACAAAAAAAAAAAAAACGCTTCTTTTATTTCTTGTCTATCCCCCTAAAACTCAAGAATCCTCTACACTTCTAGCCCTGTTGTATTAGTTATATTACAACACTGCCGATCGGACTCCGAACTACTGCCAGTCACGATGAATGGATGTACCCACAAGGAGGCACTGTGCTTTGAGAAACTTTTGGGTTGCACACTCACACCTGACCTCAAGTGGAACTCGCACATACGATTTATCGCTAAAGATGCTGGTAAAATTGTCAGCTCCCTGTACCGCTCCAGTAAGTCCTTGACTCCTCATGCTATCATCTACCTTTACAAGAGCCAGATCAGGCCGAAAATGGAGTTACCATATTTGGTCGGGAGCTACCTAGTCCCCACTCTCCAGTCGCAATAGAATTCAAAACCGTCTCTGAGTCCTTGTTGGAGAAGAATTATTTTCCACCTTACAATCTCTTTCTCACAGGCGGAATGTGGCAAGCATCTCACTGCTATATCGCTACTTCCATGGAAAGTGTTCTCACGAAATATATGCTCTGGTTCCGCTAAGGCCCGGCATGCCCAATTACATAGCAGCAAACCCACCCACATTCTCTCTGTATTCCATCGGCGAGAAGTATGTGCCATTCGAACAGCTTCTTCTCGTGAACCACTGATCTGTGGAACCAACTCCCAACTGGATGTTTCCTCGATCACTACACTCTTTACCTGTTCAAGTCTAGAGTTAACCTTTATCTTCCTCATCTGGGTCTTGTACTGGGTGAACTTTATTGTAAAATATATATATATATATATATTTTACAGAATTTTGTCTCATCTAATTTTATCGTTTCTACTCCCGACCTTTCTTACCTTACAGTGTCCGCGGTAAACGAAACTCTAGTCTCATTCAGTACTCTCCTTTCTATGACCATTTTATACCTGCATTAAGTTTTTGCAATGAGAGATTCCTTATTGATTGTTTAGTTGAGAGAGCATAAAGAGTGAACATTGGGATGTTAACGCCTATTTTTTGACATGCACGTAAGGACGGCAGCATATAGATTTTTTTTTTTTCATTTGAAAAATAACATGACATCAGCCGGAACTAAATCGTTCTTCAGATTATTAATTTAAGATTCACTTTCATGATGTCCACCTTTTCTGTCCTCTGCAATAAGCTGCTAGTATAGGGCCCAATTAAATACTTTGAAAATATCTAGCAAAATACGCTTTCCTGATACACTGGGAGAGTGTCGTCTGTAATATTTTATAAACGGGTTTATCAACATCTGACAATCTTCTCACGTTGACCTAATTAGGGTTTACTAGACCCTGATACATTTCCCCGACGACTGAATACTAATACTACTTCATACCTCTTCCTTTCTACATTGGTAGTTGGTAGTTTCGAAATACAAAGTGTAGGTCAATTTTGGCACAGCAGTGCAAGCATGGGACACCCACTGAGAATTGAACTTGTAGTGTTTGTGAGCCGAGTTCGAATTCCATTCAAATCCATTGCATCCCCCATGTGCTAATAGTATTAGGAAAGGTATGTATCCTCTTCTCTCCCCAGCTACGGGTAAATAGAAGTAAACAGACCGGGTTCTATAGCCTTGGATGGCAAATGATCTACCGCAGAAAGAAATGGCAAACGACTGCGGGAAAAAAATCTGCCTCGTCAGTCATGTGTCAAAAGGTACATGATCGCCTAAGCGTGTATCACGCATGGAACATAAGTGACTGAGTGTTTGTGAAGAAAAAACTTTAAAGATTAAGATTTTGCAAAACAAATAAATTAGATAGATTCAAATTTTAGCGAACACATTATTAAAACATGTTCTATTAATTTAAGACAAAAGTTTCTTTTTATTGAAACTATTAGCAATATACTATATCGCTACTAAGAGGATACCAACTTAAAACAAAAATGAATTAACTTATAATTTATGGTGAAAGATAAACTATTTAAAACATTTATCAAATTATTAATCTGCAAAGTTTCAGGTTTTAAGCATTTACAATTATTAAGCTGTTAGAATTTTCATATCATTCAAGTAACAGATTTCAGAAGGGAGTCGAGCAGTTTTCTGTTCACTGCTAATTCCGCCCGCCGGGTACAAATAAAAGGACAACGTATCAAGCAGGCAGTTCCAGTAAAAGTCTGAATTGAAGTAATGATAATAAGAAAGTTTCCTGTGTTAAATTTCTTGCCCGTTGTACGAAAACTATCTTTATAAGAAGATAATGGATATATAGGTGTTTACCAGCGAGTCCACACGCAACCAGATGTGACACAAGCTCGTGATTTTTTAAAATGGAAAAAATCCCAAACACCTCGGCTCTTCCAATTTTAGGGACACCTCAGGCGCCGGGGAATAAACCTAGCCACCTCTCAAGGGAGAGGTAAAGTCTAGGGCGATGCCCCTCTTGTGCTTGGGTTTAAAAATAAAGAATATGAGGAATCCCCATATACAGATACTATATATATATATATATATATATATATATATATATCACTGCTCTCCACAATTCCGTGCCCCTTGTATTTCCTAGTATATTTTTTTTCGTTATCTCCTGTGAGTGTCAAATTTTCTAAGCCCTCTTTCCTCATTATGTGCCGAACAAATTTCAATCGTTTCTGATGTTATGTATAAGTGTCTTTTTTTGTTTCCATTTTCTCTAAAACCTCGTCATTGCTCATATGCTCAGTGTATGGTGTTCTCAACATCCTTCTGTAGAACCACATTTCTGTTTTTTCAAGTCTTTTTCTCATTTGTGTTAAGATTGTCTAGCATTCATTGCCATGTAGGAGGACCGATATTACATAACAGGTAAGTACTCTTTTCTTTGTTTCTAACGAGATTTTCTTGTTTCTTCATACTTTGCTTAACTTTTGAAAGGCATCTTATTACATAATAGGTCAGTACTCTTTGTTTCTAACGAGATTTTCCTGTTTCTTAATACTTTGCTTAACTTTTGAAAGGCAACTTTCGCTATCCCAATGCGCCTTCGAATTTCGGTGTCGCATTTTCCTTCCTTTGTTAAAACACTTCCTAGATATTTAATATTCTGTACTGGTTTGATTTTGGCATCTCCAATTTGAAATTCATATTTTTTTTTTTTTTGCTGACAATCATATATTTTGTCATCTTACAATTGATTTTTAGTCCTTTCTTATCGATTTCCCTCTGCAGGAATTCCTGTATTTTACTTCCTGTGTCTGCAATCAACACTGTTTCATCTGCATATCTAATATTGTAACCGCCAACAATGAATCCTGGAAGGAATTCTAAATTTCTGGCGAGTTAAAAATCGCAAATGTCATTTTGGCTCTACGAGAGTGGGCTGAAAGCTTCATAGGCTGACTATGAAGGAGTGATGCTAGAGGTGTGAAATCTGTTCAAAGAAAACATCATAAGTAACTAGTAGCAGCTTTTCTTGCAAATGGACAGAATTTGGGATCCTGATATTTTCAAGTATTCTTTTCTTTGTTTCTAAGGAGATTTTCTTGTTTCTAGAAGGGATAGGAGGAAGTGAAGAGCCATGATCGCCTACGTCTTGAAAGGACACGGTACATTAAAAGAAAGAAAGAAAAAAAGAAGCATCACTCCTTCATAATTAGCCTTTGAACTTTTCAGCCCACCCTCGTATTGTGCGAGGCTATTGTGATTTCATACTTGATCCCGAAGGATCCAAAGTTCGAACAAAGTAAATTGAAATACAATATTTTAAGATATTGCATGTACATAGTTTAAAATATCCCTGATACTTATAGATTTATTTATATTTTCAACAGTTTCTTAAACTTTTTAATTTCAAATTCTTAGAGCAATTCCTTAAAACTAATCTACCGTAACAAACGTGCTTAGACAAGAGATCAAAGCATTCTTATCACAGAGTTATTCTGCATGCGTTGTAAATATACTTGAATTGAGAACGTGAACTTTTAAACGTGCTGTTTGTGATTATAAATGTCAAAAATAAGTGCAATGAAATTTCTGCATTTGGAAAAGTACATTCTAATTATTTTATAAAGTTCACTGTAACGGAATCTGCTTTTAAAGTTTCAGTGGCGCACATCAGTGCAACTGCTGAAATTAACTATAAATAAATTAATATCCGTGTCCTCTGGGTAAGCCTTTGAGAACTTTGGGCATACATTTAGGATTCAGTCGATAATGACACCACATTTGGTGCATCTCTTAGAAAAAAATGACCTCTATTTCTGAGGTCACCTCTTTTCTCAATTGTGTTTTCAACTTTCCATTAATTGTTTAAAATGTGATGATAAGAAATTTATCTATGGGATTTAGATTTACTTCTAATCACCTCTGTCTTTGGGCACATAATTGTTTTTATAAGTAACGTCTTCATAAGCTACTATACTAAAATCTGACTACATCATAACAAAGTCCATTCCTAATTTTGGATGGCTTAAGTAACTCAAAGAAAAATCAAGACAAAAGAGTTACTAGCGTAAAAGCTCGAATAAGCGCCCTCTTTCTCCAAGGAAGTTAAAATAAGCGCCCTTTTCGAATATGCCTCCCAACTAAATAAATATATATTTCAGAAACGAAAGTGAGTTGGGGGGGGGGGCTAATTGGATCTGCGGGTTTAAAGACAGGAAGTTAATTTAATCAGAATATGCTTTCTTTCCAATTCTCAGTTCATTACATTCATTTATGCGTAGATAACTTTGGAAATGTGTGAATTCACCACCAGCTAGGGGTTAAATAATAGAAATTATACCTGAAAAAATAAATGACATTTCAAAAAAATGTTAATACGCAAAAAAATATTCTTACAATCAAAAATGTGTTTCAGCTTTAGAATGAGTCAACCGTAGTCAGGATCATTGAGTTAATGCGAACGATCCTTTCCTTAGCTGTATAATATGGCTTTGCTAGGGCTACATACAGTTTTGAATTCAAAGTGTTTTCCTTCTCCTAGACCGGTTGTCACCAAAAGCTGTCCTACTATTTGCCCATAGCTGGAGAGTTAGATTCTTATTAACACATAAGTGAATGCAATGAATTCTACTGGAATTCGAACCCGGCGCTCAATCCGAGACGCAACCTATTACTCTACTGTGTCTCCGGTTTTAAACCATTCACAAATGATTGATAAGTTTGTACGGATAAACATTTCAACAATTTGTGTAACTAATTATTGTGCAAATATTTAACAATCCACGTATGGATCAAAATCCTAAGGTGCTTATATAAGAAAATTTTTGCTACGCTTGCAAGTTATAATCTACATTGTCACAAATCTCTTAATGTTCACTTGTATTAGGTTGGTGCAAAAATAATATCGTTTTTTGACGTTAAAAACTACGTCAAAAAACGATATTATTTTTGCACCAACCTAATAAAAATGAAGAGTTGGCCCCTTAACGCATCAAGTTCTGTTCATGATTCCAAGTTGACGTCTTCAGTTTGTAAAACTTACTCTATGAAATTTTTCATCCCATATGATTAACATCAAAACAAATTCTACCTCTTGTGGCTTTCTTCTAGCGTCTATTTTTTTTTTTTTTTTTTTTGCGATTCATCTTCTCGACTTTTTAAGCTCCCAGAATCTCAAAGAAAGAATTTTTTTACTCTAATGTTCACCTAATACAAAGGCCAACAACCACTAAAGGAAGAGATTTACTGAATGAAATTGTTGTATGGCTGTAAGGGGAAGAACTAAGTGCATATTATGAAGATATGTAAGAAAGATAACGGTTGATCCTAGACATGAAGAAGTCAAGTTTTGTAGTAATCGGGGAAGCATCTTTTCGGGTGCTGGACAAACAAAGTAACAGTTATAAATTCCTGCTGTTGTCCAAGCATCTGCTTCCAATCTGGTTTCAGAAAAGTATTTTAACACACTTTTCATTTCCAAAACGAATCATTTTTATACAGGTTGAAACCAGAAAAATGTATAGAATATCTTTACTACTGAGAAGAAAAAAACAACAAAAAAACTGTTACTTGACAAACATCAGCAGTAATTCAGCCAATCGGATTTAGTGAATGGGCTTGCACATGGCGCATATATGACAAATATATTTTTGTTGTAACATTTTTTCTCTATCTGTCTGTAACGCAGGAATGTTCCCTCTTCTAGCGACGTTGTTGAAAAAAAACTATTTAAAAATGACTTAAGTATTGCAGATAAAAACTACATATAACATATGTCAAATAACGTTATAGCATGCGTCGTATATAAATTTGAATGCGTTAAGTAACTCATGATTACAAAATGCACTAAGTGATCCATGATTCATGTGATAAATGTCATGATTTTTTTTAATCATTTCACCCCAAGTTAGACAATAAAGCCACTGGGACGCAGGGAGGTTACTGAGTGTTAGAGAGAACAATGGGAAAAAAACTACTATTAAGGAGAGGAGGACAATAAAATAAAAGAAATTAAGAAGACAGAATATAACAATCGACATTACCTTTAAAGTTTTGAAAATCAAAGTTGACCGGGAAACAAGAAGTTGGAAGACAGTGAGAAATGCGAAAGTAGAAACTGTTAGCATAGGACTTACGGTGAATCTAACCGTTTCAACTGTAAAAGAATGCGATCTTGTCGCCAATCTAGTGCTACGTTTAAAATCATAAAATCTGGGTATCATAGAGGAAAGTTCATGAGAATAATTACCATGAAAATATTTATATATTCACGAGTCGTAGGGGTACCATATGTATTGGAGCCGCAATAGAAGATAGCCTGATAGAGCTCAACCCTCTCCAAGCTAGTCTGAATTCAGAGTTTTCCTTTTCCTAGACCGGTTGCAGTCTGTCCTGCTATTTACCCATAGCTAGGAGTAGGGAGAAGAGATGGATTCATAGCTTTTCTATGGATATTAGCACGTAAGTGAACTTAATGAACTTGACTGGAATTCGAATTCGGCTCTATCGATTCCTTAATCCGAGCCCTAATCCATTAGTCCACCATGGCTCCATTTATTGATGACAATATGTTAATATCAATGAGACATTTCGACATTTCCACGTACGATTAATGGAACATTTGGATGTTGTTATAAAGTCCTTAATTTTAAAACATTTGTCAAATAACGATCAGTGCTAACAAAAATTTAATGTTAATTGTTTCTCTATCGTTGACGACTCTGGCACATTATACAAATTGGCTATTAAAGAAATAGATCTAGTTTCTTAAAAGAGAACCTTATTTGAATAAACAAATAAATATGAGGGCCAGGCTTACTATCATATCTCAGTAAAATCCGATTTTCGTACGATCACCGAAGATAAGCAACGTCGAGCCTGGTCAGTACCTAGATGGGTGACCGCTTTTGAATACAAGATACTGTAAGTTTGGATGTGCGGCTCGGGGTTGGAAATCGTAGAGCCGAGTTCCAATTCCAGTAGAGGTCGTTATATTCACTTACGCGCAAATACCCACGGGAAAAGTATGAACCTATTTCTTCTCCCTCAGCAATGGGTTAATTAGTAAGACTTGTATGACAAACCAATCCATATGATAGCATTGAGTGTATTTACACTATTTACATTGTTCAGACTGTTGTCTTTATCAGTGAATGAATTTTCGGGAATTATAAGCCTAATGATACAGTAAACTTTAAACCAAAGCTCATATGACAATTTTGTTGTTACTGTTGTTTTTCTCTAGCACTCTACATTACTGGTTCACATATTGTATCCATATTTATGCTTGGTCGGCTTATGAGATTCTTGTGGTCTAGTTTATGCGCTGATTCCTTAAGTTTTCGTATTTTTTTTCAGTGATGGTCTCTTTCAATTATTTCAGCCTCATTCAACGCGGTGGGAAGATCCATATGTGGTCAGCCATGCCTGATTTTTTCTATTTCCCTTCGTGTTACGGTGTTTACGGTCCAAACATTCATTCACTGATGTCCCCAAGGACACATATACCAGTGGGTAAAAAGGTTGGTTGAAGTAATCGAGTGACTTGACCCAAAGAATTGTGAGTTCAATACCTGGCCACAGCAGTGGTGAATATAAACTTGAAGAGTTGAGTTACTAAAGGGAGATAACTGAAACTGAGATATCCACATGGAACTAAAACAACAAATAATCCTAAATAAAGGGTTCGTTTCGAAGAAGGCCGAAGTGTACAACAGCCGAAACGTCGTGAGTATGACAATAAAGATGAGAACAACAGTCCGAACAATGTAAATAATGTAAATAATTACAATACATTATTTCATATATATATAGACAGAAAACTTGAGGGTGTAAAAATACTTTTGTAGAATTATAGCAATCGTTTGTTGTGCAAACCTCTCTTTTGTTTTTCTTTTTCTTCTTTACTTACTAGTCTGTATTGTATATTTTTAGATTTGAACTCAAAAAGACTAAATCAATATCAGTTTTTGGCCGATGAAGAAAAACACTTAATGACATCCAATAAAAATAATATAGACGTGCGTATTGCAACGCTATTCCTCACCATTTCTAGAAATGTTGTCCATATTTTATATATCGAACAACAGCACTTAATGTATATGTGATAGATCTGAGGTCGAATTAACGGACCAACTAAATTAACTAGAACTTTTGATATGTACTGGACCGTGTGTGTGTGTGGGGGGGGTGATGAGTATATAGAAGAATACACGTGAGTTAAAATTTCCTGCTAGCCGGTTCAACTACATGAGAAAGTTGTCCAAAGAAGACAAACAAGACCGATAAATATATGTAAACAAATATATGTATTAATAACAAGTACAAGTTACAAGCACACGGACAGTTACATTGAGTGCGTGTGGTGAATATTATGTGTGTGTGTTGTGGTGAGTGTTCGTACGTACGTGTATTGTTCTTAGCGTGTTCCCAGAATTTGGGAAACGCTGTATCTGTGAGAGCTCACATCTGCGAGGTGGTATGAGGCAGAAGGCCTGAGAAAAAAGAGATCGAGGCGAAGGGTCTGCTAGTATTCATAGCCAGGGGAGAGAGACCCCTGGTGAAAGGTTAAGGAGCCGAGGAGGAGCTAACTCCGACAGATACATTAGATCAGGGGTGGGAAAAATTTTTCAGTGCAAGGGCCACATTAAAAAATTCACAATTTTATTGGGCCGCATAGTATATTAACCCAAAATAATTAATATTTAAAATAGTCAAAAAAGGGCTTTTAAAGAAAAAAATGCAATTAATTTTTATTTATTAATATTTTAAAGTACTTTAAAGATTCACATAAAACGCATTTATTTGAAAGATAAAGAAAAATTATTAATAAGTATTTTTATATTGAAGATTTACTTGAAACACATTTGAAGGACGAAATAACTTTGTTTTAAGAAAAAATATTTTTATTAATCAATATTATAAAGTAGAAAACATATTTATTTGAAAAACAAATTAACTCTGCGTAAAATTATAAAAAAGAATTCTTAGTAATATTTTAAAGTAGAAACTTCAAATAAAACACATATAAAGTAACTAAATTTAAAGAAAAAAATCAATTTTGATTTTAATGTAGAAACTGCACATGAAATAAATTTGTTTGAAAACAAATTCAGTTTAATGAAAAAAAAATTATTGATATTTTGAAGTAGTAACTTCATACGAAACAGAAACAAAGTAACTCAGCAACAGGATCTCAATGACTCAATGAGAATAATTTACCTGACTGCAGTCATTTACCAGTTTGTTAAAATCAGGCGTCAAATTGCTTGTAACAATTATTTGGCGTTGCTTGGTAACTTTGTCTTTCAAATTTACTAACATTTGGCGGGCCGCAGGAATTCTTTTGTCTTTTTTTCTCGCAAACACATTTGAAATTTAATTTCTGATTCTGAATAAGTAACATATGACGTGCTAAAAATTGAATAAACTTGGTAATGAGCTTAGTAATAAATAAGCATGTCTAATAACTCTAAAAAAATTTCCATTTTTCCTCTTTTTTTTCTTCTTCCGGGCCATCTTGGTTCCCTATATCTTGGTATTCTTTGTAGCTTTAAGTAATGACCGCCTTACTATCGCTATCTGTCTTTGTACTACCATCCATTTAAACAAGCTCATTAGGTAGGCTATTTGATGTTTCCCTCGGGCCCTCTTGTCTTCACTGTGTCCATTAAATGTCAAATTATTCAAGCTTCCTCTCCTCATTATGGATCCCAGAAATTTCACTTACATTATAAGTACAAGCGTCCTTTTCGTTTGGATTTCCTTAAAACTCCTTATTGCTAATATTTTCCATTTATGATATTCTCATCATCCCACTATAGAACCACATTTCCAATGCCTCAAATCTCTGCTTCGTTTGTGAGGAAATTGTCCAGAATTCCCCGTCATGTCGAAGGATTTATATCGTATAGCAGTTCAGTATATTTTGCTTGGATCTAACAAAAATCTGTTTCTTAGTGAACCAAATATTTCATCTACTTCTAGAAACACCAAATAATGTTTATTTTCATACAGCGAATACAACTATCAATATATTTTCCCAGTACTTGCTTAATACCTTGAGCTTAGTCTTGGCACAAGGCCACAAGCATGGAACAATTAGTGAGAAAAGAACTCTCTGCTCATTCTGATCTGTAAGACTAAATGCCGATCGGACTCCGAACTATCGCCAGTTACAATGAACGGATGTCCCCTCAGGGAGGTTCCGTGCATTGAGAGATTATTGAGTCTTAAACTCACCCCTGATCTCAAATGGAACTCTTACATACGATCCATCGCCAAAGATACAGGGAAAATGTTCGGGTCCCAGTACCGCTCCAGTCAGTACCTGACTCCTCATGCTATCCTCTATTTTTACAAGATCCAGATCAGACCCAAAATGGAGTATTGTTGCCATATTTGGACGGGAGCTGCGCGGTTCTCACTTTTCAGACTCGATAGAGTTCAAAAGCCTCTCCCAGAAGGTATGTGGCAAGACTTTCGCTGCGTTATCCCTACTACCAAAGAAAGTGCTCAGACGAGCTACATTCCTTGGTTTTGCCAAGTCTAACCTTAATGGCAAGGACCCGCCATGCCACTTACACTGTAGCAAACCACCCACATTCCCTCCCTATTCCATCAGTGAGAAGTAAGTTCCACTCGAACAGCTTCTTCCCGTGAACCGCTGCTCTGTGGAACAAACTCCCAAGAGGATGTTTTCCTGATCACTTCAATCTTAACCTGTTCAAGTATAGACAATCGTTATCTCCATGTTGTGGCATCCCCCACTAAAGTGTCTATGTTGGACTCTTCCACCTACTATAAGATTAGTAGGAGAGAAGGCCTTGGGGAACAGTCGCCTAGATTGTTCAACTGTCAAACTCTCTGCCCCGGCAGAGAGGAACTCGGACGAGGCTTTGCCGAAGGGCAAAGTTTCGTCCGGGGAGGTAAACAGTCCCTGAACCCATCTAGGCGGGTTCAAAGGGAATATTTTTGGCCGAGCCTACGGGCTCGGAGAAACCCACGTTAAACTCGGCCTTGTGCCACATACATTCCTTGTGGGGGGGGGCTGTTAAATATAACACTCGAATAGATTGAACGCTGGGTCAACCGACACACACACACTAGTCGTGTAATACTTTTCTGTTGTACTTACTGTTTAATATATGATATATCTGCAACACTTGTTTGATTATTTCTTTAACCATTTACTTGGTCAAAACACTCCACCTCCTATCCGTATAAACTGCCCCTTAATTTAACCGTTTACCACCAGTGCCCCTCGGGCCTTGTATTGGGTGAATTTACTGTAAAAAATTACTCTGCGACGAGGATCACAAGTAATCGTAGTCTAAGCAGCTTTTTTCCCCAACTTCGAGGTAAGTATGTTATAGAATCTCGTTGTACAATGTTTCATGATTATCGTGATTGCAACATTAGACATTTTTAAAAATAGAGACATGGAAGATTCGCAGCAAAAAAACAAAAAACAAAAACAAAACAGAAAAAACAAAACAAAACAAAAAAAATGTTAGAAAAAAACAGTAAACTGATCCAGTTGATAGAGAATATATGAAGCACACATTATTGTATTGATCGTCATTGGTTTTTACAGCACTAGTGAAATAGTATTTGGCGCGTTGGTCGCTATTTGACTTGTATGTTGCTCGTTTGCCGCAATGGGAATAGCTTTGTAGTTTTTCCCAATACAAACCAAATAAAATAAAATATAAAAATAAAATATATAAACAAAAGAAATAAAAAGGATTAAAATAAAAATAAAGCATTTTTACTTTCCTTTAGAAGCCTTAACTCTTTCATTCTCTCTCTCACTCTCTCTTTCTCTTTCTATTCTTGTCTCAACTAGCTAGAAGGCAGCCCTCAAATAAAAAGAGGAAGAAGAAAAGCCTGAACGCCGGAAGTTTGCAGGAACAGAGCCTACTAATTATATGACTGAAAACTAACAAAAATCAGGAAGGCTCCACGCATAACTTCCATTATAAAAAAAAGGAAAATAAAATAATTTTGGCCAATCAAAAAAATCGACACAAAGAGAGTTTTGATGTTACCAATGTTCGCGCCAGATTCTCGGAGCCTGGTCAAAAGGATATAAGCTGACACCCCTGAGCGATAAGCATAAGGGACGGCGAGAGTGACGACAAAAGACCCTACCGCCGAGAAACCAGCCATACGTGACGCATGAAGAAGTAGTTAAAATGTCATCTGCTAATGATATTTTTACCCTGCTTCGGGCCTAGAAAAACACGAACCAAGCAGATTGACACTGACTAATATTACTACTACCCATCGCACGGTCCGACTTCAAAACTACATTACTGGACTTTCTCAACGCTATTACCTGTATCCCCTTTATAAACAAACAATACTAAAGAAAATAATTAAAAATATATTATTCATTTTTTTACTTTTAAGTCAGTTCATTTTATTCCAAAGTTTCCAGTAAATAAAATCCTACCACCTATCCACAATTTAGACATTTTCACACGTTTAGGAAGGTTTTTGAACGCGTGTAAAATAGAGCCGTTTTCTATTAGCTAAGCTGTCATTCAGAACATTTAGAAAAAGTCTTTTTAGTTAACAAACATAATAGGCTAAATATTTTCCACAATTTTCACGGCGTATTTACACGTCGTATTGGGAGGACGAGTCAGGTCCTCGTCATAAAGTAGTGAAAACTCTTTTATAACATCACTTTAAAACTTCAACCAGTTTGTTAACATGTGACCGATGCTATACATTCATGCAAATCACAAAATATTAGTAATAATACAAGTAATACGATAATATTCTTAGTAGTAATACAAGGGACGGAGATCTTAATATAATAATCAAGTGGTCGGATGGGAGTGAAAATTTTCTCAATATGCAATAAATGGGACGTCTTAATAAAAAGTGGAATCAGAAAATCATTTAAAGTGTCGGAAAGTACGAACTTAATAAACGGGGTGGTCTTAATAAGTTCGGCGGGGGTTGGAAATGTTTATCATGTCTATTATGCAGCTAAGGGTATATTTATATTGATTGAAAGGAGAACTAGCGAAGATGTAAAGATTTTACAGTTGCCTCTTAGATTTGTAGTCGACTGTAGAATTTCACTTAGTAAGTATCTAGTTGTAGGTCACGGTTAGTAAAAAATAAAATACTATTTATTAAATCCCCTGAAAAGTATCACCTACTTATCATCTTAATATCTCATTAACACCAGCATTCTTAAGGACAGGTCAGTCGGCTAACTTCGCTTCTGAAACCAGGTACTCGGATAAGCAAAGCAAAAGATCAAAGACCCTGTACCAAATCGAATGACAATACTACAAGCACTCACCGCACTCCCCGATTACTTACTCACCAATATAAATCCAGAAGAAAGAGGGCCCCGACATCACTTCCCTTTAGCCTTTCGACAGAAAGCGAGACAAGCTGATACAATCCTCTAACTACCAAAAAAAAAGTAATTAGAACGATTGCCTGATGCTAAGACGGTGGGTTCTTATTCTTTCTGTTCCAATGTACCGCGTGCTACGAACTGTCGCACGAGAAGGATATAATTTGTATTTATAAAAGAGGAAATAAACCCTCCAAAACAAATTTTGCTTAGAGTTCATTCATTTTGAATGTAAAAACCAACATTTTGCGCCAACCTCCACAAGTAGAAAAGACATTTTTTTTAATACAAAACCATTTACTTGGCAATGGAAATCATTTGAATCTATTTAAAATAGGATTCTTCTTCTTTTTGTCGGTTAGTATTTGGTAACAGCATAACGATACGCTCCTTTTTATGTCTCAGACGTGGATGTTCGGAATGAGAAATCTGGGAGCTGAGTTCGAATTTTCATCAGGTTTCTTACATTTATTTATGCGCAAAGATACTCAGGAAAGGTATGAATCCCTCTCCTCCACCCACCCATGGGCTAAATGGTAGGATCTGCATATGGAAAAATTATTGCTATTCTAAAAATACCCAATATTTACTCGCCAAAAACAAAAACAAAAAATAAAAAAAGAAAACAAGAATTGTTCTTACATTCAAAAATTAGGTTTCGGCTTTAAATAAGCGGTAGAAAAAAAATCAGTCATATCTCAGCCACTTGAATCCAATTTACACGCGTAATGGATTTGTAGTAGACTTTTTTTTTCCTACAGAAGAATAACTGCCTAAAGAAATACTTTTGCACTTATTTGACATGGGTATTTTAGGTTGAAGTTCAGGGGTAAAACTTTGAACTCTTCATCAACTATTCTCTACACTAAACGCGGTTATTTTCATCTAACGTTTCAATGTTATGGCGCTGACCTATAAGTACAGAAAGACAAATATTGCTTTTACTTATATAAGATATGATTTAATACATAATGTCAATAAAAGAAACAAGAAGAATATATTTATATTGTTATGATTGTAATTTTTCTTTTAACCAAGTTGTTTATTAAACAATGATAATTCAAGTCGAATAAATCTTCTCACTTGTAATCAAATAGAAAAGATGCTGTTCGTTTAGTAGAGACTCTTGAATGGTCATTGTTAGCGGATAGTTTTCTGACTGAGACTGGAAGTCATTCGAAATTTTCTTTTCATGTTAATATTTTAATTTTTTTCATATTATTATCAAATTAATGTAATGAATAAAAAAGTAATAATGAGAGAAAAAAAGCCCATAAAATAAAATTCCTTCTAAAATGGAAGCATAATAATTACATTTGATAAAAAATATTGGATGGAATGCGGAAAAACCAGTTCATTGTTTATATCAATAGTGTCCTTAATTACAAAAGCAATTAAAAGCTTTTCTAATTAAGTAATGTTATAGTTTTATTGCATTTTTTATTTTACAATTCAGAGCAGATTTTTGATGAAACGGGTAACAAAAAAAAAAAAAAAAAAATTGATGATTTACTTTCTCCAAAGAGTTCCGTTTTTAACTAATAAAAAAATACCCCACTCTAAAAATTTAATTTAATTTCTCGAAATTTCATGAAATTAAGTAAGTGAGTGGTAACATATGTAAGAACAAATATTTTTTACCAAAAAATTTCAAAAATAATTTTATTTATTTCTGAATATGTCCTGAAAGTTTGATTAAAATCCGACAATTATTTAAAATAAGCGGTAGAAAAAAAATCAGTCATATCTCAGCCACTTGAATCCAATTTACACGCGTAAAGAATTTCCAAATCAATGTGTTTTTCGCCGGAAAAACGCAAAAATATCTTTGGGCCCCGCTGACGTAAAAAAAAAAGAAAAGATTTTTAACCAAAATTTATAACGTGCTACAAAGGAGTAACAAATAATAAAAAACATTTTCCTCTTAATAATGACATAAACATTTTGATGACAAAACTTTGTTTTTATTGAGTTTGAGGCCTTTTTTCATTTTGCTATGCTGCTTTTTTACGCAATCAAGTGGAAGAATCTGGTGAAAACCAGTTCATTGTTTATATCATCTTGTTGACTTCTCGCGATCAACGGGTATTTGGGAAAAAAAAAAAAAAACTGAAAGCATCAAACCTTTGGCAAACCTGTTACTTTAAACACTGTCGTCAATTCGGATAAATTTTAACAACTTAATGAAAATTCAAGATAAATATGCGTGAAATATTTAAATATAGAAATACTAAAATTTGTGATTTCAAACGAATTTGTACATAGCAAATATAAAGATGTAAATATGGTGATTTGATAAGGTATGATGAGAAAAAATAAATTACGTATATGCAAAGAAAATAGTGAATACTTATAATTAAAACTATAAATTAAGATATTTATAATTTAGGTGTAAAGTATAGAATTTAATTAAAATTTTTAAAAATTTAGAAAAAATATAGGTTAGATTTGACCGAAGGAATATACTAATAATACCAAACAAAACGAAATAACAGTGATAAGCAAGAAATGATTTAGAAAGCGATAATAAAATATAATTTTTACAAAAATCATTGGCCAGTAGATTTTCAAAGTAAAAATCATTGGTCATACATTTTCATATTAAAAATAGTAAAATATTTTTTTACCAAGCTTTTCTAAAAAGGAACATTTCAACATACATTTTCATATTAAAAATCATTGGCAATGCATATTTATAGCAAACTAGACCATCCGTGACCTGTTGGGTCATCCTTGTTGTGTTTACTATTTACATTTAGTTTCATGAAGAGTTTGTGAAGGTAGAGATATTTTAAAAATACTTTTATTTAGTCATTGAAGTTCCTTTCAACATTAAAAAACTGTTTGAAGAAAGTTGAAATAAAAATATTTAAATATGGCTTGTTTAAAGAAAGCTGAAATATAAATATGCACGCACGCAATTAAGAGAAGTTTGAAAGACAGAGCGTTTTTTTCTCCATTTCCTTATCCCCCCCCGCTTCCTACACGATAATAAATTTATATCTTTCTTTCACCACTCGCTATATATGACTTCTGGCAAACACACAAGCAACGTTCACAGACTTTTATAGTAATAAATATTTCATTAGTAATAGATTTTTATAGTAAAAACTCAATAGGAATGCATCTTCATAGTAAAAATCATTGACCAATGCATTTTTATATTAAAAGTCGTTTGTAAGTTGCAAGAAAGAACAAAATTAAGTGGTGATATTTTTTATATACTTTTTAATATTATGACATTTTTGTACTTAAATCCATATCCCAGGTATATTTAAACCTACAAATGCAAATAATGGGCGCTTATTCCCCACCAGGAGTCTTTGTCGATTTCGATCATATATTTGATTTAATTTTACTTATATATCACACACACATACATACACACAGATGCAGGAAGCAGTTCTTCTTTTATACATGTTCCGGAGAAACGAACAAGGGAAATTTTTTCTATAGTCTATAAACGTATACGGCCAATCACGTTGAAACACCGTTTCTCATACAATCACCGAAGTTAAGCAACGTAAAGACTGGTTAGTACCTAAGGTGAGGGACTACTTAGGAATACCAGGGGATGTAAATTCGGATGTGCGGGTAGTGTAATGGATAACGAAGACCCGAATTCCAATTCCAATTCCAGTCGTCTTTGTTATATTCACTTACGCGCAAGTACCCTTAGCAAAGTTATAATTCCACCTCTTCACCCAGCTATGGATTAATTAGTAGGAATTGTTTCAGTAAATCCTTTTTATCTCCAAAAATTCTCAAAATATAAAAATATTATCTGGCTTTAATAATCTGCAAAATGTTGATAAACCGTAAAAAAAAGACAAAAAAACAAAACAAAACAAAAAAAAAACAACCCCCAAAAAACCCCAAAAAACAAAACAAAACAAAAAAACCAAAAAACCAAAAAAAAAAAACAATAAAAAACCAAAAAAAAACCAAGACCAAAAAACAAACAAATCTTGTGCTTTTACAATTTTCCTTTTTAGTGAACCAAGAGAGTATAGAAACTGTCTGTAATTATTATTGTCTGAAGCGCTTTATTCTTTAGCCATTTTCAACTATATTACTTAAAACTCTGTTCTTTTAGTCGACGTCTAACTAACGGCTTGAGAGTGATTTTAGTCCGATTTGTAAGCACTTAAGACTCATGTCTGACTTGCCGCGCATATAAAAATTCCTTGCCGATAATATTGCCATTTTAACATTTTAAATACATCTAATTGTAAAACACCGTTAAATATAATTGAAGCTTTTTTTATCAAACACTACAGACCTACCCTTAACATTGCTTGCTTTGAAAACCCGACAAAACCTACACAGTCTGTTCTACCTTACCCACAATATTTGCCTGACCATGCACTAACCGATTGTTAATTTTTTGTTCCCTGCAAAATGCTATGATGGGGAAAAATTGCTCTAATGAAAAAGAGGACGTCGAAAAACTTTTCACATCAAAACCGACAGAATGTTAGTCAAAATGTATCGAAGGGCTGACTGATAAGTGGTAACAAATCATTGCAAAAACTGGTGATTAATTGAATAAAATTAGGTACTTTCAAAAAAGCGATAGCTAGGGTTTAAAATGCGTTTAAAAAAGAAAAAAATCTTTGTTGAATATTTTATTTTTTATTGCAAGCTAATAGATTAAATTTAATATTTCCAATAAGCAAAATCATTTTTTGTATTTCAAATCGAAGTTAAACTGAATGGAATGTTTATTTACGTCGTTAGAATCGGCCATATTGACAAATCTGTTAACACAACATAATTCTCTTTATTAAAAAAATTCAAAAATAAAATATATTTTTCTGAAACTTTATTTGAGGAAGATTAACTGGTTTAAAACTTAATTAATCGAAATTTTAAAAAAATAACTTATTTTTATTTTAAAATATCGCAGAAAAGCATTTTCTTAACCCGGTTGTCGGTGTTTAATGGATAGTTGACACTTATCAATAACCTGACGTTTGTGATATTGAGTGGAAAATACTTGTAGTAAAATTAGATGAGGAATACAATATAAGTGCCTTTTTAGATCATTCATTTTAACTACCCATCAATCTTAGAAAGTTAAAATATTTTAAATATTCTAAATATTTATATTGAATTTTAGTTACTTTGAATTTATAGTCTTACGAAGACGCTTGTTGAGGAAATGTTTGAAAATTAGCAATAAATTATAAATTTACTAAAGATATTGCTCTTATTTTCTGATAATGTCGGGTATGGACGTCTGTATTTACAAAAATTGGCACGTTTACACACAGAAAATTAAAAATTCTTTTAAAAATATTCTGGGTCGTTGAATTGTAGTAAGCGTTTCCATTTGTGATTAGCAAATATACTTTTTACTTAATAACAATTTCACTTGGTCATTAAAAATTAATGCAGAATTTGAAGAATTAAAGTACATAAATTAGTCTAATTAAAATTCAAAAAATATAAAACAAAAATTTGTAAAAATTTATTATTCATCGAAAAACTTTCTTTAAGAAAATAGTGTCCATAATATATTTGATTCATAAAAGCAATTAAAAGCTTTTCTAATTAAATAATGTCTTAGTTTTTATTGTATTTTCTATTTTACGATTCGGAGCAAATTTTCAGTGACTGGAGGTACTGTTTGATCCACCGAAAATTGATGCTTTCTCGGAGAACTTGTCCTCATAAGGTAACTAATATAAACTTGATGCCGTAAAAATGAATTTCTCGAAATTTCCTAAAATTAAATTAGTGGTGAGTAACAGATGTAAAAAAATATTTTTACCAAGATTTTCTAAAACAGAATATTTAAAAAAAATTGACACCCGTACTTAGATAAACATGAGTCAATTTTAGTTTCAGTTATATAGCGATAATGATTATTCAAGATTCTTATAATTAAATTATGAATATTGACTTGTTTAGTTAGTTTATAATATATTTTTAACTTATGAATGAAATATGTAAGTTTTTAATTCACATCGAAAAAGTCTATTTATCTACCGATAAAAATATGCTTATATGCACAAATGTATATAAAAATTAAAAAAATATATTGACATAACTACCCCCTCGACAAAAAAGGAAGAAAATTAACAAAGCATCAAGTGAATAGCAAAGCGAAAGTTTAAAATAAGCTTTATCCAGCCAGACCTTGTTTTCTGAAAGGTGAATCACTGAAGCAACAGTTCAAAAGGTCATTCAGCGTGCTTTTGGCCCAAGTCTCCATGCGTATATCACGTGTTCGACATGTCATCGCTGGAAGGAAGGGATGTTAATCTAAATCGTTTTCTTCCTCAAAATACCCATGACGAGTCCCTGTGTAATCTAGTATCGGATTATGGAGAAGGGAGCAAGGATTCTTAGAATGAACTAGAATCCCAGTGTAGGTAGCAATATAACTAATTAAAAAAATTGTGTAAATGATTAAAAACACTTGCCAGAAATAGATAGAAAGATACACAAGTAGGTAATGAGCATTTTATTTGCAGATAAGAAAGGGCAATTGAAATTGTTATTTTTTGTATTTAAGCAAAATCATGAATAATACTTATCAGAAAAGTAATGTCTTTGTTTGGAAATCAAATATTGATTTCTTACAAGTGTCGCGCAACTATTGTGTATTTTTAATAATTGATCGAAAAGGAAAAATAAAAATGTAGAAAAATAATGTTTTGTTTGAAGTTGAAAACTCCCTGTATCTCATTTTATTGTAGTTTCCGTGGGAATAAATAGGAAGCATTATTTCCGTAACATTCCACATGTTACTAAAACTGGACAGCCTAGTTCATCTTTTTCCTATTTTCAAATAATAATAATAACAATTATAATAATAATTATAATAATAATAAGTGATCTAATACTACACCAGTCACAGCTCCCATGGCTTCTAATTTTAATTGACTGTATATATATATATATATATATATATATATATATATATATATATATATATAGTAATAATACTATAAAGATCAAGGGAGAGCTCTATGTCAAAAGACAGAGCAAAATTATTATTAATTAAAGAATATCAAACACTTAAATCCCATAGGTAATAATTTTTATTTCATGAGAGCTTTAAAAAAAGCAGCTTTCAATCTTTTTTGTTTGAGATTAAGAGCTGCTTTTTGAGCGTTCTCATGAAATAAAAATTATCATCTATGGGATTTTAAGTGTTTGATATTCTGTAATTACACACACACACGCACACACACACACACGCATATATGTATATAAACACAAAAGAGACCTCATAAATAACAATTTAACAAATGCACTAGTCATACAGGGAAATAAATTCAATCACAATTTTGATTTTATAAATGTTACTCATAAAAAAGAAAATATTTTTTATTAAAAAAGTAAAAACAGCAATTTTTATTAACAAATATCTTGCCTACAAAGACGCCTGATAATTATGCACTAACCCAATGTGTATATATATATATATATATATATATATATATATATATATATATATATATATATATATATATACGTCTTTGTTGAGGAGCAGGAGTTAATGGGGGAGTATCATTGCCGAGTGTGGAATGAAATGATTTTTTTAAAGTTTGAAGCCAAGATAACTTGTGAGTCACATCGAGATATTTGGGAATGCCCTTAATTAGAGACTTTGTGAGAGGTCAGGGTTACCCAAACTATTTCCAACTGGGACCCATAAACAAAGTTATCAAAAGCTGTTATTATAGCGTACGCATTTGGCTTTGAAGCATGTGCTTAGTATACCCTTATTATACAGGGTGTCATAATGGGTACATTGAGCTTCAGACAGAGAAAAGAAACTGCATAAAACCCCACAGAAGTTAGTAAAAGAAATCGAGAAGAAAGAACTAAGAAGACAAGCAAAAAGAATAGCCCAAGAGGTGAACTATGAATTGGAGATACCGAAATTAAGTACAAAAATTGAAATATCTAGGAAGTGTCCTAACAGATGGCAGAAAAAGTAACACTGAAATCCGAAGGAGCAAAGATTGATTTGCCTATCATCCGGTTGACACAGTTTTTTTTTTTTTTTTTTTTAACAGGAGTAGATGTTTATTTTTGTTTTCTGTTTAGGATTGGGTTCTGGTTCATTCTAAAACGTTTTCCTTCTCTGATAGCCCCTTGCGTCTTAGCAGCATTATCACCTTGATTGTAACCCTCTACCTTGAGTGGCTCTTCAGCCTTGTGCAGAGTGAACCTCATTGTAAAAAGAAATATACGCCATTTTGTTGGTGCACT
Source organism: Acanthosepion lycidas (assembly GCA_963932145.1). Lineage (NCBI taxonomy): Eukaryota > Metazoa > Mollusca > Cephalopoda > Sepiida > Sepiidae > Acanthosepion > Acanthosepion lycidas. Next base: position 57,042,940 of record OZ010577.1, read on the forward strand.
GTTCTCAAACGCAATAATAATAATAATACTTATGTTTCAAGTACAGACTTGAAGCCGACGAAAAATAGTACAGCCACAAGACAGAGTAGGCGATCGAAAACGACCAAGTCTTGTGGGATTGCAGTATCCAAAGAGACCGCATCTTTGAGGCTGCCAAACCAAAAAAAAAAAAAAAAGACTAAAATGCCTCCTCATCGTTGTGCCCGTTCCTTGTCACCATAATAAAGAAATCAAAGAAATTAACAAACTCAAGAAATGCACCAGTTTCCGGATTGGGTTTGTCAGAATGTGAAACGTTTCAGGCCAATATTGTCCGCATTATCATTACCATTTCTTTTTCTATGAGTGGTAGGGCTCTCTTTTCCAAAAGTTCTCTGTAGCTTAAGCTATTTGGACCTCCTTTTAACCACTCGAGCCACAAGTTTCCATTCGGAAATACCATACCCCAAACCATGGCTCCTCCTCCCATCTGTCTCTTGTTCAGAATAACAGGTTCAGCCTTTCTCGACCACGTACACCATCCGTCAGGTCCATCGAACTTAAAACGTTTTTCATCAGTAAATATCACTTTCTTGAAGTTGACATGGTTTGTTATCCATCTTTTGGCGCTTCCCAGCCTTGCTTCCTTGTGTTTTCTCGTTACTGTAATTCTTTTCTTGATTTTAGCATACTTAAATCCAATTTCGTGTAGCTTTCTTTGTACAGTTCGAACACTGACATCAAGTTCACACTTCTCCTTTACTTTCTTCGCTGTCATCTTTTCTACAGATGATAACAACCTCGTAACACTCCTCTTCATTCTTCTTTCTGTTCTCTGGGAAATTGTTTTTTTCCGTCCTCTCTTCTTCTTCTTCCGCTCATAGTCTGTACTTAGCATGTATTCAAGTGTTGACTTCGGTAGCTTCATCTTAGCGGCGATCTTTCGGATGCTGAGCCCGTATTCTCTCTTCTTTTGGACCAAACTGATGATTTCTTTTGAATGCAGTCTTCTTCAGGATTTTAATACGCTTTCGCAGTGAATGGTAAAGATACTCAAATGTAATGGTCAGAGTACAATTTACCTGCAGAAAATTTGCATATTGTAGACGTTCGACGACTAAATCATTAAAAAACCCGGAATTTGTGTCATGTCCGGAAAATAGTGTCGCCTAAGTTGAAGTAAAAATAAAGAAAACATGAAACCAAAGACAAACCCATCAATCAATGTTCATACTATTAATGGACAGTTACTGCTGAACTACCTACTCATCAACACAAAAGCTCTCGGCAGCAAAAAAACATCTTTAAGCACACTTTTCAAAGTGTCCCAAAAATAGTGTCGGTCCCCTGTAGTATCTCATGGCTTCAGAAGTCTGCGTAGCTTGGCACTGTAAATAAGGATAGAGGATAATTAGCAATCGTTAGTCGTCAGCTGTCTCCTACATGTATGCGTTTCCTCTATGGTCACATGGTTTACTTAATTCAATAATAGGACCGCCTGTGTTTGCTCACTGGCGATCTATGTTCAAATTCAAGTGTCGGCAGTGACACTTTATTCCCATATAATAATAAGGACCAAGTTTATTGCACTTAAGAGATCGAAGCTATTTTAATCATGATTTTTAGCCACCAATTAAAATTTCATTATCCTAATAAGAATAGTGCTGTTCTGGTACGAAGCTCTTGATTGGTAAGTCCAGGGTTATTCGTGGCCTCTCGTTTAAGTCGTGACATTAGACGACGTGAAATAACCCTCGGCTTGCCTGTATCTACCCTATTGCGTACTTGTGTAGGGTCGGCGGTGAACTTTTTCACTGCTTGATGACACCTCCCTATCATTTTAGAAATTTCTAGGATAGATTTACCTTTTGAGAGTTCTGAGGTGATAATTTTCTTTTCGACATCACTTAAACTGCTTTTACGGCCCATCATTTCACTAAATTCTTTTCTAATAATTTGGCACGCTCAAATCACCATGCTGATAACAAATATGGCGCCAGTTTGTTTACATTGCGCATATCAATACAAAAATTTCAGTGATTGCCTAGATCAGTGTTGCCAACATTGGGTGAAAATTTAGTGTAAATTGATTGGACGGTTTTTGAAATATTAGGAAAAAAGTTATCTCGATAATAATTTGGCACGCAGTGTATACGGACTGATATTCTTTACTCTATTCCCTATACTATTTCTCTATTCGGATAACTATACTATTCGAGCGAGTATTATCGAGCAAATACTATGAGTGCGAGTGATATTCGAAGGCGCCTGACACCAGTATTGTTTAACGGCGTTACTATAGTTGTAATCAGCGATTACAAAGTCTCTACTACAACGAGCATTACGAAAGTGACAACGTGTATATTCGTCGACATCACAAAAGTGGTAACGAGTGTTCGTTGACATCACAAAACTTATTATTATTTTTTAATAATTTCAATCTAAGCAAGACGATAAAGCCACCAAAACGCAACAGGCTATTGAGAGTGAAAAAACCAAGAAAACGTTGCTGAGGAAAAAGGACAATAAAAGAACCGGTTTCAAAAAGACTGAAGATGACGATCGACGTTCCATTTAAATTTTTGAATATCGTAGTTGACAGTTCCATAGGCCAGAAATGCAATAGAAGAAACTATTAGAATAGAACTTACGGCTACATTTAATAATTTCAACAGTAAAATAATGAGACCTAGTTGCCAATCTAGTAATTGATGAAGTCAAGATATGAAAGAGGAAAGCAAAAGGAAGTTTCGTTACGCGGTGCGAAAGTGACTGAAGCCGAGATGCCAGGTCAGGACCGATAATATGGTAGGTTCTTCTTTGGATTTTGTCAAGAATCTCTAAATATATCGCAGAAGTTCCAGGCTACATGTGGCAGCACTATTCGATGTTCCATTATTACTGGAGCACTTCGGACAATCTCGAAGAATCTTGTAAATAGGTTGGAAGAATTGGAAATCCGAGGAAAAATTGTAACCGGCGATTTATATTTTTTTAATTTCTGGTGAAAGGCATCATTTATTGGTGTAAATAAATAAAAATAACTAATTAAAAATACAAATAACTCCACAAATATGTACGATATATTAATTACGTAATTCTATGACACAGAACCGGCGGATTATTTTGTTAAACTTGCATTTATTCAATCGTCCTGGGTATAATGACAAACTACATTCGGCAGCAAGTCCTCTGATTGGGAGTTTGGCGAAGCGTAGAACCCCCTCTTAACTACTGTTGTTCCCACGTCCACACTGACCCGGGGTGGTACTGAACCTCAAACAAAAATCAGTAGTACATTTTTATAATAAAATAAGCAATAATACGTTTTTATAGCAAAATGACAATCAATGCAACACTAAAAAAATAGAAAAATACATTTTTATAGTAAAATTACCAATAATACATTTTATGATCTAAAAACTATATATAAAATAAAAAAAAAGTATAAAAAGTATGAAAGTATAAAATTATGTATAAAATATTTCGATTTAACCCATAGATTTAACCCAATAACTACATACATGGGGTTAATTGGGCTACCGGCTCAAAATTAAAGGGACCTCTAGTCTAGTTTAGAAAACAGCAATGATAATTTTGAAGAAATAACATTGAATTCCTCAATTCAGGCAACACCACCTCTACTGCGGGCGGCTGCAGTACAGGCGGTTCCCCTACGACCCTGAGTGGTCACGGGATGCGCGATAGATAATTAGGAACATTTCTGAAAGAAATATCAGAAATTGCTTCATAGCCAAACTAGAATAAACACTTATACGAATACTAGTGTGAGACTTGGAAGTTTTTTTTTCTCGTCAACAATTTAGATACAGAATCACGCTGAGAATACCATGGACCAAACATGTAAGCAGCGACAAAGTTTTAAAGAAAACTGGAACAAAAAGGACACTTATACTTAGCATCAGGAAGAGACAGTTGACATTTCTAAGGAACATAATAAAAAAGAGGGCTTGGAAAATCATAGGACAGATTGAAGGAAAGAAGGATAGATGAAAGCAACACACATAACCGAGTTTGAGTATAGGGATAGCGGAATAGGGTTTAGGAGAGATAACAGAATGACATTTATTAAGAGCTGCAAACGACAGAAAAACTGTGGAGAGCCATGATAGTCAACGCCCTGAAGAGACACGGTACATAGAAGAAGAAGAAGAAGAAGAAGAAGGTTTGTCTAAGAATCTAAATATAATGCAATATTAATTTATCATTTATTTTTCGCATTGGAAAAATTCTGTCCAGCATCCACATTAACTTCTTTCGTTTCTCGCAAGACTTACCAAAATTCATAAATAATTCAATGACGAAATATCAGATCTTTTTTGAAAGATTAAAGAATAGCTACAAATAACCACAGATAAAATGTATTGCTGGTAATTCTACTATAAATAGGCGTTATTAGTAATTTTAATATAATTATTTGTAGCTATTTTGTTATGTTTTTTAACTTTTTACTCATTATTTATTATTGATTACGTAATTATTTCTTGTTGGTTATTATTATTATTATTACATTTGCTTGTCTTTATTTGTTTATTCGTAGTTTGTTAATTTGCTTATTATTTGCTTAATTTGTTTATTTATTTAGATCGGTTGTTTATTTTATTTCATATATTTTTATTTTTTCATAACTTTTTTATCTTATTTTTTTTAGTTTAAAGTATTTACTTTGTCTAAAGTATTTGTTACATTATCTCCGTTGTATATAGTGCATATATTTTCTATTTTTTTTTTATGATGGTGTTTTACAAGATATTTTTTTTTAGTTTTCCGTTTTTAAATGAGGTGATTATAACTATTTTCTCCTCCGTACAAAGTTTACATATTTTTTAATTCATTGTTGCAGGCTGATGCTGTTTTCCTCATTTTCCATGATATTTTGATAACGAACATCTTGTAAAGTACCACAATGAAAAATGAAAATATATGGACACTCTATACAACACATGTAATGTAACATACATTAGACAAAGCTAATAGTTTAAACTAAACAAATAAACAAATAATAAAGATAACCAAGCCCCGAAAAATAAACAAAAATATCTAAGTCACCATATTTGTCACAACGTTTCGGCCGTTGTACGCTCCGGCCTTCTTCAGGTGGTTGGAATTTCGAACTGAACCCTTTATTTCGCTCACTGGGGTAGACTGTTCTAGTTCCACGTGCCATGTTTGATGGATGTCAGCTATCAGTTATCGGCTGATGATGTCCTCAAGGACACATGGCACAGTGGATAAAGGCGTTGGTTAGATCCAGTGACAGATCCAAAGAGTATGAGTTCAATACCCGGTTACGGCAGTGGAGAACTTTTAGAGGGAAAATTAGCAGGAGATAACTGATAACTGACATCCATCAAACATGGCACGTGGAACTAGAACAGTCTACCCCAGTGATCGAAATAAAGGGTTCAGTTCGAAATTCCAACCACCTGAAGAAGGCCGGAGCGTACAACGGCCGAAACGTTGTGACAAAGATGAGAACAATAGTCCGACTAATGTAAATACTGTACATAATACCTCATCTTAGAAATATAGACAGACCCCAAAATATCTAACTACATAAACAAATTAAGTAAATAATAAACAAATTAATAAACTACGAATAAACACATAACCACAAGTAAATGTAATAAAAATAATCAACAACAAATAATTAAGTAATCAATATTTCACTAAATTCTTAGACTTTTCTAATAATTTGGCACGCTCAAATCACCATGCTGATAACAAATATGGCGCCAGACAAACAACACTATACAAAACCTACAAATAACCGCCTTCGGATCCAAAATTATTCCTACTCAGTAGCCTCTAGAATAATTTGAAATCTAACTGTTACCGCGCACCTAATAACCGCCACGATAATGCAATAGACCTTGCTATCCATAATGCACGACGATTCAGCATACATATAAATACTCAAGCCAAATATGGTCTGAAGATTGTGTTGAAGCATGAAACAGACTGTTGCATCGCTTGGTGTTGACTAGTATCACACACACACACACACACACACACACACATATACATATATATATATAATTTATGAGGAATCAATGGATGCTTTTATCCGACATTATTCTCTAATGCTTAAAACCTTATTTTGTATATACCCTTTGGCACACCGGATCGAACGGTGATTTTTTTACTATAAAGCGGATAAAGGTTCGAACACTGTCAGTGAGTACATTTTCTTTATTGTCTCTAGGATGCGCAGACCGTTAGATGTAATCCATGCTCTTAAAATAACAAATACAGGACGTCTACACAAACGTGGGTAACTACAAAATAACTTTTACTACAATATTAGGACACATATATATATATATATATATATATATATATATATATATATATATATATATATATATATATATATATCCACACGGATTACCAAACCCTTCATTACCAAAGAGGATGTGATCCAGAGAGCTCAATGTAAAACCAGAGCAAATATTAATTAAATAATTAAGAAATAGACAACCTTAAGTTTCCATGACTATAATTTATTTCCGAAGAATTTTCCAGATTACGCGTCTGTAGTTGGTTGCTTCTCCAAAATTGTGAGTTTGCGCCTGATTAAAATAAACTCACTAATATAAACGAAATAAAAAAAAAACATAAAATATAACGATATAAAAAATAGTAACAGTAATAATAATAATAATTATACTATAAATCACAATATCCTGATTAATTATTAATACAATAATATTATGATATGAACGTCAACTACCGTAGAGTGTTGATTCGTAGTCCCGAAGGACATTGCTCACATTGGGTGATTTATTATCGTCATCGTATACCAGACTTGACTAGTAACTATCTATAAATAAAGACGCTTATGATGTTCCGTGCGATTAGGTTAAGCTCAAATATCTCATTAGGTTTCTGTTTCTGTATTGAAAGGGAGAATAATATATTGATTAATTTAAATAGAGCAAAATATTTTTGCGTCCATATTTCATTTACTAGATGGGAAGAATGAAACTGGAATCGATAGACATTTCAACAAAGTTACACTTTAATACTGACTTAATATTTAATAACTAAATGAAGGTAACATGTTTATCTGATATTGAGAGATGACTGATTTTAAATCTTTTTTTGGTCAAGTTTCACCCAGTTTAAGGCTCGAGAGTAACTCAAAACAGAGGTTTACAGTCAAAAATGATAATGATGAATGAGGTGTGTGGTACAAATGGAAGAAAAGGTTGTAGCAAATGAAGATAAAGGGGAAAAGAAGGAAAGATGACGATTGATCCTTGACCCTTTAAGCGGTTAAGATTGAACTCACGCGTGGCATTTGATACACAAACTGGCAGTTTATGGGGAAAAAGCTGTGTGATTGGAATTTTTCTTACATTTGGAATATGGGGGAATGGTGAGTGATTCATTTCTGTGGAAGTGGAATGCTCTGTCTTAGCTGTAAAGTTCTGAACAGAATGGAATGGAACTTATATGAACATTTGCCATGGAAATAGCGATAAGATTACGACGTAGACGACGTAAACGATTTTGAACTTTATCAAAACTGGAATGTAATGATTGGGCAGCTCCAGCTCAAATATGGCAGTAATATTCCATTTTTAAGCTAATCTTTTGATGTTTAATCTTAACTCATGTAAAGACAAAATAGTCAGATACTCTCTAGGGCGATATAAGAAGCCTATCTTTTTTCCGATTATCTTTAGCAATGGATTTATATGCGAGTTTCACTTGAGTTTCCCGTTATGGGGATGACGATAAACTACGTCCAACAGCAAGGCCTCTGATCAGGTTTTAAGTAGCGTGGAACCACCTTTTAATTGCTGGTGTTTCTAGGTCCACCCTGACCCGGGGTGGTAGCACCTGTTAGGGGTTCAGCTATGGGCAAATAGTTTACTCCCAAACTGGGGTCAAAACATTATGAAAGTGTAAAAATAGGTTTTAATGCCAGAAATACTTTGTAAAAAAAAAAAAAAAAAAAAATGATCACCAGCAATACATTTTTGGAAAAAAAGATATTACCAGCTATAGTTTTTTTTAAAGAAAAAAAATATTACCAGAAATACATTTTTGAAAAAAAAAATATTACCAGCAATAAAAAAAAATTTGTCGGCATTAAATAACCCATTGAGGTTAATATGTCTTAAAGCAAAGCAAAGCAAACCATTTGAGTTTCTGAGATGATCTTGCGATCTAACAGACATTCAAAACATTGATCGGAAACTTTCATTATATAAAATTTAGAGTGAGAATTCAACGATACTAGGTTGGCTTTTGGTGTAATGGAAGTTACAAGTTAATTATCTCTCTACTGAGCTAGATCGTCTAACAATGAAATTATTTTATTGTTGAATTTTATTAGGTCGTTTGGAGCAGTATTTCTCAATATATTCTACCCGTATAAATTTATTGCATCATTATTTAGTCATCAATGTATTTTCCTTGACTTAAATCACCTTTCTGCTAAATTGTGCATTCATTAATAAGAATGATTCCCTGTGTGATTCTAATTACATTTCGAGGAAGTTTTTGATATTTTCAAATTCTCACAACCGTTCACTTGACAAAGTGTGTTGTGTCGAGCAAAACAAGTGATTGTCTGATGTTAACGGGTTTACAAAATAAGGAAGATGTAGAAAAACTTTCATTCCCATCGATATGACTTGGAACTTGAAATTCTTACAAACGTTCTTTAAAGAGTGTTGTGTCGAGAAAAAAAATGTTCAGTTTACCACAGAATAAGAAATATATAGAAACACTTTCAGTGCCAGCTCTATGATTGTCTATGATTGTTTACTGATCGATTTTGCAAATGTAGAACATGTGTTGTTATAAGATAAAATCAGCAGCCGATTTAAGCCGTTCGTTTTCCAATACATGATTTAGACTAGCTTAAACAATTATTGAATAATCATACAGTAACCGATTGTCCAAGTTGCATCAATGCGTAATATAGAATTTCCTTTGATTTCACTAAATTTAGAAAATGTTTTTTTTTCTTTTCTAGATCATATTCCGTTTCTGTTTGTAAAGGTGTCGAGGATCCATAATTGTCTTCATCTTGGATTCTCACAATACTTTTTTCGATGCCAGTGACTATATTGTCCAAAAATGCTATCTTTTTATATCGAGCAAAAAGAGCATGACGCATGTTTAACAGATGACTAATGCTGTTTTATGTGCCGTTTCCATTCCAGGCGCTGGTGACCATAGCTCTCCACAACTTCCAATCATTTATAGCTATAACCAATGCTTGCCCCTTACTATCATTCCCAGTCTATGTTTTTTTCATATCCGTTGTCCGTTGTTTTCCTCTGTTCCTCTTGCTTTCAGTATAGTCTGTGAGTGCGCAAACCCGCTTTACTAATTATGTGTCTTAGAAATATCAAATGCTTCTTTCTGACTCTAAGTATCATTTTGATTCTATTTTCTTTAAAACTTCATCATGGCTTACGTGATCCATCCCGTGTATTATCACTGTTCTTCTGTAGAACCACATCTCTGTGACCTTAAGTTTCCTCTTCATCTGTGAATTATTTGTCCGGTTTGCATTGCTGTGTGGAATCTATTTTATTAGCTACTGGTTTTACCGATTTTTCTGGGACTTGTAAACGATTTTCTACAGTTGAATGTTAAAAAGATCTGAGAAAACTTCCAAAGATGGCGCTGATGCATCATTTAATAATTATAATTTTCAAAATACACACTGGTATTTTCAGAATAGTTACACGTTCAAGACTTAATCGGTTTAATTATGTAAAATAAAGCAGAACTTGGTCACTAAACTCTATCCTTGTAAAAGATAGGATGTTAGGCAAGGCCACAGTTGGTATCAGAAAGAAAACACTGTGTTGACGCTCCCATATGTTCTGAAGTTTTTTTCCCCCGGAAAACCACTTTGACCATAGATAGTTTCTTATCTAAAGTCAATAAACAAAAGACGATATTAGCCGCATCCTGCTATGGGAAGTGGCCAGTCAGTTTAAAACAATTATTGTGCTCAAGCCTATTATTAATAATTCCTCATTTTTAATTCTTATTTCGAGTGAAAGGAATTTACGTGATGTATCAAAATCAAAATGATGTATCAAATAAAAAGACATATAGAAATACATCTGTAGAGAATGAAAGTAAGAAACAAATGAGTTTGTATTTCTGGGAAGAAGTATTTGTATTATTTGATGCAATTTTGGGACTTCTTCGTGGTCCTTTGGTCTTCCTCAAATCTGGTATAACATGAGTAAAGTCGATGAATGCACACGGCTGAAACGTTATGGTAAAAACAACTTGAAGTTGATAGTACAAAGTGGATGATGTAAGAAAGGTTTGTTGGAAGATATGTAAACAGGACTAAAATCGTACATCTATATGTAGATTTATACCCAGGGTAGATCAATAAATTCGTGATCTGATAGTCATTAGCTAAATTTTAATCTGAAATAATCACTGTCTAAATTTAGATCTACGTAATAGAGAAGCTGGTGTATGTGTGCGTGTGTGCGTGTGTGCGTGCCTGTGTGCGTGCCTGTGTGCGTGCGCGTGTGCGTGTGTGTGTGTGTGTGTTGAGTAGTGGTGGGGTTTCAAGCGAATTGACAGGGAAGGTGATTATGTTGAAGAAAGTCAGTAGCCAATCAGGCGGGCGATGCTCGCTGGTCCGCCGGGAGTGCGACGGGCGCTTGTCGGCCGGGCGGGCCTACATGCGACGCGCGCAAGTAGATTGCTGACGCGCACCTATCTTTGCGTGACAAAATATAATTCTGCATAGTGTTAAATAAATGTTCGTTTCTTCATTTGGCTACGGACTTATTGAAGAACCTGAAGACCCAAATCGAAATTATGAAGAAGCTGGCGAAAGTTCATGAAATATGGTCAAATCATTAGAGCAGAATACGTCATTTTTAAAACTTGATATACTGGAGAAAAAACGATTTTTTTTAAACGTAGAAATCGACTGCTGATTGTATTGTATGACAACATTCGTTCTACCATTGCTAAGTTGATCAGGAAAGGAAACACTCGTACAGCTGGGACATATATATATATATATATATATATATATATATATATATATATATATATATATATATATGTAAGCAAATATATGGATATAGATCCGACAGTATCAAGAAAAATATACGGAAAAAACAAACAAAAATCCTTATATGCAATTAAAGCAGATCAGAATTTCGATTTTGATTCCGTGAAGATTTTAAAATATTTTCATAATAAAAATCTTAGGAGGATTTATGAAGCAGGCATAATATCCATCTCACGCACGGTGAATACTAGACCTGGCTTCTTTAGTATTTCTCCTTTTCTAGCGAGATTAATGCTCGACAAGCGTACATATAAATTTTAGATCAAAATAGAATTCTTTTCATTTTTCAATTTTCATTCAAAATACTCAAATTTTAGGAATACGTTTTCACAGCGTCGCCCACGTGACGACAACGTGACCATGTTTAAACGGAACGCTGATCATAAAACTTTCAGTTATCTGTTTGGATAAGTTTTGTTCTTATGTCCATCGTCTTTGTCATGTTAAATTGATAATGTTAATTATATTTTATGAATATGTCCTGAAGATGGTTTATTAGACCGAAACGTCCGACGTTGACATTATATTAACATTAAAACAGCATAATTGCATATAAGGTTTTTTGTTTGTTTTTTCCGTATATTTTTCTTCATATATATATATATATATATATATATATATATATATATATAATGTAAATGGCGCAGCCACTCGAATTTGAGGATGCTAGTCTAGTAGGGAGGCTAGCTAATCCCTATTGTAGACAACCATAGATCCCACCTGTGCTTTATACTGCAGCTATGCTGAGCGGAGTTACAGTTTCTGGGAGATAGCGCGTTATCTAGCGTGATCAACAGTCTGAACAAGGCCAGCACGCTCAAAGCTTCGGTCACGATGACTCGTGGCTTCGTGCTAGCACAGCCAACGATGTCTCCCACGATTCCGTCTAACCAATTTCATTCACAAGGCTTCGGCCAACCCATGGTATGGTTTTTAGTCACTTTCCACGCACGCCTGCTCCAGTCCAATAACTTCAAGAAGTCACTTCCCTCAGAAATCGACCATGGTGAGATTTCACCCAGGATTTCATGGTCAGAAAGCGAACGTTCTAACCACTCGGTTACGTGGCCATATATATATATATATATATATATATATATATATATATATATATATATATATATATACACTTCCGATGTTGTGTGGGTTTCGTGTGTGTGCTTGTGAGGAGTCTATTGTGCTTGTTTTTGCCAGTATGTATATATATATATATATATATTCGTTCTCCATAGATACTTGTGTGTGTGTGTGTTGTCCTACCAGTGTATTTGGCCATCATTTGTGTATGCTATGTGTTTATGTGTGTGGGATTATGATCTGTTTAGTGCTGTTTATGAAGTTTTTTCTTGTATTTGTAGATAAGAATAATTGCCTGTTTGATATATTGGCATAATTTTAGTTTTAGCTTGATTACATTTGTAGATGTGTTGTGATACAAAGGGTTTTCTGTTGTCTGGTAATTTGATGTTGCTTTTGTGAAGGAAAACTCTGTTGTTTAGTGCTTGGTTGATACCTATATTTGCTAGCCCGAAATCACAAATATCGTCCAAATTGTAAATCACGCCAGATTATGCGTCCTTTCAAAGAAACTGACAAAATCAAGACAAAATTAGCAGTCGATTTCCAAGTCCAGAAAAAAAGGTCGTTTTTTACTCGAGTGTATCAAGTTTTAACATTTACTCCTTATTGTTCACTAATACTTTGTCCATATTTCATTAACTGTAATATCAAGTTTTCTTTGATTTCCAACATGAATAACTTTTCCCCATAATATTCCATTTAGGTTTTGATATTGAAATTTGTCGAGAAATCTGACAACGATTTTTCTCATTTTTGCTTCTTGCAATAAATAATTTTTTCGTTGCTAATGACTATCATGTCCAAAGATGTTTCTTTGTGTTGAGCATATATTTAAATGTTGACTGATCCACATTCCTTACACTCACGTGGAACCCATTTTCTTATGATAGTTGATTGGTTGTAATAACAAGGAAAATTTGAATAAACTTCCGATTATTCTAATTTTCACTTATATTTTTAAAATACTTTTTTTTTGTTTTCATCAAATTAATAATAGCACAAAATCTATATATAAAATTCTGTGGCTTTTGTTAGTCCGTTCTTCCGTCCCTCCGCAACATCCTCTAAAATAGCCGTACAGTGACCGATCGAAACCACATTTTAGGGAGAAGTGCAAACATGTAAGGAGGTACAAAGTTCAGTTGGTTTACTAGTGCGTAATTGCTGCGTAGCTTAGTATAATAAATTTTAATGAATTTTTTTAGAAAAATTAAAAGTTTTATTTAACATACAAAATACTCCTACTGTTTAAAAAATAATGATTAAAATAACAAATACATATATAATAAAAATACAATATTGCTTTTTGTATATATTTTCTTTAAGCTTTTATACAAAACAGAGGGAAGCCACGTCACGGTGAGACTGGCACGACACAGTGACCCAACTTTCCTTGCAGTAGATGCAGCTATTAATTTGATGTAGTCGCTGCACTTCAGATCAGTTGAAAACACGAGTCCAAGAAGCCACAGTATGTTGCTCACCTCAAGTCTAGCATCAGCCATGCTGATAGCCAGCAGGAAAGATTCTCTATGATGGTTAAAGGAGAGCAGTTTCGTTTTGGAGGTATTAAAATTTACGAGCCATTTCCTGCCCCAGTTAACTATAAATTAGAGGTCCTTTTCAAGAGCAGCGACCAAATTAACTTTGTCAGCTCTGGCGAAAATGCTATTGAGATAGGAGTAAATGATAGTGTCATCAGCATAAATGCCTACTTGTGAAGTGATTACATCAGGAAGATCATTGATGAAGATCAGGATCAGCGTAGGACCCAGGATAGAGCATTGGGGATGCGAGTCTGTTCAGAACGACCTTCATTTCACGATTAGATAGGAACGATTGGATTAAATCAAACAGTCGTCCAGTAATACAGCAATACCCGGGGCTTACGTAGAAGACCAGCGTGCCAAACTCTGTCAAACGCCTTCGAGATATCAAGAGCCACAGCTCGGGCTTCACCGTTATTATCAAGAGCTTGATATACATATTCAGTGATGACCGTTAGTACATCAGCAGTAGAGTTGGCAAAACGGAAGTCATATTGTTTGCCAGAGAGTAGGTCGTGAGAGGTAAGGTGCTTAACCACTTCAGGCTGAAAGGTGCCTTAACCTCATGGAAAGATAAGGGAATATTTTGATGACTAAATAAAGATGCCAAATATGCTACGATTGAGATCTTGTGCTAAACAATTTGAATCTATATCTCGCTTGATTGCTGTAGGTAAAAGGTTAACAAAATAATTTCCCTAACCTGTTCAAAAGTTAAGCAAAGTTAAACGTGTAAAGAAAAAAATCAAAAAAAAAAAAAAAAAAAAAAAAGACGAAACCGAACAATGTATGTACATAAAGTTGAACACAAGGAAATAAAATGTTCAGGAAAGTTTAAAAATAAAATGAAACCATTGGAATTTTAAAAAAAATAAAATTAAATATATGATATTAACATATATACAAGGATGTCAATAAAATTGTCTATTGATATAATTCTTTGATTGTTTGCTGAGGTTAATAGCCACTGAAGGTGTTTTCTTGGAAGACGTAGGCCAATCCTTTGGGGGGATTGGTAGGAAAATACAAAGTGACATTTTCGTTCGGTTAAAATCCAGGAAAATATCATTTGCTCATTGTACACACAATCGGTCAGTATACAAGAAAGTAATTTCCAATGTTTATCTTTTCCAAATATATTTGTAATAAAAACAAATAACGTTACGTGTCAGGCTAAATTAAAATTTTTCACCAATTTATCGAGCGTGGAGGTACGGTGGAGAAATAGATAGCAGCTAGGATTGCAGAATCGGAGTGATGAGTTCGAATTCTGGTCGAGTTCGTTGCATTCATTGAAACCATTGGAATGTTTTTAAATAAAATCTAATATAAGATTAATGAGGTTAATAGCCACTGAAGGAGTCTTCTTACGTGCTAATACTTTTAGGAGAGGTATGAATATTTCTCTTTTCTCCGATGAATGCAAGAGAGGGACAGACTGAGCCCTATAGCTTTGGTTGGCAACTAATGGATTCCTTTAGGTTAGTACAATGGTTTGAACAAACACAAGATTGGGACACGGTACGGCACCGTGGACTTCTATGATTTCAGACCATTCGCACATGGGTGTATCACCGACTTTACACTTTAGAAAACGAGAGAGTCTTCAGACAATTCAATCCAGGTTGTTGATGCCCGCTTCTCCCGTGGGGTGACTCTCATTAACTAGTTTCTCTCGAACACATTGACTTTTAAGCATGAACACAACTAAAAATCAAACCAAAGCCCACAAAAACAAAAATAGACACCAGGTTCACCATCTCTTACATCAATGTCATGGGTCTCCGTTCCAACTTGCCAGAGCTATAACTCCATCTTCTCGATGCCAAACCAAATCTCCTATTTCTGTTTCAAACTGGTATTGATGCTTCTATCCCAGTTTTCTTTTTAATCATTCACCCCAAGAAAAATATATGTTTAGATTTGTAAGTATATATATATATATATATATATATATATATATATATATATATATATATATATATATATAATAATAATCTCCTTGTTCGAACACAAGGAAAATTAAATAAAAATCTTAATCGTAGTACCTTGTCTGTCGTCTTTAATGAAACATGTATAAATGAAGGATTACTATCTAAATAAACTATACATACATACGTACATACGTACATATATATATATATATATATATATATATATATATATATATATATATATATATATATTAGGTTGGTGCAAAAATAATGACGTAATACTGTCGTTTTTTGACGTTACGTCAAAAAACGACATTATTACGTCATTATTTTTGCACCAACCTAATAATACGTCATTAGGGAGATTTCATTCACACAAAAACACAAAGTCACTAAATATATCCCCAATGATTGTTATAATTTTAATAACATAATAGTTTATATATATCGGTTAATGAATGTCGAATGCTTCCCCTATACGAAACTAGCTTAAAACCTGTCATATTGGGCGGCATTTAAGGTAGCTCCTGCGGAGGGATCTTGATTGGGCCTTCATCACAATGGGTAGGAAGTAGTAGATGCGATAGGCAACAATGAACTATAGAGGAAATCAATATTTATCGCTGCATTTAAGTATTGCATTAATATTTAAGTTTACCTTTTTAAAATTTCAACGATAATTCTTCTGCCACCACTTAATTTAAAGACAATTTTGATGTACGTAGGTCCTTTCTGTACAAACAATTATTTTTATTTCATGGGTGACTTTCGCTGGATTTCCCAATTATTTTATAAAAAATTGTTATCATACAAAAAGAAAAAAAATGGTCGGAAACAATCGGAGTAATGAAAACTTGGGAATCCAAAATTTCAGGATTACGGGTCTGGATCCGACCCCCGAATGTTTTAGCTTGATTACGGAGTCGGCCTGGTTCCAATATGTTGGACTATGGCCTCTAGGAGTAAAGTGGGAAAGTGTGACACGGTAGCACACTAACATTGGCATTTATTATATAGAAGAAGAATATGAGCTACTAAGAGTTGTATCCCTTTAATTGATAAGATGTGACACACCGACATTAGCATTTATTATATAGATTTAAGCTGCTTGGGCATGTATCGTGTGCTTTTTTGACAGAAAACAGACTCTGCCTTGAGCTCTTGCTTAAACTTTTGAATTTCAAAAATATTTTTGGTACATTTTGATTTGTGGGAAAATAGCTGCGTTTATTTTTTATTCAGAACCAATCAAAAGATTTCCCTCCAAATTCCGAGAAGTTAATCTGGAGCCTATCTGGATGAATGAATAGATAACCAGGAATTGAATTCGAGGAGTCGACTAACAGGTGCTACATGAGCCCAGGTCGCCCCGGTCCAGGAAGAAAAACAGCAACCATCTGACGAGAATTGAAAGGAACATCAAAGTTGCACCCACATCAAAGAAAATTCTTCGGTTGGTGTGTTTATTCTATTCATTGCTGCTACCATTAACTTTGTACTTATTCTTTGAAAACAATTCAGGGAAGTATCTTTTCATTACATCTTATTTTAATGTTGTCTGAAGGCCTTACGCAGCATTATAATCTTTATTGTAAAAAAGGCATATTCCGTTTCCATTGATTATTTTTACATTCAACTGTACATACAGTCATCCTCAGGCATGGAAATTATTTTGTTTTTAGTAAATCCAGGTAGCATTGGAAAGTACTAGCAGATGAAAAAAAGACCTTATACAGCTTTTAGTTATTAAAAATAAGGATTATAACATTCATCGAGTGGTTCGTAGGTTAATGCAACTTTAAAATTTTGTTTGCGAGGAGTTTTCGCCATTTTATATCATTAACTTTACTAATCTACTTTTTGTATGAATGATTCATTTTAATATAAATTGAACTGCACCACATATTTGATATATATATATATATATATATATATATATATATATATATATATATGTGTGTGTGTGTGTGTGTGAGTGTGAGTGTGTTAGTAGGATATAAAATACGAACATAATTGGAGAAATGAGAGAAAGTTGAAATGCCTACCAAACGAATGCGAAACGCGTTGTCAATAAAAGTGTTTCTCTAGCACCCTGTATTACTAGTTCCCAGATTGTATTCATGTCTTTGCTTGAATGGCTTATGAAATTTTTGTGGTCTAGCATATGTGCTGATTCCTTAAGTTTTCGTATTTTCCTGGGATGTTCTCTGTCTATCATTTTAATCTCATCCCACAGCTACGCCTGATTTTTCTATTTCCCTTCGTGTTGCAGCTTTACGGTGTTCTTCTAGTCTTCCAGTTTTACCTTAACTTTGTCTCATATATATATATATATATATATATATATATATATATATATATATATATATATATGTGTGTGTGTGTGTGTGTGTGTGTGAGAGAGAGAGAGAAAGAGAGAGTTAAAAATCAAATGTTCATCAAATATAGAACAGAATCTGACAAGATGTTAAGATAAAGAACAAATAGATTGATAAACGTTTCCTATTTGTTCTTTACCTTATCATATATATATATATATATATACGCACACACGTGTATATATATATATATATATATATATATATATATATATATATATATATATATAAGGTAATTTCTAACAAATTAATCGATTTTATTTTCAATCCGACGTTATTACCTATTACTTTAAACGTTATTTTAATAAATACTCATGTTTCAGTAGACGTCCTGTTTCTTAGAACCAAGTGAAATCTCTCGAATGCGCAGGCTGGTTAATTCATTATAAAACGAATTGGCTACTCAAACATAGGTATACAGCAAAATAATGTTTGGAGCAATATATATGTGCCTATTCTTGCGCGTGTATGTATGGCATTTATTTTATTCTAAGATATTTAAGATATGTCTTGATTTCGTTTCTTTTACATTTTTCAAAGGGATTGGTTGCTTCGCTATTTACTAAACTTAATTTAGTAAGGCAAAAAGCCAAATATCAAGCATGAACCGAGGAGAATTTTTACATTCACCTATATTCTCACCACCAGCTAACCCGACAGACTGGATTCAATAGCCTTGTTAGGCTACCAGTCTAGGAGAAGGAAAACTTCATGGTAATTTTTATATTTTCTTTCATATAAAAAACCGAATTTTTATGGTTGGCTGATTTGTGGTATTCTCGGATGAAAGTTTAAATTTTAATTACTACATTTTGCGGATCAAATTTAAAAATAATTCTGATTAAATTATGTCAAGTTCAAAGAATGAATTTGCTCAAATTCTTTTGATCGGTGAACAAACGGAGGTAACAAAGGATGATAATTAATAAAATTTTTTGATAATAAAAAAAAATTTTTGATAATAAAAAAAAAAAAAATGACGCAAAAAATGAAAATAACACTGACATCTCATTTTAGCAGATATATTTATCAAAATTATACAAAAATATCTTGAAATACAAAAGAGTAAATTTATTCAATAAAATCACCACTGACTTCAACCATTGCCTCTAGACGACTTTGGAATCTCCTGCATCTCTTTTGAACGGTCTCCTTGTTTAAGTTGGTGAATACTGCCATAATCCTTGCCTTCAGTTCATCTTTGATGTTACAAGAAGTTTTGTTGGTCTCTCACTAAACTGCGCTCCACACATAATAATCAAGGGGGTTGCAGTATGGGGAGTTAGGCAGCCAGATGTAAGAGGTGATGTGGTCGCAGAAATTGTTTGATAGCCATCATTGGGTCCTCCTGCTTGAGTGGCATGGTGCAGATCCTGCTGCTAGACATAGGGTATAACAGTAGCCACCCTCTTAACCCAGGGAAGCATTACCTCCTCAACGTACTTTGTGTAGGCCTCCTTATTGTGTCCGATGCCCTCACCAACAAATTCGGGAGTTATTTTCTTATCCGAACTATCAGAGTGGGTTTTCCGAGCTGCCGTAGCTTCCTAATCTCCATTATTCAACTCTTTTAGGATCCTCTGCACTGTCCTCAGATTGACACCTAAACACTCTGAAATGTTCGTATTGGAGCTTCCGGTGCGAATGCCAAGCAGTACATCATGCCGTTTCCAAATTTCTGTCGGAGTGAATTGTATCATGGTGCTCCTTTTCTCACATACGGTGCTCAACTGACCTTACTATTCTCTGCATTCGACAAACTCAAAAACAAACAACGCGCACGCATGATATTAAAAATATAAAATGGCGAAAATTTACCCAGTGTACCCTCTATATGAATTCATCAATTCTTATTCAATAGACATTTTTTTAATTTATTGTTTATGTTATCATTCACTTTCTATGTGCCGTGTTCTTTCAGGATGTCGGAGATCATGGCTCTTCATGTCTTCCTATTTCTTGTTGCTCTTAGCAACGTTTTTATATTTGCCAAGATACCCACATCAGTTCTATCATGCATTAACCCAGTCTCAGTAGGTAGATGGTTCACTGGCTTCTTCAGTCCCTTTTGTTTTCGATATGTCCTGTGAGTGTCAAATTCTCCAAGCTCTCCTTCCTCACTATGTGTCCAAAAATTTCAACTGCTTTTTTCTGATTTTGAGTGACATTCTTGTTTCCATTTTCTTTAAAACTTCGTTGATCAGGCACACCGTCCACGACATTCTAAGAATCCTTTTGTAGAACAATATTTTTGTTGCTTCCTGTTTTCTCTTCATCTGTGAAGATGGATATCATGGAACAATACAATACTCTTTTCTCTGTTCTGGCGAAATTTTCCTGTTTTTCAGTATATTCCTTAGTTCTTGGAATGCATCGGAATGGTATTGGAGAAAGTAATAGAAATCATTAGTGTGCCGTGGAATGATTACTGGTGAAGATAAATACATAGAAGCCATTTAATTTCATTTTGTTTAATAAAGACATTCAATTTCTTAATCATGATGACACCGCTCAATTACATTTAAGTAATATTGGTTAGGAATCGGAATCGTTAAAAATTTAGGTATTGTTTTATCACCAGTTTATATCGTCTATATATCTCGTTCACGATATTTACAGATTCTTTGTAGATATTTTTATTAAATATTTAGGCGTTGTAAATTAAAGTTTTAGTAAGACAAATAAAAAACAAATTAAATATAATAAAAATTCTTTTAGATTTATTTTTTTTCAATTTTAGATTCAATTTACCCTTAATTACGGACAAGTTTCTGAAAAGAAAAGGTGATGTTGACAAGAATAATTCTACAACGTCATTTAAAAAACCAAAAGATCGCCGGTTGTATATTGATGATTACTTGAAATTTGGATTTCACTGGACTGAAGATACACAGATTCCTTCTCCACTATGTGTTGTTTGCGGCCAAATGCTGTCTAATGGAGCAATGGTTCCAAGTAAAATGAAAAGACATCTTACTACTAATCATTCTAACCTTCAAACTAAAAATGTCGATTATTTTCAATGGTTATTAGAATCAAATGCAAGGCAAAATCAACTATTTAAAAGTGCTTAGGTACTTAAATATTTAGTTATTTTATTTTCCCCACTATTCTTCCGAACTTTAAAAATTAAATCTACGTCCTGAAATGAGTGACATAAGTATAATCCTTCAATATCACTTATATTCCCCTAGAATACCGTAGATTCAAAATATAACCTCGAAATTTAAGTTATATACTTTTAAAATCTACGTCGATAATCGGAGAGGAAAATATATAAAATGAACGAATATAAAATAAAGGTAAAACGTGGAATAGGATAAAAAGAATTAGAGAAGCCTGTGTTTAATGTGTGTAAAATAATGAAACGTATTCATGTGTCTATCATTAGGGTATCGATTCTAATTCATGAAACCTTCTTCTTCTTCTTCTTCTTCTTCTTCTTTGTGCCATGTCCCTTCAGGACGTTGGTGATCACGACACCCCATAATTTTCTGCCCTTTGTAGCTTTCAATAAATTGTGTCTGTTTGTCATCTCTCCTAAATCCTTTTCTGCATTTTAGAGAAAATGGAAACGAAAAGGACACTTATACTTAACACAAGAAATATTGTTGAAATGTCTAGAGAACATAATGAAGAAAGAGGGTTTGAAAAATTTAATACTCACAGGAAAATAGAGCATAATGGCGTATAATCTATCTAATGGTTGGCAGAACAAAGAGGTAGCAAAAAGACAAATTTTACTAAAAGCTACAAAGACTACAAAGAAAAAGATTGCATTTTGGTTAACTACAAACAATTGTGTATTATTCCCTAAAGAATATAATTTCTTCATCTTGTTATTGGGATGGATTCTCGACTGTAAGAAGATATTTTGGCGCACTGTTGCGTAATCCTGTCAGACTGAGCTCAAATAAATTCACGAGGAACGCCTATAGCTATATTCTGGTTGCATTCTGAGAGATCAAAGTTACGGCCTAAAATAGATGCACTCATAGAGTAAGCGCCCAAACGAATAAACATTCTTCCAAGGTAAATGATTCAAAGATTTTTTCTCATTAGCGCGTAAGACTTGCTATTTTTGTCTAACTGATACATATTAATAGAAACGACTTTAACTGAGACTTATTTCAGTTTCTCCTCTATACAGTGTACAGTAGGAAATTTGCCTATTTGTGGTTGACACAAGGCCATTACTTTTAGCTTGCTTGTAAGAATAATCAGTTATTTACTTTGCACCTCACAAGATTCATGATATAACTTGCCACTTATATAGCAGCAAATCACCCACATTCCCTTCGTATTCCGTCAGTGAGAAATAAGTTCCACTCAAACAAGTTTTCCGTGAGCCACTGCCCTGTGGAACAGACACACTTTAATCTGTTCAAGCCTAGAGTTAACCGTTATCTTTCCTTCCTATCCATATAAACTAACCCTTAACGTAACACTCTACCGTGCCTTGTACAGTGTGAACCTCACTGTAAAAAGAAAGAAAAAACTATTAATAGTTTGAAAAAGAAAAGATGGGGATGTTTATAAGGATTGCGGAAAATGTGACACCGAAATCCGAAGGATCTTTGGAATAGAAAATGATGCTTTCTAAAAGATAAACAAAGTAGGAAGAAACAGGAAGATTTTGTCAGAAACAAAGAAAAGAGTACAAAACTGTTACTTAATATCAATCTTCCATCAATGGCAGTGAATATTATTTACATTATACGGACTATTGTCCGAATCTTTGTCGCCATATTTATTACAACGTTTCGGCAAATTTACACTCCAGCCTTCTTCAGGTGGTTGGAATGTCGAACTGAACCCTTTATTTCGCTCACTGGGGTAGACTGTTCTAGTTCCACGTGTCATTTTTAATGGATGTCAGTTATCAGTTATCTCCTGTTAATTTCCCTCTGAAAGTTCTTCACTGCCTTAACCGGGTATTGAACTCACACTCTTTGGGTCATGTCACTGGATCTAACTAACGCCTTTATCGACATGTGCAGTCTTTGAGGACATCTGTACATGAATTTCTGGGTATTATAAACCTAATGTCTTCAGCAACCATTTTTTACCAGAAATATAGACAGATATGGCAGTGAATGCTGGACAATTTCCTCAGAGGTGAAGAGGAAACTTGAGGAAACAGAAATGAGGTTCTACAGAAGATGCTGAGAATGCTATAGGCCGAATATGTGAACAACGATGAGGTTTTAGAAAAAGATGGAAACAAAAAATGACACTTGTACTTAGAATCAGAGACAAGAGTTAAATGAGGTTATTGCATGCTTGCAAGAGGAGGAGGTAAATGCAGATTATGAGGATAATAAGAGTTAACCTTAGAAAACTGTAAGTAATGGTCGGGAAGCATATTCTCATGAATCTATGCTATTGCGTTCAGTCAAAAAATAGTTACTAAAATTGAAAAAAAATTATTAAATCGAATAATACATGAAAAATAATTTTGACTCAAGCAAGGCGTTAATGCCACTAAGACGCCGTGTTTACAGGAAGTGAAAGAGAATGAGAGGGCTCTAGTAAGGGGAAGCGAGGAAAAGGGCTTTTGTGAGACTGGAGATTGACGTTTCATTTGAAGATTTTATTTATCAGGGAAGGAAGAAATCGGAAGGGAGTTCCACAGATGAGAAGTGCGAGAAAAGAAATAAATTCATGTAGTCGATGCACCATGGAAAAAATAGAACTGTTGTCATGTAAATAGTTGTAGAAAAGACAGAGGGAAACCAAGTCCTCTCAGAAAAAAGTAGTAAGAGACTAATAGGACGATAATTTGAGGGATCAGAAGATTCCCGGGAGTTCTTTAAAACAGGAACTCTAGAGGAGGACTTCCAGCAAGCTGGAAAGCAAGAAACAGCAAAAGAGTGGAACAGAAACCAAATCAGGAACACATTTCTTTAGGACAATTGCAGAAATACCTGTAAAATAATGAGCATTGATGAGATCTGTTTTAGAAATGATAGCAAAAAACCATGGACGGAGTTATGTGTATATCACTTAGAGGAGACTCTGTTCTAAGGGGAAAATA
Organism: Acanthosepion lycidas; assembly: GCA_963932145.1. Lineage (NCBI taxonomy): Eukaryota > Metazoa > Mollusca > Cephalopoda > Sepiida > Sepiidae > Acanthosepion > Acanthosepion lycidas. Next base: position 57,066,999 of record OZ010577.1, read on the forward strand.
GAATGAGTCGTGAGTCGTGTTGAAACAGCATATAAGAGCAAAACATCCTGCTTTATTTGCAGTAGATAACACTTCAAATTGATTGAAGAGGGGGGGCGGATTTTCTTTTGTTCAGCTCATTCGTGCAGAGCCGCCTTTAATATTTAGAAACAAAATTGTAAGAGGCTATACGGTATCTCATTCTACCAGCGAATAGTGACTTTACCTTTTTGAGGGCATGCTTACACTAATTACGAGCGGTGCCAAAGAAGCGTCTGTTACAACCGGACCTGTCTTTTTTGGCATAGCCGGAAGAAGTGATATAGCGGTTGAACAAACAGAAGAGAACCAAGGTGAAGAATGTGGTTTTATTGGCCATTTCCATGGTGGCACGAAAGCTTCGATACCAGCTTTCACCCAGGAAGGAATCTCAGTGGCATCTTTGTCAACAGGACGATTAAAAATATTAAAAGTTGAAAATATCATTCTAAGGTGCACTGCGAAGAAAATCATGAAATGAGTCGCAGTCAGTGCGTTCTTGCGAACGGAATGAGGTATCTATAGACACTACCACGTGGTCGGAGTTGCAAAGAGAACAGATCTGTAGAGAACGGGGAAGTCCGTGGAGGAGATAAAGAAGAGATCAAGTAAAGAGACGTATCCGTCAGAAAGGCTAGGGAAACATAATGTTTCTTTAAAATGCTTTTCCGTGTCGTGTATATATATATATATATATATATATATAGTTAACTTATATTAAGTCCCTAAACTATTTGCTTAAAAAATTAAATATTTAAATTGATAGCAATCATCAAATTTTTTTAGACATTTAAATTTCTATCAAGCATTGAAATCTATCCTTTACATAAATTGTTAAAACCCAATTACAGCCTCTTTCGATTTACTTCCCTCTCCCTCTCCCTCCTTGCTGTAACACTCATTTGTATATATCTATATTACTGTTTTCTGTCTCCTTTTTCTTTTTCATTTTTTCTTTTCCCCCTCACATTTCTATATATCATTTCCGTTAAGTTAACCATCTAAATAGGTCATGGTCTGGTCACTCCTCCTACCCCAATATAAAGTACACTTGAGAGAGATATGAAATTAACCCCTCCCTATACTCTACCATGTCTCTTTAACTATCCCTCTCACACCCCCTGTTAAATTACAAAAACTTACACTACTCATCAATTTTAATCTCATTTTTCGTTTCATTTCGTTGTTGGAAGTGCTATCTGAGGATCCGCTGTCCTTTTAAAAGGACTCTTGTGAAATAAATTATTATAACGGTACCTTAATTAAGTGGTCTGTTTTTCTTTTAAATATATATATATATATATATATATATATATATATATATATATATATAGTGAGTGTGTGTGTGAGATAGAGAGAGACAGAGAAAGAGACAGAGATGAAGAGAGATAGGGAGGGGGAACAATAAACAAACTCACAATTATTTCCCTTCAACATTCAAGTCTGACTGCTCTTTGAAAGGAAAGGATCATCTACTTAAGAGCACGAACGAAGAAACATTACAAAGTTAGATTGTTTTATTTAAGAATTCACACAGTACAAGGCTCGAGAAACACTCAAGGAATACATCTAATGTTAAGATGTTAATATTAAATGAATTGTGTTGTATGAATGAAAGAGTAAGTGGTATGAATTGGTATGAAATAAAAAAGTGTCGGGAAATAAATATTCGTACACTTGAAAAATTGTATTTTTATAAATGTAAAAGCCTTAAATAAAACAAATCTCGGCACATTTTATGTATAAAGACACATACTATTAAAAATAATAATAAACTTAATTCTAATTCTAACAGAAATTAATGCATTTTTTAAAATTCTAACAGGTGAAAAAAGTATTCGTACAAATCAATTATTAGAATAAAATAATCAATTAATTATGAAAAAGTATATTCAAGAATGTTCCAGTAATGTTATCAGTAATTATAGTTAACGCTATTAGCCATTATCAGAGCAGTTACAGAACGATTTCTCACAAGCTGAATATTCCTTTTACTACAATTGATTCGTTCATTGCAAGGTTTAAAACTTGTAACAGCGTCGAAAACCAAAGACGAACTGGTGCTCTGAGGAAGATTTCTCTAAGATCAGCAAGGATATTAGGATGCAAGATCCATCAAAATCCACAGGTTACCCGAGAAGAGCTGCAGGAACATCTGCGTGTATTAGGGATTAAAGTAACCAAGCGTACAATAAGTAATGAACGACACAAAAACAGTCTGAAATCACGCATCCCAAGGAAGACTCCACTCCTCTTGAAACGACACAGAGATGCTAGGCTAAAATTCGTTAGAGAGCATAAGGATAAAGAATATTCGTTTTGGGAAAAAGTACTATGGACAGATGAAACTAAAATAGAGTTGTTTGGTCATAATTATCGAAATCATGTGTGGCGGAAGGACGGTGAAGCCTACTTACCAAAGAACACGTTGACAACTGTAAAGTTTGGTGGTGGCAGTATCATGATCTGGGGCTGTTTTTCTGCAAAAGGTGTTGGCAGAATATCAATAATAGATGGCAAGATGAATGCCGAAAGCTACCATAAAATCCTGCAAGACAATTTAATGCGTTCTGTTGAGAGACTTCGGCTACTTCCTGATTGGGTTTTCCAACTGGATAATGATCCTAAGCATACCGCTAGATCTACAAGGAAATGGTTAGCTGAAAGTAACGTTGATGTCTTGCAATGGCCAAGTCAGTCCCCAGACTTGAACCCAATCGAGAATTTATGGCGATATTTGAAAATTCAAATTGGGAAAAGAGCACCAACAAATATCAAGAATTTGAAGACAATATGCCAAGAAGAATGGGACAAAATACCACTCAATGTGTGCAAATCATTAGTTGAGACGTACAGGAATAGGCTGGTAGTTGTTGAACTCAATAAAGAATATTCCACAAAGTATTAAATTAAGTTAATATGCTTTTTTTTGTTTTGTACGAATACTTTTTTCACCAGTTAAAATAAAAAAAAATAGATTAATTTCTGTTAGAATAAGAATTAAGTTTATTACTATTTTTTTAATAAAATGTATCTTTACACATAAAATGTATCAAAATTTGTTTTAGTTAAGGCTTTTACATTTATAAAAATATTTTTTTTCATGTGTACGAATATTTATTTCCGCCACTGTATATATATATATATATATATATATATATATATATATATATATATATATATATTGATAAAAGTGACTATTATGGCTAATAATACTCTTCGGGAAATCGAATTGAGTTCTCTCAGTCACTGTGTGTTTATCTAAAAAATAAATAAGCTTAAATTAAGCCTCCATCCCTGCCGTGCGCCAACGGCTTAGTGGTAGAATCCCTGACTGGTGCCAATTCTGTCGGGTTTCAATCCTAGCTAGAGGCAAGCGGCTGTCTAGCCACACTGATGAGCTGTGATACAGCGAAACAGTCTGTCTGTAGATGACAATATATATTAAGTTGGTGCAAAAATAATGTCGTTTTCTCACGTAGTAACATATGTGAGAAAACGACATCATTTTTTGCACCAACCTAATATATATACCGGATGTAACAGCAAAATTAAAATTTTCCAAATCGTGTAAAAGCAAAATTGTTCAATTGTTAGATTATGCTTTGAACCATTGCATCTTAGAAATAATTAAAGATATGTTACTGGAATTCTCCCAGGTTTTTATAACATTATTGGAATCTGCTTTGGGCAATACGAATGTATAATTAATCTCCAAGCTTAATAGAATTGTGATGAAATCGAGCATAAACGAAAATGACATGTTTATCATTGATTAATCATAGCTAGTCAGTTATGTGCCATACCTGATACATGCTAGTCGATCATGTATCTTTCGATACATAACTGACGAGGCAGTTTTCTTCCCGCAGTAGGTTGTCATTTCTTTCTACGGTAGACCAGTTGCCATCCAAGGCTGCAGAACCCAGTGCTGGGGGGGGGGAAGAAGAAGAGGATCCATACCTTTCCCAACGGTATTCTCACGCAAGTGAATCTAATGGATTCGACTGGAATTCTCCGATTCCTCAATCCGAACCGCTATCCATTACTTCACCGTGCAAATTAGGTAAATAGTCGAACAGACCGGATTCTATAGCCTTGAATGGCAACTGGTCTACCGTAGAAAGTAATTGCAACCTACTGTGGGAAAAAAATCTGCCTCGTCAGTCATCTATCGAAAGGTACATGATCGTCTAAACGTGTATCACGCATGGCACATAACTGACTGACTGAATCATAGCTAAGGTTCAGAAGATCATGAAGGATTGAAATAAAGTTCATATATATATATATATATATATATATATATATATATATATATATTATTCCAAGATCATTTTCCAACTTATTGAAGATGATCTTCATCCTCTCTAACCTTCTAACTTTCTGTCCTGGAGTAAGAAGTTGTTCGTGAATGAACTTTAAAGGTGGAAGCCAGAGTATGAATGCTGCTACCATTGGTGGGGCTGACACAAAACCATTTTAACCTGTTCTGAATAGCTCAAAGAGGTTTTCACTGATTCGTACGACAAATGGTGTCTTGATGGCCAAACGTATTATCTGAAAACCTGAAAAAAAGGAACTCACTTAGTTTTGTGGTTTTTTTAGATATTAAACATTTTGTGGGAGGGACAATTATTTTGTTACACGATTTTGACAAGTTTGCTATTACACTCGGTATATATATATATATATATATATATATATATATTCTGATAAGCTATGTTCCCTCGTTCTACAAATTTAAAACTTTACAGTTAAGACCGCCATGCCATGTACATCAACCTACTTCATTTCGTATTGTCTTATGAAGATGAAAATTCCATTCGACAGCTTCTTTCCAAAAGATGCTGCTTTGTTGAACAAACTCCCGAGAGGGTAATTTCCCAATCACTACACCCCTAACCTCTTCAAGTCTAGGCTCAACCGTTATCTATTTTCATAATCTACAATTCTTAAGTCCATAAAAATAAAGCATTCAGTAACCCTCTGCATTTGAGTGGCTCTTGGCCCTTGTTTTGGGTGAACAGTAGCGTATAAATGTAAAATCAGAGGTAGACAGTGTGTGGCAGACAGAAGATCGGCACTTCTTTATAATATATGTGAAATCGTGTTTTATGAGACTGTTTTCATTTTTGTGTCATGAAATTGAAAACAAACATCAGGTCTACTGAATAAACATAACATGTTTCTGGACAGATATATGCCAGTATACTTTATTTTTACACAAGTATCTGTACAGATGGCTACCCATTTAATCGATTTTGAGTGTTTATGGCATCGTACTCTTGGCAAGAGAAGACCAAAAGATTAGACAAAACAATTCTGACCTTAATATTTCTTTAATCAATTATTTTTAAAAAGATAAAGATGAACAGGAGAACGCGCTAACAAATAAAAGCTACAAATTAGATAAAATATATCATAATGAAACGAAATAAGTAAATAAAAGTAAAATAAAATAGAGTAAATAACCAGTATGAATCACGTGATTAGGAAAATGTGCAGACGATATTGTCGGTGTGATGTTAAAAAGGCATAAGGCTAACTATTGCGAAATGAGAAAAAAGCACCTTGAAGATGAATATTCAGATTAAAAATACATCAAAGGATTTTTTTAAAATCTGAGCATAAATTCACAAACACAAAACGCTTTTAATATTGTACATGTTGTTATGAAGATCAAAAATAGAAAAACATGCAAAAAGGGTGTATGTCATTTTACGCCATTTTAGACTCACGTGAACGACTACGTAAGTATTTGTACATAAAACTTTCGTTGTTAACTTTTGATGGCAAGAGTATTTGAAAAAAACCAAGTGTTATAGAATTAAAAATCTGTTTGTCTTATATTCAAGGATGACTTCATGTGCTTCTAATCCAAGATGCTTCAAAGGATTATTGCTTCAATCGCTTATATGCTTTTATAAACTATCATATGTTGGCTTAACGCATTAATTCAGTGAATAAAACTAAAGTAGAATAAAGAGGAACACATCGATATATTTTCTTCCTGAGTTTGTTACATCTTATATAGTAAGAAGATACGTGGATGATACTAAGTTGATAGCAAAAGAAAGAAAACTGAGACCAGGTAACGGAAAGAAAGAATACATGACAATATTAAGAAGCCCGAATGTAGCAAAATAGACAGTCTAAGGTTTGAGCTATGTCTATGAGTCTTGGAACCCATCTTGCAGGCAGCATGCTCATCCCCAAGTTCTCAGTTAAAACGGTATGGACCGAACCAGAACTAATGCTTATAGACTTAGCTATCTGCTTGACAGTAAGACGTCTGTCAACCAAAACCATACAGTGAATGGTATCAACTTGTTCATCAGTGGTTGAGGTTTTGGGACGATAGGGCTGTCCCTGAATCGCTTGAATTCCGCACCCCACTACTCCACAGTTGCATAGGAAGGGAAGTCGTCGGCAAGTGTCTATACTATTTCTTCACGGATTTCCTTTGGTGTCATACCTTTCTTCTACGGATACTTTAAGAGTGCTCGGGCCTCTGTTTGTCCCTTTTTATATTTGTAGCACATCTCTCACTTTTGTATGCACAGAAATGAAGACAAAAATCTGAATTAATTTTTTTTCTTTTATAAGAAGCGGCGATGTGTTGCTACAGTGACATATTCTGCTATGGCTCTTCTTTTTGTGTGTGACTTCGGTCTTTTCGAACGACCCTTGTATGGGACGTCAAAACGAAACAGGTGTTAAAATTTATCTATTTAGTTTGTGTAGCAACAGACAAGAGGAAGTATAAAACAGAAATTCAAAGGAGTATAGAAATGACGAAATATGCCTTTCAGTATCTAAGCAAAGTGTGACAATATAAACTATTCGTTGATTAATTCGTTTTCTACGGCTTATCAACAATATCGGCCAGAAAATATTTTTAAATCCTCGGAATGTTATTTTGGTGTGTGTGTGTGGGGGGCTGAGATAATAATGATTTAGTGATACAAGTTTTACTAATTAATCCATAACCGGGGGGAGAAGAGGTGGAGTCATACTTCTCCCAAGAGTATTTATGCATAAGTGAATATAACAAACCCAACATGAATTTGGAATTCGGCTCCTCGATTAACAATTCCCAGCCAATATCCATATTACACCACCCGCACATCCAAGTTTACATCACCTGGTATTTCCTAGTGGTCACCCAGGTTCGACGTTGCTTAACTTCTGTGATCAAGCAGGAATCAGAATATAAACTGT
>OZ010577.1:57079240-57136740 GCA_963932145.1 Acanthosepion lycidas
GAACGCCAGACTTCGATACATCCAACGAAATAATGTAACAACCTGTGTCTGCCTATAAGGAAATTGGCTAGGTTTTATATGCAGACAACTTAGTTTCATGACCTATATAATTTTTTTTTCGCAGTGAATTTGAATTTAGCGTAGGTCACATTCGATTGGTTAATCACAGCAAAGTCTACAAGCTTATTTGTAAAAGTATTACGCTTTCGAAATTAAGTTAATCTTTCACTCGCCAGTAGTTTAACATCGCCCAAGGGGACACATTTATGCCATTATAATTGGCATTATGCAGTGATTTTTAACATGTTTTAAAATCCTAAAATAAATAATATTTAGGTCTACTATCTATTGAGCTCTCTTTTAAATCAAATGTTACGTACAGTGGAATTATACCCCATTTGTTCTCATTTTACCTGGATATATATATATATATATATATATATATATATATATATATATATATATATATATATATATGTGTGTGTGGGGGGGGATGTTATATTTGTTTCGCAGTCCATAATAATAGACTTACCTACTGACAGGTAATTATTATCAACTAAGTATATTTTTTGTGATTAATGATATTAATATATTAACAGAACGCATGGTTGATTTAATTGAAGGAAGCACTAATATCTATCTATCTATCTATCTATCTATCTATCTATCTATCTATCTATCTATCTATCTATCTATCTCAATTTGGATTGATATCAGTATGGATTGCAGAATATGAGCAAACGTAACTGTGGAAGAAACAATAACCTCTATTAAAAAGTTATCATAACAATTTTAAGAAGGGATTTTGTTCTCAATTATTTTTCAGCTGCATAGAAACATTAGGAATCTTTCTGCAATACTTCAATAAGGTTATATGCTGTTATATGCTTATAATGCTGTTATAGTTCTTATTTACTACTCCGGCTTCTTGCTACGAGGCGCTCATTTCCAAAGTAAAGTGTTTCTCAGCTCAGTAAAAGAACGTTGTAATTGAGCAACACGATGAACGTTTGAGCTCCTGGGACACTGCCAAGATGTTTTATATTCCTGTCAATATAAGTGGGTCGATAATCCACAATTGTGGAAGTTTGACCCCATCATAAATCTCAGTTACACAAGCACTCCATTGAAGGCAACTTGAAAATCTTAAGAGTCAAAGCAGATCCAATGCTAGCTCGAAAGGAGATCCAAGATGATTTAAGCACAGCTGGAACATTGTTTAAACGGAGAAGTGTTAGTAATGAATTGTAAATGAATGGTTTAGAATCCCGTACTCCATGACATAGTGTTGATAGCAGTCATTGAAAGGAAACTACAAAAACTCCTAAGGTAGCTAAGGAAAGCGAAAAGTAAGGATTAAACATCAATTGCAAGAGAAAACAGAGTGTAAAAGGATGAGCCCAAAGTACTATAAATATCTGGGAAGTATATTTAATTTGCGTCAATGAAACCCGAAGCTGCATTGGGATAGCCAAAGATGCATTCCAAAAGCTAAGTAGAGTATTAAGAAACAGAAAAACTTCGTTAGAAAGAAGGAATAGAGTACTAAACTCTTACGTGGTACCTTTTCTCCTCTATGGCAGTAAATGTTGGATAATCTCCTCAAAGATGAAGAAGAGACATGAAGCAACAGAAATGTGATTCTACAGAAGGATGCTTGGACAGAATAAGTTTTAAAAAAATGGATACAAAAAGGAAATTTATACTTAACATTAGTTGAAATTTCTAGGGTACGCAATGAGGAAAGAGGGCTTGGAAAATTTGACGCTCGCAAGACAGATTGAGAGTAAGAGGGACAGAGGAAAACAACGCATAAAATACTTAATGCCTTTGAATAATAGATGGCAGAATAAAGTTTAGGAGAAACAGCAGAAAGACAAAATCTATTAAGAGTTACAAAAAAAAAAAAAAGGAAATTATGGAGAGCTGCGATCACCTTCGTCCTGAAGCGACACGACGCATAAAGCAGACGACTCCATGTAATACATTTCTGCTGCAAAAAATATGTCGGTACTCTCCCGTGAAATACGCCTGTGAACATTTAGATAAATCTAATAATTTTTGGAATGATATTATTTGATTGGAAGAAAGGAAAATTGAAAATTTTGCATAGAATGCAAACCTCATGTATGAAGAAAAATGAAAATCCTCTCAGTAAAGTACGGGGTGTAAAAATCAGTGATTCTCTTTCAGTTGTCACCTCATTGATATATTGGAATATTTTGGAAATTACTTTATTCTCTTGGAGCAGGTTATAACATTAAAAGAAAGAAAGAAATAATAAAAAAAACGGCTGATCCAAATTCTGTTCTCAATACTTTTTGGTGGGTGTCGACAAGACTTTCGGACCACCCTGTACTTCCATATCCAACATGATCACTGGGTTTAGCAGTTATATTGGGTTGGTGCAAAAATAATGACGTAATAATGTCGTTTTTTGACGTTAAAAAATACGTCAAAAAACGACATTATTACGTCATTAATTTTGCACCAACCTAATATATGAAATCAATAAAAATATGAAAATCAATGTGTTCGAATACGTTTTTTTACTTTTATTGATATTTTTTTCTGAATAGGATATTTTAAAAATACATTTTATCAAATATTAAAAAAAAACCTTTATCTGTGTAAACTTAAAGTAAATATAAGCACTGGAAGGATATTAAATATTTTGTAGGTGTCTTACAGTAAGACAGTAACTACTTACTGCATCACTATATACATATATTAAATCATATATATATATATGCACCTATGTTACTTAGTCTATTTTCTAAAAAAAACAAAACAAAAAACAAGAAAAATAAAGAAACAAAAAAACAAAACAAAATAAATAAGACAAAAAGAAAACCTTTTATGCCAATACGTTTCGTTCCTTGAGGAAATTTATCACGGAATGTGAAGAAATTTTATTAACTAAACTGTATTTATACACAAAAGTAACGTGGAGAAAAATAAAATAAAATAAAGTTAAATTTTCAAATTTTGATTGAGAGAACGCTCGAGAATATTCTACTAGGTTTTTCGGAATATAATGTACGATATTAGAATCAAATTTTATTCTTAAATGAATGTATTTAAACAGTGTATAAATCAGTTAAAATAGGAACGTTGAACATCTATGCATTTCTGCCATCGAATTACAAAGTTATTCACAGGGTGCAATGTATAAATTGTCGTCTAAATTATGCAAAAATTACGGACAACAATTCATCGTCCACAAGGCCACTTAAGCGCCTTTGAACTCTATCAAGGTTGGAAAGTGAGTATTGGGCAACTCCAACCTAGATATAGCAGTAATAATCCGTTTTTTTTTTTATCTGATCTGACTCTTGTCAAGATAGAGCAATCAGGTGGAGTCAGATACTTTCTGGAGCGGTATAAAGAACAGATATTTTTTTCAGTACCTTTAGCGATGAATTGTATATATGAGTTCCACTTTTAGCCTGGAGTGAGCTTAAGTCTCAGTAGACAGAGAGTGTAGAACCGTTCATCAAGACTGAAGAAAATACAGCCTCTGCACATTGAAGATGGAACGTTACTTGCTTAGTTTGGGAAATACTTAATGTTACAAGCCAGTTTTTTGCCATTGAGCTGTTAAAATTAGAATCGAGCTCAACTGACAAAGATCTGTTCATCTGTATTTTTGGATGTGAGCCCATAAATTGTATCATCAGATATTTACTAATGATCTGAGAATGTTTCTGGACGGAGTGTTAATAGAAAGCAGGAAGAGGATAAAGACACTAAAGCCTGTATCAGTCCTATAGACTTCAGTAGACTGGCAATTAACGACGACCTTTATGGACCTAACTGATAAAAAAAACTTGATAATACAATGGATCATATATACGAATTTCACTGGTGTGAACTCGTATCCCAATATCCCAGTAACCCAGGCAAGGGGACTCATAGAGAGTAGAGTCGTTCATCGGAACTGGAGAAGAGTCAGGGTCTGTTAGATGATAATAAAACTGTACTAGTTTGGTTTTGAATGTTGTGACTGTTACAAACCATTCCCCCACAGATCAGAAGAGAGATCCCCTTTCAGGCTCTGAGCATCTAGAGGCCCAACCAAAAACCGTGGCATAGTCTGCACTCAAATACTAAATAAAAATTGGTGGACTTTAAAATATTGAGCTTTGCACAATAATAACTTCACATTTAAAAATACTTATTAATCGGTCCCGAAAGAGCTACTTCTCCTGTGGGTGACGAATTATTCCCCACCCTACAATTTCTTTCCCATAAACGAAACGTTGGGAGACTCTCGCTACTTCCATGACATGTGTTCTAACGAGCCACATTCCTTAGTCCCAGCATCTTTCGAACTAGGACCAGTTATACCATATGCAAAAGGAATCCTCAATTCCTTCGTATTCCATTAATAAGAAGTAAATTCCACTCTGACAGCTTATTCCCAAGAACTGCTGCTTTGTGGAACAGACTCTCGGCAGGATGTTTACCCAATCACTGCAATCTTAAACTCTAGTTTAAAGTTTAGGGTTATCCGTTATCTTTCCTGCATAGCCCCTAATAACTTCCCTACTTATCATTTCTCAAGTTCATTTAAGCACCACACATTAACCTTCTACCTTGAGTGGCTCTTAGGCATTTTATTTGGGGGAGCATTAGTATATATAAAAACAAACTTTCAAATTTAAGCTGCGTCTTCGGCGCTGAATATTACACAACTTATAGGCTAACATCTAATCATAGAAGAAACTTTTTATACATTTTTTTCAAAATTTAACACAGTATATCTTTAAAGCCGGTGTTTCTCCTAAGCCAATACATTCGATATTTCAGGGAGTTAAGAAGATAAAATGCTAGGCGTCTCAAAAATGAACGAACAAGGCTATGAAAATCGAGCTTTTAGCAAATTTGTACCCGCTTACAAACCTCAGGTAGCTAACAGCAACGCCGCCCACAAGAATCTCTGTAAACATTTTGGATTGTTGTCAAAATTCACACGAAACAAGAAAACTGTATTGATTACGATATGTTGATAAAAATAGCACAAAAGATAAAATACTTGTAACCTATGCCCGAGAACCGATTACTGCACTTGAGTCAAGGGTTGGATGCCATGGATCACCTGATAAAGGCGTCCATTTTTTCTGTGTTTAATAATGTGGGCGTGGGCATTGTTTATTTTAAATTCAAGACAGTGTGAGCGGCGGCTGGACAAATCTGTGAAAGCTTATCTCCTTTGTTTAGTCTGTTCAGCATTCGAACAGAAAGAATTTGGGAGTTACGGAAAATAAGTAAAGAGCCGATTTGCTGTTAGAAAATCACACAGACAGACTTTTATTGTTATTATCAATAAACTCTTTGCGTAAAATAATTTGCTAAACCATAATTAATCCAGGGAAGGGTCAGATGTGCTGTTGTGGGGTGGGGATTGGAGATTTTTTTTCTCCATTTTTCTAAGCGCCGGGGATGACTGAGATTGAAAATTTGCATTGGATTTTATCTGCGCTTGAACACCGACCATTTGTGCTGGTTGGAAGTATGCACGTCTTTAGCCACCACATAGCAACACACAAATGAATATATACAATGTAGACACATATTTTATACTATACAATATTATAGTATTATTTTCTTTCTTTCTTTCTTTCTTTCTTTCTTTCTTTCTTTCTATCTGCATTCATACATAGACGCAAACACAATTGAAATCGTATGAAATTTTGTTCAATGTAACACCAATAATTTCATTCCTTGGTTTAATATATGCATCAGTCTTTATCGGCGTGAATGTAAATTTTATTATATATACAAGTCAATAAGTGTGTTTTTGAGTTTATAAACTTATACAACCCACTCATATAAACGTACACAGCACAGACAAACGTACACAACACACACACAAATACACAAACCATATACACGCACACAAAATATAACATACACAAAGCGCGTAACATAAACAAACAACATATGTACAAACACACAAAACGCAACACATAGACATAGCAAATACGCATACATACAAAACACACACTTATACACAATACACACGTACAACACACATACTGACACATCCACTAACACACAACAAACACAAATATAACAAAAAAACATACAAAACACACACAAAAACACAATACACACAGGAACACATAACATATAAACACACAACAGACACCCAGACAAGCATAAAACATCCACGTAAAACGCGCAAACAAAAAACAGACATCACACACAACACGCACAAACACAACACAACACACTCACACACACACATGCACAACACACAGACACACACGCACATGCACAACACACAGACACAAAACATTCACAAACAAAGGACACGCAAACACACAAGAACAAAACACAATTATCTGTTTGTTTAATTAAAAATTATTGTTATATTTACACAGAATAAAAAAAAAAAATGCACACACACATAAAAAACAGAAGCCCAAACATACACACAAAACAAAACAAGCAGACACAACACACATTCAAACATAAAACAAACACACATCAGACACAAACACAAAATGCACACAAACACAAAACACAAAAATACAGTGCACATTGTTATCTGTTTTTTTTTAACAAGTCAGTGTCATATTTACACAAAATTACAAAAAAGTGGGTAGGACAAAGAATTTAGTAAATAAAACTATATAGGTACTAATAGTTTTAAAAAGATAACTGCATGTATCTCTTCAAGTGACCTACTAGGCAGGCACGCCATTTATTGATATTCAGTTCGTTAAGCCAATGAGCAGATTTGAAAAATTTGATATAATAAATAGATATTAAGGTCACCTTAATCTTGTACGAGAATAGATTTCTGGACCGATCAACGTGGATCAAGCCCAGAATGAAAGTAGACCTATTCAGATTGGAATACCTGCAAATAGTCACAAGCTTGTGTGTGCGCACATACACACAAGCATACATATGAAGGAGAGACAGAAAAGCAGAGAGGAAGAGCGACAAAGGGATATCATTCAATATATCATTTTGTGAATTTTATTATTATTGTTATTATTTTATTATGATACTATTTAATATATTACTGTTTATTTTTTCACACTACTATTTCATAGTAGTCATCATATTTGGTGTGGGAATTTTATCCTCAAACAGAAGTGTTTTGTAAATGAAAAAACAACAACAAATAAACAAAATTAATAATCAACTCATTGAAAATGAAATAACTTCACTGCTTGGAAACATACATTTTGAGAAATATTTAGCTAATTTAATTTACATGTAATAGACCTCATCGTTTTACTATTGAAGTCGCTCATTGTAACCGTAACTTCTATTCTAACAGTTTCTACTCTCGCAGTTCTCACCTGTGGAACTCTCTTTCAGGTTTTTTGCTTCCCTGCCACTTGCAATCTTCAAAAATTTAACTGCAACGTCAATCGTCATCTTCTTTCTTCCTGGACCCTGATCTTTTATTTTTTTTTCTTCTCCCTAAAGTCTTCTCTTTCTCTTCTTCTCCTAGTAACACATTGCTTGCAACTTAGTGGTATTATAACCTGGCTTGGGGGTGAAACGATTTTTTAAAAAATCAGTTTTGAGGCAATATATTTCAAATTCTGTTTTTTACGAGAATATGATATGAGAAATATGTATTGGTTTGGCATATTTCTATATAGAATTATGAAAATTTCTTATGAAAGTTGTTTTATTTAGTTCATAACAGTTGTCCCAAAATAGTTGATACATTTGTAAATAAAAAAAAAACACAATGAAAATTAAATAATTTATAAATTCACTGATCGAAAGAATTAACTTTGAGAAACATTTAAAAAATTTTATTTGCATATAATCATTTTTGACACGTTGTGATACAATGTTCTCTAAATTCTTTTGAAGCAACAGTGATGGTGCTGCCTATTAATAATACATTTGTAAGACATTATAACAAACAGTGGAACACGACATTCGAGTATCATTTACCATTTCGGAGTTTACTGTCCTTGTTTTTTAATTTTCACTAATGGTTGGGATTATTTATTAAAATGAATAAACAGCAAGTGTAACTATAAAAAAAATCAACTTTTGCTTACCTAATTAAAACGGATAGCATATGTAACTCGAATAGAAAATAATGACATTATGATATTGACTTTCCACACTACTTCAAAAATAAAAGATTAGGAAGAAAACTCCCATCAGTGCTAGAAAGAGCGATAACAACTACTGGACTTGAGAAAACTATTTTCCTGAAAATTTTTTTTAAGAGAAAGATTTTATAGATTTCAACCGGCTGGCTACTGGGTCGATGAATGGCAAATATTTCCTTGTAGGGAAACGGTTAATATTACCGTTACAATTACTATCGGTTTAAATTTTTATTTAAAAATACTTTTGTTAGATTCAAATAGAACAACACTAAATTGTTGCTAGGGAACGTAAACATAACTTTTAATAAGTGTTGCCAATAACCAAAAGAAAAAAAAGTTATGTAAATATAACAATTATTATTGAACAGAAATAATATATATTTAGCCATACATGCAAGTAGTCACAATATTGAACGCATCCAAGGTGTGCTTTATATTTGCGATATGTTTTAGTTAAAATAAGTGCATATTTCTATGAAAACTGATTTAAGTTAGCCTGATTTTTCGAATATAAAACATTCATTTCTTTCAGAAATCTTTTTTCTTTGAGAAAAATTAAATTTAAAAATTAGATCGGATGAAATGACTCTAAAGGTTTCGACTTACAGTTTGCGTATAAAGGTGTACCTTGACTTTGTATTTGTAATCATGACACCGGATGTCATCCAGGTTCGCACCAGAACGCAAGTGGGAACTTACATACGAGATCCATCGCTAAAGACGCTGGAAAAACGGTTAGCTCCTTGTACTGCTTCAGAAATTCCCTGAGAGATCAAACCAAAAATAGAATACTGTTGCCATATCTGGACTGGAGCAGCGCAATACTCACTTTGACAAAGCCTAAAGCATTTACGCGGCCTTGTAGTTGATGAATTATTTTGCACTCTACAAACCCCTTTTCACAGATGCGATTTCCATGGAAAATGTTTCCACTACATTCATTATTTCCACCAATTCAAACCTTTACAGACATGTACAAAAGGGCACATCATTCTCAATCGATTTATATTCCATTTTTAAATTCCATTCTGACAGCTTCTTCCCAAATGGCTGCTGCTTTATGGAACAAATACCGGAAAGGAGGCTTCCCCGATCATTACGATCTCTTCATGTTTAGGGTTAACCGTTATATATCCAACATATCCTCGTCATCTACAATTCTTATGTCTATAAACGACACCATTCAGTAAGTCTCTACCTTGAGCGGCTCTTAGGTCTTGTACTACGTGAATAATAAAGTAAAAAAAAATCTAATGAACCTAAGCTTGTATAGATGTTTGTGGATAGCTATGATCGCTCAGGACACGGCACGGCACGGCCCGGCACATAAAAGATTAATAGAGAAGCAAATAAACTATCCACAACATTTAACAACTAAATACAAAGATTTGAAAATATTTAATATACATAGACTTCTTTATTATATCCGTAGATATGTATTTACTTCCGCGCAAACAAAATGGCTCCTGTTTATTGAGATAAGAAAGCTTTCTTTAGAATTTAAGAATACACGTTGCTTAACTGAAGGCTTTATTTTTATCCCTAACTTATCAGCAATTACACGTGCTGCTTTTCACGTGACTCCCTTCACGTGCATTTAGCCCGACAACTGACAGCCCGACCATGTTTTTTTAAAACGTTCAGCTCGTGAGCTTTCCGTGATCTGCTAATGATTCTAAGACCCCATTCTTGACAATTGCATGTTAATGATATTGTTCTCGACTTCAGGTATTTTTACGAAGCGATGGAGTTTTTTTTTGTATCAAATAAATGTCATCTTTCTAAAAATAAATAACTGTTTCATTGTCAGCCGATCGCAAAACTTATGAATGTTATATAAAATTATGTTGGAAGAATATCATTTGGATATTCTAGATAAAAAAAAAAAAAATGAATTGTTCTGAAATTTTAAATTTTTGCCCGAATCTCTGGTATGAAGAGTTATCTTTATTTACGTTACTTAAACTCGGACTATTGTCCTTATTTTTGTTGTTATTATCACAGCATTCCAGTTTCTTTGTGATCCAGTTATTATTTACAGTCGGACTAATATCCTCATGTTTGTTTTTATTATCACAGTGTTTCGGCTATTCTTCAGCCTTCTTCAGGTGCCTGTCGATCCGGGTAATCTTCAGGGAATTGCGAGCTGAACAATTTATTTAATCTTTATTCAATAATTTTTTGTACTAAAAAAACAAAAACAAAAAAAAAACAAACAAACAAAAAAAAAACAGACAGGAGGTCCCTTGATATATGCATTGGAATGAGAACAACCTACCTTCGTAGATTAAATAAAGTGTTTAATTCGACATTCTCTGTAGGTTAGCCGAAATCGAAAGACGCCCGAAGAAACCCGGAGGACCGAATGGCAAATACTCTCGTGAAAGGTATGAATCTATCACTTCTTCCTCAGCTATGGGTTAAATGTTTTTATTATCACAGTGTTTCGGCTATTCTTCAGCCTTCTTCAGGTGCCTGTCGATCCGGGTAATCTTCAGGGAATTGCGAGCTGAACAATTTATTTAATCTTTATTCAATAATTTTTTGTACTAAAAAAACAAAAACAAAAAAAAAAACAAACAAACAAAAAAAAAACAGACAGGAGGTCCCTTGATATATGCATTGGAATGAGAACAACCTACCTTCGTAGATTAAATAAAGTGTTTAATTCGACATTCTCTGTAGGTTAGCCGAAATCGAAAAACGCCCGAAGAAACCCGGAGGACCGAATGGCAAATACTCTCGTGAAAGGTATGAATCTATCACTTCTTCCTCAGCTATGGGTTAAATGTTTTTATTATCACAGTGTTTCGGCTATTCTTCAGCCTTCTTCAGGTGCCTGTCGATCCGGGTAATCTTCAGGGAATTGCGAGCTGAACAATTTATTTAATCTTTATTCAATAATTTTTTTGTACTAAAAAAACAAACAAACAAACAAAAAAAAAACCGGACAGGAGGTCCCTTGATATATGCATTGGAATGAGAACAACCTACCTTCGTAGATTAAATAAAGTGTTTAATTCGACATTCTCTGTAGGTTAGCCGAAATCGAAAGACGCCCGAAGAAACCCGGAGGACCGAATGGCAAATACTCTCGTGAAAGGTATGAATCTATCACTTCTTCCTCAGCTATGGATTAAATAGCAGGGCTTGTACTTGAAACTCATTATCTTAAAAAAAAAAATGTTAATACAATATTCCTACGTAAAAAAGAATTATTTTTACAATCCAAAAATATGTTTCAGTTTTAAATAACCTAAAAAGGTTGATAATCCGTAAAAAAAGAAATCAACAAATCAATTCAAAAAACAGTAAAACAATGATACAGAAAAAATGAATTGCATATTGATCTGATTCCTAACGAGAAATTCACATTGATTTTAATCGATGTATTCATTTCGTTCCCTGCTGTCGATATTTCATGCCATGCGTTGAACCCACGAGAACCACCCAGTTCTCCAGCTCGCACAGTTTTGGTAGAGCGTCGGAACATCCTCCAGTGCCAGATTAATCTGCTGGAGGTCTTGTCGACGTCTTTCCAGCGGCTGCGTGGTCTGCTGCGAGGTTGTCTCCACTCTGTAGATGACTGATCGAACTGGTAGATGACTCAGCTGGGGGTGGGGTCATCATGTCGTCGTAGAACGTAACTGGAGTGATGGTGTGGAGCATGCTTGGCTGACTGGCCCTCCGGCGGAGCCCCTCTTAACGTCGAACAAATGCATCCACCTAGTTGGTTCTGAGAGCGCGAGACTCAAAGCCTGAGAGGCTACATCTTGGCGCAGTATAGCAGCACAGGAAGAATGTTATTTATCATATATGAATGAAAAGTGTCACTGCTGACATCGGAGTTCGAACGTGAATCTCTAGAAAATGGAGATGTAGACCGCCATTTCCTATAAATAGAGATATCATTCCACAGACTGGGGGGTACAATTACGTGTTAACTATTGTGCTAACCCGGACGTTAAAGTCGAGTGTCATGTGTTTCAAGACGAATTAGTACTTTGCAGCTCTACGCAATCGTGTAGAAATCAATACTCTTTCCGTTGACTTTTTACTTCTTTGTTGTTAATGTATTTTAATTGCGTTTGGTAATTAAATACTTTATTTTACTTTGAAGTCTTTCTCTTATTGTATTATGTACATGTGACGGATTACAAAATTATTGATATAAGAAATTAACAATTAACATGTGCTTATCACGAGATCTCATTTTTGCGAAAAGCATCGATCCTGAGTTATCTCATGAAAAAAGAAGCGAAAAGAAAAGAAAATAGAAAAAAAATAATCAAAATGGGAATCTATTCAGTTTAGAATTGATTTACTTATTTTGTTGTTAATTTTTATTTTGTGCGTATTTTGGGTGATTTTGTGTATTGTTCATAAAAAGAGATAAGACGTTTTTCTTGTTAAAATATCTGATTGTAAGTCTTTATTAAAATTAATTTAATCTTTCCACTAAATAATGTAAGGATGAAATATGACATTTTAAAAATGGTCATCATCATCATCATCATCATCATCATCATCATCATCCTGTTCCTCTCCCATGTTCTTTTTTTTCGCCCTTAAGGGTGAAAGAAGAAGAAGAAGAAGAAGAAGAAGAAGAAGAAGAAGAAGAAGAAGAAGAAGAAGAAGAAGTCGGTGGTTTCTTGATGTGCTCATCATGTAGCGTGTCTTTGGCGTTTTTAACCTGGCGGAGCTCATCTCTTTCCAGATTAGACCTCAACCGATGTCCTCCAAATTGGTCACGAAATCGTGATCGTTTTAGTTCATCTGAGGAACCCTTTCGCCCTGGCCGGTGACCTGCGTCGAGGAGGTTCTTCGCCCAGTGGTGGCGTTTTAACACTCCCCCACCTCATGTGAAGTTAAGCTGCCAGCTGAAACGGTTTACCAGGCATGGCGACTTGGAGTCATCATATGAAAAATTTAGGAGATGGTTGAGAACAAGTGATGACCGTCCACCCGAAGGTTCAGCGTACCAGATATCTATCCAGAGCACCGTATGCATACACACACAAACACACACATATATACACTGCGTGCCAAATTATTATCGAGATAACTTTTTTATAATATTTCAAAAACCATCCAATCAATTCACACCAAATTTTCACACAATGTTGGCCACACTGACCTGCGCAATCACTGAAATTTTTTGCAATATAGATCTCCTTGTTTTGTAATTTGCAGCCGGTTTCTTTGTTTAGTAAGAAGCTGTGTAACTGCGTTGAAACCACATTCAGCCATATAGGAAGTTGGAAAATCAATGATGAAAAGCTTCCCACAGCTTTAAATACCTTTCAGAAAATACCTTTTGTAGCCAATATGGCATAATTTAAAAAAAAAATGGATACATTACCACCGCCCCTTCCCCTGAGTATGTCCCCGACCCCAAATGAAATAAAAACTCCCTGTGTCTCCTTTCAACATATCAGCATAAAATAAAAATCATCATTGATAATGGCAAAACGAATAGCCGAAAGCGATCGGATATGTAGAACATTTAGACAATTTTTACACACTTTATATCCAGAAAAGAAAACACATATATGCACACTGATGCCATATACAGTCTGTTTGTCTCAAGATTTTCGACAGAATCCAGTGACGGATATATAATGAGATTGGTCCTAATCTGCCATCTCGTGTACAGTCACTCTTTCACAGACGTGACGTCGCTTCCCTCTGTCTTTTCTACAAATACTTTCACGGTAACTGCTCCGACGAGTTGCTTTCGCTAGTTCCCAAACTACATGAATTTAAGCGTGCTACTAGGTTGGCATCTCAATCCCACCCTTTCACTGGCGAAACTGTTAAATGGAGCCGTCTCTTCTACTCCAATAGGTTCACGTCTCGCACTTCCCGTCTGTGAAACTCCCTCCCTCTTACTTGCTTCCCTGTTAGCTATAATCTTCAATCATTTCAATGCAATGTCAATCGACATCTTCAGATGTCTTGATCTAATTCCCGTCCTTCTCTTCATCCTTTCCTCTATCATACCTCTTTACTCTTGCTCCCACTCTCTGTAACCCCTTGCGTTCTAGTGGCACTCCCGCCACGCTTGGGGTGAAATGCTTTAAAAAAAAGAAGAAAAACCAAGAAAAATGAAATAAAATGCTTAATCGCAGTACTTTGTTCGTCGGCTTTAATGAAACGTGGATGAAAGTGGGATTGCTACCTAAATGCACAATTATATATCTTAATAACCCAGATGTAAAAAGATAACAGTTAATATATGCCCTATATAAAAGAACATAATCGTCAAAAATCGTATTAAAGAGATAAATACCGTGGCGAGTTACCAGCTAACGCTCTGTCACCCGCTGATCTTCAGGCCTGTAAGTGACAGGATATTCGAAAAAGGGCGTGGATATAATTAAGTAGCCCCACTGACAGTGCGGATGGTATAAGGTTAAAGAATTATGGAATAGATAAAAATTTGGCTCGGGGAGGGTGTCCCACTTTTTTTCTATTAATCTGACGCCAAAAGCGCCAGCAAGAATTTCTTAGAATGCCGACATTTAACCAACATTTTTGATCTGGCATTTATCGTTTCTCTGGTTCTGACTATGATTGCCAGCTTCACTTCTATCCCTGAGCTTGACAGACTTAAATGCCAGATCAGAAGTGTAAAGGAATAAAAATTTATTCATAGATAAAATAAAAATAATTAGAAATTAAAAAAATGTTCTAATGCGATGTGAACAGAAAACCATTCTGACATATTTTCAAGGTAATGCTTCATAATTCGAAGATGACTGGACCCCCTTTTGTTTGCATGATCAACAAGAGACGGTATTTGTTTCTTGAATTAATCTTGGGTTGGAACAAAAGTTTGTAGAGTTTTTAAGTGAGTTTCAAAAACAATATTTAGATGTTTGCATATAAATTTATTCAACCACATTCAATTGTTCCATTATCTTTAGCCATCTTTTAGGCAGCCATCTTTTAGGCAGTCATCTTTTAGGCAGCCATCTTTTAGGCAGTCTCATGATTCAGGTCTGGTAGAACTTGGCACCTTTCTGTGTGATGACTAGTCTAAATGTTTTTTACAGACTTCCAGATAATTGAAGTTCTTCCCATTAAGAGAATTTGGTAGGGATCGGAATAAGTTGGAATCCAAATGTGCAAGGCCAGGGTCTACAACCCCCCGCCCCCACCCCCCCAAAAAACAAAAAATAACAAAAAAAAAAAACCAACAAAAAAACAAAAAACAAAAAAGGACACAAAAAAACCCAAAGAAACGAACAAACAAAAAACAAAACAAACAACAAACAACAAAAAACAAAACAGACAAAAAACAAAACAAAAAAATGTGGGTCTGGTGTTGTTCGGATGAAAGACGACATCTTCCCAATTGACCAATTTCAGACGCTTTTCCTCGACTGCTGTCGCTAATCGGTCCAACAGGGAAGACTACTTATTTGAATTAAACACTTTCTGATTTTGCGGAAGGAGCTTGTTGTACACAGTCCCCTTTCATTCCTAGCAGATACGTAACATAACATTCTTCTGAAGCAGACTGGCTTTTGGGGGGTTAACGATGGCTAATTTCGTTTTACCCAGGCCATTTTCATTGCACATTGTTATAAACAAGACATTTTTCATTGTCTATGATCATTCTTTTAAACATTGGGCCGTTATTTTGGTGTCTGAGCAGAGGATCGCAGGTGGAAACGCAACCCATTATTTTTTTTCATTTACATCAGGAGGCACTCCAACATCATAGCGATTCATGTATTCAAGTGTTTGCAAATTCTTTACAAAGCTCATATAAGACAGGAGTAGATAGGTTCGCCTATAACCCGGTTCTTACCCGTCTATTGAACAGGAGTAAAAGTTTATCACTTGTTTTCTGTTTAGGATTGGGTTTCAGGTTGCTTCTAAAGTCTTCTCATTCTCTTTAATTCCAAGTAACCCCCTTGCGTCTTAGATGTATTATCACCTTTTTTGGGTGAAATGATAATATATATATATATATATATATATATATATATATATATATATATATATATATATACACACACACAAAAATAAAAAAAAAGAAAACAAAAAAATATGGAGCTTCTTTGTGATTTATCGTGTCATGTGACCTGCGTTAATTTTTAATCAGCGTTTCGATTTGGTCATTATCAACGATTGCAGGCCCGCTGGAATGTTTTCGATTTTCCAGATAAAATTTTCAGTTGTGAATTTTGTGAACTACTCGCTGCTCACGAACAGCATTTTCAGCTATGGCACCATCTCCATAAACGGAACATATCTTTTTAGCTCTTTGTAAAGCCTTATGTCCTTACCGGAAATAGAAGAGCAGCAAATGACAAAAATGAATCTCACTTTCCATTTTACTTTAAAAAACAAACAAAAAAAAAACATTTAGAATTCATAATCCACACATAAATCATATTTTTTTTTATCGTTTTACCCCAAGCAAGACAGTAATGCCACTAAAACGCTAGTGGTTACAGGGATTGAGAGTGAAAGAGAATGAAAAGACTGAGAATAGGGAGGATTGAGAAAAGGATGAACGGAATTCAAGTAAACGGAAGGTAGCGATTGACGTCGCACTTACATTTTTGAAGATTGTAGTTATCAGGGAAGCAAGAAATCGGAAGGGAGTTCCACAGGTGGGAGGTGCGAGAAAAGAAAGCGTTAGAGTAAAAGTGGCAACTGCATCTAGCTAGTTCAACAGCTAATTTAATATCACGTTTAAATTCATGTAGTCGGGGCACCGGGAAAAATGCTCATCAGAACATTTACCATAAAAATATTTGTAGAAAAGAGAGAGGGTAGAAAAGACTAGTCGGCGAGAAAGTGGCTGAAGTCGAGATGCCTCGTCAGGATCGATTATATTACAGACCATTCTGTCAAGAATCTCGAGAAGTACAGCAGACATCAGAGCAGATATGGCAACCGTATTCAATGCACGGACGAATGGCAGATTTGAAAATGTGTAAGATGGATTCTGACGTGAAAGATTTTCTGGCACGGCACAGTGAACCAACTTTCTATGCAGTAGCCGTAGCAATTAACTCGATATAGTCGCCCCCAGTTCTTGTCAATTGAAAACGTGAAGCCAAGAAGGCACAAAATTTTGCTCTCCCGTTATTTAGCATCAACTAAGCTGCTGGAAGGCAGAAAAGGTTCTCTATCATGGTTAAATAAAAGCAGTTTTGTTTTGGCGGTTTTAAAGTTTACAAGCCATTTCTTGCCCTAGTTAACCACTGCTTGGAGGTCCTTTCCAAGAGCAGGATTACTTTGTTAGATCTGTCGGATGTATTGAAATGTCAACTTTCAGAATACTGGATGTAACAGCGTAATTGTTCACCCCACAAATTGTTTAATATCTAAAAATCATTAAAATAATTGAGTTTCTTTTTTCCAGGTTTGCAGATAAGGCGTATAGCCATTTTGATACCATTTTTCATAAGAATCGCTGAAAAACCCATTGAGTTATTCAGCTAGGAAGAAAACAGGTTAAAATCATTTTGATTCAGCCCTAATGTCTTCTCATCTGAGCAATGGTGAGAGGAAAAATTTCAAGTCTTCAGTAATGGTACTAACATTCATACTTTGGCTTCCATCTTCAAAGTCCATTCAAGAACCATCAAGAGAACAGTGAATAAGTTTAAAAAAGAGGGAACAGTTGAGAGGAAAATTGGACCAGGAAGTTGCAACAGGAAGACGGATCATAATTTCAACTTAGAGCTAAAGAGATCAATTAGAAAAGATCCAACTCAATCCATAAGACGTTCGGTACTTGAAAGAATAGTTTTACTTATGAGAGTCCAAACAGCAGTGAAAAAAGAGTGGAAAATGAAATCTTACGCGAAACTTGTGAAGCAATTTGTTACTCCAGGACAGAAAGTTAGAATGTTAGAGAGGGGGAAGATCATCTTGAATAAGTTGGAAAATGATCCTGGAATAATATATATATATATATATATATATATATATATATATATATATATATATGAACTTTATTTCAATCGTTCGTGCTCTCCCGATCCTTGGCTATGATTAATTAATGATGAACATATCATTTTCGTTTATGATCGATTTAATCACTATTCTCTGTTTAGCTTTGAGAGTAATTATACATTCTTATTGCTCAAAGTAGAGTCCAATAGTGTTATAAAAACCTCAGAGAATTCCAGTTAGATATCTTTAATCATTTCTAAGATACAACGGTTCAGAGCTTAATGCAACAAATGGACAATTTTGCTGTTACACGATTTGGACAATTTTGCGCTGATACTCGGCATGTGATAACTTTTTGTCAGGTGTGAAAGGAAATCGTGTGTTCACACGCCAACTATTTTAAAAAGCTACGTTCCAACCCAAGCGATAAAAAAAAAAAAAAAGAAAAAAAAAAGACAGAGTTTGTGGTATGGAGCGATGGCCGAAGGTAAATTTCTCAAACAATTGCTAAGTTATTGAGTTTAATTTTGATTAAATATTCGACTACTGAAGGTGTAAGGGTTGTGTGACGGTTATTGGCGTTCTAATTAGTTAATGGTTATCGAGGTGTCTAATTCAAATTTTGGTCGCGTCTGCTGCATTCACTTCGTACTAATGCCCCCGGGAAGAGCATGAATGCGTTTCTTCCTCCACCCTAAATGGGTAAAATAGCATTGGTTATCAATTCTTGGGTTACAGTCAGCCTAAGAAAAGAACTACTCCATTAGAAGGCAACGGGAAACCACTCCACTGAAACCATGAAAGAAAATAAAAGTAAAAGGAATCTGTGGAGAGCCATGATCGCCTATGAAACACATGTCATTTAAATATAATGCACTAATGTCCCAAATCTGCAATAATATGAACAGAAGAATGTATTGGGCTTGGAAGATCAAATTAGTCATTTTATTCCCCAGCAGTTGCTTTGTAAATCTGGTTGTGTGGTATTTATGTATAAAAAAAGTGCTTTAAGTTAAAAAAAAAAAATGATAAAGCAACCTCAAAAAAAGCACCAAATTTCATTAAAGAGAACAGGTTTATTAGAGCTACTTTGCCTGCAAATTATCTTTCTAAAAGAAATCCCGTCCAAGGACAGAGAACACGAGGCGATATTCAGCAAGCGTGCTGTTGGACAAAACTAATGTCCGAAATAAAAAAAGTTATATTAACTTTTATATTGGAAGGCCTTTTTAATGCAGCAAAATAAACACATTAGGAGAATTACCATTTCATCAAAATAGATGGAAAAGTTAAATAAATTTTGTTTATACTCCTTAAGCAAATTAGTTTTTTCTGTTGACTACTTCTTGGCTGAAATAGAAGAAATGTCCAATTGTTTTTGTCTTACAACCCAGCTGTCTTCAGGACTCAACGAGTAATATTGTCGTACCAACTATGGATTACTATTTATTTATTTGATTTTATTTTATGTCTAACTACAAATTTGTCGTAATCTCAGTACAGTATAAATGGAAACACGAAATGTCTTTCTATCTGTTGAAGTAAAGGTTTATTCATACAAACCGAACGAGGATCCGACTTAAAAAAAAGTAAAAAGGTAACAAAATGGACGAGAGAGAGAGAGAGAGAGAGGAAAGAGAAAAATTAAAGATAATTTAGAGAAAAGAAAGGAAGTTAAAAGATAGGGAGAGATAAAAAGAAAGGAAGATAAAAATAAAAGAAAAGAGGAGAGAAAAGAGAGAATAAAAAAAGAGAGAATAACAAAGAGAGAGTGAGAGTGTGATAAGAGAGAAAGAAAATAAAGAGCGAGGGAAAAGAAAGAAAAGGAATTAAGAGAGAGAAAAGTAAGAAAGAAAAAGCAAGAGAAATGAAAATTGAGATAAAAGAAAGAGAGGAGAGAGAAAAACAAAGAGAGAGTGAACAAAAAAGAAAGAGGAAAGGAAGAAAAGAAAACGAGAGAGAGAGAGAGAGAGAGAGGGAGAGGAAGAGAGATAGATCAAAAAGAAAAGGAAAGAAAGAAAGAAGTTGCAAAAACATTTTTTATAGAAAGTGCAAACCTAACAGAATATCTCAAAACTGAAAAATCAAATTACCAACTATTTTCTTATCAAATTGTGTACCAAATATGAATGCTGGCATGATTAACTTATTTTATACGAATATTCACGCAATACAAAACCCAAGAACCACTCAAGTTAGAGCATTACTGAATAAAGTATGTGATATTAACGTAAATAAAGTCTGGTGGTTGTGGGGCCACCCATCTTACCAATGAAATACTTAGGGAATGAGGATGATTCAACCCTGTGGACGGAACAAGGTGGGTTTTGACTGCAAAGATCTGTACTGGTGGCACTAAAGAATGGATCTCGTTTGAACATTTGCCATCGACATTTATTCTGTTGGGAAAGGGGTCGTAGGGTTGAAAATAAATCATACCCTACAATGCCGCTTAAAAGATTTTGGACTCTGTTTAGACTGGAAAGTGTGGATTAGTCCGTTGCGCTCACTTCGTACAATTACACTTGGGAAAGGCATGAATCCATTTCTTCTGTGGTTTAAATACAAAGGTCGTCTGTGATCTCTATTTTTGAGTCACAGGAGGACTACACTAAGTTCAAAATTGTGGAGAAGGCAAGTGTAAATCCCTCCATTATCTTCCCCTAGAAAGTATGGAACATCATAGATAATAATTAAAAGGAATATACGGAGACTAACGATCATATACGTCCTGAAAGGAGATAAATAAAAGCAAAAAAAAAAAAAAAAAAAAACTGTTAAGAATTAAGGTAATTGTCCTAGTCCTACAATGCAAACAACATATCTAATAAGAATGGCTGATAAGAGCAAATGATGAAACCTTTTCTTCTTTAAATTGTCATCTCCCTTCAGGACGTAAGTAGTTCATGGCTCTCCACAGATTCCATTTTTTTTAATTTGTGAATTGCCATGATTTCTTGTGAAAGAGTCTAAAGTGGTTTCCAATTGCTTTCTCTACGGTTTCGAATTCAGGGTCATCTTTCTTCTAGACTGGCTGCTACCAGCCTAGAAATCCCAGTCTACCCTACTATTTAACCCATAGCTGTTGGAAGAAGACATTAAGGCGAAAATGAACACAATAGACTAGGACGGAATTTGAACTTTGTCGGTAACTTTTACACAGCTCGCACTTATGCTGCGTGCCGTGTCTCTTCAGCACGATAGCAATCATGCCTCTCCACAGTTTCCTGTCTTTTTGAGATCTTAATAAATTTTGTCTTTTTGCTATCTCTCCGAAACCCTGATACGTCATCCATTCAATGAAGCTAGATTATGCGTTATGTCTCTCTTAACGTCAATCTGTCCTGTGACTATCAAATTTGCCAATCCCTCTTTCCTCATTATGCGTCGGAGAAATTTCAAGTATTTCTTATTGATGTTAAGTGTCTTTTTTGTTTGCGTTGTCTCTAGAACTTCGTCGTTGCTCACTTGTTCCGTCCACGGTATTCTCAGCATCCTTTCTGTAGAATCATATTTCTGTTGCTTCAAGTCTTTTCTTCATCTGTGAAACGATTATCCCGAATTCATTGGCATATATGAAAACTTATACTACATAACATTTCAGTACTCTTTTCCGCGTTTCCAACGATATTTTTCTGTCTTTTAGTAGATTGCTTAGCTTTTGAAAGGCATCTTTCGGATTTCCGTGTTGCCCTTTCCGTCCTCTGTTAAATCGCTACCCAGATATGCAAATTGTTGGACTTGTTATATTTCGGTATTCCCAATTTGTAATTTGCATGTTGGGCCGACCATTTTGCTAAAAACCATGTATTCAGTTTTCTAATCCCCTAATAAAAGGGAAATATTCGCATATTGAGGTGGTGGGGGCGTTAAGTAAAGATGGAACAACAGTATTTGAAACTGACGTATTTCATGACGTTTTAATTATCGGCTAGGGGTGTTAACGTATTTTCGGGCTTACAAGACGCATTTAAAAAAAAAAATCCTGAAAAATACGTGTGCGTCTTCCAAGACGAATGTAAGGCAACGACCAGGCTCAAATAAGCTCACCTAATTGGCTTGACTGATAGGGACATGGATTCGTATGTTGAGTCATTACAGTATAATTTTAGCTATCTAATTCAGCTTTTTATGTGATGTAGCCTCAGTACTTATTTGTTACAAGTATTTCCAAGACTATAAACCTTCCTGGAGCTAAGCCACAAGCTTAAACATGCTCTGTTTACTAGCAGCATCCAATGGTAGTAAGGATCATTTATTGTATATGACTGACAGTAGTTAGTGATGACTCTGCAGGTGATAGTTTAGAGCTTTTACATGAATCCAGCAGTGATGGATTCTTGGGATTTGAGGATGAATAACATTTATTTGATTGTTTTATATTTTTACATACATATTTTCATAATTTTTAATTCCTTTTTATGAAAATAAAACCACCTTTGAACAATGAAAGATTTATAGTATATTTACTAACCATCAACTAGTATGTCATTGCCGTACAAACCAAATCGGACGAGCGATTAATGTAAACAATACGTGGCGCCTGTACGTGAGGGACGCATGGTGAATGCGATGTTGTATGAGAATAGCATTTTTTCTTAGAAATTTCTTTCCAATATTAGGGTGCGTCTTCCAAGCAGGAAAATACGATATTTAAGAGTTATTAGGTAAATGGAAGTAAAAGACAAGGGATATATCTTCTTTATGTACCGTGTTCCCTCAGGGCGTAGGCAATCATGGCTCTCCCCTATTTCCTGTCATTTGTAGCTCTTAATAAATTTTGTCTTTCTGCTATTTCGCCTAAAATCTGCTCTAGTATTCTATTCATTCAACCTTTCTAAGTATGTTATACGTTAATTTCTCTGTCCCTCTTGCCTTCATTCTATCCTCTGAGCATCAGATTTTCCAAGCTCTCTTTCCTCATTATGTGTTCCCAAAACCTCAACTGTCTCTTCTTGATGTTGAGCATAAGTTTCTATCTTGTTTCCATTTTCTTTAAAACTTTGTCGTTGTCTCATGTTCGGTTCATGGTATCGTCACCATCCTTCTGTTGCTGTAAGTCTCTCCTTCATCTTTGAGATCAGTCAGCACTCACTGTCATACAGGAGGACAGATATGACATAACACTTTAGTACGCTTTCCCTTGAAATCACGGAAATACGAGAGAAGACCATAAGCACTAACATCGTAGAAATAAGAAAATAAGTAGATATTGAAAACAAAATACTCAGTGATTTTTATAAAAGATTATAACACACGTTTCCGTTGCACGCAGGAGCCGTAATGCTTTTGTTAAGTCAAAGGAGAACCACTCCGATATCTTCCCCCAAAACGCATAGTACTTCACAGATAATAATGAAAATGACTCGATCACCTATATCCGGAGGGGATATGACATAAAAAGCAAAAACGAGTATGAATTTATAACACATATTTCCCTTGCACATAGGAATCGAAATTATTATCGGCTTTGAAAGTTGTCGATAATTGCATTAACGTCGGGTGATTCCAACTCTCCCAGAACGCTTCTCCTCATGTCCAATCATTTTGATCATGGCACTCCCCCCTGACATTCGGGCAACTCAGTTAAGTATGTCGCTCCAGTGGTCTTTCAGATAAGAGGTTTTATGAAGTATTTATCTCGAACTCTTTCTACTCTTTGGCATAGTTCCTAGCATTAAATAGTTATTTTGAAAGAAATCTTTTCGATGAAAAAAAAAAGAAAAAGGAAAGCATTTTCTTGCTAACTATCATGCGTTATCTGCATGATAACAAAATGTAAATGTTTCTTGTTATACATTGCAACAAAGTAAGTCGAAGTGGTGCAACCTTTTTGTACAAAGTAAAGGGGGGGTGGCAGTGAACACAAAAAAGAAAATAGCTAACAAGCAGGAATGGGAATTAAACCGGCAATTATGCTGAGTGAATTGTGCTGTTAAACGTGATCGTACACGTGAATGATCTATCTATCTATCTATCTATCTATCTATCTATCTATCTATCTATCTATCTATCTATCTATCTCTTAGGTATCTAGATAGTGACTATGAAAAAGTTATGATCTATCTATCTATCTATCTATCTATCTATCTATCTATCTATCTATCTATCTATCTATCTATCTCTTAGGTATCTAGATAGTGACTATGAAAAAGTTATGATCTATCTATCTATCTATCTATCTATCTATCTATCTATCTATCTCTTAGGTATCTAGATAGTGACTATGAAAAAGTTATGATCTATCTATCTATCTATCTATCTATCTATCTATCTATCTCTTAGGTATCTAGATAGTGACTATGAAAAAGTTATGATCGATCTATCTATCTATCTATCTATCTATCTTTCTATCTATCTATCTCTTAGGTATCTAGATAGTGACTATGAAAAAGTTATGATTGTTCTTTCTATCTATCTATCTATCTATCTATCTATCTCTTAGGTATCTAGATAGTGACTATGAAAAAGTTATGATCGATCTATCTATCTATCTATCTATCTATCTATCTATCTTTCTATCTATCTATCTCTTAGGTATCTAGATAGTGACTATGAAAAAGTTATGATTGTTCTTTCTATCTATCTATCTATCTATCTATCTATCTATCTCTTAGGTATCTAGATAGTGACTATGAAAAAGTTATGATCTATCTATCTATCTATCTATATATCTATCTATCTATCTATCTCTTAG
The DNA here is from genome assembly GCA_963932145.1 of Acanthosepion lycidas. Taxonomy (NCBI): domain Eukaryota; kingdom Metazoa; phylum Mollusca; class Cephalopoda; order Sepiida; family Sepiidae; genus Acanthosepion; species Acanthosepion lycidas. Next base: position 57,103,964 of record OZ010577.1, read on the forward strand.
GTATCTAGATAGTGACTATGAAAAAGTTATGATATATCTATCTATCTATCTATATATCTATCTATCTATCTCTTAGGTATCTAGATAGTGACTATGAAAAAGTTATGATATATCTATCTATCTATCTATCTATCTAGCTAGCTAGCTATTAGGTAAACTAGATAGATGGTGACTTTGAAAAAGGTATGATTGATTGATCTATGTATTAGGTAAAATAGATATATAGATAATGACTATGAAAGAGGTATGATCTATCTATCTATCTATCTATCTATCTATCTATCTATCTATCTATCTATCTATCTATCTCTCTCTCTCTCTCTATCTATCTATCTATCTATCTATCTATCTATTAGGTATCTAGATAGTGACTATGCAAAAGGTATGATTGATTGATCTATCTATCTATCTATCTATCTATCTATCTATCTATCTATCTATCTATCTATCTATCTATCTATTGGAATGTAGACTTTGAAAGTGGTGTGATCTATCTATCTATCTATCTATCTATCTATCTATCTATCTATCTATCTATGAAGGGTGTTTGCAAAGTAAGTTATAAACAATCGAGAATCCAATGTGTTGCTTTGCAAATTAAAAAAAAATGTGCAGATGTTACCAGCTCGACTACGCTACTTTCCCATTGAAAGTGATTCACTTGTCCCATCGGTGCGCGAAAACTACATACACTTCTGAATAAATACGTGGCGCCAAATGACTTGAGTCACCCTTGAACCACCGCAACAATAGAGTGATCTGTGTGAAACCGCTCATCGGATAAATATAGTTTGAAGGCCACAAAGAAATACTAATTCTAAGTTTGATCTCCCTCCCGGCAACGCCCCAGACGAAGTATTCCAGGGTATTAAAATCTGGAGAGCTCCATCCTGTGGTACGAACAGCCCCTCGATCCAGGATTAGACTACGTCTAGATATAGGCTGTGGCATTAACCCTAAGGCAAAGTGGGAAGACATGAGCCAGTCTGACATGACCCACGTTGCTCTCGACCAACGTGCCATCACATGAATTTAGCGTGCATCATCGTGTATGCCGTTATAGGATCCGCCTAGAATCAGTTGATCTTTTTCCTGTTCACTTGACCATTTTTAAGAAGCTGACTTTCATGGCACTGTGTTTGACGACACGGCTCGCATTTTCATTATCCGAGTCAGACTGGAAACTAATATATTGTCATTCATTAAACTTAACATACTTTGGCGCAAGGACGTGAGTAGGGTGCACCTAGTGAGGACTGAACTCACTACTCAGTATTAATGATCATTACAACTAAACTAGATTGCTAAGTTTTATTCCATGCCGAGTGGCCCTTGAATGTTAATGCACTTTATAGGTCCGTAGGGAGAAATGGAAATCTGAAGAGATGACCAAATATTAGAACGTTTTAGAGGTGCATTTTAGTGCGACTGAGAACTTTTCCCTCACCCCTCGTGTATGTATATATATATATATATATATATATATATATATATATAAATGTATATTTTATTTATTAATCCGACAGATTTTTATTACTTAAACGTTATTTTTAGTGGATACTTGTATTTGAGTAGACGTTATACTTATTTATTAAACCGTATATTTATTTATTTTCACCTACTGGCCTGAATATTCGAAAAATCCTCTTAGAGACCGCATATTTTTATCTCTAAAGATTTCTAGAATATTCAGGGCGATTGATGGAAATAAATAAACAGACTGTTTAATAAATAAATAGAACGTCTACTCAAATTTAAGTAATAATATATATATATTTTTTTTCTAATGAATTAATGAATCTATTTTCATCCGACATTTTTATTTCTTTTAACGTTTTAAAGTGGATACTTCGTATCTGAAGTAAACGTCATATTTATTAATTAAATGACATATTATGCCTATCGGCCTGCGCATATGGAAACCGCATTTTCATTGCTAAGATTTATCGAATGCGCAGTTCGATAGACGTAATACACACTGTTTAATAAATTTGTGGCTTCTATTTCAAATACGAAGTATCCACTAAAATAACGTTTGAAGTAATATATATACATATGTGTTTGTGTGAGAGAGACAGACAGAACGAGAGAGAGAGAGAGAGAGACAGAGACAGAGACAGACAGACAGACAGAACGAGAGAGAGAGAGAGAGAGCACTTTTCCTCTATGAATATAGCAAAGTTTAAACAATATTTACGTGAGTGTGGCGTGCGTGTATATGTGTGTGTGTGTGTGTTTTATTCCTTCGCGTCGTATCCATTTTTATTATTTGTTGTCGAAGTTTATCTGCCGATTGATATATCTTTTCAGAATTAGAATAAATATGCAAAACAAAATTACAGACGGACAAATGCCAGAAAACACACACACACACACACACACAAACAGTTGGCAGCTGGAGGCTGAGTAATTTTGCAGGTTAACATCTTCTGTTTGACTTTGTCTAAATCGACGAAGGGCAATCAAGATATCTGTAAAGTATGAATAAAAGGGCATCACGGTTGTAGATAATCGTCCACCCACGTAGGATTTGAAACGTGTATCTCCAAACAATCTCTGTCGTCAATTTGTTCCTGCCTAGCCGATTAAAGTAGAAAAGTTATATATTTGCCGAGCCCCTTGGCTTCGACTCTCCATGAAGATGTCCACTCTGAATTTGACTTAAAGATTAGAAAAAAAAGATGGGAATTAGTTTTTTTTGATATTTTGCAAGATGTCAGATTTTATTATGCATATCAATGTTTTTACAGTAAACATTTATTTTTCGTTTTCTACGGCTTATCAATCATTTACAGGTTATTTAAAACCAGAAAATAATTTTACAGTGTAAGAATCGTTTTTGCAGATAAATGATTTAGTGCTACAAGACTTAGTAATTAACCCATAAGTGGAGAGGAGAATCGATGGATTCATGCCTTTCCCAAGAGTATTTGTGCGTAAGTGAATATAACGAACCCAACAGGAAGTGAAAGTAGTCTCTCCGATTAACAATTCCGTGAGATTATCCATCACACCACCCGCATATACAAGCTTACAGGACTTGGTATTCCCAGGTGCTCAAACATCGAGGTACTGACCAGGCTCGACGTTTCTTAACTTCGGTGATCGTACGAAAATCGGTGTTTCAACGTGGTGTGGCCGTAAAATTGACCTAACGATGTTGGTAACATTTAATACATCATCGAAGAATTCGGTAATAAATTTATTTCGATAGATAAAATTTTTAATATCTGACTCAATCAAACCGAAATTACAAAATGGTTTAAATTTATCCAGACAATTTATTAAAAATTATTTTAAAATTAAATCACCAGAAGAAAGAAGTGAATGCCCAAATTACAGAGCTGTCATTTGCACTTCCCCCACTTATCCTTGCTCAGTGTGCTGACACCATGCTTCTCCTTTTTCTTTCCCCACTCCTCTCTCTTCAATAATGTAAATCCCCAGGCAATTTTTTCTAGGTCAAGTAATTTAGACATACTGGTTTTCGTACGATTACTAAAGTTAAGCAACGCAGAGCCTGGTCAGTACATAGATGGATGGCTGCTTGGAAATACCAAGTGCTGTAAGCGTGGAAGTGCTGGTGATGTAATGGATAACGCCTCGGAAACTGGAGATCCGAATTTCAACTCCAGTCTAGTTCGTTGTATTCACTTATGTGCAAATAGCGTTTTGAGCGTATGAATCCACCTCTTCCTCCCCACCCCAAATTCTTACAATGTAAAATTTTTTCTGGCTTTAAATAACCTGAAAAAAGTCGATAAACCGTAAAAAAAACAAATGAAACACCGCACACCCACGCGCGCGCACACATACAGGTGAACAAACGAATTATTTTTTATATTGCATTATCAAGAAACCGCGTCAACAATATTGATTATAAGTTGCAAAGCTTCATTATTCGTCCCTTATTTTACTTATTGCAAATGCGAAACCTTCCGCTTACTCTTTATATATATATATATATATATACATATATATATATATATATATATATATATTAAATATTCAAAAGCCATAGATATCCGTTTAAAAGAAGACTCAAAAGTGTGTCACTAGGTTTTCCCTGTATTCTCTTCACTGACAAGTAAATCTAGTGCGCAGCAGATGGTGGTCAGTTTATTGATTTACTAGCAGTATTTAAAAAAGAAATTACTTAGACGTGGCCAAATTCAAATGATGACTCATATGATGAAGGCCTTTCTTGCTCGGCATTGCTGTTTGTTGCTTATTCATAAATGCTTAACTAATCAATGTTTGTGAAAGTGTTATACATTGAACCACTCATATCGATTGTCCTGACCGAGCTACGCATAAATACATTTGATAATATACTAAATTTCCCATGATGCTGCTACTGATTTATATAACAAGACGATTGCATTTCTTTCTGGTGTATGAGAGGATGGTTTAATAGTTCGAATCTTACATCACCAAAATTTATATTGACATTAAACAGCATTCAATACATCATAATACATGTATTTTTTAACGAGTTTAATTCGCGAGAAAAATGTATTTTAATTATTTAATCTATATAAATAAAGCGTAATGTATGTGTGTCCGTTCGTTCCTCTGTTTTTCGATCTTGGAGAATCATAAACAACCTGAGGCAACAGGTAGTTAACTACTGAAGTTACACGCAATTAAAAATTTAAGAAATAAATCCTTTAAAATTAAATTTAAAGATAAGACAGAGTGAAATGTTTAAAGAAACAATTCTTTATTAAAGGTTTAAATTTAATTTCACTTTTTATCGCAATTACAATCGATATCATGTAATTAGACCGTAATTAAAACTTTAGCGGGTCACGCTATGTTGTTCGTGTGTTTTTTGTTTCTTTTTTTAGCACACGTACTGTGACGTATTCGAAATATTACATAGCTCAGGTCCCCTAATATCTTTTATGTGAAGGGATCATAAAGAATGGTGATGTTAAAAGAAAATAAAAATTGCGCGCAAAATAAATGTAAACGAACTACGGAGATCGGTTGCGTATACGAAGAAAGATTATGCCAAATTAAGGTGACGAATAAAGATAAAATAATTTTATTATTTCTAAATTCTTATATCTTTTACGTGCATAGGACATTGAAAGTAAAAGGCCGAAGAACCAAAAGGTTCCCGCAGGAGCTAGCCTAAAGTCCACCCGAAGGGCGGCTTCTAGGCTAGTTTATAATAACATTGAAAATGAAATTCATTCACAGCATAATATTTCATGATCTTACCAAGTATATATAATACGTATAATTTTTAAAGAATAATTCCAATTAATCAGAAAAATTAAATTTGTTTCATTTTAAGAAACAAACTCGATCAACAAATAACCTCATAGAACGTAGGCGATCATGACATTTCCCAACTTCCTGTTTCTTGTAGCTAGTGACGGATTACTTGGGATTTATGTGTTTACAGGTTGTTATCTTCGAATAACGTGCTTTATCCAAATATGCACCAATGTTTGCCCTTTTAAAAATGCATGTAAAGATAATTAATACAAAGATATATATTGCATGTACTGATAAAAGTCTCTTAAAATAAAATATATAATATTCAAAGGGTTCATATGTTCATATCAGAAAGTTCCCGTGTTGAACGTCTAAAGTCCTTTAGAAAATAAGAGAGAGAGAGAGAGAGAGAGAGAGAGAGAGAGAGAGAGAGAGAGAGAGAGAGAGATGCTTGGATTGAGGAATCGCAGAGCCGAGTTCGAATTCCAGTCGAATCAATTACGTGCTAATACCCTTTGGAAAGGTGTGAATCCTCTTCTTCTCCCTCCAGCTATGGGTAAATAGTAGGACAGACTGGGTTCTATAGACTTGGATGGCAACTGGTCTAAGAGAAGGACAACTCTGAATTCAAAACCTGCTGAGGGTCGTTTAGGGACCTTGTGGCACTTAGGGCACCAGGTCTCTGAATTCGGCCTTTCAAAAAGTGTGGCTGGTCCTGCACGAAACCTTCACCACTATAATCAAATCTCTTGTGCCGTTGTCGGTTTCCTGGGAACTGATCTGCTTGACCCTCATACGTCGAACTCGACGTGAGAGTCGTCTATATATATATATATATGTATATATATATATATATATATATATATATATATATATATATATATTTCCTCACCAGTAGCACAACTAGTTTCAAGCGCGATGCAATCGTCAGGTGCTGGCTGAAAACTGAGCGTTGCTTAATTGAAATATTGATATTTATACTGTAATGATTGTGATGCAGTCCATTGATGAGAGAGAGAGAGAGAGAGAGAGAGAGAGAGAGAGAGAGAGAGGCAGGCGAAAAGAGTGCTTGTAAATGACTATGCAAGTATGTATGTATCTCTTGATAGTAGTACTCGTCTGTCGGATTTTTAGGTGTCTGAAAATTTAGAGCATGGAAGACAAAATATTTTATCGAATCTCTGTTTGACTTGCCAGGTCATCTCTCAGTTTATCACTTTTTTGAAACAAAGGAATTCATTTTAGAATTGTCTCTTGATTTCTGATTTGTTCACAGGACTTATTTGGCCATCCCTTTTTCTTCACCTCCATTTAGGGATGATGGCCTTTTCGCCTATTTTCTTTCTTTCTTCTTTATCTTTTTGTTTTATTTATTTATGGAAAAACCAAAATCGTTTGCCAACTTTTAGTTTTCTATTTTTTTAAAAAAATAGTGAACTTATTTTTCTAACACTACAAACTCTTAATAAACTTTGTCTTTCTGTTATTTCTCAAAGCCCTGTTCCTCCATTCATTTACTCACTAAGTATGTTATGCATTGTTTTCTCTGTCTGTCCTATGAGTATCTGATTTTCTAAGCCCTCCTTCCTCATTATATGCCCCAGAAACCTCTACTGCCTCTTCTTGATGTCCTTTTTGTTTCCATTTTCTCGGTTTACGTCATCCTCAGCATCCTTCTGTAGAATCACATTTCTGTTGCTTGAAGTCTTCTCTTCATCTTTGAGGAGATCGTCCAGCACTCACTGTCATACAGGAGAACAGATATCACGTAGCAGTTTAGTAATATTTTCCTTGTTTGTAGCGAAATTTTTTCCTATTTCTTAGTACTCTGCTTAAGCTTCCTTGGCTATCCCAATACACCTTCAGATTTCAGTGTGACACTTTTCCGCTCGCTGTTAAAACACAACCCAGATATTTAAATTTCCGCACTTGTCTGATGTCGGTACCTCTGATTTGCAATTCGCATTTTGGGCTCATCCTTTTGCTAACAACCATGCATTCTGTCTTCTTGTAGTTGATGTTTAATCTTTTCTTGCTAAGTAAATAAGATGCATATATAAATAAACATGCACCGTTTTTATTGTTATTCTGACGGGCTGAAAACCGTCAAAGGCGAAACTAAAATCACAAAAATAAACTTCCAGATAAGCATAGAGTTCAATGATTTCTTTTCATGTCTAGAAAAGAAAGCTGTAATTTACACTCATCTTAAGTTTCATTAAAACTGATCCTTATTAACTCACCAATAGCATGTATGCAGTTATTTTACATGTACATCAAGGTGATCTTATCCTTTAGTATATATTTCCGAAGGTTCATATGCCAAATAGAACTTAATTTAAAGGTTTAAATACGATTGAAATATTTAATTTGCAACATTTGATAAACATACAACATCGTCGCCATTTTTGTTTATGAGGGGATGATGGAATGTTCTCGCCTTGGTCTACTTTTAAGAGAATGTTTTGAAGGGTTTCTTGGTTGGGCTGAAAAGTTTTCAGCACCCCTCGTATATCAATTTTATAGCCGATAGATTATTTAAAATTCAATTAATTTTGCAGGTATTGTGAAACAAGAAGTAAGTTTTAAACTTATATAACTTATATATGCCTAGATTATCTGATGCGTAACTAAATTCACAAATGAATAAAATAAATATTTTCAAAGCCATAGTTGTCACATTCTCTTTATTTATCTTCTTTCTTTCTTTTTTCTTTCTTTCTTTCTTTATCTTTTTTCCCTTTTTACTTTTCTTTATCTTTCTTTCTTTTTATTTATCTTTATTTCTTTGCCATTTTTATTTCCCTTCTCTTTATTTATCTTTCTTTCTCTTTTTACTTCTCTTTGTTTACTCTTTATTGCTTTTTCTTTCATTCTTTACTTCTCTTTATTTATCTTTCTTTTTCTCTTTAATTCTCTTTATCTTTCTTTCTTTACTTCTCTTTATTTATCTTTCTTTCTTTCTATTTATCTTCTTTCTCTCTTTATTCTACTTTTTCTTTCCTTCTTTTTTCTTTCTTTTTCTTTCTTTCTTTAGTTCTCTTTATTTTTCTTTCTTTCTCCTTATTTATCATTCTTTCTTTCTTTCTTTCTTTCTTTCTTTCTTTCTTTCTTTCATTCTTTCTTTCTAGAACGTATGCTGATCCAAATTACTTTTGCATGTATTCAATACATGATTAAAATAAAGTTGTTATTGGATTTGTTGAGTTTTAATTGCTTATTCACATCCACCTCAGAACATTATGAATAGAAATAACTTTGAAATACTATTTAAAAACTCGAAAATATACGAAGTCGACCAAATGGCGCAATGACACAGAACTGTTCAGCTTTGGGAAAACAAAAAGGTGAGTAATTGATACTGAAGCCAGGACGAAACGCTTTGTTATGTAGCCTAAAATCAGATACAGAAACCTTCAATGGATTTTAGACAAACACCTTTCCTCGATGAAAGGATACATTTCTGAGCAATTGTAAAATGATTTTCCTTCGCAGCTATTCGAACTCATGTTATCATAGGATCTTTTTCTCAACGTCGGATCCCTTCAGGACACAGACGATCATGGTTCTCTACAACTTCCTATATTGTGTAGCGCCCTTTCTCCCTTTGCTAAGGCACGCGTATCTCGTTTCGCTATCCATTCACATCAGCTCGTCAGGTAAGTGACTCGCCACATTGCCCTATATCTCTCAATATGCCTCGTGGGACCTCTTTTCTCATTATGCGTCCAAGGACCTTCAGCTGTATTTTTCTGATTTTGAGTAGAAGTGTTCTTTTTGTTGCTATTATCTTTACGTCTTCCTTATTGCTTACTCGCTCTGTCCATGAAATTCTCCGTATTCTGATGTAGAAGTACTTTCTGCTGTTTCTAGTTTTTCTTCATTTCTGGGGAAATTGTCAAACGTTCATTGCTATATAAGTGTATAACAATCCAGCATTCTATTTTTTGATTCTACCGAATTTTTTTCTCTTTCTCAGCGCCTTGCTTAGCTTTTAGAATGCACCTTTCGCTAGTCCAATGCGTGTTCGTACATCGGGGTCGCATTATGTCATATTTTTTAGTTAATAGTTTAGGATCACCCAACGAAACATTTTTTTAGATGTGAAACTTAGATTATATACTTACTTTTAATCTAGTCGTTAGTAATTGTAATATTATTGTAATTAGTTCAGTATCTGTCGCCTCGCTGGTGACAAGAGGCTCAAAGTATAAATCTAAATTATTTGACAATTTAAAATAATACATTCCAATTATTAAAAGCCGCCCTATCGACCGGCATTTAAACTACCTTCTGCAGAGGGTTCTTAATTGAGCCTTCGTCTCAACAATAATACTTCATGCATTGAATACATATTAAATTTTTTTAAACTTGAACAATATTCTTCAAACAATTAACAGTTTTCACTAAAACAATGAAGCAATTGGAACTTATTGATTGGCATTGCATAGTTCATTCTCATTGGAAACTGAAGTCTATTGAACTGAAAATGATGATCTGGAGGAATTGAGGGGAATCTCTTTCCTCCTTTTCTGGACCAGTAAGTATCACTGCTTCTACGTAATGAGGACGCAACTTTTTGACAATTAACCTTCCATTACAAAGCTTTGGAGGATACAGATTTCTCAATAGAATAACTGGCGCATTTTCTTTTAATTCCAGCTTTTGTGATGGCATTCCAGGAGGATTCAATGAATTCAGGAACAACTATTGGATTAATTCACTGCATGCTCTTATTCAACGGCAGTGTTAATGTAAAATAATCCATGCTTTCTTTGGAATTTCTTGGAGAAGTTTCCAGTTGATACTATCAGTTTGATTCTTGGAGTTTGAATCCCTGAAATGGTGTTTAATATTTGGATAAACATGATTAATCAAGTCTTGGATACTTGAGACTGAAACCCCACAAACATTTGGGACTGAAATATCATTTTGGTCCATTTTGATGGTTCCATTGCCAAGCTGCATCGGCGAAGCAGCAAATCTTCCTGCTTCAAGGTCACCTGTGATTCTAACTCTCATAATTGTTTTCTTTGAACATGGCTCCAGATGTAAGAATTTTTCAGGCAAGCATTGATTTTATCAGCAGTTGTTCCTTTTACAATGACTGGTAATGTTTGTTTAAAATCACCAGAGAGTAGCACAGTGATACCTCCCATGATTCATGAATTCTGTCTAATGTCTTTGAGTATTTTGTCCAGGACTCAAATGGTTGCTTGTGTGCCATGGTACATTCACCCCAGACAATGAAGCTTGTCTCCTCCAGCAGCTTAGCCAAGTTCGTTCCTATTTTGATGTTGTGAATAGGAGTTTCATTGTAGTTCAAATCCAATGGGACTTTGAATGTACTGTGTGCAATTCCAGATACTGCTACTATTAGAGATAGTTTTCTTTGGAGTCGCAGATAAAAGAAAGCTACAAAAATTTTACCAGTCTCTCCATGTGCATCCAAAAAGAAAATCCCCCCTTTGTTGTTGCTGATGGCATCAAAGACCTTCTGATACACTTGCTGTTGGTCTTGGTTCAACAGGGGCTCATTGTTTTGAACACATTGTCACACTTCTTCCATGTTGTAATTTAGTTCTTTCAAAATATCTCTGTTGATTTTTCCAGGAAAAGTGTGACACGAAGACATTTTCGCATTTATTATCTAGAAGGAGAAGATGAGGTATTTAAAAGTTAGAGAGCTGTGTTCCTTTAATTAAAGAAGTGTGACACACAGACATTTTCGTATTTATTATATAAAAGGTATTCGGTTTAAATACAGAAAGTGGCACAAGATGACTTGAAAGGGCAACACATAATTATATTGATTGATTTGTTTGTTTAACGGTAAATCAACTCCTTATGGGTTATAAACTGTTGAAATTTAATTTTCTTGAGAGCATTGACGTAATTTGATAATTTTATTATAAATATGTATTGCTGGTATTTTTACTATAAAATGTATTTTTATACTTTCATAGTGTTTTGTTTTTGTTTGGGGGTTCACTTTTTGCCCATAGCTGGGACCCTAGCAGATGCTATGAGCTCAGGTCAGGGTGCACCTGGGAACAACAGCAATTAAGAGGTGGTTCCACGCTCAACAAAACCTCCAATCTCCAGATCAGAGGCCTTGCTGCCGGATGTAGTTTATCGTCATACCAAGAACGACACATAATTAACAATCGGATACTAATACTGTCTTACTGTAGGTATGGGGGGAAAAGCTGGTTATTTTAATTAATTTAAAAAATATATATTTTACAAGCAAAGAGACAATTTGATGATCTCTTGATAAGTTTCTCATTCCTTTTCTATTTTTTTCTTACTATAAAATTTATGATTTTATTGCTTAACCCAAGGTAGGGGTTTTCCAGACTGAGTGGATGGAAAAGCACTATTCTAATGTCTTATTTCAAACTTTGTCAAATTGTATCTCTATGTGTGTATTTACGTGCTTGTGCGTACGTTAAAATGGTACAAGCACATATAAATCGCCCATGAACAATACGCATACACTTATATATCAATATATAGTCATATGCAGACAGTGTATGACGGACAGAGAATCGGCCCTTCTTTTATGATATAGATTTTCTTCTTCACGAGTGCGATATTTAAAATTATGGGTTTTATGAATTTTATGAGGGTAGCAAAAATATCTGAGACAGTTTAGTTAATTCTAAAACGTTGATTTTGATCTGCCAGATTAGCGTCTTTTGAAACAGAAACAAGCACAAAACAAACCACACAACTTCGATAATGCTATGACGAATGCAACAACTGAAGATATTCCACAACAAAGCATCAAAGAACTCTTTGTATAAACTTTGGTCTGTCATCTAGGATTCTCTTGAGTATTTAAAATGTAAATATATTCTTTTGATGTTCATGAATAACCAGCGAAAAACTACTTGCATTCAAGAATTTGTAATGTTTTACTCATCAGTAACGAAAATTACCTGTTCATACTGGTATCATTTACCAGAGATGAAATAATTGTTTCTTAATAAAATATCGGTAAAGCAGACCCACATCAAAATAAAGTCCTACTGTGAATTTACTGAAATGCAGTCTGGGGACTCTTCGGACAGTAGAACAAAGCGAGTTTATCACTACAAAATTGAAAATGTAAGATTGCATTCAGCAATGCAAATTCGTAAATCTTCTTTTGGTTGAAATGTTTTATCCTATCTGTCTTATTCAACAGATTTTGCAGAATCAGGTTTTCTTTTACTCAAATCACTTTCTTTTCTTTTTATGTGTCATGTCCTTTCAGGACGTAGGCGATCATGGCTCTCCACCTCCACCTATCTCTAGCAACTCTCAGCAAGTTCCTTCCTTCTGCTTCCCCCCCCCAGACCACGTTCTGTCATCCACATGCTTAAATCCGCCAGGTATGTTACGCGTTACTCTCCCTTGTCTCTCTTTCCATCTAAACGACCCGTAAGTATCAGATTCTCCAGGCCCACCTTTCTCATTATATGTCCCAGAAACTTCAGCTGCCTCTTTCTGACGTTAAGTATAAGCCTTCTTCTTGTTTGCATCCTCTCTAAGACCTCATCGTTGCTCACACGCTCGGTCTATGATATCTTTAGCATCTTTCTGTAGAACCACATCTCCGTCGCCTCGAGTCTCTTCTTCATCTTTGAGGAAATCGTCCAACATTCGCTGCCGTAAAGAAGGACAGATGTCACGGAGTAGCCCAGTATTCTTTTCTTTGTTACCAAAGAAATCCTGGATCGCAATACTCTGCCCAGCTTTTGGAATGTGTCCTTGGCGATCCCGAGACGTCTACGGATCTCAGCGTCTCACTTACCAACTTCTGTCAAGACGTTTCCCAGATTTTTAAATTTCCGTGTCTGCTTGATTCTAGTGTTCCCGGCCTGCAAATCGCATTTCGAGCTCATCCTTTTACTGATGACCATGCATTGTCTTGTAGTTTATGTGTATTTCTTAAAAAAGGTTATCTGAACATGATTTTGCTGTGAGTTCTTTCAAGGCTGATTGGTCTAAAGCACTAGTTTATTGAAGATGGTTTCCTAAATGTAAGGGAGACTCATTAAGATTCTAGAATGTCCTGTCTGGTAAAAATAAATAAAGCGGATGCCTACTGAAATACATCTATTCACTAAATATAACGTCTATAATAATAATAATAAATACAGAGTTAAAAGCTGAAAGTGAAGGTTTTATTCATGCTGCACAGGACCAATTTAGAAATTACCAAGCGCATATACTGAAAAATTGTGTTAGTTCTAAATGCAGATTCAGTAATAAATATCCAGAAAAAATTGACCATCTTGTATCAGGTTGCACGGTATTGGCAGCCACTGAATATAAAACACAGCATTACAGTGGCCAATACCTGCACTGGAAATTTACACGTAGGGAAAGGAAACTGCAAGAAAATGGTATGAACACCATCCAGACCTGTAACAATTTTGGAGGCTTTACTATACACACAGAAAGAACAATCAAATCTATTCGCCCTGACATCGTGATTAAAGACCGCTAAGACAAAATATGCCTCCTTATTGACATGGCAGTCCCTGCAGACTGTCTTGTATCTTTGAAGATATCAAAATAGAATGCACTTGAAATCGAAATCTCAAAAATGTGGCGCATGAGGACATTGACAATTCCAGTTGTAGTTGGAGCACTCGGATTGATTGGAAAAAATTCCAATAGATTCAATGAAAGAATCCATAGTAGTCCATGCCTTAACGAAATATAAAAAATTGTACTCCCAATTACAATCCACACCTTCCGAACTCTTTATCTACGTAAAATATCTGCGATTTTTTTTCCGTCAAAACTGCTCAGTGGAAAATGTCATAATGCCATTTCTGGCCTTACGTGTCCGGCCGGGACCTGGAAAGAAATGAGTATACACCAGAAACCAAAGGAAATAAAACAATAATAATAATAATGATACTCATATATATATATATATATATATATATATATATATACACACACACACACACACATATATATATATATATATATATATATATATATATACACACACACACACACACACACACACATATATATATATATATACATACATATATATATATATATATATATATATATATATATACAGGGACCAGGCGAAAATTCTCTGCAGGAATTGGATTTAGAAATTTATTTTTTCTTTTAAAAGTAATTTTTAGTTTTTACCTTTGCATTAATTTAAGTTTATTATTTAAGATTCTGTTGTATGTTTCTTTATTTTATTTCAATTTGCATATTTTATCTTTAAACAAACATCTCGCTACAAAATTATGAATAATTTTTTTCTTTAGCAGAAAAAACAGGTAGTTTAAAAAAAAAAACAACTTATGTTGTATCTTTCTGTTTTTGTAAATAAATAGAAGAAATGAAAAATGCAATATTTTTAAGTGTGAAATTAATGAAAAATGACACTTATTAAAGAATTTATCACAGAAAGTTAATGTCGAAAATTAAATCCAGTAAATTTATTAATATTTTACAACCATTCTTAAAAATATACCACAAAAATGCAAACGAGAAGACATTAGTATCTTGTCAATATCGTCTTTATCTTTTTTACCTTTTTTGCGATTATTTTAAACAGCGAAATTCACAAAAAATGTCATTATTAAGAATTTTATCACAGCAAATCAATTTAATTTTTTTTATTTATGCTATTATTCTTCATAATAATCAATATATTGATTATAAACTTCATTTTAAAGGAGTAATTTGTGTTTTCTTTATAACACATGAAATATGTTGATATTGTCCTTGTAAGAAAACAAAAAAAATGAATGTAACTAATTTCCTAAAATACTGTAGTGCCTTTAAACATAGTAGTAGTAACAGCTCTAAATAAACCTTGTATCACCAACAGCTCTCAGACATAAGAACACATGAACCCTAAAATAACTCTCTTCTGGACTTTCCTCTTTCGAACTGTTTGACATGAACTTTATGTGCTGAAGCTAAAAGGGCTGTGAACCCTTCACACTAAAACGCACCAACATAGTAAGTCCCACTATAACTGTTCATGAACATTTCATTCAGTATGAAATTTACTTGTAACAAAAGAAACTGTTTTTTAAGGTTTTCATTTTTAATATTGTTTTAATAAATGTTATCCTGCATTGCAAATCAACAGGTCAGTTATTTTGTGCATGCATTCTCTTCATCACTATTATTTCATGATCTACAAAATATTCCCGTACAAAAGTTTACACATTTAATTATTGAAGTAGATAATCACGAAAGTACTATACAGAAATTTGACAATTTGAATAAATTTGAATGAAAATTTAATTTAATATTTTTTCTATGATAACATAACAAGAAACATACTGGTTTAAAAAATTAAAAATTATTTATGGGTATTTAAAAAATGTATGTTGAACATATGTATGACATCTAGCATTGTCGTTGTTACAAATATAAAACAAAATTTATTTGTATTTTATTGGGGAGTAGGTGATTGATTTGAACCCCCAGTAAAATACGATAATCTAAATTTTTTAATGAGGGAGGTTCAATTCGCTATTTAACTTCAACATTAAACGGACCATGACCAGGGAAACAATTTGAAATCCCTCTGAACCATGTAATCACTTAAAAACGATAGAAAGTAACCCTATTTTTTCATTACACTGGTAGTAAAGTGGCTGATTGATTTATGTTGATTTTACATAGTGAACGGAAGCCCTTTGCAAAATTTAAGCAAATAAATAAAAAACAAAAAAACCCAAAAATGTATAATAGTAAGTAAATTGAAAAAGTTTTTCAAAATATTCAAAATAAAATATTTACATTGGAAGAGGGGAGGTGATCTGAAGCTCTGCAATAGAAAACAATGCGTAACTTTTTTCCATTGCTACATTAATGAAAAAAGCCATTTAATACTTTTGACAGATAAAATTAATGACATAATTAATTTCACTGAATCTAAATTATGTTATCACCATTCTTAAAATCAAATCTTAAAGATCAGGTTATTGATCATGTAACTATGATTAGTAAAATAAGGTTTGTGTATTTCATCTTCCCCGAAAACAGAATGAGCGAGAAAGATGGTTAAAGGCAAAACCTCAAGCCAACACCCTGGACAAACCAAACACTGTTGTTTGTGAAAAGTACAACCCAAAAATCCACCATCAGTATTTGATCATTTGCCATTAAGTATATTGCCTAGACCTCAATAAAAAAACATAAAAACAAAAACAAAAAAAAAACGATAACAAATAAAACTTCTGTATCTGTGCGAAATGCCCAAAATAATGAGTTGGCAGTTTCTCGAAAAAGAAAAAATCCTCATATTTGAAAATTTGTATCAGAATACTGATAAAAAGAATTTCACGTTAGCAGTTACATGCTATAAATGAAACAATCAGCCGTTCATCCAATTTGTTGTTTTTTTCACGAGACGTATTCCAACGTTTTTAATTAAAATTATGAAAACTTGAGATTTGAATGTAACCATGCTGGTACATATACAATTTTTCTCTTACAAAAAGTCAAATATTAATGTTTTAGCACTGTTCCCAAATCAATGAAACAATTTATTATCTTAGTAACTTAAAAACTGATAATAATAAAAAAAAAAATTGAAGGAACATATTAATGTTATATCACCACAAAGGATCGAGACAAAATAACATGATTCTGATATTCTTATTCAAATGCATTTGAATATTTTTTTAAATCTTGGCCATCATATAACATACTTGAGGATGATTTTAAGCTATCCACTGTGAGAACATTATCAGTTTTGTCATCAAGTCTCAAAGTTAAATAACTTTAATTTTCTTGGTGATATTTTTAGTAAAGTCTCTGAAAATCAGAAAAAGTGTATTTTTTTAGTTGAAGTGTATGTTAAAGTTGCTTTATAATATTACGGAGGAAAATTATTCGGTTTGGAGGAAAATTCTGAGGGCTTAGCAAAAAAAGTATTGGATATTATGGTAAAATTTTACTTAAAATGATCCCAGTTGCAAAATTAGAGGCGACATTTTTATACAAAATCTTTGTAATATATTTTTGACGCAATCAAACAATTAAAATAGTCAAGTAATTGCAATTGTATATGACAACAATAGATCCTATCAATCTTTTTTTTAAAAAAAAGATTGTCATTGTTTTTAATATGCCTTAGAGAACTAAAAATAGATTGTACTTACTTTTTGATTATATCCACTTTTTGAAAAATGACCAGAATAATTGGATTACTGAATCTACTTCCGAATTACTGTTTTATTCTGAAGGCAAACAGATGACATCAAAATGGGAAATTGTAAAATGTCTTTTTGAGTATGAAAACCTCAATTTGCTAAGATGTTGAAACTAACTGATGTAGCAGTTTACCCAAAACCTGTTGAGTGGCAAAATGTTTCCTGTTGCTTAAAGTGTTTTTGTTGTTGTGATGACACTGTAGCTACCATTAAAATCCTCCCCATTTAATAATGGGGAGGATACTGCAGAAACAGTTAATTACATTGAAAAAGTTAAAATTTTTTAGAAAATTGTCAGTGTCAAAGAAATATATGGCGACACCAAGAAAAATGATCCCTTGAAAATGACAAAAAGAATGGTAAAAGGAAAAATGTAATCATTAACAAGAGATACTAGTTTAACTATAGACATAAGTGCAATGACATAATTGATGTTTGTAGATATTGGCCATGCAATTTGTTTAATTTTGTTATGTTTGATGAACTATTTAGAAAATGAATTTGGAAAATTAAGATAAAGTTCTGGAGATTCATATTTTATAATAATACAAAATGTTATTGAAAAATTTAATAATGACCCCCCTCACCCCCCTCACTATTTCTTCAATTAAATGTTGATGTCAAAGAATACAAATTTTATCCAGGCCGTAATTGCTCAAAATGTGGTTATTTGCTGGATGGAATCGAATACCAAACATTTGATAACTTACCAGACCTTGAAACTAGGATCCCTAAAAATATTAAATATCATTTTTATATATATCAGACTATATTGCAAGAAAAGATTATCCCACAGATGAGTAAATATTTAATAATACTAGTTTTTATTTTTAAGAATATGGACATTTTTTGAAAGTAATAGATTGTGGTAATTTAAAAACTCCACTGGATAGAATATTTCAGTGGATGCTTTTCTGTTTTATAATGTTTGGTATTGTTAAATGAAAGACTTGCAGAATTTCTTTGACAAAAATCATTGTTAGCTTCTAATATATATCATTTCAGTATGAAAAGAAGAGGATTATGTTGTCAAATATATTTTTTCAAAAATTATTGTTTGATTAATTCACTTAAGACAACACAAGAATCAGCACTAAAAGTTTTGAAATTATCTTAAAATTTATTTTATAATTGTTTTTTATAGAATTCTCTTTAAGACTACATAATAAGTATTATAGATTCATATTTTTTCAATCAGTAAAATATGTTCATGAAGTTACATTACAAAGATATACTTACCCATTCTGAGAAATATTTGATTAATCAACGCCCTAAATTATCCTGTTAATTAATTTTGTGTTTTTGTTAATGTAAATTGATTTTAATTATTAAAATTATGTATACGGGTAATATCTATTTTTGTATAATATCAAAATAATTATTTTTTTTATCTTCTGTGCAATAAATTGTACATATAACAAAAATCACAATAAAGTTTGTAAAAATTAGCAAAATTATTGTTTCGCTGAAATTCACATTTTTTTGTAAAGTATTTTCAGATTTTGTTGATACACGATTTTGTAAAATGTTGAAATTGCTTTCTGATTGTATTATACAATTATATTTTCTTTAATCAATTGGTATAAACAAATTTACGGTGAATAAAGTCATTTTGTGTATTTATTTATTTTATAGTAGAGGAGGTTACTTTTTTACTTTCTTTATACATTTGCATTTATGGAAATATGTCAGTAATTCTAAGCCCCTTCTTAATATTATTTATGAACTAATTACTGGACATTACTGCCAAGTTCCTTGCTGAAAATGTTCTCACTAATAATTGTTATTTAATAGTAATTTAAATCTTCACATGTCCGCCCCCAGTCGTGGATTCAGTTCGCATGGTTGCCAGGCATGGGTTAAGGATCGCCTTAGTTCGAATAAATAAAAAACAAATAAAGAGAAAGAATAAGATTTAACAAAACTGAAATACGTAGCGATTAAAACTTACCATATAAGAATGCAACAAAAAAAAAAAAAACAAAAAAAAAAACAAACAAAAAAAACGAGTGGATAAAATGTAATTTTAAAAAAGCAGATTTGTTTTGTAAGAAGAAATTAGTTTGTGTTAAAATATAAAGTAAGAAGGGTGAGAAAAAATGAAGACAGGAAGGAAACTAACACAATTGGAAATTAAGAGTAAAAACAATAGAAAGAAAGAAAGGAATAGAGTAAGAGAGATGAGTAAAAGAAGATCTTAGTCAGGGTGAGGATAGAGATGAATCGTGAATTGGGTAGCCTTCACCGCATTTTTTGGATGGTTCTATCTACTCTTGTAGAGAGGTACTGATTATCATTACATAACAATGCAAGTATGAAGCAAATTCACCTTCGCAGAAACAAAGAAAACGGTCAAAACACACACATACATACACACACACAAAAAGGCACTCATGCTTCTCTACATGAGAATATATATTTTGGCGATTTGCCGCAGAACACTTGGTTAGTTTTGGAAGTTGTAGCCAGAGCTATCATTCTTAGAAGCCCTCACAAGTGTGACCATATAAGCTAATGCTCCTACATATCTATACAAATCCTTACATGAGTATAAAACAGTGTTTCATTTGAAGCAGACTAGTTGCAAGTTTACTCTCTGTGCGTTAGTTAGAACCTAGCTGATATATCAAATACCGAAATTAATGGCAGATGTCTTTGTAGTTTGAAGGTTGATAACAGGCGTCGCATGGCAATGTAAAAAATCAGATTAAGATTTACGTACAGTTTTGTACAGGAATATGAATAAACAAGTGTGCACACATAATGGCTGTCGACGAGTATGGCCATTGCTGACAAGTTTGATCAATGTTTTCTTTTTGTTCTCGTGAGAACGACAATGGCTGTTGAAGCCCGCAAGTAACTTGCAATGGTTATTGCAGATGTGGAAAACTAAGTTCTTTTGTACAGGGACTGGCTTGTTTTTCAAACTCTGTTCAGCTTGCTCGTTGGTTTTCCGGTGAGGGATTCTGCAGGTTTTCCGACAAACCCTGCATTCTAACTTATTTACAAGTACTCATAATAATTTGTGAAAAGTCGACTAATATGACTAACGTTTTTGCTAACGTCTGCTGTCATCATTAGAGAGATATACTGTAACACATTTATCACATGCAAATTGCTGGATTGCTGGCTCAATGATTTCCCCTTTCCTAGCTGCAAGATTGAAAATTTTTCAATTCATTGCATGTAATTCTATGATCTTACGACTCCAGTTATATCGATCACAAGCAGCAGTTTTCAACTCAGGGTCATTGATATGATAGCTTTCAAGTGAATCTCTTAAACAGTCATTGAAGTTCTTTGGTTTATGTTGGGGTCAAGTGCCGTAAAGCAACTCGCCGTAGAGCATTTGTTTGGGTATTCTGCTGTCATCAAAGCGAATTAACATGGCCTACTGATACTGATTGTAATGATCTTTTCGAGGACGACACGGTCTGACATATGAGATACTCAGTGGATACCAAGAATCGATTTTAAACATCGTGGCGGAATCTCTTCAGAGCGTCTCAATATCTGCCGTACACAACAACCCATGTCTCACAGGTGTACAGAAGGTACGTTAGCGCACACGCATTGTAGACTTTTATCTTTTTGCACTACTTACGTCCTTTTCTTTTTTTTAGATCAGACTCGATGTTTTCGAGCTGTAAAAGCATCATCTGCCTTCTTCACATGAGTAGATATTTCATTGTCAAGAATGCAGTGTCTGCTTATAGTGATCACAAAGTAAGTGGATTTTGTTACTACCTTGAGATTGTGGCCATCCAGAAATATTGATGGTTCGATGTAAGGTGAACCTGGAGTAGAAGCATAAACATTTTCTTGTTCAGACTGATAGTGAGGTCGAAAACAGAAACAAGAAAAATTATCCGTCATAGAGCATATTTCCTGTTCTGTATGGGTGAGTGATTTGATTGTTTAACGGCATATCCACTCCTTATATGCCATTTCATTTTTTTAATTTTCTTGGGAGCTTTGAAGTAATAAAAATATTATATATATTATTCTGCTTTCACAATATACATGTGCATATATATGCGTGGCTATAATTTCTAGAGGCGATGTTAAGTGTGTTTTATGTTGTAGTTTTGTTGAAGTTATATTTTGGAATACAATTTGATTTCTTTAAGAAATTGTAGGATATTATATGGACTAATATCACAAAAGAGTTCCTACATGTTGGTTCTTTGGATGGCTGATTTTGCTTGGTGGCATATGGGTTATTCAATGCCGAAATCTAAATATTTTGTACGTAATTTTATGCTTTCAACTACAGATATTTTTTACATAATGTTATACGTTAAGAGTAAAGGTATGTTTTTTAAATATATATTTTGTAGATTATAAAATGTACTATAAAATGCATTTTTTTATTATTTTTGCATTGATTGTCATTTGCTATAAAATATATTGTTGGATATTTTATTATGATTGGGCGAACAAGTCATACACATCGACATACAGAAGATCTCGCAAAAGAGTTAGGAATGTCTTAGATTTAGCAGAGAAGCATCGTTTGTTGAATCGCTTACTAGTACGATATCGAATATATATATATATATATGTCATTCTCAGACAGTACTGTTTCGCTGTCTCACAGCTCCTCAGTGTGACTAGACAACTGAATGCCTCAAGCCCGATTTGGTGTCAGTCAGAGCTTCTATCACTGAGCCATCTTCAGACGACAGAATGAGTCAGTCAAATCTAGTGTATTGTTTTTACAAACGTAATAAACGCCAATCAGCCAAAGTGCTCCATTGATTTTACTGAAGAGCTTCGCATTTACGGAGGTGACCGTTGTTTTTAGAATTAGCTTGTCATTCAACAGTGCTCAACTGTAAAACTACGAGGTCGCATTTCTTGACAAACATTCCATATCTTGATGTGTTCTGAAAGTAAATGACCAACGTTGATATCTCCAAATCACTGGACGACAGCTAGGAATGCCTGACGTAATTTCTTCCGAGTCTGAGAAGGGTTATTCGTAATTTGGAAAAGTCTGTTGTCTTTAATAACATTTGACTTTTATATAAACACACACACACACATATATATATATATGTATGTATTGGTCCACTTCAGTAGGTAAGTTTTTTTTATATCATAACAAATCTTTGCTTTCCCTAATTCTTTTAACCTTTTTATGTGTTAAGTGAAACGATAAAATAAATTGACTTTCAAATATACAATACGGACTCTGATGTTTAGTCATTGAAATACTGATTTTGAAAAGTGGACTTGGCTAAGAAACTTTTAATATGCGAATCGATTGTAATCAGAGGAGTGCATATAGACACAGACATGTGGAGTTGCTTGTGCCTTTCTCAATATCGCGACTGATGTTCTCAATATCGCGACTGATGTTCTCAATATCGCGACTAATGTTCTCAATATCGCGTGATGTTTGAGGATGTAAACTTTTGCGTTCATTTGTTTGCTATTTTATCATTGCACACTTTATCATAGTCTGTTAAAGTTATAGAATTGTTCTTGTTCTTGTTATTCTTGTTCTTGTTCTTTTTCTTCTTGTTCTTGTTCTTGTTTTTCTTCTTCTTCTTCTTCTTCTTCTTCTTCTTCTTCTTCTTCTTCTTCTTCTTATTATTATTATTATTATTATTATTAACTGAGGCCACGTCAAGCAACGGAAGCACGTGTACTTTTACGGAAAGAAATATATAAACAAACTGAAGGGAAAGGGAATATCAGAATAATATTTAATGGCAGAAGAAAAACAGGTAATAGAAAAGAAAAGATTGAAGATAAACTATTAGGAGATGCCTACCGTGGAGTCGAGATAGCGAAGAACAAAGTAACCAAACTGGTAGGATATTGACTCGAGAAAAAATACTATTAGGTTGGTGCAAAAATAATGACGTAATACTGTCGTTTTTTGACGTTACAAATATGTCAAAAAACGACATTATTACGTCATTATTTTTGCACCAACCTAATATAAAGAGGTCAGGCTCGTCGCCAGAGGGTTTTGTATTATGTAGGCTGCGTTAAAGAATCTATGTGAATTCTGTTCATCAGTTTAGGCCAACAATAACTGGTTACCAGTTTAGAAAATGATTCATAAATAAAACAGAATAATTTTTTTTTTTTTAATTTAGAAGAAAAATTTTTTTTGTTGGCCATTACGTGTGATGAAGAGTGAAATCGTATCAAGCGCTGGAAATGTGTTCGATGAATTATGTCATAGGATTTCTTCGTCTTCTATGTGCCGTATCCTTTCAAAATGGAGGCGATCATAGCTCTCCACAATTTCCTGTACTTCGTACCTCTTAATATTTTTAAAAATCTTTTTGTTATTTCTCCTAAAACTTGTTCCGCTATCCATTTACTCAAGCTCCCTTTGTTTTATGTGTTGTTTTCTTCTGTTCATCTTGCCTCCACTCTGTCCTGTGAATATCAGATTTTCCAAGCCATCCTTCCTCGTTATATGCCCTAGAAATTTCAACAGTCTCTTCCTGATGTTGAGTATAAGTTTGATTTTTCTTTCCATTTTCTCTAAAACTTTGTTGTTGCTCACATGTTCGGTCCATGGTAGCTTCAGCATCCTTCTGTAGAACTACATCTCTGGGGTTTTATGTCTCTTCTTCATCTGTGCGGAGATTCTCCAGTATTCACTGCCATAAAGGAGGACTGATATGATGTAAAAGTTCAGTACTCTTTTCTTTGTTTTTAACGATATTTTTTCTGTTTCTTAATACTTTGCTTAACTTTTGGAAAGCCACTTTCGCTATCCCAATGAGCATTCGAACATTAAAATTAATATGTATCATTTTCAGTGTTCAGGCAAGTGATTTTCGAGGTATCAGCAGAACCCTTTTGGTGACGGGCCTGAAGGAGGTTGAGAAAAAAACAATTAGAAAGAATAAACCATCAGAGTAATAAACAGACGGAAAAAGTGTAATAGTAGTAGTTTGTGACAGATAGAAAGAGAAAGAGAGGGCTAGAGAGGGAAAGAGAGAGAGAGAGAGAGAGAGAGAGAGAGAGAGAGGGAAAGAGAGAGAGAAAGAACGGATAGAAAAGTATAAGAATGATAGTGTGTAAGAGATATAGAGAGAAAAAGTGGAGGAAGAAAGAGAGTAAATGAAACAAAATAAAAGAAGGAAAAGAAAAATGTAAGAGTGATAATGTATAAGGGATCGAAAGAAAGAAAGACGGGAGAAAGAGAGAAAAAGAGAGGGGAAAAGAAAGGCAGGTGTAAGAGTTATAGTGTGTAAAAGAGAGAGAGAAAGAGAGAGAGAGAGAGGGGGAAAGAGGGAAGAGAAAGATAGAAAAGGAGAGGAATAAAAGGAATGAAAAGAAAAGTATAGGAGTGATAGTGTGTGAGAGATAGAGAAAAAGAGGTGGGAAAGAGAGAAAAGGAGAGGAAGAAAAATAAGGAAAAGAAAAGTGTAACAGTGGTAGTGTGTAAGAGAGAGATAAAGTGAAAGAGGGAGAGGGGAAGAGAAAGAAAAAGGAAAAGAAAAAGAAGGGAGAGAAAAGTGTAAGTGTGATAGGGTATAAGAGAGAGAAAGAGAGAGAGAGAGAGGGAAGAAGAAGAAGAAGAAGAAGAAGAAGAAGAAGAAGAAGAAGAAGAAGAAGAAGAAGAAGAAGACTAAAAGAAAAAAAAAGTAAGTAGTTCAGTGAGGCTGGAGAAATAAGTTATAAAAGAACCAAAGTATGGGTGCACAGTAGAATAATGGATAGTGGCTCGGATTGAGAAAGCATAGAGCCGAGTTCGAATTTCAGTCGAATCAATTGCACCAAAGTGCTAATACGCTTGTGAAAGGTATGAATCCTCTTATTTTCCCTCCAGTTATGCGTAAATAACAGGACAGACCGGGTGCTATAGCCTTCTACCGCAGAAACAAATTGCAACCTACTGCGAGGAAAAATCTGCATCGTCAGTCATGTATCGAAAGAAACATGATCGCCTAAGCGTGTATCACGCATGGCACATAACTGACTTAATGTATATTTGTCATTTTTCATTTTGAAATGCATACATAATGTGCGCGTAGTGTACTGGTTATCGATGCAGAAAGTTGGTTAAATAGCTGGTCTTGGTTGAGAAGGTCAACACTAAATTCAAAACTGTGGCGAAAACAATGGGAAATTACTCCACTATCTTTCCCAGAGAGCCATGGCACTTCATATATGATAAAGAATAACATTCATTGACCGCCTACGTCGATATAGGCTAAAAAAGAGAAGATGCTCATATATAGATATTAAGGCTTTTAATATTAAGCCTACACGTAATCTACACGTAATGTAACAGCTGGATGAAAAATCAAATAAAAAAGTATTGTTCATAACTAAACATGCATACAAAAGAAAGACAAATTGAGCAGAGGCTGTAAAAAAGATTGAAAAAAAGAAGGAAAGAAAGAGACAAAGACGCTGAGAATATATATATATATATATATATATATATATATATATATATTGTGTTCTGTAATATATTGTGTTCTACAGAACAAAACAAAACAAAAGAACGAAGGGTCGGTGGGTGCATTTCTAGAAGATAATGCTTTTAAGGCAAACAGTCATTGTAATTGAAGTGCTTAATGCTTAGAAATAAATTAAATATATTAAATACATTGTTCAAAACTTATACCCCTACTTAAATTTCGCAGATAATTTCGTTATACAGTGGATATAAGAGACCCTGATATAAGAGAAAACCGGATATAAGAGATATTTTATCTGGTCCCAAATTAGAGCCATACTTACCTAAACAAAATAGACCAAACCCGGATATAAGAGAAACCCAGATATAAGAGACTTCTCCTTCGGTCCCGACAACTCTCTTATATCCGGGTTACACTGTATAGTTAAATTGAAGTTATTTTCAGATATATATCTTTAAGATATATATATAAATCAGTTTCTGTTATATATTTTCATATTCTTTCTTTCTTTCTTTCTTTTTAATTTATTTTCTTTCTTTTTTCAATCCCTTATCTTGCAACCACGTTTTCTATAAGATATACATAAGATATGCCACCAGGCATTCATCGATCTTATAGATAATGTCACCGACTCCAGGTGTCGATATCGACCACTTGGGGATCTCATGCAGTAGAATATTAAAGATGCTAAAAATGCTCAATATTCACATATGTATGTAAGTCAGTTCGAAAATAGTCCTGGATATGACGATAAACTATATCCGGCAGCAATGCCTCTAATCGGGAGATTGAAGGTTTTGAGGAGCGCGCAACTGCTTCTTAATTGCTACTGTTTCCAGATCCACCCTGACTCGGGGTGGTAGTATATTTTAGGGTGTCCCAGCTGTGGGCAAATAGTGAACCCCCAAACAAAAACAAAAAGTATAAAAATACATTTTTATAGTAAAAATACCAGCAATAGATTTTTATATAAAAAATTACTAACAATACCTCTTTATAGTAGAATTACCAGCAATACCTATTTATAGTAAAATTACCAACAATACATTTTATCTGTAATTGAAGGCATCGTCCGGTTCACACATCTCTCCGGTCTACTGATCAGTAATTTATCCCATGTCCTCTGATTATGATTGAGTTTCCGGTTCCTTCTAAAATCTGCTTCAACTCTATACTTCTAACGTCTTTAACTAAAACTCTGAAATTTTTTCACTAATTCACTTACCCTTTGTTTCTACACAGTGACCCTCTACCGTGCTCTCGGACCTTGTACTGGGTGAACATTAGCAAAAAAAAATGCATTCAAAATACTTAGGTTTTGGCATTAAATGACCCAATGAAATGTTGATATGCAGCTGAACAAAATCAACCAATTACCGCTCGAAAATGTCGAACAGATAAATATTATTATTCTATCTATTTTATAGTAGTATTATTCTGACATAATACAGAAAATCCTTGACCCAGGTACAACTTCTTCAACTAGAGGTTGCGTCAGAAGAATTACAAGTCATTTTTAAGAAAACTGTCATATATGTGATACTATCAAAGAAAGGGTGAAATTATTGCATTAGAAGAAAATTAACTGAAGCAAGTAAATGACTTTGTACTTGTATTCAGTCAAATGAAAAGGACATGGATATAAAGACTCTCGTATCCACATGAATGGCCTTGGTGTCTATGATCGCGAATATCTCTCACTGGCAAGGGAACCGTCTCTTGTGTATATTGTTCTTACATGTGCTTCCAACATAACTATTAAACTCAGCTAGCTCGTCTTCCTTTATCGTCCTTCTCGTGACTGTTGATTGCTAGATAGAATCTCTTCATGATAAGGCACTCTCTCTACACTCATCTCCAAATATCTTTTTGTTTGGCGAATTCATTGTAAATCATGTTAAGTAGCTTCATCACTCTAATGCCACTGACATCTGATAACATAATATCGGGGTTCTTGCAGTGGTATATCGCATATGGATAAATGTCCTTGCAAGGACTGACGGTGAGCAACCCTGACGCCATACTATGCTGCAGTCTGCGCCAATTTTCACCCTTGCAAATATATCATGACCAAAACAAATAAACCACATAAAACTAAATCAGCTTGCAAATAAACACTTAAACCTTTCTTTCTTCAACATTCGTACCACTATCTGTGGTGTAGAATCGTTTCTCTTGGAACGTTCTTCAATCATCCTAGCTCTCTTCGAAACTAATCTGAACTCTTCTGTTCTGTTCCTGGTTCTTTTCTTCTCTTTCAAAATGATTCTAGTGCCCACATTCATGGCCTTGTTGTCTATGTTCGTGAACATCTCCCACTAACAAGGGAAATGTCTCATGTGTTTCGGGGTTTTTCTTACATGTGCTTCAGACTTTCACTATTAAACTCAGTCAGTTATTTCTTTTTCCTTTACTCAAATATTTTATATATTTTCTCTTTTCCAGTAAATGTACTCTATTTATTGCATTTATTTTTATTTAAGCAGGGCTGATTTTATAAACAGCGGCTGCTTCTGCTAATGCAATGCTCTTCTACTCGAATCGAGCTCTCCTTGCTACTAACGTCTTTTGGATAGTAAAAACGTTAACATTTCCCTTCCGCTCAGGCGTGCGACGATATCGTGGGGGAAGAGTATCTGACTGATTCCAAATTGGTCGGGTTTCGATCCCGGCTTGAAGCAATCGGATATCAACCACACTGATGAGTTATGATACAGCGAAATAGTTTGTCTGTGGATCACTCTCTCTCTCTCTCTCTCTATATATATATATATATATATATATATTAGGTTGGTGCAAAAATAATGTCTGTTTTTGACGTATTTTTTAACATCAAAAACCGACATTTTTTTGCACCAACCTAATATATATATATATATATATGTGTGTGTGTGTGTGCGCGCGTGTGTATGTGTTTGTTTGTTTGTTTGTAGGATGCATAGTAAGATCAGAAACAAAAGTGAAAGATAATGTGACGAAGTGGAAAAGATATAAACAACGCGTTTCACCGAGAGCCTCTGCTCTTTCTGGCTTCATCAGTTTAGAATGAAAGAAAGACAAAACAGTATGTAAGGAAAATGCGTTGATACGTCTGAGTATAAGTGGGGACCATAAATCAAATGACCTTATCGACTCCCTGACCATACCTCAGAGCTGTGTTCCTTCAAGAAGTGGCCGACCATGGCTCTCAACAGATTACTTTGCTTAATTATCTGCGAATTGAAAAATATAGTCCCATGACCTTCTCCACGTCCTCAGTTTTATTGTCCTTCTTCTAGAGTATCTGTCACCTAAGCTTATAGCGAGCCCAGTCTACTATTTAACCTGTAAGGAAGGGGTAAGGAGAAGAGGTAGATTCAAATCTTTTTCAAGGGCATTTGTGCGAATGTGAACGCATCAGAACCGAGCGGAATTGGAATTCGCGATTCGCGACGTGGCATGACGATACACGCGCAGACGCGTGTTGAATGAAACATTAGATAACATTTTAACATATTAAGCATATTTGATCCGGTTGGAATCGATAAAGTGTTTTTAAAAAGCTCGTCACTTCACGAAACCCGTTACCTATTGGGATCGTAGGGGTAGCACATGTGCCCGTAGTAACAGCAGTGTATCTAGAGCAATATAGCCTGACGGATCTCATCCCTCTTCAAGCTGGCTTAGAATTCAAAGTTTTACTTCTCTTAGACTGGTTTACGCACAAATCAAGAGATCTTAATTTACTCTGCTATTTGATTTATAGCTGCAGGAAGATCTATTTCTCTCTTTTCTAAGTGTATCATTTCGAAATTAAAATAAAACAGGATCGACCGGAATTCGAACTCAGCTTGCCGATTTCATTTTCGCGGCGATAAGCGTTACACTATCCTAAAAGTGAGAACACGATATGTAGTGTCTCTAGGATTTTAGAAAACTTGTATAATCAGGCTCCTATGCTCTCATAAATTGTTTTTATTATTATTCTATTTTTACCTGACACATTTTTTACACATAATATTCTCTTAAATTTCTAACATTTAATCGAAGAACTGTTGCTATTACTTCCATACACTTAGAGCGCATCGAATTTAGCAAGCAGGTTGGGGCATTGACCCCAGTTGGCATCAAAGTTGATTATTTTAAACATTATTGATTATAAAGTATTTATTTACACAATTATTCAGACTTATTTTTAAAAATATTATGGTTACTAAATGTTGTCATAATCGGATATGTTTAGCTATTTAATTTACGTTTTGGTAGATAATTTTATTTCTTCACATCCACTTTGTACTTTGTTGATGTTTACGAGTACATATTAATTCAAATATTGCAAAAATGCATATATAACTTTGAGGAAAAGTAGCGCTTTCTGAAAGTGCTAACAAAAATATATATAATCAGATGTTAAACAATTTGGTTGAGTTATTGTTTGATTTCGTGATTTGGTTCTTAGGAAATTCTCTATGAATTCTCTATGAGATGCACTAATAGACTTGAATTGTAATAAAAAAGAATCCACATCAACACATATTAGGTTGGTGCAAAAATAGTGACGTAATAATGTTGTTTTTTGACGTTAAAAAAAACGTCAAAAAACGACATTATGACGTCATTATTTTTGCACCAACCTAATAGAAACGTATATAAATAAAAATATGCGCAGACTAACATACGAGTATACTGTCGAATATGAATACTCTTGCTCATGCTGAGACATTATTTAAGTATTAATTTTTTTCTTATTAAATCGCAAGACCTCAAACATCGTAGCGGTTCAGGTATCAAATTATTTTGAAATGTCTTTGTTATGAACGCGCGTGTGGATGCAGTCTCATAACTACCAAACGAAATGCCTTGAATGAGTTTTGGCTCACAGTCCGTGAATGAATATGTGTGTGTGTGTGTGGCACATGGAGAAACGGGTGATGCGATACAGAGTAATCAGAGTAATACAGAGTAATTTGCTACTCACGATTTGCTTGAAATCACCATTGAGTATTTATTAGTCCACCCACGAGGACCAAATGTGGCACAAGGCCGGTTTAATGTGGGCATCTCCGAGCCCGTAGGCTCGGCCAAAAATATGGCCTTTGAACCCGCCTAGACGGGTTCAGGCTCTGTCTACCTCCCCGGACGAAACCTTGCCCTTCGGCAAAGCCTCGTCCGGGTTCCTCTCTGCGTTAGCAGAGAGTTCGACAGAAGGCGGGCGCAGTCAGAGACAGCTCAACACCATTAGAAATCACCATTTATTCACAGGAGAACATTACAACATATATTAGGGTATGTACAAATCATGGTCCCAAGTTACTGGGTTGTGTGTCTCAACCGTTGGAACAGGAGAATATAAATCGTCCTTATTGTCTAGTAGCCATGTTCCAATCTGCTACCTTTTTGCGCGTCCTACCTCTCAAAGTCGCGTTGATCACGTGACTCGCGTGGTTTTGACAGGGGCAAAAGGGAGGTACTCTCTTTGAAACAGGGAAGAGTTATTTCCCTTGGAATGTATTTTTTTATCAGTCCTAACAGTCTTACAACGCTCATGAGTGATATGTAGAGTATCTCTCATGTGATTTGGATTTTTTTTAATCAACATTTCGACTGCAGGCCTACCGGAACGTTTTCGGTCTTCCGGATGAAAATTTCCCTTTGAACATAGCGAACCACTTATAAACAGTACTTTCAGTTATGGTACCAACTTCATAAATGGCACATATATTTCTGGCTGTTTCTACAGCTTTATTTTCTTTTCCAGAAATAAAGGGCAGCAAATGACCAAAATGCATTTCATTTTCCTCCATTTTCACTTTTAACATTTAAAAAAAACATTTAAAATTCACAATCCACAGAGGAATTGAAATGTTACCTTATAGAAGATATATATATATATATATATATATATATATATATATATATATATATATATATATATAT
Source organism: Acanthosepion lycidas (assembly GCA_963932145.1). Lineage (NCBI taxonomy): Eukaryota > Metazoa > Mollusca > Cephalopoda > Sepiida > Sepiidae > Acanthosepion > Acanthosepion lycidas. Next base: position 57,135,723 of record OZ010577.1, read on the forward strand.
ATATGTTATAAATTTCAGGTATGTTTGAAACGAAATCACGTGTTCAAACACTACGTATCGGAGAAGTCTACGAATTTTTGTTCCAACCGATTAGGTTTCTACTTTTAATTCGAAAATGAGACGGCAGACATTAATAGGTTAAGCATTTTTAATGATAAGTGCTCCCTAGTAAGCCAACAGGCGAGATCCTATTGTGGGTGTTGGTTTCCGTTCAGGTAGGTATTCGTTTGATAAGGCAACAAAAAGGAACCTTTCCCTCACGAAAAAACAGATTTTGAAGAGAGACTGGTTTTTGGATCAAGAATTTACAGAGATTAACCAACAAGTCAACACGAGACACCTTTCAGTACAACATTTATGAAGAAATAAACAAAAAATACGACGAAACCGATGACTCTACCTACAAAAAAAAATATATATATATATATAAAAGAAACATTCGGTAGTGTGAATTCAAATAGAGAATCTAAGAAAAATCGGCTTAAAAGAAATCACCACACAATTCAGTAAAATAAACGAAACAGAATGTTGCAAAATAATACAATGAAATTCTCTAGACAGCTTTATTAATTGAACTCACAATTCTTTGGATCAAGTCACTTTTTTGGATCAATCAAACAACGCCATATGTCCTTGTGACGTGGAATAACTACAATCTACCCGCATGGACTAAATAAAGTGTTCGGTTCGAAATTTCAACAAATTTTACTTGAAGAAGACCGGCGCGTACACCGACCGAAACATCGTGATTGTGACAGTAAAGATGAGGACAACAGTTTGAACAATGTACATGGTTAAAATACTTACTCTCAGAAATATAGACAAATATCTTGATCTTGCAAGAGATCTGAAGAATTTATGGAACGTGATGGTGACAGTCGTGCTAGTAGTTACCGGATCGCTGGTAAAGAGACGTGGGCAATTAGAAATTAGGGAAAAAATTGAAAGCATTCGGACAAAAGCATTACTGAAAACAGAATGTTAAGAAGAATATTGGAAATTCGAGAAATCTTACTGT
>OZ010577.1:57139240-57339240 GCA_963932145.1 Acanthosepion lycidas
GCAGACACCTTTGTCCTGCCACAAAACGTTAAAAAATACCATGGTTTCAGAAAGCACCTCGTATATATATATATATGTATATATATATATATATATGCGTGCGCGTGTAATTCGAGGACAGTACTGTTTCACAGCTCCTCAGTGCGACTAGACATCTAAATGTCTCAAGCCATGATTGAAACCCAACCGATCTTCATTCGACAATGTGAAACAGCTAAATCTAGCGTATTGTCTTTATGAGTGTAAACAAATGCCAATCAGCCAGAGAGCTCTATTCATTTTACTGAAGAGCTTTGCATTTGCGCATGTGGCTGTTGTTTATAGAATTAGCTTGTCACTCAACAGTGTTCAATTAAAAATATATTTTCAAGAGCTAAATTATGTCATTCGCAGACAGTACTGTTTCGCTGTATCATACCTCCTCAGTGCGACTAGACTTCAGAAAGCCCCAAGCCATGATTGAAACCCAACCGATTTGGTGTCAGTCAGAGTTTCTACCACTGAGCTATCTATCTATCTACCTCTCTCTCTCTCTCTCTCTCTCTCTCTCTCTCTATATATATATATATATATATATATATATATATATATATATATATATATATATATATATATACAGACCACAAAATCGGAACTATAGAAATAACTTTAGACTGAACCAAAGCCAACACATACAAACAAGTACCAAGGACAGAATAACAAAGCAAAAATACACAACTACAAATACAGCAAAATAAAAAGTAGACATTAGAAACAATATAGAGAAATTTCACCTTTAAATCCATTTTTAGAGCGAGAAACCAGAACTGCATGCACACGGGGTGGCCCACAGCCATGAAAACCCGAAAGTAATCAACCTTTCACAAAAATAATTAATACCCACACTAATAGACATCCTATGTAAAGCACTAAAATTCACGCTAATACCCCAAAAAGTAAATGTAGCAGAAATGAAGGATGATGTTTCGGAATTCTGTAGAATACTCAGTTTAGCAGAACAATCTTTTTGGAGAAAACAACGATAAATCTCTAGTAAAAAACAATAAAGATTATCAACCCACAAAAGGTAAAAAATTGCAAATCTTGATGAACTCTGTAATTACATCTTTAAGTTTCCATTTGACAAACTGGAAATGCCACAAACGAAGTCCAACTTCACCAGACAACAATTGAACCAACTAAATGGACAAAAATATTGTTATAAAAGAAGCGGGCAAAGGGGAGGCGTAGTCGTTAATTATGAATACAAAACGGTATACAAAATATGCTACAGGATGATATCTACTATGAAAAAGTCAGAGAATACCAACCTCACAAAGTGATGAAAAACTCATCAATTTAATACGCCCATGTCGAGGCTGTCTTACTTCTAAGGAAAATGTCTACCTTACAAACTTTAGATATAAAACAAGCAATTTTTATGGACTACCTAAAATACACAAAAAGTAAGCTCATTAACGAAACATGCAATACTACAAAAACTGTTTGCGTGAATATACCCGCACCAACCAACATAAAACTAAGGCCTATAATAGGACGGCCCAATTTACGAGACGTACCGTCTAAGCAATTTGTAGACATCCTATTGAAACCTCTTATCAAACACGTTTGGAGCTTCATTTGCGATGAATCCTCCTCTCAACGTGGTAAACCATAATACTTATATGGTCACAATGGATGCTCTGAACCTATATAGGAATATCCCACATGAATATGGGATAGAAGCCATTAAATGCTGTCTAGAGACGTTTCCCCATGAGCTAACAAATCGTATCAAAGGAAATTTAATCATAGAAATACTTAGATTCATCTTAAAAACAACTATTTCAATGAAACACCCTACCGACAAAAATCAGGAACAGCCATGGGGACAAAGTTTGCACCAATATATGCCAACCTAGTCATAGGATATTGTGAGCTAAAAATCTTTGACTGAACCTCAGAAATCTATGGGAATGACTTCAGTTACAACATAAAGGTAAAACTGGAAAAGATATCCTTGATGATTGTTTCATTCTGTGGAATGAAAATCTGGATAAACTAAAGACATTCCAAACATGCATTAATAATATAAATCCTAGAATGCAATTCACTATGGTGTACAGCAAGAAAAAAATTCCTTTTCAGACATAGTAATAGCAAAAATTAGAAACCGACATATATTTTAATTTTTTTACACACACACATATATATATATATTGTATATTGAGCCAATTTCCATTAGAACCCATTTAAACACTTACACAAACTCACCAGACTCAATCTGAAACATACTAGTAGAAAATACAAACATAATAACCTTTTCCACGTGTAAAAAACATGAAAAATAATGGAAGCTTTAATAATAAAAAAGAAAAAGTAAACACTCAATAATATTAACTTCGAACATGGCCACAATGTGCTGTGTTCGAAAAGTAAGACATCCCGATAACTCTAAAAACATACACACAACCCATACACCCAATTAAATAGCCAAAATAAAATCATCAATGATAATGGATTAAAGTATAGCCGAAAGCGCTCGGAATTACAGAACATTTGGACAATTTCTACACAGTCTGTGCCCAGAAAATAAAAAACTTGTTCGAATACAAGAAAAATTAAATCAAAAGCTTAATCTCAGTAACATGTCTGTGGTCTTTGATGATTATGAATATATATATATATATATATATATGTAGAGAGAGAGAGAGAGAGAGAGAGAGAGAGAGAGAGAGAGAGAGAGAGAGAGAGAGAGAGGATAAGAATTAATATAAATATAAAATTGTCACTTGTCGAGTGAGCTTCGGAGATGGACCTTCCAGAAATCACCCCGTTCACTCGTTAGGAAGTATCAGCAAATGTCTGCTTATATTTCTAGTTTGCACTTTTCATTGGTGCAAGGTTGATGTGTGTGTGTGTGCATGCGAGTGCACATGTTCGCCCGCATGCACGCTCACGCGTTCGTTTGCGTGTATATGTGCGTACGTGTAGCATGACGTGGTTATTTCTCCTTTTCGTCACATTTTTTTCACTTTACACTCACTCATTCATATTTTACTTTCTCGCTCTTTTTCGCTTTTCTTACACTTGTAACGGTTTTTGGCATCCGGTAGGAGCGCCCCTGTGTTCTTCGTAACTGTTGATTGTAAATGCCTGGAATTTAATGGGCTTTACAAAATATCCCATACATGCTAAATAGGATGTAAATCTGGCGAAAGCTGGGGCCAATGGAATACCTAAAAGTCAACCGAGTGTTTCTTGAACCCGTTTCATGTAACTCTGGCACAATGGTGCTGGTAGGTATTCAGTTATCTTGTTGGAGAAAATATAATGGCGCACAGAATGGTATATAACAAGCTGTCCTAACTTTTAAGACAGACTGCAGTTTCACTAGTGAACCTTCTGAATTTCAACGAATGCTTAAAGGAAACCCTACCGGCAGACTGGATCCGTAACACCACGCGATATTCTCCACACACAAACTTGAAAGTGATGGAAACTAGACTTGTTTGACCAGACGACAGGGTATCAGTTTTCATTAGTACAATACCGATGTTTGCAGGCCAGTTGAGTCTCAGTAGTCGATGTAGTGTTGTCAGTAACTCTTTGACTTTCACCGAGTTCGATGTTTCGAGTTTCTTCACCTTGCTAATTTTTTTTGAGATGGTTCGAATTTGACACCTGACACCCATTAACTGAGAAATTTCTTTGACGCTTAGACGTATTTTGTTTTCGAATAGTTTTTTTTTGTCTCATATTGAATGTAAATAGCAGATGGACGTCCTAGCCACTGCAGAACTTTCGAAACCAGCGCTTTTCAGTCCGATCGCAAGTGGTCTATCACCTCATACTCTGTTAGCAATTTGAGAAGAATTACGACAAAGCTTGAACTCCTACAAAAAATACCTTATACCTTTTTCATGATAAAAATAAGATCATGTTTTTCAGTCGATAAAAAATCAGTTACGTTTTTATTAAGAAAAGAAAATACTATAAAGAGTGATAATAGTTGTTGAATTTGAGAAACTTATTTATCTAAAATGCTGTTTTAAGATCAATATTTTCTAACTTTCAACCGACAGTGATGCTAAACGTTCGATCAATCTGAATGTTTCTTTATAATCACACCATTACCCTTGCTGAAGTATTTATTCTAGATATATTGATGTTTAAAAATATACGTTTTAATGTTAGTCTACTTTGATACGTGGGTGTCACTTTATTATTAACTACTCATAATGTTTGTTACGTGCGCAACGAATGGATTCCTTTGGGGCATGAGTTAATCTGTTAAGAAAATAAGGTAGGCACAACAGATTTTGAAAAATCGTGTGATAGGCGGTTGGATCTGGGTTCGTTATTATGATATAAAATTAACACTTGAATCATTAGGAATGAATAATATATTTTGTGCAACTATTATAATAATATAGTAAAGCACAAAAGGTTTATTTTATCTATCTATCTATCTATCTATCTATCTATCTATCTATCTATCTATCTATATATCTTAGTTTATTCATATCTATCACATTCTGTTCATTATCTATCTATCTATCTATCTATCTTAGTTTATTCATATCTATCACATTCTGTTCATTATCTATCTATCTATCTATCTATCTATCTATCTATCTATCTATCTATCTATCTTAGTTTATTCATATCTATCACATTCTGTTCATTATCTATCTATCTATCTATCTATCTATCTATCTATCTATCTATCTATCTATCTATCTTAGTTTATTCATATCTATCACATTCTGTTCATTATCTATCTATCTATCTATCTATCTATCTATCTATCTATCTATCCAATTCTGTTCATTATCTATCTATCTATCTATCTATCTATCTATCTATCTATCTATCTATCTATCTATCTATCTATCTATCTATCCAATTCTGTTCATTATCTATCTATCTATCTATCTATCTATCTATCTATCTATCTATCTATCTATCTATCCAATTCTGTTCATTATCTATCTATCTATCTATCTATCTATCTATCTATCTATCTATCTATCTATCTATCTATCTATCTATCTATAAAGCGTATCGAGATAGGTTTATACGCAGATTGATAGGTACGAACACGATCTTTTATGTGAATATCGAATACTGACACCGGATGCAAATTCGCTATCATCTCAGTCACCATTGAAAAATCACAGATAGATATGAAGCGAGATGGACATTTGGGTCAGTGACTGGAGACAAGTGTGTGATAAAAGAACCTACATTGAAATGGCATTAGCGAAAGTGTGTACATATGTTTCAGTGTGTGTTATTGCGATGTGTAGGTACATTTGTGTGTCTCCACGTAAGTTTTGTCCTATTTTAAAAGGAAATAATTGGCCTATTTACCTACTGGCACGAAAAAAAAAAAAAAAAAAAATAAGCGAAAGGAAATTTAACTTGCAGAGAGACGAGGGAAAGAAAATCGTGAAGAAACAGGAAAAGAAAGAGAAAGGGAAGAAATTAATAAAAAAAAAAAAAAGAAAGAAAGAAAGAAAGATGAATGAGTAAAAACAAAGAAAAAGAGAAGAACGGAAGTTGAGAGAGAAGGATGCACATAATACTGTATTTTATTTCAGCAGCCACAGGACTAACTCAAAAAATGACAACCAAGCAACGTATACATCGAGATTAACAGCACCAGTTTCTTTTGAAAAAAATAATGTACTGTATTTTCTTTTATGTGCCGTGTCCCTTCAGGTCGTAGGCGATTATGGCACTCCACATCTTCCTGTCCCTTGTAGCTCTTCATAAGTTTTGTCTTTTTGTTATTTCTCCTAAACCCTGTTTTACCATCAAATTTACTCAAACTCATTCAAATATGTTACGCGCTGCTTTCCTCTGTCCCTCTTTCCATCAATCTGTCCTGCGAATATCAGATTTTCCAAGCCTTCTTTCCTCATTACGTACCCCAGAAATTTCAACTCCCTCTTCATAATGTTAAGCATAAGTTTCCTTTTTGTTTGCATTTTCTCCAAAACCTCGCCCATATGTTCGGTCCATGGTGTCCTCAGCATCTTTCTGAACCACCATATTTCTGTTGTTTCAAGTCTCTTCTTCACCTTTGAGGGTATTGTTCAGCATTCGCTGCCATACTGAAGGATAGATATCACGGAACCGTTCAATACTCTTTTCTTTGTTTCTAAAGAATTTTTTTTCCTGTTTCTTAATACTTTACTTAGCTTTTGGAATGCATCTTTGGCCATCCAAATATCTCTTTTGTTCTCCGATATTTAATTTTTTTGTATCTGTTTGATTTTAGTATCCCCGATTTGTAATTTGTATTTTGGGTTCATCCTTTTGTTGGTAACCATGCATTCTGTCTTCTTGTAGTTTATACTTAGTCCTTTCTTCACGCTTTTCTTCGCAACCTTATGTGAGAGCTTTTGTAGTTTACTTTGCGTGTTTGCTATCGACACTGTGTCACTGCATATTGTTGAGATTGTGGCCGCCACTAATGAAGATGTTATCAAGATGGAACAGTAAAATCTTGATATAGCTATCTCTGTTTATCTATTCTAGTTACTCTTCAATGCTTAAAAGGAGTCGGGGTTTATTTTATAGAGCTTAATAACCCGAGCTTAATAATTTTCTCCATTATTTATTAATTTGGGGCTTACACCCTAACCCAAAGCTCAAACAGGAAACAGTAATTATTTTAAATTTTTACTTGCATGCTTTTATTTATAAAATGACGCATCTTGAAATATTCCATACCATTGAATTGCATGTTTTTTTAATCATTTCGCCACAAACAAGGCGATAAAGCCACTAAGACGAAGCGGTTACTGACTGTGATAAAATATGAGAAAAAAGAAATTAAATACAAACTATTTATGCACAATCCTATGCGCCCGCATGCATTTATCAGTCAATGATAGTGATAGTTATATTGTTCAAAAATCTCTTCATCCTCTCGGGTTGCAGTCGTTATTATTATCCGCAACTCCTTGTCGAATTACTAACTTTTCATTGATTCCTCTTTCATCTTTGTTTTTCATCCAGTAATAAAAACACGTTATGTAGTTTATTCGTTATTTCCATCTGTTTCGTTTTGGGGTCTTGATATGTTATGTGAGTGTTAAATTTTATAGGCATTTTTCTTCATTACGTGTTCCAGAAATTCCAACTGTCTCTTTCTGATTGTAAGTATATCATTTTAGTTACTGCTTTCCTTAAAATGACTTCATTTTTTTTATAGGTACCTCCAAAAATTCGGAATTCATTCTCCCTCCACCCAGCTTCAATTGAAAGTTAAAGGATTAAATTTTCTAATTCCAGAAGACAAAACACTGTACTGTATCAATCAATTTGTATCCCCTTTTTGTTTCTTCTTACACTCTACTTTGCTGTGTAGATATATATGAGATATTAATTTTTGCGAAGGCCACGTGTGTATATATATATATATATATATATATATATATATATATACAGAGAGAGAGAGAGAGAGAGAGAGAGAGAGAGAGCGAGAAAGAGAGAGAAATGGATAGATAGATGAATAGATATAGATTTGCGTATGCCTTCAGTCAGTTATGTGCTATGCGTGATACACGCTTAGACGATCATGACTGATGAGGCAGTTTTTTTTTCCCGCAGTAGGTATCCAGGTTAATCAGAATTGATACAAATGTTCGGACACGGTATATATATATATATATAAAAAAAATATTTTCCCGTTTATGTGGAAGCCACGCATCAAAACGGGTAACTTAACCAAATTGATGGAGATGATTCAGATATTCTGACTTGACTGCCTAGAAATTATAATGATTTTTAGTCGATTCTTCTGAAAAACCAATTGAAACGGTCATTTTTAATTTTTTTAGAGAAATGTAAACAAAAATTATTTTGTATTTTAAAAAACCCGCCTAAAATATCATATATATTTCTGAAACGTTAGTTCTGTAAAATTAGCAAATTTAAAGTTAAATTAATCTGTTTTGAAACAAACATTACTTACACTATAAGATTTTCTAGACAAGCATTTCTTCACCACGGAGTCTTGCTTGTTTCAAGTCTCCATCAGATAATTTGATGGCCGAATGTGCTGACAGGTTTAGTATGGTTAATCAGAATTGATACAAATGTTCGGACACGGTATATATATATATATAAAAAATTCCCGTTTATGTGGAAGCCACGCATCAAAGCGGGTAATTTAACCAAATTGATGCAGATGATTCAGATATCATGACTTGATTGCCTCCGGCATCATAAAACCTTATTCTAAAGATGTTCGCCCGATCGCTATTAACCTCAATTGGTCTGCTAGGCCGTGGAGCATAGTTCAGTGAGGAAACTTCAGCAAGAAACTTCGGAATCCCCTTTTGACACGTAAAATCATTCACATTCGTCGTAAGATACGTTAATCTTTTTCGTTTTGCATTTTTAATATTTTTAAAACAAAAAAAAAAAAATGTCAAAACTATAGCGCTTATCTTCTTCCAAGTTTAATATTAAAATCTGTAAAAAAGCATTAAATAAAAATGTACAGTTTTATGATAATTGTCACAATACAACGAAAAGCTTTCTTTTTTAATAAAATTATTTAAAACTAAACATTAGTGTTGCCATTTGAAGAATGTTTTGGCCAACCTAAGGAAATGAATTATTCTTTAATATCTTGAGACCGACGTAGCGACAGTGTAAGTAGATAAGGACGGCAAAGCTCGAGATGTGGCTCTAGATATTTTGAAGGCATTTAACAGAGTTAGGCTTGCTAGCCTTTCACACAAACACCGGGGCTACGGTGTCACAGGACGAATATTTGATTTGATCCTATTTTCCTATCAAATTGTGAAATAGTCGTTTTGAACGAGATCGCTTCCAGAACATTTCGCACAAAAGCGGCTGTCCTCCAAGGCGCAATCCTGCGTCTTACGCTGTTTCTGATCTTCAATAATCTCCCTGATGTCATCAGTTCCCAATTAGGTATTTATACAGGTGGCACTGCCATTTACTCCTGTCTCAGTAGCAAATCCGTCATCTGGTGTCTACTCTTGAAATGGAACTCCAATCAGTGGTTAACTGGAGTAGGAAATGGCTTGTAAATTTGAACACCTCCAAAAAAAAAAAATGCTTTCATTTAACCACTACCGAGAACCTTTTCTGTCTGCCATCAGCATAGCTGACACTAGACTCCAGGAGAGCAACACACTACGCTATCCAAATATGCCTCCACAGCAGCTTAAATGTTCATGGTGCCGTTTCCATTTGGGAATATATTTTTCCCAGATATGGAAAGAAACTCCAACCCGCAGTCCTCAATTTTGGAAAATCCAAGACTCGCTGTTTACCTTTCGTGAAATATGTCCTCACCTGGGACATAGTAGATGAATCCGGCCCCTTTGAATCTGGAGTTTTAAACATGGCTTCTCCAGACACAGGAGTATTTCCTTTTTGTTTCTTCTTACACTCTACTTTGCTGTGTAGATATATGTGAGATATTAATTTTTGCGAAGGCCACGTGTGTATATATATATATATATATATATATATATATATATATATATATATATAGAGAGAGAGAGAGAGAGAGAGAGAGAGAGAGAAAGAGAGAGAGAGAAAGAGAGAGAAATGGATAGATAGATGGATAGATATAGATTTGCGTATGCTTTCAGTCAGTTATGTGCCATGCGTGATACACGCTTAGACGATCATGACTGACGAGGCAGTTTTTTTCCCGCAGTAGGTAGCCATTTTTTCTGCGGTAAACCAGTTGCCATCCAAGGCTATAGAGCCCTGTCTGTTCTGCTATTTACTCATAGCTCGGGGTAGAAGAAGAGGAGTCATACCTTTTCCAAGAGTATTAGCACGAGCCGCTATCGATTGGTACACCGACTTAGTGGTATAAAATTCTCTCTGAGAACAAAGCATGTTTGTCATTCATTTTCCTTTCATTCATTCCGTTCCGTCTGTGAACTACGGCATTATTATATCATGGAAATAATAATACCCATAACATGGGAAATGCAAATGGGAGAACAAATCTTTATACCATAAATCTCTCCCATTATAAAGCTGTTTGAAAAATTATTTAAGTTATTTAAATTGATTGCCATGGGGTGCAGTGTCTTGGAGCTTTCGTAATGCTTTGAATGGAAAAACACCAAAAATCAATGTAAATTAGAAGACTGAAAACAGGTGGCAAATAGAAGAAACTATCGACCCTTTAACTTAAATACGAGTAACATTTGCCAAATATAAAAATAAAACATCAATAATATAATATTGATCTGTAGCCAAAAATATTCACTCTTTAGCTCTGCTAATCAGCGTTCATATATTCAATCTATAATAACCTCACCTCAATTCATTAGTTCCAATACAAAACAAGAATAAACGTAATGACGAAAGAAGTCATTTATTTTCTACGCTTAGCCGTTTAGATATGCAACAGTATTGGTAATTAGACATACTCAGAATTCATATAATGAATAAACTTTCAAAACTTATGGTAAAATTTAGACCTGAAACTTAGTATATTTTTGCATGAAAGGATTTGTATTTTAAGGTATGCATGTTGATTTTCTGCATATGCATCTTTATATAGCAAACTATTTTATTATTTGAAATGTTCGTAGAACTACATATGTGTGTGATATTGAGATTTTTCCAAAATTTTAGCAAATTGATTCCATCTCCGGGCTTGGGCTGCCGAATCCTCTTTTCAGCCCCACAAAAAGCAGGCGATGAAGTATTTTCCACCCTACAACCCCTTTCTCACAGAAACGTCACAAACCTATTGACATTCTATCGGCATTTCTATGGAAAATGCACTGATGATTCCACCAGTTCGGACCTTTACAGGTAATAATACCGGTCTTGTCATATACACAGAAGCGTACCATCATCATTCCTTTCGTATTCTATTAGCAAGAATGACGTTTCTTCGGACATCATTTGTTGAACAGACACTTGAGACAATACTTCTCCAACCAATACAATTTTAACCTTTTCAAGGTCTAGAATCAACCGTTATCAAACCTACATAAACTTCATAATCTACAATTCTTATGTACATAAAACAACCCTTTTTCAGTAACTATTTAGGTTCAGTGGTTCTTGGGCCTTGTATTGGGTGAATAATAGATTTAAAAATGTCATTTATCATTGTTTACAAAAGAAAAAGAAGTAGAAGCGTATTAATTTAGAGACAATGTAGTTTCAATTCTGGATGGAGTATTTTGATCTTTAGCCACTTCGCTTCGTTCTTTGCGTAGATGAACTGGTATTTCTAAGTTGAGTGCGCCATCCTGCAAAGTTTTGATTTTATTTATTTTCTGGCGATACTAACTCGAGTCTTCTTGAATTTATTAAAACCAACGGCGATTGATTGAAAATCCTATTTTTATACTTCGCGATCTAATTATTAATCTTATAGATTTTATTAATGTCTACTTTTCCAGGTATGCACCGTTTTAATATATATATATATATATATTTATTAAAGACATTTTTATGTTTAACGTTCTTTTTATAGATACAAGTAAATGCTCTGTTTATAATAAACAGTATTAAATAACATTTACCGTCCTGAATGTCCGAGAAATTTTCATAGAAAATATTCAGACAGGATATATATATATATATATATATATATATATATATATAGAGAGAGAGAGAGAGAGAGGCGCTCTTAATATAAAACATCTGGTACGAAGTATAAATCTCATCTTATTCAACAGCGGAAATGGTGCATGTAAGGTTTTTTTAAAAATAGAAAGACGCCAACTCAAATTCCACTATTTGACTATTTTCCACATTATTTCACTGTGTTTTAAATTAGACATGGGGATAATACATACGCTTTCCACTTAGTCCGTACAACCTCTACACCTGGGCTAAGTCCCAAAATAAAAGAATAGAAATAAAAAAGTTTAAACCTTAAAAATTAAGATCAGATACTGTTAAATTTTATCGAACTTTTTATGAAATTATCCGAAAATAAATACAATTATACATTTTCTTTGATTCTGTAGAAATAATATCAGCTTTTCACTGAATTAAAAAATGCATGCTCACACGCAATTTGGGGTTTATCCCTTATTTCCTGTTCAGGATTGGATTTCCGGTAATTTCTCCTAAAGATTTATCCTCTTTCACTTCCAATAACCTCTTGGTTCTTAGTGGCATTATCGCTTTGCTTAGGGTGAAATAATTAAAAAAAAAATGTATATCATTCAAATATAGACACAATTTGAATGAAATTGAAACGGACATCTGTGTCGTAAGAGTTGATTTCCCTTTATGTCTGGTAACAATCCCTGGATAATAGGAAAAGTGTCTAAGCCGAAATATGTGGCCATTTGAAATCATTTTTATGATTCACTATTCTGTATTTAAATAGGATATATTTTTTAATAAACGTAGTATTTTAAACGGACAAACAATTTAGATTTGCAGTCTGATCATCTTGCTGTTAGCGAGCCAAGAGGTACCGAATTTGTTTGTGTTCTGTGCCGTAAACTTTCTGGATGTCAAAATGTAGAGGAAGCAAATTTTAAATAACAAAATAACTATTTAATTAGTAAATGACGGAAATTATTTAAAAGGAGCTTCCTTTTTAAAATAATTCTTAAGCGATTTATTTTTCACGTGAATATGCCTTTTATGTTATAAAACTTTATCCCATTAATTTTTGTATATTGTAGTGATAACTTATGTAAGAAATTCGATTTAAAAGTAAAAGGCCCTTTGCAGATATGCTATTATAGAAATAAGAAAAAAATGGAGTAAGTAAAAAGTATTACTTCTTTCGTCCATTGTTTTTCAAAATATTTTATGTTTCTAATACAAGCAACATTTATATGAAGCTTTTGGTCGCATTTCCTTTTCACATGTGTTCTCTCGCCGAGAAACAGGTTTCATCCAACGATGATACTTTAATGTACAGCACATTGTTTTCTTTATGTCGATGTGTTGCTGGTAACAAACGTACATATATACGTACTTATCAATAATCAGTGTCTGTCAAATTCATTCATTTTCTGCTCTGCATGTTGTAGCCTGTTCGAAAAAGTCCGGCTGCTGCTAAGAGAAAAAGAAGGCCAAGAGAAATGACTGTATATTGTCCTCTCATACATATTTAAGCATCTAAGGGACCATTACTGATTAGATTATAGTACAAGTAAAAAGCCTAAGAGTAGTACAAGTAACGCGTAACAGTAGACGTAGTCAGTACTTCTGAATTAAACAGAATTATTAAATTCGCTACACATCTAAGATGAAGTAATGATTGCTGTATGTAAAAACTTCGACGCTATGATTACTGAAGTTTTTTTTAAAATTAAAAATAGGTTATTTTCTTCCCAACAATGGAAAAGGAAAAAAAAAAAACCCAAAAGAAAAAACAAAACAAAAAGACTACAGAACAGAATTTTATTGTTTTTTTTTTAAATAATGTCCGTAAATGTTAGATAATGTGGCTTATATTTTTGCTATGTTTATTAAAATATTTAAACTAAAACCTATGAATTTGATAAAAAAAACAAAAACAAAAAACAAAAACACGCAGGAGATGATTATATCTTCTTAGATACCTTCAGTCAGTTATGGGCCATGCGTGACACACGCTTTCAATACGTGACTGACGTGGCAGATTTTTTTTCCTGCAGTAGGCTGCCATTCCTTTCTACGGTAGACTAGATGCCATCCAAATCTGTCCTGCTATTTACCCATTGGTGGGGGGCGGGAGAAGAGGAGGATTCATACCTCTCCCAAGGGTATTAGCGCGTAAGCGAATGTAATGGATTCGACTGGAAACCGAACTCGCATCTCCGATACCTCAGTACAAGTCGCTATCCATTACTCCACCGTGAAGATCGGTTTGCCAACTGATTTAAAGAGATGAGAGATGGAAGCTTTCGTTCGTATGCATAATCATACATATAATCTTTTAGAATCGACGCAAGTTATCATATCAATTCGTAAATCTTCTGAATCTTTGCATTTTTTTCTTTCACTTTACTATGTGCATTTAACTTAATTCTTAGTATTTTTTTTGTTTTCTCTCCCTTTCTTTGTTTTAAACTTTCTGTTAATATTTAGCACAGTATATATACATACATATATATATATATTAATTTGGGGAAGATTATCATTTAGATGACTGGTTTTGGTTCGGTCACGCCTACTATGTAGCTTCGTGAGCACGTCAAGATTACATGCTCACTCTTCAGGGCTTGCTTCTAAGTGAACATGTTATCTCGACGTGCTCACAAAACTATGTAGTAGGCATGACTGAACCAAAACCAGTTAGGTAAGTTATAAACTTCTCCAAATCAATTCTATTAACGCTCTATCCGATTTTTTGATATCGAATACTTTTATGAAAAAAAACCTGACTGCCCAAAATGCTTTTCCAAAGAACCTGCAATTTTGGCACTTAACACTATACTATACTGTATATATATATATATATATATATATATATATATATATATATATATATATAATTATTTATTTAAAAAAAAATTATAACATAAATATGTTATAAAATCACTACAAAAATAGCCATTTTGTTTCAACACCTTCGGTCTCTTATCAAGTGATATATATATATATATATATATATATATATATATATATATATATATATATATATATATATATATATGGCTAACGTCTGCATAAATTACTTGCACATTATTTTTAATTCTCAAGGTCCATATATTTAATGGGAGTTTTTCTAACGTAGGTTACTGACGGTGGAGTCTATTCACTTTCCAAAAAAAGTGGATATTGGGACTTATACTAAATTAAAACGTTAAAACTTTATAGTCGTTTCACACTGCCTGTCCATAACCCTCCGATTAATAATGCTTCTCCTTTGTAAGCCAGAAATTTTTTTCTTGAATAGATAAATTGCCCTTTGATGAACCCCGCTCTTGTAACCATCTACTATACTAATTCAAATGATGGTAGAGGATACACATGCATCCCCGAGCAACCCTCGTTACACCCCCACCTTCTTCCATTGAGACTCTTAGTCCCTCAATTACATGAGCAAGCTTGTTACTCTCTGAATCCGATATCAACGCTTCGTGGCG
This sequence comes from Acanthosepion lycidas, assembly GCA_963932145.1. NCBI lineage: Eukaryota > Metazoa > Mollusca > Cephalopoda > Sepiida > Sepiidae > Acanthosepion > Acanthosepion lycidas. Next base: position 57,154,300 of record OZ010577.1, read on the forward strand.
CCTATAAAAGGCTACTCATCTTTTATAGCCAAACATGACCGCGTAAATCATCACGGCCACGGAATCGGAGCCTACATCGGTTACTATAGGTCTCGAACCGGTACGATGTTTCTGACCAAAGAGGAGTTCTGTTGCCTTGTATTCCGGGAAGACGTGACTTATCCACTCTGAGCATCACGCAGGCATTTTCCTACTTTTTTCTTCATTAAGGGCGCTAGAAGTAGACGTTTTCTTGGTTTTGGCGATAACTGCTTCAGTAATTCTGAAGGAGGTCCTCCTATCAGCAGGTATATAATATCTGGTCTATTCTACTGCTATAGTTTCTGAACCGGTGGGGCCTCTCGATGCCATGATGAAAGGCAATGCTACGACTGTATCTCTAGACAATTCTCTCCAGGTTATTTATACATGCAACTTCTGCGGGTGTGTCTGTCTCTCTGCCTACTAGTCTTCCACCAACGAATGCACATATGAATCCAATCAAAATACAAATGTACAAAACTATCAATCCCAATCTGGAAAAAACAAACAAAGTAGACCCCCTCGTGTACCATCTCCTACAATAAAGTGAGGGATCTACGTTTCAACCCTACAGAAGTGGGACATCATTTTCTCCAGTCTAAACCAATCTCATGTTATTTTCTGAATCCGGTATCAACGCTTCATGCGCCTATAAAAGACTACTCACCTTTTATAGCCAAACATGACCATGTCAATCATCACGGCCATCAAGAACGAGTTTCCCTGTGGCAGGGACGCCAAAAAAGAGAAACCTGATCTCCCATATATGTGCTTCCGCGTGGCATTTATCCATAGTAGTACATTCATCTTTGCTCTGTACCGTTCTCAGGACGAAGGGACGGTAATGTTTGACCGAATATTTGAGAAGATTGATAATATCCTTTCAATTCCCCACAAACAACTTTCATATCTGCGATGACTTCAATATCTGCCATAAAGAGTGGCAAGTCCACTCCAACAAAACTGATGTTGAAGGCAGATATTGTAGAGACTTCTCAATTGCCTATGAATTATCGAAGAACCTACCCGGGTCCCGGACACAACGGAACATCAGGCGAACATCCTCGACCTCTTCCTAACCTCCTGCCCTGATAAATGATTATCGAAAGTTTTACCTCCACTAGGCACGTCAGACCATTCCCTAAACAGTGTCTAGATTGATGCCAAACCTAAGGTATCTCTTGATGTACCATTCCATAAAACGATTTTTCGCTATGCGAAGGCAGACTGGGACAGCTTTCGATCCTGTACGATGGAACCTCCCGTCCCAACCTTTTTTAAGCATGCTGCCTCAAAAACTGCTTCCCTTGTCACTGATTGAATACTTTCTGGAATGGAGGGTTTTATACCTAAAAAGAATTCAAAAACTAAACAGTCAGCTCTGGTTAACTCATGTATTCTCTACAGCGATAACTCACCGAAACCACTACTTCAATATCTATCGCAAGGAGCGATAGAGTTCGGCCTTTATTGCATTCCGAACTGCACGAAATCGCTGCAAAAAGTTCTAGAAAACGCCAAATTCAGTTACGCATAAGCAGTCAAGACCAAGGTTGAAAAGAAACAAATTGGATCCCGTGAATTCTGGAAGATCATCAACTAAATCATGAACAGAGTTAAAACAGCTGTTCACACAATCATAAATGGCCCCGTGGTCATACCTTTCTCGACAGAAAGAGGAAGCTCTTCGCATCCATCTTTCCCTCTAACTTAACGGTAGATGGCAAAGACCACCCTCTCCACAACTTCCCTAGTCTCACTGAGCAAACTCTCAGAAATATTACGATCACAGAACGTGAAGTCTCTTGAATTATCAAAGGCTTTGAGCCTAAGAAAGTCACTGGTCTAAACAAAATTCCAGTGAACCCAGAATTATCCCTAAACCTAACAAAGTTATTCAACCGCTCCTTGAAGGAGAAATCATTCCTAAGCCTGTGGAAGTGTCAAGCATATACACGGTTTTCAAGAACGCAGGCGTACGATCTCCACCCCCTCACAGTACCGACCCACCTGTCTCCTCAGTATTATCAGTAATCTTTTTGAAGCGATAATCAATAAGAAGGTCGTCGAGTACCTAAAAAAGAACAATCTCTTCAGCGACGAACAGTATGGGGTTTGGCCGGCCCAATCCACTGCCGACATCCTAATTACCACCACTCACAGAATCAGTGAGGCTCTTTACGATAAACACATGTCGAGGACCATGGCACTAGATATCTCAAAGGCCTTCGACAAGGTGTGGCACAAAGGCTTACTACACAAGCTCTCCAGTTATGAAATCACTGGAAGGGTCTTCTCGATCATTAAAATCCTACCTAACATGTATGCCAATCACCCGGAGCCCCAGAGATCAACGCAAGCGTCCCCTAGAGTGACTCTTTGGACCAACCCTCTTTTTGATCTACATAAATGATCTACCTAAAAATATACTCAGATCATTTGTAAACATCTATGCCAATTATACGATCACACACTGGCGCATATATGAAACTCTTCAGTCAGAGTTTGGCGACTGATCTCTCATCTGATTTTGCACAAACTACCCAATGGGGTAAAAACTGGCTGGTTACATTCAATGCCCCAAAGACCAAGCTATTCACATTCCACCATCACCGATCTGACTCCGAATTACCACCAAACAGGATGAACGGAGGTCCTGTCAGGGAAGCACCGTGCCTTGAAAGACTGTTGTGCCTCAAACTCATACCCGACCTCAAGTGGAACTCGTACATACGATCGATTGCTAAAGACGTAGGTAAAATGGTCGGATTACTGTATCGATCTAGTAAGTACCTGACTCCTCCTTTTATCCTCTACCTTTACAAGAGCTAGATCAGGCCAGAAATGGAGTACAGTTGGCATTGTTAGGCAGGAGCTGTCAAGACCTCACTCTTCAGCCTTGATAGAGTTTAAAAGCGTCTACGAGCCCATTTGGGTGACGAATTATTCTCCACCCTTCAGCCTCTTTCCCCCAGAGGGGGATGTGGTAAGCCTCTAGCTGCTCTATAGCTACTTCTACGGAAAGTGTTCGGACGAACTACATTCACTGGTCCCGCCAAGTCAAACCTTCACAGCAAGAACACACCATGCCACTTACACAGTAGCAAACCACCCACATTCCCTTGGTATTTCATAGATGCGAAGTTTTACACGAGAAGCTTCTTCCCACAAACCACTGCACTGTGGAACAGACTCCCAATAAGATATTTCTTCAATCACTACAATCTTAACCTGTTCAAACCCGTTATCTTCCACTCCTATACACACAAATATCCTCCAAAAGTAACTCCCTACATTGAGTGGCTCTCTGGCCCTTTAAAGGATGGATTTCGCTTTAAAAAAACTTAACTGAGTTAACACTGAACATAAGAGTTCATGGAAGTTTGATTTTGTGATTGTATGTAGGAAATGAAATTAATTCACGTGTTAATTCGGATCGAGATCTTAGATTAAAATTCTCTGTTGAAAATTTCAAATATTGTTTTTCTAAAATTGTACAGAATCAAAACATATATAATAATGGCTAGATAGTCGTTTCTGAAAAGGGAAACTGAGCGCGGGGATAACTCAGAACCGACGCATCACAGCATCAGAATGATATAATTTTTTTTATAACTGAATAAAAGTAATTTATTAAGAATTAAAACCTTAAGTAGTGAATATTTTTCTTCAAATAAGGCATTTGAAATGGCATTATGTAAAATAACAACCAGTTTTTTGTTTCTAATTATTTTTAATAAAGTACATCGTAAAGAAATTAAGTTTTTAATAAAACCATTGACATATAAAAAAATCAATAAAACAGACATTTTTTAATTATTTTTAATAACGTAAATCGTAATATAATTTATTTTTCAATAAAGTAAATCGACATTCTAAAATGTTTACATTTGTCTTATTTGATAAAAGTTGTCTGCCAAATAATTTCAATAATTTCCAACATTAAATGTTATGACATTTTTTATAAAAATATTTCACAAGTGTTAACTTAGTCGGATACTGGTCACAACAGAAAAGTCCAGTTATGATAAAAATGATTAACTTGTTAACCATAACTATAACAGGGAGACTGGTAATAAATACAGACTTTGTAATGAGAGAAGTTCATATGACTGACTGCTATAGGTAAACGCAAGAAAATATATATCTTGACAAATTTCAACTCATTTCCCTATGAGCGAGGATTAAACTATGCCGACAAACCCTCCCCTACAGCTTTTCAGGTGGATACTTGAAAACCCTAATCCTGAACTGTGCCAGTTTCTCCCCTTTTGACTTGCGTAAACTGAACCGTTTTGATTCCAATATAGCGGTTTATTAAACGTAGCTTAATTGTTGCACAAGGCCGAAAGTATGGAGCATCCAAAACGTTGATGGGGATTTTCTTAGCTCAGATGTGGCACAATAGCGAACGTTTGGGGCAACCAGTTAGGATCGAACTCACTTTTCAGTTATAATTAATCTATCGAGGTAAACTTGTTAACCATTGTACCACATTGAAGTGCCGCGATTTTGATTCTATTAATAGTCTAAACTGGACTTGATTCAATGTGATTTTTCTCATGTAATAGATATTTGGAATTAAACAGGACAATAAAATTCATTAAATGAATCAACCAGCCTGAAGAGGGTCAGACACCATCAGGCTGTCTTGCCCATGAAATACCACTACTACCACGACATCATTTTTTTTAATCTTGGCTTATTTTTTGGGAGGTGCTTTTTGGTCCAGTTGAAAACTTTTCAGCACACACACACACACACACACACACACACACACACACACACACACACACACACACACACACACACACACACACACACACACACATATTTATATATGATAAAATAAAAGAACAAGTAGGGAAACAAATTATTTCTATTTTATTTTATCATTTTGTCGGATTCATATACATATCTGATCTACATTTGATCTTCAGCTCATATATATATATATATATATATATATATATATATATATATATATATATATATATATATATATATATATATATATATATGTATGTATGTATGTATGTATGTATGTATGTATATATATAGATAAAGACAGAGATTGAGAAATCTATGAAACATCAGAGAAATTAAAAGGTTAAACTGCTACAATTACAATAGCAACGATTTCTAATGCAAGTCCGACCGTGTCCGCCTACTTTTACTGACCAATAAAAAATTGTTATTTCAGTATTGTTCAATCAGGAACCATTTTTAGAATTTGGGACAAGCTAATAACCCTAAAATGAGGCCAGACATTTTCTGTAGAACAATATGCTTTTGACAGGGTCTCAAATAGATTGAGCAACTTAGGGTTAGAGGTCAGTGGCGATACTCTCTGACATGTTAATGATGTATGCCAGAAGGCCACACCGGTTTAATAATGAATATCGTGTAGACTTAACAACTCAAAAGATGAATAGCTATCTTTTTTGTGCATATCGTTTTGAGTTCATAGTTTTTTTTTACTTTTGCATTCATCTCAGAGAGTAGATAACAAATTTTAGCTGTGAAATTCTTAGGTAATCTCAATTCTTATCCCCTTTAGACATGTGCCAAACAATTTTATTTACATCTGAACGAATATCCTCATCTTCTTTGTCATTATCCAATCATTCCAGCCGTTGCGTTGTCAGATCGTCTTCATGTGTCTGCTGATCCGGGATTGAGTCGTTGGTTCGTGAATTTAGTGACATGGTAATTGTGAGTTCAATCCTTGTACCAGGTAGTACAGACCTTGAACTCAGTGGAAACAGAGTCGATCAGTAACTGGGTAGTACCATATAAGAAAAAGGCGAGATATCTGTAGACATGGTCAGCTGAAAGAGAATCATCTACCATACCTGGGTATGACGATGAACTACATCCAGCAGGAATACCTCTAATCGGGAGGTTTTGAAGAGTGTGGAATTACTTCTTAATCGCTGTTGTTCCCAGGTTCATTCTAACCTGGCGTGGCAGCACCTGTTAGGGTCCCAACTATGAGCAAATAGTGAACCCCCAAACTGGGATCAAAAAGCTTAAAGTATAGATTTAATAAATTAAAGAATTACTAGGAACATATTTTTGTAAAAGAAAAAAATATTAGCATCAATAGATTTTTGCAAAAAACAAAAAATTACTTATGCTCCCAAGAAAATTAAATTTTGGCAATAAATGACCCCATAAGGAAAACGAAAAATATGACGTTAAACAAACAAACAAACCCCGAAGTTTAAAGTCACGGTTCAGCCCGAAATTCTCTGAAGGTTACCCGGATCAACTGACGAACGTTGCAGGGTACAGCGGTCGAAACGTTGTGATAATAACAACGAAGATGAGGACATAAATGCGGATATAAATAATGACAACTGCTCATCCCTGAAATTAAAGCAGAGCCTTACCTTTTATCTGAGATTATATGGATAGAAAATATCAGACAGTAAAACATCTTCTTACACGGAAGTAGCTATGTAATATATTTTGATTTATTTCTTGTATAACCGTGCACGTTTTGTTTTGATCTTACCTGTAAGTAACCATGACATCGTTTGACTACTCTATTTTACAAAAGAATACTTCCAGTTTAAAAGAAAATATTGTGCCAAGCATTGTTTGGGATTGGCAGACTTAAACCAGACTTAGCAGCAATTTTGTGTCAATGCTTAATCAATTTTATTTGTGCAGATATTTAGAAATAACGTAACGTGGTTACTGCTGACAGACGCAGTTTGTTAATATGCTCAGTCGTCGGGTTGTCATTGAAAAGTATAAGAAAACGTTCTAAAAACAGGATTAATCTCTATTGTAAATAGCTTATAAGCCGTTCTATCGGGCGGCATTTAAGCTAGCACTTGAGGAGGGCACTTGATTGGGCCTTCATCACAATAGGTAGGGGAGAGTAGATCCGATAGGCGACAATAAACTACAGAACTCAAAATTGATCGCTGCATTTAAGTATTGCATTAATATTTAACCTTACCTTTTAAAAGTTCAACGATAATTCTTCTGACACTTAATTTAATGATAATTTGATGTACGTAGGTCCTTACTTTCCGTACAAACAATTATTTTTGTTTCATGGGTGACTTTTGCTGGATTTTGTAATTAATTTCCATTATTCCCAGATGTATTTCCAACTTATAAAAATTGATATCATACAAAAAATTCGGTGCAAAAAATCACGTAAAAAATCACCGAAAACAATAGTAATAAAAACTTGGGAATCCAAAATTTCAGGTTTGCGGGTCTGGATCCGACCCGGAATATTTTTAATTTGCTCAGGGAGTCGGTCTGATTCCAAAATGGTATGATATATTGGTCTACGGCCTCTGGAGTTGAAAAAGTTTGACACAGAGACACACTGACATTCGCATTTATTATATAGAAGATGACCCGATTCTCTGGCCGTCACACAATGTCTACGTATGACTTTGTATGCGTATATGTAATGTATATGTGTATATCTGTGTTGTGCGTAAGTCACTAATATGTGCTTGTGCCAGTTAGTTCATACACAAGCACTCACACATGAACACACACACACGCACACAATTTTAACGTAGTTTGAAATAAGACATTACCATAATTTATTTCCCTTCAGACTCGGTCTGGACAATATCTACCCTGGATTGAACAACACAATCATAAGGTTGAAGACAAGAAAAAGAAAAAATAAACCTCATTTTTAAAATGATTTTATTGAACTTTTCCAAAATTGTACAGTGATAAGTAGAATTATTTTTTAAAGCTGTTTTTCAAAAGTTTGTAGAAATATTTTAGATTTGTCATTGAAATACGAGGTACATTCCAGAAGTTTTGAGACTTTTTCAAAAGAGACATTTATTAATTGAAAAGAAGTACAAATCTCCTTCAAAATAGGATTCTCTGATTTCAGTGCTATTGTTGTAGCACATTGTGGAGGCTCCATGGCGGTCATTTAAAGTGAGGATGTCTATGACCTTTGTCCCAGTCTCCTACATCTTCACAATGACTTCCCCCGAAGTGCTCCTTCAGCTTGGGAAATAACCAAAAGTTACAGGGAACAAGTTCAGGACTGTAGAGAGAGTAAGGGATAATTTTGATGCCCATTCTCTGTCAGCACAAAACCTTTTTGCATGGCGATCTCCCAAATCATCTTCACGTCCCGATTGCATTCTGCAAATTAGTAAGCTGAGACAAGCAGTGTTTAGTTTAGGAGTTGTTGCAGTCATCTCCTCCAATCTTGAATAACAAAAGTTGGCAGTTCAGCATATTAGATGCATAGTAATGATATATTAAAATTACAAAAATCTACGACACTTATAGCGTCCTGGGTATGACGGTAAACTGCATCCGCGTCCTGGGTATGGCGATGAACTGCATCCAGTAGCAAGGTCTCGGATGGTGTTTTCGGAAAAATAATGTTGCCAGCTCTAAGTTTTTGAAACAATGTTGCCAGCTCTAGGTTTTTGAAACAATAATGTTGCCAGCTCTAAGTTTTTGAAACAATAATGTTGCCAGCTCTAGGTTTTTGAAACAATAATGTTGCCAGCTCTAGGTTTTTGAAACAATAATGTTGCCAGCTCTAAGTTTTTGAAACAATAATGTTGCCAGCTCTAGGTTTTTGAAACAATAATGTTGCCAGCTCTAGGTTTTTGAAACAATAATGTTGCCAGCTCTAGGTTTTTGAAACAATAATGTTGCCAGCTCTAAGTTTTTGAAACAATAATGTTGCCAGCTCTAGGTTTTTGAAACAATAATGTTGCCAGCTCTAAGTTTTTGAAACAATGATGTTGCCAGCTCTAAGTTTTTTTTTTGTGGAAAAGGAATAATGTTGCCAGCTATACGTTTATTTTTTGTAGAAAAGGAATAATGTTGCCAGCTATACGTTTTTCATTCCATACAAAATAGCCATTTAAAATTCATATAAACTGGATTTGGCATTAAATAACCCACAGTGGTTGATATGCCATAAAACCCAAACAAACAAACAAATACAACACTTATAATTGCCTCTCTTAAAAAGTTTCAAAAACTCTGGAATACCGTACAAGCAAACATGCATACACATTCAATTTGAATGAAACTGAAAAATCTGTGTTGCGAGGGAGAATTTCTATTTTAATTTAGCAATAACCGTTGGGTAACAAAAAAAGGGTATAAGCCGAAATCTTCGGCCATTTAATGTCATGTTTATGATTTTGTATTTAAACTGAATGTTTTCTAATAATTGCAGTATTTTAAATGGACAAAAAAGAAATTTAGATTTTAAAATTTATCATCATGTCGTCAGCGAAGTGACAGGTAGCGAACAAGTAAAAATAAAAGCAATTGGAAAACATTTAGCCCAGCACGTAACGGTTAGACTTGCCAGCGTTTTTAATATACACAGGAGCCCCCCCCCCCCACCTCACCAAATTGACATCATTTAAAAAGTGAATATCTGAGTAACTATAATACATGGTCCAAGCAAACGAAATTAAATAGACTTCAAGTTGAACACTAAAAGATTTATTTGTCAAAATTCGAACAAGGATCCTGCCAAATACTCTGTAGTATGTCTTGAGTAACATTTTACAGTGCCTCAGTGATTGTCTGCTTAAGTTTTTTTAGGCTTGTAAGAAGAGAAGGAATATAGACCTGTCTTTTCACATAGTCCCATAGAAAAAATCAGAAGGTATCAAGCCAGGTGAGCGTGGTGACCATTCCAACAACACATTGTCATTATCACTGGCACGCCCGATCCATTAATTGATTATCATTGAAATAAGTCCGCACTGAAGCGATCAAATTCATAAATCAATATTATATTATTATAAACCTAATTTTACTTTGGATAGCAGCATATTCAATTCAATCAAGTGTCAAGTCTGTAATAAATATTTTTTGTAATATCAACATAAACAACTTTGTTGATCTGCAAAATTGTGAACCCCCAATTGTGAAATTTTTAGGTAAAAATTTCATTTTTATTCTAAGTTTTTCCCAATTCAAGGCTCGAGTACCACTCAAGTTAGAGTGTTAATGTTAAAATGAATGAGGTATGTGATATGAATGTAGACGGATAACATGATTTGAAGACAAATGACGTGACAGGACATGAAACTATCAAGAAAGCACTCACGCGGGTGACAGTTCACAAAGTAGCAGTTCTTGTAGAACTTTCTTCTTACATCTGGAACCAAGGGGAAATGAGGATGATTCGACTCTGTGGAGTTAGCATTGCGAGTTCTTGCTGTAAACACATCTGAACTTGTGGAACTAAGGAATGGAGCTCATCTAAACATTTGTTATGGAAATAGCGATACACTTGTAAAACATTTCCCCACGTTTTTTTGGTTTAGGGTATTGAGCATTCTTAGCCCATAAATATAGGGTACAAGCGTGAATTTTGTTCTCAAATAACCTCGTGAGATATAGACTCTGATATGGATGTCATGCATCACATGCAACTTGTTGGGAAATGTCTAAACTATCATCCGTATACAACCGTTTTTTTTTTCAGATCAATGATTAAAAATGGCTTCAAGCGAATGAATTCTTTAGGTCTTAACGAAAATTGGTGCAACAAAATAAGAAACAATGAACTTTACCAAATAACAAAAACCACATCACCTGAACATTTCCAGCAGCATCAACAAGAACAGAATATTATAATATTCCACCTCGATGTGCTATGTCCATTCAGAAAGTGAGCGCTTATAGCTTTCCACGATTTTCGTAGCTCTTAGTAAAGTTTGTCTGATTGTTACCTCTTCCAATCCTTGTCCTGCCATCCATTTAAACAGGTACTTTATGTAGGTTACTCTCTGCTTTCCACTGACCCTTCTGCTTTCAATATGTCTTGTGAGTATCAGATACTCCAGACCCTCTTTCCTCATTATGTGATTATAGGATTTTTATCTCTTTCTGATTCTAAATATAAGAGTCTGTTTTGTTTCCATTTTCTTTAAAACATCGTCGGTACTTATATGTTCAGTCGATCGGTTTCTCTGCATTCTCGGTCTGATCTGGCTCTTTTAAAGGTAGAGGATAAGCAGGAGGTGTCAAGTGAGTTACAGAGAACCGGTAATTTTTCATCATTATGTCCTAGAAATTTCAACTGTCCATTTTCTTTCCATTTTTCTTAAAACCTCCTCGTTACTCACATGTTCAATCGATAGGATTCTCGACATTTTTCACTAGAACCATATTTCTGTTGCATCAGGTTTCTTCATCTTGTCCAACATTCACTAACACAGAGGAAGACTGATATTACGTGACTTTTCTTTGTTTCTAACGAAATTTTCTTGCTTCTTAATACTTTGCTTGACTTTTGCAAGGCATCATTCATTATCCCAATGCACTTTCGGATTTCAGTATCACATTTTCCGTCCTCTGTTAAAAAACACTTCCTAGATATTTACTTTCCGTATTTCCGATAGAGTAACTAGAGTCTTGCGACGTTTCGTCTGTGGAAAAGGCATTGTAAGTTTGAAAACAACTCATCACCAACATGGCCGCGTAAATGCTTTTTGAACTATCAAGAGTGGAAAGTGAAAATTGGGCAGCTCTTGCCCATACATGGCAGCAGCACTCCATTCTCGGTCTGATCTGATTCTTTTAAACTTAGAGGATAGCAAGAGGATTCAGGTATTTACTCGAGCGTTACAGAGAACTGGCCATTTTCCTGCATATTCAGCGATGGGTTGTGTGTATGAGCTCACATGAGGTCTGGGGTGAGCTTAATGCCAATTTTCGCTCAAACCACGCGCCACACCTCTGAGACCACACACCTGTTCCTCGATACTCCTTTGGTATACTTTTGATTTCTAAGTGCACCAAATAGACACAAGTTCATTTTGGAACAAAGTAGAGAGCTACACAAATTCTTAGTTATAGAGTGACGTGTCCTTTTATGACGTAGGTAATCATAGCTTTCCACAACTTCCTATCTTTTCTAGCCCTTAGTAATTTTTATCTTTTTGTTATAGCTTCCAACTCTTGTTCTGTCCTTCCGTTTACACAAACTTGTTTGATATGTTACTTGCTCCTTTTCTCTGTCCTTCTTACCTTCAATATGTCTTGTGAGTATCAAATTCTCTAGGCTGTCTTTCCTCATTATGTTTCTTTCTCATTCTAAGTATAATATTCTTTTTTGCTTCTATTCTCCTTAAAACACCAAAAATAAACGGTTTGGAAGGAATCTGCCACCATTGATAGAAAGCGCGTTCACAGTTATGGAACATGAGAAATCTGATTTCTTGAAAAACAATTTTGAGAAGAATACTTTATAAATTTCAAGTGACAGTAATGCTAAGTCAATGAATATCGAATATTTCATGTATGTAAAGGGTTAATTTCATAATTCCTGTCATCATATACACGATGGCACGATAAAAAAAAAATTCGTCTAAATTACGCAAAAATGAAAATAACACTGACATCTCATTTTAACAGATATATTTACGACTTCGGAATCTCCAGCATCTCTTCTTGATGGCCTCCTTGTTTAAGTTGGTGAATGCTGCCATAATCATTGTCTTCAGTTCATCTATGGTGTTACAAGGAATTTTGTTGGCCTTTTGCTCCATTGCGCCCCACACATAATAAATAAGCGGGCTGCAGTCGAGGTGGTCAAATGTAAGGGGTGATGCGGTCACAATAATTGTCTGACAGCCATGACTTGTGTGGCATGGCGCGGAGCCCTGTTGCCAGACAGGGTTATCTAGCAGCCACCCTCTTGACTCAGGGCAGCACTACCTCCTCAAGACACTTAATATAGGCTTCTGTGTTGAGTCTGAGACTCTGTGGGAAGATGAATGGAGACATAACATCTCTATCGCTAGTGATCACTCCAAACACCATGATGTTGATTGGATATATGTATCATCCAACTCTTTCCAAATCCTCTACACTGTCCTCAGATTGACACCCACACACTCTGAAATCTTCGCATTGGTGCTTCCGGTGTTTCTAAATTTCTGGTGGAGTAAATTGTGTCATGGTCCTCTTTTTCTTACAGACGGTGCACTACTAACCCTACTATATTGTGGAGTCGACAAAATCAAAAACATGCGTGAAATTAGAAAAATAAAATGGCGACAATTTAAAAATCGCACCCTATATAGAGGACAGGGAACTTAAAATCTCTCGCCTCGAATTGAAATACTGATTTTGTGTAGTAGATTGGGTCGGGAGTTTTTTTATCACACCCTTGTATATCTCTTGGTTGTTTGGAAAATGTATTTTGGTAAAAGTTAGAGAGAAGCGGTCAGTAATAATCAGTCAGAGTTTTGTTCCTACATTTGATGATATAGTGCAACCATCGCCCGATAATGCCATGTGCAAGAATTTATTTATAACGTCATTATACGCAAGACACGGGAACCAACCGAGAATTCTCGTTTGCTCGATGCTTGATGAAAATAAACAAAGAATAGAATATAACTGTCTACTGCTAACGCGTTAGCAGTAGACAGAAGTGTCTACTGCTAATGCGTTAGCAGTAGACAGAAGTGTCTACTGCTAATGCGTTAGCAGGAAACAGAAGTGTCTACTTCAAGTAGTTTCTGATATATTTATACTCCCTTCCCACAATTACTATTTGTGTGTGATTATTTTGTTTCGACTAACTTGTCCGCAAGTACACAAACATATCCAGATTATATTTTTAAAACATTTTCTTTTTTTCTTTTAAACTGGAAGCATTACCCCATTGAATGAGTTTCAGAATTGTAGAACTAATACCGACCATAACGTGTAAACGAGAACAGACCGTAGCAGTTCGCTTTATTTCCTTTTGGTTGTATGGAAATTTAGGTTTTAAATATTTTGCTAATCATTATCTGTTTATGACTGTATGTAAAAAAATGTAAGCAGTCAGGGCTGGCAAACACGTTTGGCAACCACTGAGTGTTGAAACTGCTCTGAAATCCTTGACTCTGTTCTCATGTGTCGCTTAAACAGGCCAGCATTTCATTGTGCGCCTGTACATAGCAGCAGATAAAGGGTTATGCATTGGCACATATACAGTTAATGCTTGTCGCTTTCTTCAGCATCTCTGCATTAATATACAGCTTTAGGCAGCATATCTTCATTCAAACATGTTTCGTTGAATAAAATAGACATATTATGTCTATTTATTTTTATAATAATTCTTTCTAATTCTCTAATCATTAGAAAAATGGAAAGGATTATTATAAAAATAAATAGATATAACATGAATTCAATGATACATATTTGAACTAAATACACACACACACATTCACACACACACACATATATATATACACGTTTCATTAAAGGAGACTGATATTGTACTGAGATTAACATTTTTATTTAACTTTTCTTGTGTTCGTCTACTTGTAGGAAATACAAGGATAATAGCCTTATCCACATGTAAACAAAGACTAAAAATAATGGAAGCATTGATAATAAAAAAAGCAAAAAGCCAAGACTTATTAACATCAACTATGAACACGACCACAATGTGATGACCATGCTTGGAAAATAAAACATTCTTATAACACCAGATACATACATAACACAACGCATATATTCATTTAAAAATAAAATATAAAATTCATTCTCGATAATGGCTAAACGAATTGCCGAAAACGCTCGGATACACCAAAATTTGTACAATTTTTACACACTTTGTGTCCAGAAAACATTTATACAAACACAAGAAAAATTAAGTAAAAAGCTTAACCGCAATACTTTGTCAATCGTCTTTAATGAAAGTTTTATAAAAGAGTAATTGCTACCCAAATACACAATTAAAAAATAATACGCTAGAATTTCCTTTTCCCTCTGCCATGCGCTGATTGATTAGGAGTAGAAACTCCGACTGATATCAAATCGGTTGGGTTTCGATCCTGGCTTGAAGCAATCAGATGTCTAGTCGCACTGATGAGCTGTGATACAGCGAAACAGGCCTGTATATAGATGACATTATATGTATGTGTGAAGATTCTGTTTATATGTACTTAAACAACTAATCCCCACTACCAGGATTTCGATATTCATTGTATGTCCTTTTAACCCTAGAACAGTAACCATCAATTAAAGTTATACCACTACTAACCATGGGTATATCATACCCGATCTTGAAAATATCAAAAAAAAAAAAATTAAATATAAATCTTTATTTGAAATATTTTACATGCAGGCACTTCAAACTTTATACTTTGAATTAACATTAATAGGAACTGAAAAACATTATTTAGGTAAGAAAATCAGGTACTGAAAACTAATTAAAAATAGGAAAATTTGCGCTGGGTACTATGCGTACCCATGGTTAGGGTTAATAAAGCAAACTGTCAGACTAAATATCACGATTTCTACCTGAATTTCTAAAATGAAATACATTACTACACTATTTACACTTAGACTATTGTCCCCATTTTTATCGTTATCATCACAGCGTTTCGACTGTTGTAATGTCTGGCCTTCTTCACGTAGTGGTTGGTCTGGGTAAGCATCAGGGGATTTCCAATCGAACCTATTATTTAATCTACGAGGGTGGATGATTCTCATTGCCCTGTCCGTGTCTAGAGATATCTTTTCTAGTTTTTTTTTTATATAGTAATGTTCACCCAGTATAAGACCCAAGAGCCATTCAAGGTAGTAGATTACTTTGTGGTGTTGTATGGGCGTAAGAAAAGGCTAAAAGTGCAGTACATAGGGTTCTGTAGGAAAGGTAACGGTTAAACCTAGAGATCAAAATTGTTATTGATTGAAAAAACATTCTGCACGGTGTTTGTTCTTGGAAAGTAGCAGTTCGACTGAAACTTACAAATGGTATACGATTGAAATGACGATGATTCATACGTGACTACGTGGCAACGCCGTCCCTGATGCAAAGGTCAGGGCTTTTTTAGTACTGTTCAGTTATTGCTCGCGCTATTTCCACTTAGTTTAACTGGGTATGATTACAATTACTAGGACATAAAATTCACGCACGAACTAACTATTTAATTCACTAGAGTGCTGTTCTGTGGGACAATACTGAGTCTAGACCTTGTGATAACAACAAAAGTTGAGGATAATGAACCAAATGTAAATGATTTAATTAAACATGATGAATATTTACTTGCACATTTCTATACGTAAACACTAATACGCTTGTACTTTATATATATATATATATATATATATATATATATATATATATATATATATATATATATAATGAAATGGATAAAGTCCAACAATTATTTAAGACATTTTTTATGTTTATACATTCTTTTTATATTTAATTAAATATTTGTATGTATAAAAAGAACGTATAAATAACATGAAACATGTCTTAAAGATATATATATATATATATATATATATATATATATATATATATATATATATATATGTGTGTGTGTGTGTGTGTGTGTGTGTGTGTGTACTTTTCCAAAAAGTAGTCTAAAGTCCGATTCTCATTAGGCGCACCATTACTGTGACCTGATGTAATACTAAGTTAATACCGACACAGACAACTCGTATTGGTCTAGTGATTAACAACCTAGTGATACAAACTGTTAGTGCTCTTCCAGTCTTTCTCTATACCCGTGGCTAAGTTTAGGTAATACCAGCAGATAACCTAACTGGGTTGTAATGATTAGCGAGTTTAACCCAACGTGTACTGAGATCAACTTTTATTTCGACACTTGTGGCATTGTAGTAAACAAATCTATACTTAGTAAATAGCACGAACTCATACACATGACTGCAACTTTAAATCTCTGATACATAAAATTATCGTTTATTTATTACCGGTAATTCATATCGGCCAGTTAGTGTGTGACTTGAGATATTTTCTCCGAACGTGGGTCCTCTTCTCACGAGGATGTGATAAAACTCTCTATCTTATCCCACGCCAATGTGGAGACCATACGTCTTCCGATTGTCCCACGTGTGCACATTCTAAGCTCAGTTGTATCGACAACTTGTTTACATGTTTGGGTAGCCACTGACATCGTGTGCGACACGAATCTGCACTTGGGGGCTAGGAAGCTGCCTTCCAGGTCAATTCTCTGATGTATTTGCTTTTTTCCTGATACTCAATTGGAGAGTTTCTTAACCTTTTTAAGCAACAGCACACCTAGGAGCAAATGAAAATATCACGGAACACTTAGTAAACTTTTAAAAGGGGACACATTTAAATGTTATGAAATAAAACTATAGATTTAAAAAATATATATACACACACAAATATAAACTTTATTTCAATGCTTCTATTCAACTGTTTGTGCAGCTTATTTAGAGTGATACCGGTTCTCGTTTTTTTTTCGCGAATTTTTCAATATTTGGTCGAATGTGCGATAAGTAGACTCTCATTTCTTCTTCAGTTGAGTGTAGTCTTTCTTGCTTTTTATTTTAGTTGTTATTTAATGTTCAGAATCCTAATTCACATCGACAGGAAGTAGAAAATTGCAATAAAACTGATAAAGCCTTTTTAGTTAATGTGAGATATTTCTTTTGTATTGAAATCCAAAATGTATCAATGGGTAACGTGGAATGTTTTATTTTGAGCGCTTAAAAAATTAAAATATTTAAAAAAAATTAATATTAAAATAAAGTATTTTAAATAACAAATCTTCTTTATTGACATTAAATTACAGAGGTGAATCGCATCCTACATTACATTGGTAACCATGATTTGTTAATACCAACGGAGAGCTTTACTGGGTGGTAATGGTTAACGATTGGTAACCATGATCTGTTAATACCAACGGAGAGCTTTAATGGGTGGTAATGGTTAAGGAGCTAGTTTAGAATAAAGTCAATTCCTTCAAAATGGGTTGACATTGTATTAAACAAATATATGCTCAGTAAATACCACGAACACATACACACAATTGCAACTTTTAATATTTTATACGACAAATTTTCATTTATTCACCTCCGGACTTCATCAATTCATATCGGCAAATGGGTGTGTGACTTAAGGTTTTTTATCACAACAGATTCAGCCCAATTTGTAATGAATTCAATTCTTACTTTGTGTCCCACATTTGTGGTACTTTGCCAAATTAATCTAAGCATAGTAAATCCGACGAAGACAGACACACGATTGCAAGTGAAAATGTATATTTGTATTCATATTGAAAATATCTGTCTATATCTCTGAGATGATGCATCGTGATTATTTACATTATTTAGATTATTCGGACTGTTATCCTCATCTTCATTGCCATATTTACGCCGTTGTACGCCCCGGCCCCCTTCAGGTGATTGGAATTTCGAACCAAACTCTTTATTTCGTCCGCAGGTCAAACCGGGGGGGTGGGGTAGATTATTCTAGTTCCACGTGCCATGCCTCTTCCGGATGTGCCAGTTATTTCCTTTTAACTCAACTCTTCAAGTTATTTTGTTCACCACTGCTGTAGCCTGGTATTGAACTTACAACTCTTTGAGTTAAGTCGCTGGATCTAACCAACGTCTTTATCCACTGGACCACGTGTCCTTCAATGCCAGGCTACGGCATGGTATGTGGAACTAGAACAACTTACCCCGGTGGACGAAATACGGGGTTCGGTTCGAAATTCTTGTACGGCGAATATATCCCGAAACATACATTTTAACTTGAAAATTTAGGTGTCGTCTTATACGCCCAGTCGCCTTGTACACCAGCTTAAATGTTAGTAATTTCATTTAGTTATTTTTAGTTAGCATTTTCATTTAGGAATTTTCTTAAAGATTTCCGAAAGTAGTTCTTATATTAGGTTGGTGCAAAAATAATGTCGTTTTCTAACATGTTACTATGTAAGAAAACGACATTATTTTTGCACCAACCTTGATAGAGCAAAAATATAATACGACTTTAATATAATATACAAATAAATAATAATCAACAAGGCTTAACAATATAACAAATACTATATAATATAATATAAAAAAACCTTTATGTATAAGCTTGCGTTCATATTGGGCGTGTTTCACATGAGCTGATCAAAGACAAAGTAGCTTTGAAAAGATCACGATTCAAGAAAACTAATAAGGAAAAGAGGGTAAGGAAAAAGAAGGTGGAAGATTTCACATTGTTAACCAATATTTATCCCCCCCTCCAAGACAAGCCGTTAGCTTTGGCGCTAGATTAATTGCATTTTAGTCAAGTTAAGATAAAATAAACCGTCACTTCTGTAATTATATTTCTAAGCCAAGAACTGACATTATCTATAGTCAATTACTAACTATGACCAACTGGATACACTTTTCTTTTTCAATCATTTTAATCTATATTACAGCCACCACCAAGAGAGTAGAGTGAGGGGCTATTATCTCCACTTGTTCTCCTGTTATGGCCACGTTTGAATCTTATCAATCACGTGATCAACTTTTGCAAGCAATTCCGTTGATCAGAAACATATATAAATCAGTTGAGTATGCGAAAGAGATTTATTAAGCTTAGCTTAGTATGACAGAGAGTGAAAGAACTCACTAAAGTTGTAATAATTATCTTTGTTGTCATTATTATCTCTCTCGAAATAGTTTCGATGACTGTGGCCTCTGGCCTTTCACAGGTGTCCGTTGAATTCTGCGAATAGCGAACGGATCTCTTAATCTAATCTTCTGGGATAGGGAAGGTATTGTTTAGTTATATATTATGAAATAAGAGGTTCGGTATTTCCGCAAAGTTGTCGAATGACGAAGACCGGAAAGTAACTAGTAATGAAGAAAAGAATGACGAGAAAAACTGTTTTTTGAAAGATTTTACTATATAATATGCGACACGTAGTTGTATATTTTGTACTATAATTTTTTTCTTAAAGGGACATAACTCTCTCACTCTCTTTGTAAAAAAGTGTTAACCTTGTAGACACCATCAAATGGAGCATAAGGCTTCAGCTTCACTGTTGTAGTCGTTTTTCTGGTTTTAATCGTAGCAAGCAGGTTTTTACGGAGTGATGTTGCTAGCTCCACGTTCAACCGTTTTGAATTCAGAGCTTTTGTCTTCTGGTTGGTAACCAGTCTATGGTTACCAACCAAAGCTAAATAGACCATTCTATTCTGCCATTAAACTCTAACTTGAGGAAAAGAGATGGGTTCATGCCTTTCTAGATGTATCTGTGTGGAAGTAAACGCAAAGGCCTCGCAGGGACTTTGAACTCTACGCGCCAATACTATTTTCTGCGTAGATAGCAGCTACGCAACACGCATATTCTTCTCTCCCTCTCTTTATATATATATATATA
Organism: Acanthosepion lycidas; assembly: GCA_963932145.1. NCBI lineage: Eukaryota > Metazoa > Mollusca > Cephalopoda > Sepiida > Sepiidae > Acanthosepion > Acanthosepion lycidas. Next base: position 57,174,468 of record OZ010577.1, read on the forward strand.
TATATATATATATATATATATATATATATATATATATGAAAATTTCTCCGAATTAATCAGTAGAGAGACAATATTTATGAATAAAAATGACAATAGGAAAACTGGTAATTGCTGACGCGTTTCGTCCAATGTGGACTTTATCAAAGCAAAATACGAAAATGAAATATGAAAATAGCGTTTCTCTACATTCCAGTTGCTAGGTACATTCTGTTTTTGTTTTTATTAGTTACTTTGTTCATTTAATTTCATTTTCGTATTTTGCTTTGATAAAGTCCACATTGGACGAAACGCGTCAGCAATTACCAGTTTTCCTATTGTCACTTTTATTCATAAATATATATATATATATATATATATATATATATATATATATATATATATATATATATATATATATATATATATATATATATATTCTACCTCTAGCATTTTGCGCGGTTAAGTCCATACTTACTGGTTAGGGTTACCATCTCCCAGTTGCGTCTCTGTTCTCTGGCAAAGATGCAGCTGGTGGAGAAATACTGAGACGTGCCCGGTCCCGAGGAACAGCTACCCGCTGCTGTACCACTTCATTGCACTAGAGAGGGGTGATCGGTAGTCATACCGATGACAGCGCATCTGATCTGACGGGAGCTCGGCAATTTTTAGTCCTGCACCGAGTGTATGCGCTGGGGTTCACCACATTAAACCCAACCCTGTGTCACATAACATCTCAGTGCGGATACGGGGCAAATATAAATATACTTACGGCCATATCATATTCAAACATCGCTTATCGTCCTAGCACCTTTAAACCACGCCGTGACTGGTCAGTACCTAGATGGGTGACCGTTTGAAAATACCACGTGCTATAAGTTTGGATGTGCAGGTAATCTAATGGATAACAGCTCGGAATGAGAAATCCGAGAGCCGAGTTCCAATTCCAGTCGGGTTCGTTATATATTATTTACGCGCAAATACCCTTGGAAAAGGCATGAATCCACTTCTTTTTCCCTCAGCTATGAGTTAAATATTTGGACTTGTATCAGAAAATTATTATTATCTCCCGATCCTCAAAATTCTTACAATCCCAAAATATTTGTTGGCATTAAATAGCCTGTCGTAAAAAACAAAAAACAAATCACTCAAACTAGCACTTTGGGATCTCGCAACAACCACAGCCTTGTTCGGTACTTTGAATTTGCCTCTGATACTTTGATTCAATTTCGAATCGCGATTTAGGCCATAACTTCTCGGTCTGTAAACCGATCCATAACAGCGAAACGGAAGCTTGTTTCGCTAAAACAATTACGACAGAATAGTGAGTTTGATGCTCACTGTGTGGCCTCGTACTTTCGGCCTTGCGCCACATCTTAGCTACGCTTACAAAAACACCATGAAAGCGAAACTGCAGTTTGAAACTGAATCGAAGAACACAATTTTTCGATCGTTATTTTGGCATAAAAGTAAACAATTTTTTGCTTAATTTTATAATTTCTAATAAGCCAGGTAAAATACATAAACAATTGCAAATAATTTTTCCATAAGAAGAATGGAACAAAATTTGCAAATCATTAATCTACAGGAAGAGGTTGGTTGCTGTAGTAGTGAATAATGGCTATTCTACAAATAAGTAAAAATAAAGATTATGTATTTTTTTTGTATTGTACGAATACTTTTTTCATCAATTAAAATTGATAAAAGGGAATTTGTTAAATTATTAAATTTATTAAATTATTTTTTCTATGCATATTTAATTATTTTGCATCTGTACAGTTAATTATATGAAGAGTATATTTATTCATTACTTGGAAATTAAAAAATTTGTATGTGAATGAATATTTTTTTTCACACTCTATATGCGTGGGGACGGAGTAAAATATGTTGGATGCTAACGTTTTTCCCTAATATCTCTCCGAGCATTTGATAAAATATCTAAAAATAGGAAATAAACTCCGTCTTTGATGGAATTGTTCACGCATCAAACGTTTGCTGCGCACACACATATCTTTATGAATAGAGATATTTGGATTTTTTTCTTTTTTCTTTTTTTTACCAACGGGGAGTTGACGAAGCTGAAGTTTATGAAGCGTGTATCATCCGATTCTTCGTTCTGCAGTAGGTAAAATCGGTGAACATTTTATTATTAGCTACGAATTCGTTCATCGTAACTCTTAGTACGTTGAAACCGGCTTGTTTTGACGATCCACTAATAAATCTGTTGCATCTAGATAGTATAGGAACCAGTTGATTAAATAAGGAAACTTCTCTACCTTATCCCATAAACATACATTTGTCGGAACCCTGATATAGTAGGTCATTCTAAAAAGTAAAGTGACAGGGTGTGTGGTGTGAGCTCTGGGTGAAAGAGGAATAAACGGATTGTATTATCGTCTAAAATGATACCTTGGGAGTATCTAATTGTAATCTTAGCTTTCTGCAACCATTGCATTTTTCACGTGCTTTTGTAGCATGGCAAACCGTGGCTTCTTTAACACAGCAATGTACCCGCTCACAGCGCCCTGAGCATCCAGCAGTTCCTGGCCGTACTGAAACAACGTCCCTATTCACTTGATCTTTCTACGTGTAACTTTATTCTTTTCCCCACACTCAAGGGGAGTAGTTTTGAAGACGTGTAGGCCATCAAGAGGGCCGTAACAACGAAGCTAAAGGGCATCCAAGAAGAATCCTTCCAGCAGTGTAGAGAAGCATGGCAGAGAAGGATAGTTTTGTGGATTCCGGGGATGGAATCCTACACAAGTAAATAAACAACGCCAGTAATTGAGATAGAAAAAATAAGTGTATTAAACTTAAGAATACAGACTTGAAGTGAAGATTAGTAGTCTAGGAATGCGGGTTAGTAGAAAAGTATATGTACAAGTCTCTGTAAGTGAAGCCGCAATTATCTCTCTTTCTTGACTCTCGTATAACTCTGGGTGAACACCCTGTCTTGACGTTTTTCTCACGCTATCTCTCCGTAGTATAAGTATACTTTGGACGAGTCCACTTTGTGTACAAGGGGCGAGCCCCACAATAGATAGAAAAGTGCATTTGACACGAGGGGGATTACTCTGAAGGGGAAACCATGTAATTTGTTGTTTGGAATTGAAATAAATTCTTTGTGACATCAGTCCCGTTACTTTTCAGACTGACCTCATATATACAGGGTGTAATGGGTAAAGAGTCGCCATTTTATATTTTTAATTTCGCACTTTGTTCTTTGTTTGTTTTTGATTTTGTTACTATACAGTATATATTAGGTTCAGTTGTACACCGTCTGTGAGAAAATGACGCAATTTATACCACCAGAAATTTGGAAACGACATGAAACGCCGGAAGCTCTAATACGAACATTTCAGAGTGTTTGAGAATCAATCTGAGGACAGTGCAGATGATTCGGAAGGAGTTGGATGAGTCTAATGGAGATTACAAAGGTGTTTCGAGTTATCTCTAGTGATGGCGAAGTTATGGCTCTATTTATCTTCCCACAGGGCTTCAGACTCCACACGAAAACCTACATCAACTGCCTTGAGATGGTAGTGCTGTTCTGTATCAAGAGGGTGGCCGCTGGAAGACCCTATATCTGAAAACAGAACTCTGCACCATACCACACAAACAGGAAAACCCAGTCATGGCTGTCAGATAATTTCTGCGCCCGCATCACCCCTTACTCCCCAGACTGCAACTCCCTTCCTTATTATGTATGGGGGGGGCAGATGAGCGAGAGACCAACAAAACTCCTTGTAACACCAGATGAACTAAAAGCAAAGTTTACGGCAGAATTCATCAACTTAAGCAAGTAGACCGTCCTGATCATTTGCAGGAGATTCTGAAGTCGTCTGGAGGCCGTGGTTGAAACCGATGGCGATTTTATTGAATAAATTTACTCTTTTTCGTATGTGTAATTTTGGTAAATATATCTGTTAGTGTTATTTTCATTTTTACGTAATTTAGACGACAATTTATTCGTCGCACCCTATGTGTGTGTGTGTGTGAGAGAGAGAGAGAGATGACTGATTTCTTTGTTTCATTCTATGAAGTACTAACGCGTCATAAATAAACTAATTCCATTTTGTCTTAAAATTTCCTCAATATATATATATATATATATATATATATATATGTATATATATATATATATATATATATATATATATATATATATAATTATTTATTTAAAAATATGATTCCAACACGCTACATAAGAGTTCTTATGTAGCGTGTTGGAATCATAGTTTTAAATAAATAATTCTATTTATGCTCTACTTTTGTATCGAGCACTATTTTCAAAAAATAATAACAAAAATACTAAAGAACTTTGGATTATTTACCTAACGAGTTCTTTCCTGTTTTCTATATATTTTTCACACACACACACACACACATATGTATATATATATATATATATATATATATATATATATATATATATATATATATATATATATATATATATACACACACACACACGTGTGTGTGTGTGTATGTGTTTGTGCGTGTGTGTATGTGTGTGTGTGTGTATGTAATAGAAATTCCTGGAGAAAATTTAAAAGATCATTTACAGCTCAAATCTTGATATTCAAAGTAATTTCATGATTAAATTTGTTTCGTTCAGCCAATGAAAGCTTACAAATGAAATTAAATGAGCACATGTATCTGAGCCGCTCTTTTAGAAGTCAGTTTTAACAGATTTAATAGTATAGATAGATTTAACTAGATCGTCTAGATGATGTGCTGTTATGACCGAACCCAGGCTTTTTCCTTATCACGTTAGCAATGAGAAACCTGGCATGAACGGAAACCGTTGATAACAGCAAGAAATAACTTTTTCAATTCGACGTTAATTGTATCCTTCTTATTTTTATTATTTTCAAATCAGCTTAATCTACTTTGAAATGGATCTGATTGCAAGAAAATTATGCTTACAAGTCGAATTGATAGAAAAGTTTTCTGTACTGTTTTTTGATATATCAGTAAAATTCTCTAACTCATCTCCCAACTTGAATTTTGAAAAAAATTCTTGACTTACAAAATAGAAAAAAAGAATTACCTATATATTCGTAACTAACGGAATTGGATTCGATCCTACAAACAGCATATACAAATGATTATCAATGAGAAGTTATCAATGAAAACAGGAACTTTCTTCATAGAAATAGATCAATATAACCAGATTAACAGACCTGGTTTAGTGGTAGACAACATTACAAAGAAATCTAACGAATATTGTGTATATTCAACTAAAATGACAGAATGAAAAAAAAAAAAAATGAATTCAATAACTTATATAACCTTGTCTGAGAGTTACCGAAATAGTAGAACATTCCAATGTTAATCATGTCCATGATCTTAGAAGTACTGGGAAGTTTTCCAGAAAAACTTGGAAAGAAATTAAGTGATCTAAGGAATCAACAACAGGTTGTATAACGATAATGTTAGAGTAAATAATAATATTTAGAGAAGTACTAATGAGTACTATAGAATATAGAGCGACAGCCTCACCAAACTAATGTTACTGTGTGGTTTCCGTAGTAAGTAGGCTTTTACCGAATTGAAGTTGTCGCTCCAAGGATTTGAGAACACTATTTGCCAAACAGATTAACAGTGATGCCTAACATAGACCGCTCATGTACATATGAAAATAAATCGGAAAAAAAAAATGTTACTTAGTGCCTATGTACTTATGTAGTGTTATACAGTTATGTGATATGTAGTTATGTTTAGCGAGATGGTCTTATAAATAGTTACATAGTAAATTCGAGTCTCACTGAGTGCTTTATGCCCGTGCACTTTCGATAGGTGACCTTTAGATAAGACGAGGTAAAAAAATATAGCAAATTTTCATGAATTTATCCTATAAATATAAGTATAAGAAGATTGCTTATTGATTATATAAAGATGGTGTTATAGGATGTGTTATATCCTTAGAAATTCAAAATAAATGAAATAACAAAAGCGATTTTATATCATGTTTTTTCTTACACGCGTCCCCTAAAAGAGAAACCATTGTTTTGTTTATGTTTCATCTCTTGCGAATACCGATTCTTCTTCTTCCTCTTCTTTTCCTATATCGAAACAGTTACAAACAGCCTGGTGTACTAATGGCCATTTACTTATACTTCATAGACAATCACAAAATACCGCTAATAAGAGTACGATAATATACGATAATAGTACATTCCAACGCAATCATAACTCGATGTTTTCATTTTCTCAGCTGAGCTTGCATGGATACAAGTTGATTTCAATGATATGGAATTATTCTTCGAATAGGCAATTTATTATGAATTTATTCCAGTAATATATGAGATGGAAATTGTTTTATTCCATTTATTATCAGTTTATTTGATAATGTGAATATTTTCATTTCCATTATTGGTTAACTTGCACCAAGACCGAGGTTAGACTACCGACAAACATTACTCCGAATTTAAGGTTTCCTTTTTAGAATCGTAGTATAAGACGAACCCCAATTTTTAAGGTTGATTTTTGGGATTTAAAGGTCGCCTTATCTGCGGAAATATATGTTAGTTAAAATTAGTAATTATTGACAACGACTGGACAGTGATGGTTAGTTTCGCAGAACATTTTCTATTGTATTAAATTTAGTCTTCACAAGGTGGCAAGGGACATGAAATTTTATTGAATTCTTATTAGTATTCGAACTCGACTTTCCTTATTTTTATTTCCATATTTGCAGCGTTAGAGCTAAAATTTACAGCTGCGAGAGTATCAACTCTAACTGTGCAAGCGTATTCTTCATTTTTCCTCGATTGTTCGGCGCCATGTTTGATGTGAGTCATCTTATGTGGTATTAGCAGTCATAATATTATTTTTTATAGTTTGATTAGTTGAAGCGTGGTCAGTATTAATTGATATTTCTTTCAATTTAATTATAGTTGCTTATCATCACAATTAATTAAAGCATCAATCTAAAGTCATTAGCCACCAGCGAAGATCGCTAATAAAGTATAAGGTCAGTGATTCTAATCCTTTTTATCTAATACCCACTTTCAGATATTTGGCGCCATATATATTAACCTTTAGCCCTATTTATTATTAATATTACTTCCCTTTCTACTGCATTCTTTTTCAAGGCCTCTCAATTGCAGTATCCTTATTGTTAATTTCACTCAAAGTTGTTTTCTGTTGCCATAGCAGGATATGACAACACAATTATGAGATTCAAACACACTGTTGTTCAAGGATCAGGATAATGATTTTCTGCATCAAATGAAGTCACATACAGAGTGACAATAGTTAAAACTGCACTGATAAATGAAGCAGAGTTAATGTGACAGGGTTGATATCACATGTTTGCGTTTTGTTGCGGTAATCATCAGAAGTAAGGTGCAGTGAGAACAGTCAAGAACTGCCTGATTTGGTTTTCGCTTTCTACGCACGTTTTACTTGCAGCTAGATGTTCCATTTCAAAATGTAAACAGGTAGTCAAAAATATAAATAAATGTGTATATAATTATATGTTGTGATTTGCTGCAATCAGGGTTAAATAGGTCGATAACAGCTTAGTACCCTGATAAAATTAACGCTCTTGAACATTTACTGCTTTACTGATCTGAGAGATCACAGCGACCCCCACACCAAGAGGATATTATGCCCCGTTGAGAATCATTAGTTTAGATACTAAAAATTAAAAGGTAATATATGGCCTTGTTCTTTGCTACATAGAGCTTAGTAAACAACAAAACACTAAGTGCTTCGCCGTGGAGCCGTAGTTAGCAAGCTTGTTTTGATATTGCAATAGCAAATCCAATCCTCAGTGGGTGCCTCACAGTTCTGAACTTGTCAGATGAAGGTAAGTTTAGTAATATACTGAATAAATTGTTATTCCAACTTTATTATTATAATTTTTATTTATTTCCTTTGATTTCTGGTGTGTACACATTTCTTTCCGAGTCCCGTCCAGAGACCTAAGGTCAGAAATGGCAACGTGACATTTTCCATTGACCAATGAAAAGGAAACAAAAAACACACATTTTACATAGATAAAGCCCTTCGTAAGGTGTGGGCTATACTCGTGAGAACAATTTTTTTGTATTTATTTAAAGTATGGGCTTCCAGGAATCCCTTCAATGAGTCTATTGGAATCTTTTCCAAACAATCCGAGGGCTCCAACTACAACAGGGATTGTTGATGTTTCCATGTGACACATTTTCGAGATTTCGATTTCAAGGTCCCTGTATTTTTATAGCTTTTTGAAGATCTTCAAAGATATATTGCAATCTGCAGGGACTGTCATATCAATAAGGAGACAATTTAATAATAATAATAATAATAATAATAATAATAATAATAATAATAATAATAATAATAATAATAATAGTTCGGTATTTCTCGACAGCGAGATGATCAAATTTTAAATCTAAATGGTATATCCATTTAAAATGCCAAATTTATTGCAAAATAAATTAATTTTAAATAGGGAATGAGTCATTTCGATTAATACTCTTTTCCTGTCGCCCGGGGGTCGTTGAAAGACAGAATAGCAAATTCGCATACACATCACAGATGTCTATTTCAATTTAATTCAAATCGGGTATGTATATCCATTCGCATTTGCGTATGTGTATTTTAATTCAATAACAGATCTAAAATATTTCTACAACATTTAAAATTTAAATTTGTAAAATTTAAAAGAAAAAAAAAATGAATTCTACATATTGCTAAATAATTTCCAAAATTATAAGTATCTCATTTTTAGGGTTTAAATTTTTTTTTCTTTTAAATCTCCAATTTTATGATTTTATTGCTTAGCTAAGGTTGTTCAGACTAAGTTGGAGAGGAATATATTATTCCAATATCAAATTTCCACTTTTGTCATATTGTGTGTGTATATGTGTGTGCGTGATTGTGTGTACATTAAATGGCACAAGAATATGTAAATCACAATGCGAATATATGTAGGTACATGACACATGCGTATGCCAATTCACAGAAATGAAGATAGTGCGTGACAAACAGAGAAGTAGCTCTTTATTATAATCTAGCTATATTGTTGTTCGTCTTCAATTATAACTGACTGTAACATGACCGGAAACCTACATCTGTATAGTTTTTAAAGGAATAACGGACAAACAAATTAATAGAAAAAGATGTGACTTCTGAATAGGCAATGCCAAAATAAACAATGTGGCTATCAAGGCAGCTTTCTGCTTGTGTGAATCTCGCTGTGCACATTGTCTGTAACCACTTACTGAAATAGCCTTCGTGTACGGAGAATGTTTTCCTTTAGTATACATACCAAGCTTACATCAGCTGTTGTAGCGATAGTCTATATAGGTGAACGGTCGTTTAGAAACATGTACCATTACTCAATTACTAAAGCAGTTTCTTCTATGATGAATAAAACCAGTTTAGAACCGGAGCGAAATAATATGTTAATTCCAGAGAAATCAGATAAGAAAAACAAAAACGAAATGAAGTTTTTTAATACGGAAATTAAATTTAGTTCCGATTACAATAAATTTATTTTCGTTACCGAAGTTTATCTTGGGAAGTAGATATAACAGAAATAATACAACTTAATATTACCGCAAAAACCAATCTTTACGTTTTCACTCATATACCAATCATCGAGAGTAAGAAATGCGACTTTGAAATTTGACTATAGATCATTCAATCTGTGACATGAGAAGATCTAGTCGTTGTGAAGAAGAAGAAAAATATGACAGATGTTGGATCGACACACTATTCCGCAAATAACGCATCTCAAAAGATGGCAAGAAAGATGTAAACTTGGAGAAGCATCGAAACCACCCAAACAGTACCATTAATATATCAACAAGACTATTGAGAAAAATGTTAGAGTTTTAAAAAAGATTTGCTGTCACTTGGTCCCCAATGAAGAACGTCAGATATTGTGATATTAGGAAATTAAACAAGTAGAATTTGAGTGTAATAGTGTCACACGCACTGCTGAGTAAATGAATGGCACTATTTGTTTACTAATATAAATTTTAAAGTGTAAATAGACTACTTTGTCTTTTCATTGTGTATTTTAGTGTGAAAATTGAACAGCCTAAGAGTAAAAGTAAGAATGGTCCATTTGGAGTTTTTGAAGAAAAAAATGGTCCATGGACTGAAAAAGTTGAGAAGCACTGTTCTATCATAACACATACTTGTATGTCCGTTGCTTGACGATGAGCGGGTGTAGTGGCGAAGCATTATAGCCGCGTCAAGCGAGTTATCCTTTAAGTTTGCAGGATGAGGTATACCCCAGAATTCATTTGTTAATGTGTGGCTCTTTCACTGAATAATATTTTTTATTATTAATAATAAATCTATCCAGGCTTTAGAATTAGTGCGATTGCTACAAGCGAGCATAGGTTGGAAATTATTAAAATGAAAAAAAGAAAGACAAAACAAAATGCTGAAATTGTGAAAAATGAGAGCAACATTCATCTAATCCGTTTAACACAAGGAACTGTCGCAAAGAATCATGTTTTTAGAATTGAGTCTTGGCACGAATACTTGAAAGACCTCGTGATGAGGATAGTGATGAATCGAGTGAGGTGATAGCCATCGGTTAGTCGTGTGATAATTGTGATAGTCATTAATTGGCTGTGTGATAATTGTGATAGTCATTATTTGGTCGTGAGAAAATCTTTTTTTGCATGCATCAATACTTAAATGAAAGGAATTATCTTAGCGAGAGTTTGCGACAGGATCATTCGAGCCTATATATATATATATATATATATATATATATATATATATATAATCGAAATAATATTAGTTTTCTTTATTATTGTTCACTAAATACAAGGCTCAAGAGTCACTCAAGGTAAATCGTTACTGAATGAGGAATTATTAGGTTGGTGCAAAGAAAATGACGAAATAATGTCGTTTTCTGATGTATTTTTTAACGTCAAAAAACGACATTTTTACGTCATTATTTTTGCACCAACCTAATATCTGAGCGAGAGTTTTCGACAGGATCATTCGAGCCCTATATATATATATATATATATCATCGAAATATTATTAGTTTTCTTTATTATTGTTCACTAAATACAAGGCTCAAGAGCCACTCAAGGTAAATCGTTACTGAATGAGGTGTACGATATGGATGTAAAAGTAGGATGTTAAAGTTATGATGATAGAAAGTATAGATAACTATTGTCTCTAGACCTGTAGAGGTTAAGATTTTAGAATCTGTTCCCTAACTCAGTGTTTTTTTTTTGGTGAGGTGGGGAGCTATCTGAGTGGAACTTCCTCTTTACAATTGGAATACGGGGGCAGGGGGAATAAGGGTGCATCGACTCCGCGGACCAAGCATGACGTATCTTAGTTGTAAGAATCTGAATAGGCGGAACTAAAGAATGGAACTCGTCCGAACAGTTGTCCTGGCAAATATCGACACACTAGCGAATAGGCTTGCGGCGTTGTGTCTGTCGGAAAGAGTTTGCAGGGTAAAAAATATGTACCCACCTAAGCAAGGCTCTGTAAAGGACTTTGAGCTGTATCAAGTTTGGAAAGTGAGGAATGGCCAGCCTTGATATGGCACCAAACACTCCATTTTTGTTCTTGTAAAGATAAAGCATGGCAGGACGGGTAACGGTACATTGAGCCGACCATTTTTTCAGAATCTTTAGCAATAGATCGTATACGTTACAGTTTCTGCAAGGGAGCACATAATCTGTCATGATCAGCAGTTTAAGTAAATCGTCGGTGGCGATGACTTGTGATTTCGTACTAGAACAAACATTGATGGCTTTCGAATAATTCCGCCTACTCAGTTTCATTCACAACGCTTGGGTCAACACTTTATAACGAAGGCAAGCGCTGGGATCACCTCCCCAGACCGATAACATTAAGGAGTCACCTTCTTTACACATCAATCATGGTGAGGCTCGAACTCGGCTCTCATGGTCTGAAAGCGAAAATTCTAGCCACTCGGCCACACATCTTTTATATACACACATACATACATACAGTTTATTAAGGCGTGGTTAGCATCCCTATGCTGTAAGTGGAGCTATGTTTCCCCTCATTTTAAAATGGGAGAAGTTGCTCAGACCCGGGAATTCCAACTCTGCAGCAGCACCTTCCTCATCACACTAAAGAGATTGGGTCGGTGTAATACTGATTCCAGCGTGGTATTGGTCGCGAGTTTCGCAAAATTAAATTTTTGTCCTTGGCCCACATGTATGCGTATGGTGCTACCGCCATTGGAGTGGAGGCCGGGTAAATATACCCGGCGGAGTCATTCCTGCAATTTTTCTCTTTCGAACCTCAAAAAGATTATATACAACTAACTTACCTCATGACCTATTTTCTGAAGATATCTAAGATGAAAGCATCTTGGTGTCAGGCTCATTTACACTCTATTTAAGTATAGAATTTTTTACAGTAATGTTCACCCTGTAAAAGGCTCGGTAGCCAATCGATGTAGAAGTTTACGATAAGGAGTAGTTAATATGGATAGGAGTGGAAGATAAGCGGTTGACTCTAGACTTGAACATGTTATGATTGTAGTAATCGGGGAAACATCCTCTAGGGAGGATGTTCCATAGGGCAGTAGTTTGCGGGAAGAAGCTGTTTGTGGAGCTTCTTGTCGATGGAATATGGAGGGAATGTGGGTGGTTTGCTACTATGTGAGTGGCATGGCGGGTCCTAGTCGTGAAGGTCAGACCTGGTGGAACCAGAGGATGCAGTTCGTCCGAGCACTTTCTACTATAGTAGCGATAGAACAGTGATAGTCTCACCACACCCCGCCTGTTAGGGTGAGGTTGGAGTGTGGTAAATAATTCTCTCCCCCCCTACAAGGAATACTAACGCGTTTCAATTTCAAGTCAATACTGATACTCAATCACGTTGTCTCAATGACGCAAGTAGTAAAGCATGACTGCAGCACCGCTGATTTATTTTAGAATATATATATATATATATATATGAAAGACGGTTTTGAATTTCTTATCTATCTTACAATTTTTTTAACAGATTGGCATAACGTATTAATACAACTTTGTGAGATTAGCTACAGTTTGAAACCAACATTCACGTTATCCATAGATAAGAATAACGTTTCTTCTGTTGAGAAATTTGATCTTGACGAGTAACTATTAGATTGGTGCAAAAATAATGCCAGTTTTTTTTTTTTTTACTGATATTTAAAAATCAGTATTATTGCAAGTTTTTTGTTCTTGTTTTACGGTGGTATATTTTACATGTCGCCTTGTATGAAGAACGTATTACATGATATACTATGAATGGAATTATAAATACAAATAATTGGTAGATTTTATAAGACTGTCAAAAAGAGAAAAGACATAGAAACGGGAAGAAACCTTTTAGTAAAAACAAAAATACTTTGATTTTGTGCAGGAAAGGATTATTTTAAACCGAGTTCTTTTGTCTTGTTAGTTATAGATTGATTCGACACATTGGCGTGTCGTCCCAGCAAACGAACACAAAAAGGGTGTGAATTAGATGTGGCCACAAGTTTATTTGAAGAAACATATATTCAACACAACAAACAAAAGTTAAAAACAAAACAGTGTGTCAAACTGATATAATATTGAATGTACTTACAAACATACTTTTTTTTGTAGTAATTACTCCTTAACTAACCTAACACCGTTTCATAGTCTAATAAATTATACTTAACTAAGTACTGAAGGTTAGAGCAGAAAAGGACTTCTTTACTTATGCAAACATTCTTTAGCTGTCATGTCTCCTACTCAATATCACCGTGACTAGCTTTGGCGGCAAGGTGGAAACTTCTGCCAATGTTTCCTGTTCCGACAGTTTGATTGTGGGGCTTTGCTACAGATTATAGTAGAGAAAATGAAAACAAAAAAAGCAAATAGAAGAAAAGAAAAGAGTATTGAACTATATTATAATATCACTTCACCTATATGGCAGTGAACACTGGACAATCTCCCCGTAGATGAAGATGAGACTTGAAGTAACAGAAATATGGTTCTACAGAAGGATACTGAAAATATCATGGACCGAAAATGTGAACAACGACTTAGTTTAAGAGAAAATGGAAACAAAAACCAACAATTGAAATTTCTAATGAGGAAATAGTGCTTGGGAAATTTGAAACTCACAGGAAAGATTAAAGGCAAGAGGGATACAAGAAAACAATGCATAACCTACCTTGTGAGATTGATTAGATGGAAGGAGCAAGGTTTAGGAGATATAACAAAAACATTTATTGAGAGCTACAAAGACAAGAAACTGTGGAGAGCCATGATTGCATACGTTCTAAAGAGTAATACAAGACCGGTTGTATCACATTTTCTCCGTTAAAAATGGTTTATTTCTTTTGCTGGTGGATATAGGAATTTATTATCATTATTTTTGCTTACTGTTATATACGATATATAAAAAATAAGGTGATTTACTACGCGCAGACTAGATATAGCACAAGGCCGAACTCACTATTTAGTCGTAAATGATTTAGCGAGACAAGATTGCTAACCTTTACACCACGTCGAAGTGCCCTATGATGTAATAAAAATAAGAACAGGCAAAAAAAGACGACAACATCTGTTATATTTCATTCCCCCTCCTCATATATATATATATATATATATATATATATATATATGATTTCATCAGTAAACCATTATTTAGACTTAATTATTTTGAAGGGGAATGATGTCACATAGAATATAATCATTTTATAATTCAATTAACTCTCATTATTTTGATATATAGAATTTATATACCGTATGTATGTTCATATGTATGCACGTAGTTAAGATCGATTCTTTGTATCCATCTCGCACTGTGGTCCTTGAAAAGGTCAATACAATCAGCATTGAAACCCACTTTCATCGCAACAGGCGTTGCTGGGTAGGCTATTTCATTTGCTATGATGACATCAGAATACCCCCAAAATTGCTCTACAATGAGTTGCTCTACAACACTCAACCCCAGTATAAACCAAGGAAGTGCTTTAGGGGTTCTTTAAAAGAAAGTCTTGCAGCCTACCATATGGATGAGCTTGAAAACCCGAGTGCAAGTTGAACAGACTATACAAAACAGGGAAGACCTGTACAAAACAACTTAATTTGCTACATCTGTAATAAGCATTGCAAATCACTGGTCGACTTCAAGAACTAATCTCGTTCTCACGAAAACCAAAAGCATTTATTATTGTCAGCGATAGTCATACTCGTTTAAGGAGTCGACAGCTGTCATATGTATGTACTACGCATTATACAGCATTTCTACTTGCAAACGATTGGGGAAAAGAATATGCCTCATTAAGCGTCATAGTTCACCAAAATATTACCGCAACAACTACTGCAAGAAGCACCCATCATTGCCTCATCTGCGCAAGAGAATGTAAGCCCCCGGCAGGATTAACAGCCACATTCGCATTGTCGACATTTGAAGATAAACCAAGCGATATTAGTCGAAATCGAGTTGCAACCTACAAAGAAGTAAGATAAGGACTTGTACACAGATGTTGGTTTTTGAATTTTTTCAGTGTTGCTTTTATTGTTTATAAAGGTCATTTTCAGAAATAAAAAAAACACGCTGAGTCATTATTTAAACTGAAGACAGGGTATATCTTCAGTATTCTCTCTCCACTGAATATGTCCGTTTTCACATTTGTTACTGTCAAATTCTATGGAATAAGGTTTCAATGTGAGCTGATTAAAGTTTGAATTCCGCCAGGTAGATAATCAACAGTCTGTGCTTCTACCGTTTCTGCCATTATCTACGCCTGCGCATGCACATGTGCACAAAAACATACATATCTGTTAAGTTGTCTTTTGAGCTGGTTGACGTCTGAATTGACGAGGAAAACACAAATTATGCACAAGGTGAACAGACCGAGTTACTTTGCTATTAGTGGGTGATTATATAACAGAAATATTGTCTTTTGCTACTAAGATACCGTAATTATGCAATGACATGTTTTGTGTTATCTTCACCGGGCGAAATTCACACCCCTCGTGCGCGCGCGTATATAAACACCTGAAATCCTCATGACAAAAGTGTGTTAACCTTCATTTAGGCACAAGTGAACACTCCTTGTAGAAGATGCCACTCTCATTGTAGCAAACCATCCATATTTCCTCCTTGTTCCATCAGTGAGAAGTAAGTTCCGCTTGAACAGCTTCTTCCCGCGAACCACTGCTCTGTGGAACCGACTCCCAAGAGGATATTTCCCCAATCCCTACAATTTTAAACTATTCAAATCTAGGGTTAACCGTTATCTTCTTCTATCTGCATAAAGTGCCTCTATCTTGATGGTCCATCTCCGGGGCTTTGTACAGGATGAGCCTTACTGCAAAAAGAACAAAACAAAAAAAATGTTTGATATCATGGGGGTAGAGAAAAAGTAGGGAGAATATGATTTGCTAATTTGGATCAATGTGTAGGTGCAGAACATAACAGATTTTAACTAGACTATCTTTGTTTATTTAACGGCTTCAATTTTCCATCAGGGAATGTCGTGAAAAAGAATCAAAGTTGCGTAAAAATTGTCAGTATATATGAACAATTTATACTTGAGTTTAATATAGACAGGTGATTGGAATGAAAGTATGTGACTAAACTTTTTTCTAAATATATTTTTCATAACTTTTTTTTTGTAAATTTCATTAATGAAATGGTTTATACTAGAATCATCAAAGCTTAAACTGACGATTCAAGTATAAACCGTTTCATTAATGATGAGTGGGGGTAATTAGAATAAAAGGATGTCCCAGAATCGTCCCGGTTCGTCTATTCTTAGGTGGAGTCGTAAGAAGTGATGGTGGGCGATATGCACGTTTATAATAAAAGGGATCCGATAATCATTTAAAGGATTAAAAAGTACGAAATTAATAAATGCGATGTTCTTACTCAGCTCGTGGTGTAGGTGTGGTACGTTCCCTACATTCAATTCTTTTTCATCTTCTTCTTCTATGTGCCATGTTATTTAAGGACGTTGGCGATCATGGCCATCCATAACTTCCTGTCCTCTGTAGCTCTCAATAATTTTTGTCTTTTCAACATCTCTTCCAAAACCTGCTCCGCCATCAATTCACTTAAACTCGTCAGGTAGGTTATGGAAATTGAACTCGACTCGACGAATCCATTTTCAATGCTGATATCAGTTACTCTACTCACATGTATTTTATATTATAGAATAGAAAAAAAAGCGTGGATGAGAGAGAAAAAGACATAGTAGGAGAGAGAGAGAGAGAGAGAGAGAGAGAGAGAGAGAGAGAGAGCAGCTAGAAATAAAAATGAAAAGATGGAGTGGAGATTGTATACTCATACAAGTGATCTTTTCATTTTCATGTTGATTAATAAAAATTAAGCGTATTGAAAAATGTTGAGTGAATAATAGAAAATTAAATAAGGCAAATTGAACATAAAATTAAGTAATTTAAAATAAAAACAAATAAATAATAAATAAGTTTTAATATTGCAAGAGTTTAAATGTTTCTGTTTTCCAATTTATGTGACCATTGCTAAATTTACCATATCTATTTTGTACTCTATAACGTCGTAAAAAAATCGAATATTTTTACTACTTCCAAACATTTAAATGTTGACACATAATGGGCTCTAGTAATGTGCGTATTTCAAATTTGAAATTTGGTGTTTACGATTAGCATTTGTTTTGCGCGGTTTAAACATAATATATGGTAATAGTCCGATAGATTTATCGCACCCTACGACCCCGCTGCGAAACTCTGGAGCCGGTCATTGAGATAAGTCGCTTGGACATTTATTAAATCTTATGTTTATATTTGCTATGTAACTAAATAAAAATTAAGTTAGTATTATTCAAGAAATTATTCAGTTTAACTTTGTTGTTTCTGAGCACAGAATACATGCATTCTTCGGCCTTTTGTGGATGCCAAGTGCATCCAGTAACCTTTGAATTTAATCTCATATTTGATTTGCTTAAATTAAGTTTCGTCGATACACTAACAAGAACAATATCCAGGAATTTCAAAATTAGAGCGCAGTGGGTTAGTATAATATGAGTGATGATAAAAGTAAAAAGTAAACAAAAGAAAGTAATTTTCGGTTGAGTCATTATCATTCCAAGAGTTGTTGGAACGCATTCTTTTCGTTGTTGCTTTTTTTTTGTTATTTCTCTGGTACGGCAAACTAATGAACAGATTATTTTTTTCAAAAAACATTTTAATATAAAAATTGCTAATGCATGGAACTCCCCATTTATTCACTTGAAAATAATGTAATGTGCCCCCACTCCTTAGATTCATGAAAGAAAGATAAATTTCTTTGTTCATTTATCATTGACTCGCTAACCTACCTCTTCCTGCTTGTAACGCATTCGTCACGATCCAGATGCAAGCTGATATGTTAACTTTCTCCACTTCCGTTTTATGCAAATGTGCACGTATCTGTCCGACAGCATTGCATCCTGTTGCTTGTTTTTGAATTCTGTCTACAGTAGTTAAAAAAAAAAAAAAACAGAATCGCGTGGAGGCAAATAGATGGTTGATACATTTCCACAACCAGCAAGTTGAATCAGCGTTGAATGAAGAACTCTCACGTTTTAGATTATCAGACATTTATACTTAGGTATCTCCACTAATTCGCTAAGAAGGGTATACCATGATGCAAAAAATGCCCCTTGGTAAAGACAAAGTTTTATCGTCAAAATCTTTATGTTATTATTAAGAGGAAAAACCAAAGTATTTTTTCATTATTTAATTATATATTTTAAGAATTTTTTAGAATATTCG
Source organism: Acanthosepion lycidas (assembly GCA_963932145.1). NCBI lineage: Eukaryota > Metazoa > Mollusca > Cephalopoda > Sepiida > Sepiidae > Acanthosepion > Acanthosepion lycidas. The sequence continues at coordinate 57,193,148 of OZ010577.1, forward strand.
AAATTTTGATTAAAAATCTTCTTGCGCCTGCGGGCGAAATATGAATTAGCATAGCAAATTTAAAAAAAAAAATCTTTTCAATTAATGGCAAAAGTTTTAATATAATTAAATAATTGGATGAATTTTGGAAGATTTTAAAAATCGACATGTTTTACGACCCCAGCACACAGAAAATATATATTTATAGTGACAGTATTTACACAAATAAACAATGTTTTTAAAATAAAAAAAAAAATTCGATTCTGCTACAAACAAATCTAGAAATAATATTTATATCAGATAATGACTAGTGATAGCCGAAATTACCCAGACAGGAAGCAATTTATATTTAAATATATACCGTAAACTAGGAAAATTATTCGATATATATATATATATATATATATATATATATATATATATATATATATATATATATATATATATATATATATATATATATTATTTAAAAATATGTATTCATCGCCACACAGAAATTATCATGTTTCAAAACCAAAGCCTATGTCTTAAGGTTATTCAGCATAGCTTGAAAATTAAACGAAAGCTTTAAATTTTAAGCTATATTCAAGATTTAGGTTTTGGTTTCGAAACATGATAATAGATATTTTTAAAAAAATAATTACAATATGCTCTACTATGTATCGAGCACTGTTTTTCAAAATAAATGCAGGATTATAAATCTGACTATTCTTTCTTTTTATTATTTTTATATATATATATATATATATATATATATATATATATATATATATATATATATATATATATATATATTTGCATCCTCGATTAATGCGCATTTGATTAGTGGTCTAAATTTTTTAAATACCAAAATTCGATTAGAGCATGCATAATTAGTTCAGTAAAACATTCTTCAATTTAACCATACTAATTGAAAATGGATGTTACCGATGTACAAATTACACGCACTAATCGAGGGATTTATATCAAGGACACATGGCACAGTGGATAAAGGCGTTGGTTAGATCCAGTGACAGACCCAAATAGTGTGAGTTCAATACCCGGTTAAGGCAGTGGAGAACTTTCAGAGGGAAATTAGCTGGAGATAACTGATAACTGACATCCATCAAACATGGCATGTGGAACTAGAACAGTCTACCCCAGTGAGTGAAATAAAGGGTTCAGTTCGACATTCCAACCACCTGAAGAAGGCCGGAGCGTACAACGGGCGAAACGTTGTGATAAATATGGCGACAAAGATGAGGACAATAGTCCGAATAGTGAAAATAATATATATAATTTAATATGTTTTCTGTTTATACGTTATATTTTAAATATAATTTAATGAAGTAAATGATCTATTTTTAATTAAACAATATTAATTACATTTGCCAGTTTGAATGATTTCATAGAAAATATGCACTCTCTGACAGGAACTTGTAATCTTTTTGGGAACCGTCATATAGCCTGACGTGCTGTTACCAATTAGCAACAGAGAAGCATGTGTTTAGCAAAGTCCGAATTACTTTTAATAAAAAGCAGAGTATTTAATTAAATAAAAATAACGTATAATGACTACTGATAGCCGAAATTTCCCAGACAGGAAGCAATTTATATTTAAATATATACCGTAAACTAGGAAAATTATTCGATATATATATATATATATATATATATATATATATATATATAGTCGCACTGAGGAGCTGTGATACAACGAAACAGTACTGTCTGCGAATCACACACACACACACACACACACACACACATGTATATATAATGAATGCTAATGTCAGTGTGTTACACTTTTTTAATTAAAGGGACACAAGTCTCAGTGGCTTATCTCCCTTTTTCTATATAATAAATGCCAATGTCAGTGTGTCACACTTTTTAATTAAAAAGACACAACTCTCAATATCTCATCTTCTTCTATATACTAAATAGCAATGTTCGTGTGTCACACTTTTTCAATGAAAGAGACACAACTCTCATTAGCTGATCTCCTTCTATATAATAAATTCCATTGTCAATGTGTCACGGCGTCAGACTTTATCAGCTTTACTCCGAGAGGTTGTAGCCGACATATCTTGCCACTTTGCAATCAGACCGAATCTTAACAAATTAAAAACATTCCGGACCGGATCTGGACCCGCAATCCTGAAATTTGGGAGTTTCGGCGATTTCTTAAATTGATTTTTGGAGACATTTTTTTGTATGATAACAATTTTTATAACTTGGAAATAAATTGGGAATAATCAAATTTAAACGCGAAATCCAGGGAAAGTTACCCAGGAAATAAAAATAATTGTTTGCAGGGAAGGTAACGAACTCCTTACATCAAATTGTCTTTAAATTAAGTGGCGGCAGGTAAGGTAAGGTAAGGTAAGATTAGATATTAATACAATATTTAAATGCAGCGATTAATTTTTAATTTATCGCAATCTACTCCTCCCTACCTATTGTGATGAAGGCGCAATCAAGAGACCTCCGCTGCAGCTAGCTTAAATACCACCCAATATAGCGGCTTTGAAGCTAGCACACACACACACACACACACACACACACACACACACACACACACACACACACATATATATATATATCGCTTTCGACTAATCTATAAGCCATTATCTAGCATGTTTTTTTCTTTAACTGAATATGTAGATTTTCTTTTCACAAATGAAAAACATTCCTATCTCTGCACATACTCACACACGCACGCACAGTATATATATATATATATATATATATATATATATATATATATATATATACTAAAATAAGATTTGGGAAAAAGGTACATAATATTTATAATAAAATTTATTTTTTATTATATGTATTTTTACAGAGAAAAGTTAAAATTGAAACTTTGTTACTTACAACTGGAGTTTTAGTATTGTTTTCTAGAAAAATAATTTGTTGTTTTACTTTTTTACTTTAAATGTTTTTAACTGTATCTCCACGTGTTGACGCTAATGTTTTGAACAAATGATAAAATGAAAAAAGAAATTAAAGAATCAAGGGCCGTAACTTGCTATATATATCGCTTATGATAAGGAAAATTTGGTAGAATCTGTTTATGCAATGAATTAAGTATTAGCTTGAACATGTTGATGAAAAATGTTTCCTTATTAATCTGTCTTTTTTCCGTGGTTCTATAGTCGCACTAGTAGAATGGGAAGACTAAAATTTGTCAGATTTTATCTTCCGTATTCCTATTTTTCTATTTTTTATCCTTTAGTAGGATTGGTAGATTTAGTTGTATGTGTGTGTAGATTTCTTTGGATTAGAAGTTGAAATATAAGGGATGACCTTTATTTTCTTTTTTTCTTTTGTTTCTCGAAGTGTGCAGATGTTAATTTGTTTTGCTTTTTCAATATTATTGTTGATCAAACTTTGTGGGTATTTAGTCTTGATGAGTATTTTTTTTCTTCTCTGTGGTCTCTTGTGGGTGCGTTTGAGACTATTATATATATATCTGCTTAGCTATGTTGATTGGGATGTTGGTCCGAGTGTGTTTCGGGTGGGTAGATGTAAAAAGAAGCTACTGTCTAGAGTCAGTAGGATTAAAATATATATCGGTTTCTAAGTTTAGTGGTTGTTTTTGTTATTAATATACCTAGAAAAGGAAAGATTTTTTGTTGCTGTACTCCATAGTGAATTGGATGCTAGGTTTTATATTATTAATGGATGTCTGGAATGTCTTTAGTCTATGCATACATTCTCTCAACAGAATGAAATCTATCTATCTATCTATCTATCTATCTATCTATCTATCTATCTATCTATCTATCTATCTAGTTGAACAAAATGATAATGTTTAACAGATTAAGCGCTCGGATCAACAGATCATTCGGTTTGGACAGTTTTTACACACTTTGTCCAGACTTGTTTTGTACGAATGCAAGAAAAATGTAATAAAAAGCTTTATCGCAGTGCCTTGTCAGTCGTTTTCAATGAACTTGTATAGAAGAGGGATTACTGCCCAGGTATGAAATTATATATATATGTTTTTAAATTTTTATAGTCGTACATAAATATGTTGGTTTAAGAAAGGAGTATTCCACTTATGAAAGAAGATATTTGAAAACATCTAAGACGCCTGTTCATATTTGGACTAGTATCAATGCACTTTCTATAATTATTTACTGTATTGGGATAGCGAAAGATGCATTTCAAAAGCTAAACAAAATATTAAGAAACATCAATAAAGAGTACTGAACTGTTATGTAATATCAGTTTTTCTATATGGCAGTAAATGTTGAACAATCTCCTCACTAATGAAGTAGAGACTTGAAGCAACAGAAATGTAGTTCTACAAAAGGATGTTGAGAATTCCATGGTTGGACATGTGAGCAACGACGAAATTCTAGAGACAAAAAGGTCACTCATACTTAACATTAGAAAGAGACAGTTGAAATTTCTAGGGTACATGGTAAGGAAAGTGGGCTTAGAAAATTTCATACTCACAGGATATTGTCGGCAAGAGGGTCAGTGGAAAGCAACCTTATAACGTACTTAGTGAACTTGAGTAAATGGATGTCGGAGCTGGATTTGGGAGAGATAGCAAAAAGACAAAATTTGTGAAAATCTACGAAAGACAGGAAATTGTGGAGAGCCATACGCCCTGAAGGGACACGTCACATAAATGGAGTTATTTTCTTTCTTAATAACTACAGCATTTCTGAAATAGAAATTGTCGTTATTATTTCAGTGTATAACTGAAGCATTGGATAATTTATGGAAATCTTTCTTATGTTCATAAAACATTTCTGTTTTAATTTCTTTTAAAGTTTTACCAATATATAATAAGGAACAGCTGTTACCGTTTATCTTATATATGCTTGCTTCAGAATTACTGTTATTATGGACATTACGCATACTATTAGAACCAAATGTGTCGGCCATCAACACAGTGTCATTTACGCATCTTATATTGTTAAAATTACGCCCACCGATAATACATTCTGGTAAGATTTCCATTTTCCATAGGATAGCCTTGCTTTAAATCTTCAATAAATCCGGTGAGAAGACATATTTGTGTTTTACGCCTCTTTCTTTTTTTTTTGTAAACATACTGAAATGATATGTACAATCATTGAATTAAAAAAAAACTTAAAGATTTATACAATATAACTATTTAATGGTAATTTCGTTTTAAAATAACACTGGTCGTACATATACACTGAATAAAAAAAATGAAATTTCGCACTCTCTGAAAACTGTTTCGGATTTTAACCTGGGTAAATAGTGTCCGCGATATAACGATAAATTACATCCAACAGCAAGGCCGTTGAACAGGAGGTTTTGAGGAGCGTGGAACCACCTCTTAATTGCTAGTGTTTCCAGGTCCACGTTGACCTGGGGTGGTAGCACCTGTTAGGGCCCCAGCTATGGGCAAATAGTTGGCCCCACCCCAAATTGAGGACAAAACACTACGAAAATCTAAAAATGGGTTTTAATACCAGCAATATGTTTTGTAAAAAAATATTACGAGCAATGAATTTTTTAAGGAAAAAATTGTTACCAGCGTTAGGCCTGACGATTGCATTTATTAGCAGCAGTACATTTTGGAAAAAAATGACCTGCTATGCATTCTTAAAAAAATTACTAGCAATACATAAAAAAAATATTACAAGCAGTATATTTTTGAAAAAAAAAAAAAAGCGATATGACCAACAATACATTTTTGGGAAAAAATATTACCAGCAATAAAAATCTTGTTGGCATTATATAACCCATTGAGGCTGATATGCCGTAAAACAAACCAAACCAAAATAAACATGGGTAAATATGTGCACGTGAGAGGGTAGTAGATATGAATATAAAATATGTTTTAGATAAATATTTTCAAGCTATCTGGTGACGTAGATATTAGGTTGGTGCAAAAATAATGACGTAATAATGTCGTTTTTTGACGTTAAAAAATACGTCAAAAAACGACATTATTACGTCATTATTTTTGCACCAACCTAATACGTAGAAACGCTTATAAAAACGTGCCCTCTGTATCTAAGCTTTAGACATTGACACGTGCCGCTCGGACACGCTATGTCACTTTTCACTCATTATGTCCCTACACAAAGTACGTGTCTTTCTTCAGCCATACTTTATCTTTACAGGAATCAGATTAGATAAGAAATAGATTATTTCTGTCATGTTGGTGCAGGTGCTTCCCGACTCTATACATTCATAGAGTTCAAAATCATTTATGCTTACATTTGGGAGAAGATGACTTCTTTAATCTGTAGACTCTGTCTCACAGACTCGATCGCCATTTCTATGGCAAATATTCAGATGTGCTACACTCTTTCGTATCACCAGTTCAGACCTTTACACCAAGGACTCGCCATGCTACACCCTCCCTTATTTCAATTAGTCGAATCACTTTCATTTTTGTTGTATTCTAACTGTAAAGAAACAGTTCCACTTGAAAAGACTTTACCTAAGAATTTCTACTTTATGGAACAGATTTCCGAACATGAACATGAGCACTACAATTTTAATCTCTTCATGTCAAAGGTCAATTGTTATCTATCCTCCTTATCCTCATAATCTCTTCCTACTACCTCCTCTTTTCTTCATATCATACCTCATTCACAACCATTTTAACAGTAACACTCTACCTTGAGTGGCTCTCAAGCCTTGTACTGAGTGAACTTTAATGATTTACTATTGGTAAAGAGTTCAGTGTAATCAGGAGTCATGAAGATGTATACATACTGCTTTTGTTCCTTTAAAATCGTTTGTAATAGGCATCCTTCGAGAGGCTATATATATTTTTCGGATGTTAGGCTTGGTATATCCTTATTTCTTTGATATTGGTCAAAACAGTGGTCAAATGAACATTCCAGCCCCCGCAGACTAGGTTCTTGACAGCCTTATAATACAAACGCTAGCACTGCAAGTGTGGCAGTGGCTGACCGCATGGCGTTCACAGCACAGCTGTTAGCAAATACGGTTTCAGCGGTGTCAATATAATCCGTTGGGAATAGTTTACTTACAGCAGGACTACGAGCAAGCGAACATCCGCCAGATTTCCGCTTTGGCCGAAACATCCTCATGCACCTCTTCAGTGGTGTTTGTCTTCTTTTATGTACCGTGTCCCTTCAGGACGTAGGCAATCATGGCTCTCCACTTCCTCCTGTCCCTTGTAGCTCACAATAAGTTTTGTCCCCACCCAGACCCCGTTCCACCATCCACTTGCTTAATCTCGTTAAGTATGTTGCACTTCACTTGTCCATCTTACCCTCTATCCACCCTGTGAGTATCAGATTTTCCAAGCTCTCTTATCTCATTACATTTCAGCTGCCTCTTCTTGATGTTAAATATAAGTTTCATCTTTGTTTGCATCCTCTCCAAAACCTCATCGTTGCTCACATGTTCAGTCCATGGTATCCTTAGCATCCTTCTGTAGGACCACATTTCTGTTGATTCGAGTGTCTTCTTCATCTTTTATGAGATTGTCCAACATTTACTGCTGTAAAGGAGAATAGATGTCACATAACAATTCAGTACGCTTTTCTTTGTCTGTCTATATTTCTGAGATGAGGTATTATGTACAGTATTTACATTATGCGGACCATTGTCCTCATCTTTGTCGCCATATTAGTCACAACGTTTCGGCCGTTGTACGCTCCGGCCTTCTTCAGGTTGTTGTAATTTCGAACTGAACCCTTTATTTCGATCCCTGGGGTAGACTGTTCTAGTTCCACGTGCCATACCCGGTTAAGGCAGTGGAGAACTTTCAGAGGGAAAATTAGCAGGAGATAACTGATAACTGACATCCATCAAACATGGCACGTGGAACTAGAACAGTCTACCCCAGGGATTGAAATAAAGGGTTCAGTTCGAAATTCCAACCACCTGAAGAAGGCCGGAGCGTGCAACAGCCGAAACGTTGTGACAAATATGGCGACAAAGATGAGGACAATGGTCTGCATAATGTAAATACTGTACGCTTTTCTTTGTTACCAATGAAATCCTCCTGTCTCGTAATACTCTATCTAGCTATTGGAATGCGTCTTTGGCCATCCCACATGCATTTTGTTTTCTTGTAGTTTAGTCCCTTCTTCTTGCTATCCTTCGCTACCTTCAGTAGGAGGTTTTGTAGTTTCGTTTCCGTGTCTGATACGAATATATAACCATGTGGATCAACCGGCGGTTTGTAATGTTAAGTGTTGAGAGCAGCTTCTGTCTTCATATAACCGTTTGTGTGATCAACGTAGACCTCGGGAACAACAACCTCCAGATTGTATTCATGCGTAACTCATAGGCATAAACCGACATGATGGTGTAGCGTGCCATAAATTAAAACTCTCACTCGTCTTTGATGTTTATGGAGGGAACATTGAGCAGTGTGGTCTGAATTCCAAACCACTTCTACTGTCATTATTGCAATAGAAATTTCATGTTCTATATACACGATGCCCGTGCTTCTCCATTTCCTCTGGCTGCCAAGATCGTCAGACCTTCCCCCAATAAACAAGTATGTGACAAGACGGGACGACCCTTGATTCATTCAGTTAGCACACCTAAAACTCATGCAATATTGCACCGACAGGTACTGAAGAGTTTCATAATATCTTGTAGGATGGACGCTAGGATTGCGTTTTACGTTCAGAGAAAATATTCAGTGTATTAATTTGAATATTTTTCGCTACGAGCTAGTTGAACTTGTGTTGGATAAGGGATACTTTGTCTTTTCAGATCATCAGAGATCTTTATTGTTTACTTCCAATCCATGAAGATTGAGCCAAAGAGAATGGCTAAATTGTTTTATTTTATGAGTAAAACATACCTTTTGTGACAAATTTGCGTGGATTAGGGTGTAGTGTATGACTTTGTTTAACAACACACACACGCACGCGCGCGTAAACACACACATACACACATATATCTTGTGAAGTAAGCAATCTTGTTTTTAAGTTTGTTGATACACGATTATTGTGGAATATGTTGATTTATTGATCTGTATATGTACTGTATTTACTGTAATTCAGCTATATCATTTGTACATTTAGTCTTGAATAAATTGAATCAACATTTATTTAGTTCGATTCAATTTTACGTCAATATAAAAACCACACAACAAAACGCCAACTGCAACCATTTTACTGCAAGCAGATGCAGAATAATTATAAGCATGACGAAATCTCTATACGAGGAATGATTAAACACCATATTTCTGCCGCAATCCATATGCTACAAAAAAAAATGGAAAACCGCCAACCTTGCTGCTACTAATCAAAATAATCCCATGAAATTTAAGCTAGCGATGAACGAATAAGTGTATCGATTTCACTGCCCAGTACAACACTGTCTTTCTTGTCACAAATCAGTTAACTATAACGGACATATTACTACATCCTTGAGTAGACGCATCACTTGTCACTTATCAGATAAAAGTGCTATAAAAAACATCAAGCTACCTACAATTTACAAGAATCCTTAAGAAAAAATTCTGCTCGAAAACACTAAAATTCTATATAAATCATATCACAGGGAAACATCTTGCTATAAGAGAGGCTATGTATATTAAACATCTCTCCCACACTATCAACCTGACCTTATTTAACAGTGTGAATGGTGTGTTGAAAGGTTTTAAGAAAAATAGAAAGACGCACACTGGAATTCCAGCCGCGCTCAACACGCAAAGGCTCGGAATAAACGCTCCTAATAGTATTCAAAACAACACACAAATAAAATACATTTTAAACAGTCAAAATATGTAGAGAATTAACAACACCTAAAAGACAATTCCCTTGTAAATGGCTAAAGAAGCGACCGAAAACTCTTCCTTGTCTGTCATATTTAACGAAATATATTTAAAAGAAACGTTGCTACCCAACTATACATTAACTATATATATATATATATATATATAGTCTTTTAATAAGCAAGGCGATAATGCTCATAACTTATGTTAGATAGTATTTCTCTATCAAAATCTATGTCGAAGCGTTACTATCGCCGTTATCTTAAAGGCGACACTTTTACCAGCAGTCAGAATGACTTTATTGTTATAAATTTGCTGAATTCAACATAGAACCATTTATCCACACACAGACAGAAAGTCATACAAAAATGGAGAAATATAAGGTTGGTGCAAAAATAATGACGAAATAATGTCATTTTTTGAGGTTAAAAATACGTCAAAAAACGACATTATTACGTCATTATTTTTGCACCAACCTAATATTTGTAGAAAGATTATTATACGCTAATGACTCAAAATATTATGAGTTCCTGCCTAAGACAGTGTTGGCTCTCTATAAACCTTGCTTTGACGCGATCAGGTACAGACGGCATAATCTCTAAAGGTTTCCTCTGAGATATGGTACCAGGATGTTAACAGGATGACATTCAACTGCTGCAAGTTACGGAGGATGATGTTCAGAAGAGAAAACCTGTTGGCGCAACACATCCTAAAGGTAAACAATAGGACCGATATCTGATGAATTTGATGGTCGATGTGTGCACGCAGTGCACTAAGTATCGACAAGTGACAGGTCAATCTGCCAGAGAGTATCCACGTAAATATTTAATGCTGTTTTATTATTACTGTTGGAGATGTAATCTGAAGCGGGTGCACGAGAACTCAGGGACCACATTATTTTTACATAGGGGGATTTTTGAGGTTCGATGTTGTTGGTAATAATTAAATTAGATGTTTTAAACTTTTTAGAGTAGATGATAAAATCTTAGGTGTTTGTTAGGTTTGTTGAGTGGAATATATCGGTGAATTATATTTTAACCGCATTTTCATCCTGTTTATAAATAGGGTGCATCAGGTTGCGATAGGAAAAGTTAATTATTTTGGTTTGCATCAGAAAGGAGTCATGCTATTAGGTTGGTGCAAAAATAATGACGTAATAAAGGCCTTTTTTTGACATTAAAAAATACGTCAAAAAACGACATTATTACGTCATTATTTTTGCACCAACCTAATAATTTTATTTGTTTTTTGACGACGGGGTTAGAGAAATCAGGCATGTATGCACCACGCACTATCGCAGATTGGAAATAAGTGTAATCCGTGCACACATAGCCCAGCATATATATATATATATATATATATATATATATATATATATATATATATATATATATATATATATATATATATATATATATATGAGTGGACATTGTCGAAGTTAACATCCAGAGGTGACACTCTATTTCATGCTTAAACGCAAGCGTTAGGCCTGACGATTGCGTTTTAACATGAAAAATTTTGGGTGTTAACTTCAATGTCCACTTTTATATTTACATATGATCTGTCCCTAGTGTTGAGCACTTTAACCCATAAATATAGCATACCTTAAAACTATATATATATATATATATATATATATATATATATATATATATATATATATATATATATATATATATATATATATATATATATATATATATACCGGGGTAACAGCAAAATTGTTCAAATCGTGTAACAGCATAATTGGACATCCCGACATAATGTTTAATATTTTAAAAAACATTAAAATAATTGAGTTTCTTTTTTTTCCAAGTTTTCTGATAAGACGTTTAGGCGTCTTTATACCATTTGTTGTAAGAATCACTGAAAAACCCTTTGAGTTATTCAGCTAGAAAGAGAATAGGTTAAAATCGTTTTGTGTCAGCCCTACTGTTTTCTCAACTGAACAATGGTCAGAGGAGAAAATCATTCAAGCCTTCAAGTAATGGTACTCTGGCTTCCATGTTCAAAGTCCATTCAAGAACCATCAAGAGAACGATGAATAAGTTTAAAAACGAGGGAATGGTAGAGAGGAAAACTAGACCAGGAGGTTACATCATTTCAACTTAGAGCTAAAAAGATCAATTAGAAAAGATCCAACTCAATTCATAAGACGTTTGGCACGAGAGAGAGAGAGGAGTTTCATCCATAACAGTCCAAAGAGCAGTGTAAAACGACCTGAAAATTTAATCGTACGTGAAACGTGTGAGGCAACGTGTTACTCCAGGACAGAAAGAAGGTTATCGAAAATCATCTTGAATTAGTTGGAAAATGATCCTGGAATAATATATATATATATATATATATATATATATATATATATATATATATATATATATATATATGTTTGAACTTAATTTCAATCCTTCATGAGCTTAGCTATGATTAATTAAAGATGAACATGTCATTTTCATTTATGATCGATTTTATCCCGATTCTCCTGTTAAGCTTGGGGAGTAATTATACATTCTTATTGCTCCAAGTAGTGCCCAATAGTGCTATAAAACCGGGGTAAGATATCTTTAATCATTTCTAAGATACAACCATTCATTCAGGCCGTAATGTAACAAATGGACAATTTTGCTGTTAGGGAGTGAGAAAGAGAAAGAGAGGGAGAGAGAATTTACATGCTTGTACTCAATTTTCGTTTAAAGCTGGTGCGTACAGAATAAATAAATAAATAATCATTTCCCCGATCTGTGTAATGGCTTCGATTCTCTCTATTGTTCATTGTTTCAAAACCATTTTTCATTCTCCTTCCTTCTAATTCTGTACCTAATTTTCTTTGCGCAATTTAATAAGCAGCCTTTATACGATACACAGATTTTTTTACAAAGGAATTTAAACAAACATGGTGGAACAAGACCTCAGTTATTTTCCCTGTTTATGGTTTTCTTTTGATTCCGCCACCCATTCCATTTTTTAATGCTTCCTCCGTGTTGCTCTTGGTTTCTCTTGTATCTTGCGTTTTTATTTGTCTGTTTTCTAGTTTTTAAAACATTTTTACTATTTTGGTTCATTCATTTTATCTTCCTTATATTTATTGTTTTTCGTCATAAATTTCGCTCTTACACCATTACTCGGATGTCTATTGTACGCTGGAATATTAGACCTTATTCTCTCATCCATTGTCCTCTTCTGCTTAAAGACATCTGACGAAACAACTAATGTGGTATTTATGTGAGATGAAGGGCATGGGCACTCAGAACATGGTAAACATTCAAAAATGTAACACTCAAGGAAGCGCGCTGAGTAAAGTTTTCCAAACCTACTGCTAAGAACAACAGATAATAAATTTAGTCGAACGGACCGAAATGCTATGATCTTGACCTCATCAGGATAAGGGGTCAATTGTTATATTTCCTCTTTATCCTTATAATCTTCACTTTCCCGCTAAATTTTCTTTTTGTTTTTATATCAAACACTTCATTCATCATTAACATTTTAACATTAGCCCGCTAATTTGAGTGGTTTTAAGGTCTTGTATTGGATGAATTTTACTAAAAAATCGTCTACAAGTTTTTGGTCAGTAATGTGTGTGTGTGTGTTTGCCAATTTCGCTTATCAGTAGCTATCTCCATTTTTCTCCGGTCATTTTTTTCAGGTTTCACCATCCATGCACCATAAGAGCCAATCCTTAGCCTTGTTTTGAAACATTTTTCAAATTGTGGAAATAATTATATGACATCTTAAAACAAAGTGCATAACCTACTTTGTCATGTACGAAAAAATGGATGGGGAATATGAAAAAAATTCGATGTTGAAAATGTACAGAGGACGGAAACATGCATAAGACAATGTGTTAACAATGGTTTAATTAAATTTAAAATGGAAAGTAATTAATAGTTGCAAGACTTTCTTTTGATTATAAAATCTGAATACATTTGGTTTGTATCGAGTACAGAAGGTTTTCCAAATTTTCAAAAATTTAATCCCAGCAGCACTTTATACAAGAGATTAGACTATTCCTTTTTGCAAACTAACTTTACTTATAGACTCATTTAAAAAAAAAAAACTGTAACACATGTTCTCAAATGGAATGTTTGCAGGCTTGTCAATAATCACTATGCATTTGCACTCAAACCATTCCTTGGTGACCTTTTCATTATAAATGGCTGTATTGTCCTGGGCTATCACATTTTGATCGACAATGGCAGTTGAAAACTGAAACAACATTTTCTATCATTAACACTTCGGCTTCATCTTTAACTGAAAAAGCTCCTGACAACATGCCACATACTCCGTCAAATGAACATTTGCTTCACCTTTCGCAGGGCATTACATCGAAATCACCCAAATGGAACTTCTTGCCAGAAAACACCATCTTCTTCCATTGTCAAGTCTCATTCGGGTCTCATTTTCCTCACTCCACCTGACACGATTTTTTATCTTGTAATTATGAAAGCAGGGGTTTTTCCTTCTGGGCCGTAGCATAAAGTTGCCATATTTCATCTTGCCGAGCTCTTCTTGTAATGATATCAAGATAAAGTTTATTTCAGATGCCTCTAGAAAACAAGTATTCATTTGATATCGCTTTAAGAAGGCGACGGTGACCTGCAGCAATCAATTTCGGCGGTTCTCTCTAATCGTTTCTTATTGTCATACGTTTCTGAATTCTTTAAAATATTTCTGATGGTGATTCCATACCATTTCAATTATTGTGCAACAGCATTAATATGTTTTCTTTTTCTCTTCTTCCTTGTCCCGTCTTGATATAGGAAATCATGGCTACCCACAACATCCCTGTCCTATGTAGCTCTTTATAAGTTATATATATATATATATATATATATATATATATATATATATATATATATAGGGTGACCCCAAAATAACCGGAATTTTTTAACAATCCAATAAAACCAAGAGTGATGGAAGAAAAATATTTTATTCATAGTAATTGAAACCTTAAAACATGCCATTTAAGAACCAATGATGGAATTTTCATTCTTTAACAATTACGTCCTGTAGATGGCGTCCTCCTGTATGAATGCATTCTTGAAATCTGCTGTTGAGATTCCTCATTGACTGCTGCAACATCTCAGCTGGGATACTGTGAATTTCATCTTGAATTCTAAATGGCGAAATGTTTACTTGCTCAAGGTCACTATCTCGCAGTGTTGTCACTTGCTCATGTTTGGCAATACGCAAGTGTTAAATTCTCGAAGCCCTATTTCCTCAAAATGTACCGTCGAAATTTCAATTATCTTTTACTGATTCTAATTATAAATGTCCCTTTTGTTTCTTTTTTTTCTAAAACTTCCTCATTACTCACATGTACAGTCTATGGAATTCTCAGAATACTTCTGTAAAACAACATTACTTTTGCCTCAAGTCTCTTCTTTATCTGCGACGAGATTGTTCAGCCTTTGCTGCCATGCAGAAAGGCCGGTATCACTTAACAGTCCAGTATTATTTTCTTTGTTTCTAACGAAATTTTAATGTTTCTTGATACTTTGCTTAACTTTTGGAAGACATCTTTCACTATTCAAATACGCCCTTCAAATTTCAGTGTCGCATTTTCGTCCTCTGTTAAAGATATTTCCTAGAGATTTAAATTTTTAAACTTGCTTGATTTTTGCCTCTTTCCATATTTAACCCCCCCCCCAAAAAAAAAATCATCTTTTCTTCTTCGTTGAGTCTTATTCCTATCGGTACCTTCAAGTCCTGAAGAAAATGCAGTGTGCAGTTCATATAGTATTCAAATAACTTCTAGATTAACTTCAAAGGGAGTTACGTTCTAGAAACGTTTGGAAACACCAAAAATTATTTTTTCAGTATGTTTTTTTTTCAATATGTTTTATACTGTTATACTATTTTTGGATAGGCATTGTAGGTCGGAAACGAGAAATCAGAGACCCGAGTTCGAATTTCAGTCGGTTTCGTTACATTCACCTACGCGCAAATACACCTGGGAAAGATATAAATACATCTCTTCTCCCACCTTTATCTATGGCTTGAATAGCAACACAGGCTCTGTCCTATAGCCGTGGTTGGCAAGCATTCTACAGCAGTAAGAAACAGTAATCTACTGCGAGAAAATCTGCCTAGTCAGTCACCTAAGCGCTCATCATGTATGGCCCTTAACCGACGATTCTCGGAATATGTGATGGGTCAACATTTGCTTGTATGAATGCCAGCAGCAGATAAATTAATTTTATCATTGAATTTCATTTTCTTTTTTTCATCTATAACTGATTAGTTACACTCTTCAATATTTGAAATTTAAATGCTATAAATAATTTGCAAATGTTTTCACCATTTTAGACATACACTCGCGAATTCGCGAGTCGATTATTTTTAGAATATCTTCTTTTTAATCAATTCGCCCAAAGCAAGGCGATAATTCCACTAAGAGTTTCAATAAAAAGCAACTAAAAATGAAATGAAAAGAATACTAATAAAAAATTAGTAATAATAATGTTAACCTATTTTGATCTGATTATTAGAACATCGGTATTTACTTCAAATGCCGCGTGTAATTCTGAATACCTTTGTTTCATTGTTTATGTCAAATTTAGTCATGGGCCGATGCCATTTTAAATACAAAGGTTAAAAGTTAGTAAAGAATTACATATAAAAATGAAGATGCAGTTCAAATTAACCCGCGTTACAATTTGCAGAAAAATACTGAAGGAATAATGAATTAAAAAGTATCAGGTTTATAGCATCACTGCAAGACTTGCTTTTATTTTTTCAATCCTGGACAAGGCTTATAAAATTTCTACTGTTTTTCACTTTCATTGAAATGTCATCTCCTGAGTTGTACGAGACAACCGCTATTAGAGTTGGACCATAACAGAATAATTAGCCTGGATAAGACTGGGAGCAGTAACGTCAGCAGCAAATGTCACGAGCAATGTATGTTAGTTGGACACGTTTCCTGGCATATTCTGGTCACACCATAGGACAACTTCGTAATCCCATGCTTGAATAGGCACTGAATAAATAGAATGACAGTTTTGCTATGGTGAAGAGCAAGTCAGTGGTACATTTATGATAGTAGGAAGAAATTTAGACAATGATACTAAAAGTGGTTCATATCAATCAAAACATGCATATTTAGAAAAGAAATGAAAGAGAAGGCTAGAAAGGAAAATAGCAGAAGAATTTGGAAAGAAGAAAATGGGTGACCACTTAGGAAGACCGGGTGAACTTGAATGTATCGATGGTGTCAAAGATAATGTCTCGGAATGAGAAATTGGAGAACCGAGTTCAAGTCATCTTCGTTACGTTCACTTACGAGCACATACAACTGTTAAGGTATGGAACCATCCCTTCTACCCCAAGTTATTGGATAAACAGCAGGAAAGACTGGGTTTTATAACCTTGGCTGACAACCAGTCTACCACAAAATGTAACAACAGCGTACTGGGAGAATTATTATGTCAAGTTAATCATGAATCGAAAAGCAACATGGTCGCCCAAAAGCATGTGCGGCATGTATGTCATTTAAGAAAGATTATTTTTAATCATTTCACCCCAAACAAAACAATAAAGCCACTTGGACGCAAGAATTTACTGAATGTGAAAGTATATACCATTAAACAGAGAGGACAATAAACGAATAAGAATTAAGAAGATAACGATAGATATTGCATTTTATTTTGTAAGATCAAAGTTGACTGGGAATCAAGAAGCCGGAAGAGAGTTCCACAAGCGAGGAGTACGACAGAAGAAACTGTTAAAATAGAACTTGCCTTTACATCTAGTCATTTCAAATGTAAAGTGGTAAGACCTTGCCGCCAATTTCGTACTGCGCTTAAATTCATAAAGTTTAGTGGAAAGTAATATTTATTTTGTAACAAAAAAGTGAGGAATGGAGGAGGCTGGTCTTCTTCTGTCTTATAATTAAACCAAGCTAACTACAATTACTGACCCAAACATACCACAGTATTCCTTACAACAAAACAACACATTCTTGCTTAATACTTTTACTACATTCACCATAATACCCCAGTATCTATGAAGTTCTAACTAGTGCTCATATGTACAATCTTTGCCTTCGGGGGCGAGGGATAAAAACAACCATAGAGGAATGTTCGTCAGAACAATTACCATGAAATTATTTATAGAAAAGACACAGAGAAGTTACGTTACGGAGGTGGAACTGAAGCCGAGATGCCAGGTCAAGACCAATAACATTGCAGATTCTTCTTTGTATTTTATCAAGAATCTCTAAATAAATAGCAGGAGCACCAGGTCATAAGTGGCAGCAATCTTCAAAGGTAGGACGAATGGTAGATTTAAAAAAAAAACTGTAAGATAGATTCTGGCGGGAAAAATTGTCTAGTACGACATAGTGAACCATCTTTTTTAGTTTCAGACTTGGCAATTGATTCAATAGACTCTTTGCACTTCATGTCAGCTGAAAACGTTAGTCTGAGAAAGCGCAATGTGTCACCCTCTCGAGGTTAGCATCAGCTAAAAAAAAGGGGTTCTCTCACATAATACAAGCATGGATTAGATTAGGAAATATTTAAATATTTTCTAATGCATCCTATTTTTTATCTTTTCTCCAATAAAGAATTTTAATGTATCGTAATTTTAGGCCTTTCTATCTCTACACATTTTTGCATGTTGCCTTTTGATATTTAGTTTGAAAACCTTTCTCTTTTTCTTTCACCTCCACCCCTACTAATTTCTATCTATCTATCTATCTATCTATCTATCTATCTATCTATCTAAATTCAACATCATCACTTGATAAGACACCAGAGGTGTTGAAACAAAATGGCTATTTTTGTAGTGATTTTATAACATATTTATGTTATAATTTTTAAATAAATAATTATATATATCTATCTATATAGATATATATAATTATTTATTTAATTTTTAAAAAATTATCATATATATATATATATATATATTTCCCATTTCATCAAATTTTCGTTTTTTATGGTTTCCTAGCTTTCTTACCATCCCATTTCCCATCCATTAAAGAGTATGATTTCTTGTACACAAGTTCTGTTTATTCCAACTAATAAATAACATTTTTCTTTAATATAACTAATTCAACTAATCGGTTATCTTTTTAAAACAAAAAAATGAGAAAATTTTAATCGAAACGGTGCCAGTTTTACAAATATTTCGATATTATTTTTTTAAAAAAAACCTAATATTTAACGCACGAGAGTTAATATTCATATTACATACTTTAAAAAATTTTTCTTCTATGAAATTGTTATTCCAATAATAATGGAATTATTAGTTGGAAAATAACCAAACCGGTGTGAGATTTTAAACTTTAAAGAGACCAGCTGTAAAATAAACATTACAAACATGTTAAATTTACTTTTATTTCAGCAGAAATATTGTTAAAAAACAGTCGTAGAAATGGCTAATTCAAATAATTACAACAATAAAATTAAAAAAAAAAATCACTTATATTTCAAATTCCATTTGGCCCCATATTCTGTCAGAATGACGGTATATAATATATACATTACTTACCTGCCTTTTCAGCGTGATAGAAAAAGTAACATCCAAACATAGAATGGAGGGAACCGCCTGAATATTATATTATAAAATGTAAATAATATTTGAATAAGATGTAAATAGTATATGAATATAAGATGTAAATAGTATATGAATATAATATAAGATGTAAATAAAATGTGAATATAATATAAAATGTGAAGAAAAAACCCAAAAGTGGAAAACTATTGTAATTAATCATCTGATTTATGTATTTTATTTTATTTTATTCGGTGTAAAAGTTTATTTTTGAGTAATATTTAACTCTTTTCTTATTATAATTTTATCTATGCAAAGTTAAATTAATTGTTGCACAATCGTGTAATATAGTGATTTGCTAATCGTAGCTTAGACGTAGCACAAGGCTGAAAGCATGCATTACCCAGTGAGAATCGAATTCACTATTCAGGCGGAATTGATCTAGCGAGACAAGCCTTAAAATCATTACACCACGTTGAAGTATCCTAATGATGTGTAACATATAGGAACAATAATTGTTAATATATGTAAGCAGTTATTTGAAAGTTTTACTGAAATACAAGAAAGAAACATAAACTTTTAATCTTTAGTATATTAAGTTGAAATCTTCAGGTAATTTAAGTACAGATTGCGGCAAAAATAACACCCTTTTTCGAACTGATCTGAATAGGACAACTTGGAGCAACTGAGTGACCATCATGATCAACAGACCGAACACTACCAGACTTTTTCTTGTACTGAAAGTTCTTGTTTACAGGTTAAAACCGAAAACAGTTCCTGAATTAAGAGAAACAATTTCTGTAAATTTTCTGAAATTCATGTAGAAATATGTCAAATGGTTTGAAGAAGTGTTGCTGATAGGTTGTAGTGAACATGAAGGGGGGCATTTTGAACATAAAGGGGGGCATTTTGAACATGAAGGGGGGCATTTTGAACAAGAAGGGGGGCATTTTGAACATGTTAAATAGTTTGTTAGTCATGTAGTTTTCATGTGACAATATTCTTAAACTACTGTAATTCATTTCTGTTTAGTAACAGTTGATAAATAAAAAAAGGAATTACTTTTGTCGCACCCTGTATATTTAATAAGAAACTTGTTTAATATGCACACACACACACACACACACAGAGGTTCTATTTTACATTTATATGTTAATTACATATAAATCTTTACAAAAAACTTAAAATAAGAAAATATATTCAGGTCAGCTGCGTCACTTAGTAAATTCCATGCGGTTTTGTTTCGTAGAAATAGCATGACGTCATAGAATGAAAATATTTCTTGCTTCTTTTTGTTTTTTAATCAAATTTTGAATGATTTGCAGTAATGACTATCCTAGCAAAATCGTCTCCTTTGTTCATTGTTAATGTTGACACCAAGACCTCGTTTAGTGATTGGTTTATCTCACGTCATTACGGCTGCTTTCTGCAAGGTCTCTGAAAGAAATATTTTATTTTCCTTTATACAAAATTTATAAAGTATATTGAAAAGCGATATATTGTTTTGTACGAAGAAATTGGGAAAAAAAACGAAAGAAATTATGTAAACAAGAAATTATGTTAAAACGAAAAAATACCAAATAAATGCACATTTTCAGAGAATTATAGAATTGTGGAACGTTAATGTGATAGTTGTAACTCCAGTTATCGATTCGAGCCTGTTGATCATTTAAAAAAGGATAGAAAAGAAAATAAGAATGGCAGAGATCCAGACGACAGTGTTACTGAAACCAGATAGAAGACTGAAGAGAGCTTTGGAGTAGTGAGGAGAATTGTTGTAATTTATCTCCCAAGAAAAACATCAGTTCACTGATCCGGGATGATTTGGTATTTTTTAAGACATATCAACAATTGTTGGGTTATTTAATGCCGAAATCACACATCAAAAAAATTATACTAGAGTCTATAAACAAATTATAAGTCAATTATACTTGAGTCTATAATTATATGTAATTGTACGTGAGCCATAGGTAAATATTGGTAGATTGTACTTAAGTCTATAGGCAAATAGTCGTTGTTGTATTTAAGTTTAGAAGTAAATATTTGGCATTTATACTTGAGTCAATAGATAAATATTGATCGTTTATACTTGAGTCTAGAAGTAAATAGGTTGTTTGAACCTGTGTTTATAAGTATTAAGGGTTCTCTCTTTTACTAAGTGAGATTAGATGCCCCTATGAGTATAGAGCCACAGACTCACCACACTAGGTGTTGCTATTGTAATTTCTGTAGGAAATAGATTTTCACGGAGGGTAAGTGCTAGACATACGCCAAACTTGTTTGGAATTCAGAGTTGTCCTGCTCCTAGATTGGTTCTATACCACGAATAGAGAGATCAGTTTACTCTTCTATTTAAACAATCACTAGTTTATGGGTGGATAGATTCATAAATTCCACATGGTTATATGTACTAAAGTGAACGCAACTAAGACGGAATTTGAACCCGATCCGTCATTTTCTCTTTCCGTGCCATAACCGCTACCCTACTCGCATGTCGTATCTTGGTTCGGGAATAGGTCGTTTATATTAGAGTCACTTGCTTGTTAGTTGACTCCTTTAGGGGTACCTGCAGGGGATGAGGTCGGCGTATTGTAGGACCGCGAAAAGGGGCCAGATCCACTGATATCAAAGTTCCACGAATAAAGTAATAAAGATAAAGAGAAAAACTGATGGACAACGTAAAAAAAAAAAAAAAAAAAACGCCATAAAAAGAGAGAGTAATGATGTCGCCAACCTCTCTGTTAAAAGAAGACTAGATTAACTAAAACTAGGAGTACTTGATTGGCGGTTAGGTTTCATCATTTTTTGGGTGGAATAAAACAAATAATCAAAAATAATCTGTTTGATTAGATTTTTAAAAATGTACCAAATTATGTAAACAAGTGGAAAAATAATAAGTTTGTATAATTAATATTTATTATTATTATTATTATTATTATTATTATTATTATGATGATGATGATGATTATTATTATTTCGATTTCTGCTATGGTCACACTATGTACCAAGTCTGCGGGAAGACATAAGGCAGGTTGTGGTCTGTTGTTATGACTACATTTCATGATTTGTTTTTCTAACTCCCAAAACATCACTAGCGTTACATGAACGAAGTTCTTAGTGTGTGGGTTGTACTTATCATGAGAACTTTTTGTATTTCTCTTAAGCTAGGATTTCTTCAATGTGTTGTTTTATTTTTTTTTATCATTCCAAGAACACCTACTATGATTGGTATTCTTGTTTTTAATTTCCGTTTTTTTCTATTTCGATTTCCAGGTCTTTATACTTCGATAGATTTTCAAATTCCTCGGTTACTGTTACAGTCTGTTGGGCAAGCCATATCAATTAGCGGGAAAATTCTTTATCTTCGGTTTTTGACAATAATGTCTGTAAAGATGGTGTAATCCCATAGAATTGCGATGTCTTCGATTTCTGTAACCGATGCTGGGTGATGTTCATACCAGTGTTTATTAACATCTTTTCCAATGTGTTTGCACATTGTCCAGTATAAGTATTGCCTAATTCACTCTATCGTGACGATTTTTATATTCATTTGGCGCAATGTGCAGAACATCCTGAGATTCTATGGTATCCTGATATTTATCACAGAATCGGTATTTTGGATCCACAATATTATGTATGATATTCGCCTGAAAGTTTCTAGTGAAAAGACTCTGGTCTTGCGCTACAAGAATAAAGCCTTTCATTTCAGCCTTTAATCCAGATGCTCGTAATCATCGATGAATATCAACTTTATCAATATCGGCTTTATTGGCACGTTCTGGATATTGGTCATGCTGAGTTCTTGCCAGGGTTGTTTCATTTGTTCAAGAACTTTATCCTTGGCCTTCTTTCTCATAATTTTTGCTACAACAGTTGGTTCTTGGGTTCTGTTTTGGTTTTCTACAGAATCTACTAAATGTAAACCTCGTTTGTATTTGCAACTTTCTTTCATGATTGAATATTTTTTCTTTCTGTTTTCGTGTTGCTTGACTAATTGTATCATCCAGTCCTTTGTTTTTATGTAAGCTTGTATGACTATACTAGCTGAATAAGACTTCTTTCGCCTTATTTACAGGGTATGTATATACGGTCTACATCAACTTTTGGATGGTACATGTTATGCTTAGAAAGGGCCTTTCTTGTCTTAAAATCCATTTGTCTGAGATCATTTAGAGTCCAGTTCAATATATTGAAACTATATTGATCTATTGGCATGGTAAGGCTATTAATGGCCATAATTATGTTCTGAGAATTCAATTCAGTTCTTAATATCAGTCGCTCTCTTCTATAGTACTCGTTTCTCACTATTTCTTTCATTTTTTTATGCTTTCATTTACACCGAGGTACTTATAAGTTTCTTCTTGCTCTAAATCTTTGATTGTTACCCCAGGGTCTAAACTAATAGAGGAGGTTTGTTGAACTGATCCTCGTAAAATGGTGCCTTTAGCACATTTATCCAAACCGAATTCCATTCCAATGTCATTGCTGAAACATTTTTAGTTTTAAGGAGACCTTCCAGTTCACTATCATTCCTAGCATACAACTTTAAGTCATCCATGTAAAATAGATGGCTTATTTTCTTTTGAGATATAGCCATATTCCGTCCCGTTAAGTTCGCTAGTTGATGATATTAGGGATATACAAAATAGTAAAGGAGACAAAGAGTCACCTTGAAATATTCTTCTGTTGATATTTATTTCACCAAATTTATAGACTCCATTTATATGATTGAGATGATGTGTTGTTTTCCATATCGACATACTTTGATGAAATTGATGGCGACGTGTGATACCTTGTATATATTTAAAGATATTAAGATTCAGGAATGGGGTACACTATCGAATGCCTTACGGGATCTATCCAGGCAGTACTGAGATTGTCACGTTTGCACCCTTCTTATTTAAGCGGTAGTATGTCATTTTTTTCTAAGAAGGAATATACCTGTTTTGTCAGGGTAGATATCAACAGTTTGTAAGTAGTGGGAAGATATGTAATTGGTCTGTAGTTTTTTGACATTTGTATTATCATTCTTAGGTGGAAAGAAGGTAATTCCTTTGGTTAACCATGCCGGAATTTTAGTAGGATCATGGAACATTTCTTGAAGTTCTTTGGCTAGTTTTTTTGTATGCTGTATTTAGAAAATAGAGCCAAAAGTTAGGAATTTTATCTACCCCTGGAGATTTCCACGTGTGCCATTTCACTGCATATTCAACATAATCTTCTGTGATTCTCGCTGATGTTTGTTCTGGATTATTTTGCATCCGTTCTACCTCTTGCGTAATCCAATCTGCTTCTTTGTTATGTTCTTTAGGGCAAGTCCATCTTTTACCCAGAACTGTATAACCTCTTCCATTGTTGGAGGAGTTGTCACTTCAATTTTTTGTTTGCCTATTTCTTTGCATCGGCTTGAAAGATCTTGTTTTGTCTGTAGAATCTTGGTCTTTTTTCATAGCGTCTGATACTTTGAGCCTTCAGTTGTACTGTTTGCTTTATTTTTTTTTATAGCTGAGCGCACTACATTGTCATTCCTAATTTTGTATTTTCTTTTGACTTTTCTGTCTTTTCCAGTCCTTACATTAGTTCCTCTTGCCAGTTCATCGTGTACTGATAATTCACTTCTAAGTTGTTCAATTTCTTTCTCTATTATTCTTTTCCAAGGAGAATCTTCATGTCTGTGAGATTGCCCTTTTTACTTTGATGTTTATTTTTTTAGATACTGCTATTGCTGATGCATATATTGCCACATGGAAACTTATATGTTGGTCTACTTCATCCAGAATTAATTTGAGTGCTGCATTGTAGAGTTTAATAGTTTTGAGGTTCTGCTTTGTTGATTTTAATTTTGGGAATTTTTCTCGTTCTTCCATTTCCTTATTTTGTGCCTGACTTCCATGTCTCATGATGTTTTCCTTGACTTCTTGTATACTATTCTTGTTTTCCGTAAAATAATACGGTTCAATGTGTTTTGGATTCGTTTTATTGCAGTATTTAATCATGCCTTTTCCACCTCTTCTAAACTTCCAGCATTATCTCACAGTAATTGGTGCGTATCTCAGTTTCTTCATTATGATCTGTTGTTTGTGTGATGTTAGTACCTTTTATCTCCATTTCTGGTTCCTTTGCATGCTCTATTGATTAGTTTATTCTGGTTGCAGTTCTTTATATTTCTTTAATTTCAGTGCAACTGTCAATCGATTATTTCTCATGACGTACCTTCTTTCATTGGCGAGTTTATTATTATTATTATTATTATTATTATTAAAAATATCAGAAAATTATTTAGGCTTTCATCTCATGGTCATCTTTATGTAGCGATGTCCAGAGTCGGAAATTCAAGTGGACATAGCATAATAACAAAAGAAACTTTATAAAATAGATGTCATGCTGAAAATGTTTATACAGAAGTTTTATGAAGGTAAGTGAACTTCTATTATGAATTATTTTTCTTTACTTGTAGGCCAGGTATTTGGTTAGTTTAGGTAAACATACAATGCTGGTGATGCACAAAGACAAAAGAAATAATAAAGAGAATCGAAATATTTAACCAGGAGATTATCAGGAATCTCACGGGGAAAGAAAATGTAAAGTATCAGGGAATATTAGTACTTGTGCTATGTATCTAGAGATTCTTGATAAATTCTAAAGAGGAATCTGCAATGTTATCGGTCCTGACCTGGCATCTCGGTTTCAGTTACTTTCCCACCGTCGTAATGTAGTTTCACTGCTCCTTTTAATTAAATATTTCCATGGCAATTGTTCTGATGACCTTTCCTCTTTGGTACTTCGACTGTACGAATTTAAGCCCTGTACAAGATTGGTAGATAGGTTTCATCATATTACAGATGAAATGACTAGATGTAATCGTAAGTTCTATACTAACTCTTTCTTTTCTCGCACTTCACGCTTGTGGAATTCGGTTCCGGTCACTTACTTCCTAGTCAACTTCAAGAATTTAAATGCAATGTTAATCTTATGTTTTCTCTTCTTAAATTAGTCGTTCTTTAATTGTTGTTATACTTTTTCTCTTGTTCTTTCATGAAAGGCAAAAGTCGCCCTACCGTATTGGATCCTGTTGAGTGGTCACCGAGGTTACCAAACTTCACAACCTTGTAAAGAACTTAAAGAAAGAATTAAATATAAATGCATTAAAACGACAGAGCAAACCCTCTGACGTGCTAATGATCATGCAAACACAGAATTGAAAAGTGTTTTGAAAAAGAACGAGGACATTTTGAACAGCATATATGGCAATTAAATAACTAGCAAATTAAACTTTCATGTGCAATTATGCTTTTAATAAATTATTCCTAAGGTGCGCGGCTTTTGCCTAACCCTACACACACACATATATATATATGAATTATATATATATATATATATATATATATATATATATATATATATATGAATTAGCGATATATAATTTAACATATTAGCAAACATTATAAAGAAAAATAGTATGACAAATACGAATAAAAACCTTTTTTCTAATTTGTCATACGATTTTTCTAATTTATCTTTCTCTATATACGTGTGTGTATTTTGTGAGAGAGAGAGAGAGAGAGAAACAAAGAGAGAGAGAGAACGTGAAGGTGAGAGTGAGGAGCAGAGAGACTGTGTGCGTGTGTTCCCAAAAGAGTAACTATAAAAGTATTAATATTTACTTTTGTGATTAAAAAAAAAAAGATTTTTCTCCCCGGTATAATATCAATTGCGGATACATTTTGCGAATTTATGGATTGAAAATAATGTAGCCTCACTATCCGACATTTTCGAATAAGGTTGCATTTAAAATCTTTTAACTCTTGTACAAGGTTCTGGGCACACACACACACACGCGTGTTGAATGATGGCTTTTACGATGTCAAATGAATCATCTGTTTCTATGAATTTACTCACGACCATTGGCCTCATGAAGGGTCAACAGTAACAAAATATGCTATAAGCTTTCAGAATTAAATATATCATAGTTACAGTAATTTTTACATAACGTAATTAATAACGGCTTTTAGGATAAGCTAAAAAAAACTACAAATGATGGACTAAATTAGTTATTTCTATGAAGATAACACTGACAGATTAGTTATAAGTTACTTATTTTGGCGAGGATTTCAGTAATAAATGTACAGAAGATTATTCTATAGTTAAAGACAAATCTAAAACAGAAAAAAAGTAAAATATTTATTTATTCTAAAATAGCAATTCATAATTTTATCTTTTAAACTCAAAACGGAAGGCACTTAAGAATGTAACCGGAAGTTTTATACTAACAGTTTCTTTTCTCGCACTTCTCGCTTGTGGAACTCCCTTCCGGCTCCATGATTTCCAGCCAAATTTAATCTTCAAAAATTTAAATGCAATGTCAATCGCTATCTATTTGTCTTTCTGATTACTCTTTCCTCCTCCCGCTTATTAATGTTTCTGTTCCTAATTCTTCCACACAATATTGTACGTTAGTGGCTTTACTGCCTTGCATGTAGTGATACCGATAATTTTTTTTTGGTTAAGACTGGGGTTCCTAAATGGTAAATATCAATTCACCAAAACACCATGAGACATTTTAGCAGATCGAAGACTTCGATTCCATTTTATAATCGTTTCATCCCAAGCAAAGCGGTAATGCCACTAGAACGCGGGGGGGGGGGGGGTTCAAGGGGCTGAAAGTGAAAGAGAATGATAAATCTGAGAATGGGGACGATTGAGGAAATGATAAAAATAGGAACAGGGTTCAAGAAAACAAGATGGCGATTGACTTTCCATTTAAATTTTTAAAGATTGTCGTTATCAGGGAAGGACGAAATTTTTAAGGAGTTCCACAGGTGGGAAGTAGGAGAAAAGAAACTGTTAGAATAGAAGTGGCGGTTGAGTCTATGATGAGACCTAATTGCCAATCTAGTAGAATGTTTGGATTCATGCAGTCGGGGTACCAAGGAAGAAAGCTCATTAGAACAATTGCCATGAAAAGATTTGTAGAAACGACAGAAGAAAGCCACCTCAGGGAAGTCAGAAATCTGAAGACAAGAAATATGATAAAAGAAACTATTAGAATAAATCATTCAGCTGCATCTAACTAGTTCAGCAGTAAAATGGTGAGACCTAGATGTCAGTCTAGTAGCACGTTTAAATTCATGCTGTTGGGGTACCAGGGAATAATGCTCACTAGAACAGTTGCGATGAAAATATTTGTCGAAACGACAGCCGGATTTTGGATTTGAAAGGAATAATCTAAAAAAAAATGTCAGCTTTCAATCAACGGCGCATCTAATATTTATCACCGCTGACAAATCGCAGATTCACGATTCTTAACTATTTCCAGACTTATTGACATGCTCATAAAACTATGCCTGAGTCATTGTGTTTATGAGCATTCATTTTTGTTTGTTTGTTTGTTTGGGTTTTATGGCATATCAACCACTGTGGGTTATTTAATGCCAAATCCAGTTTATATGAATTTTAAATGCCTATTTTGTATGGAATAAAAAATGTATAGCTGGCAACATTACCCTTTACAAAAAGCTTATAGCTGGCAACATTGTTTCAAAAACGCATAGCTGGCAACATTATTGTTTCAAAAACGCATAGCTGGCAACATTATTTTTCCGAAAACATTATCTGAGGCCCTGCTGTTGGATGTAGTTTATCGCCGTACCCAGGACGCGGGTGTAGTTTACCGTCATACCCAGGACGTGTGTAAGACTTGGAAAAAGTAGGAGTTCACTATTTGCCCAGAGCTGGGACCCTAACAGGTGCTACCACCCCGGGTCAAGGTGGACCTGGGAACACCAGCAATTAAGAGGTGGTTCCACGCTCCTCAAAACCTCCTGATCAGAGGCTTTGCTGTTGGATGCAGTTTAACGTCATACCCAGGACGCCTCATTGGGGTGAGCATTCATTGATATTTTGTTATCATATACTTTTATTAAATGGTTCGTGGACACCTATCAGAAAACACTCTGTGTTAAGTTAATCCCCATCAAGTATTTGAGAAATGTGATCATGTGCTGAAGTTTACCTTACCCGACGAATATATCTAATGGTTATGTAAGATAAGAATAGTACATAAGGGTCAAATAAAAAAAAAATCATCGGATCATCGGTCTATAGAACAGCAGAACGGTCTTCAAAAACCAAGTCACTTCAGAAGAGAACATGTCCAAGAAATGAATATATTCCATCCCAGGGAGTTGTGGCAAAAAATACAACGGCAAGATAATCTGCTCCTCTAAAAGTAGAGGGGGAGTCATTTTGAAAGACGAGACGTAGGGGGAAACATTGAAATCAGACATGGCTGATCATATATAGAAAGCAAGGAATGGTTATCAACCCATGTAAAATGAAGTCTGATAGACACGTATTAGTCTGTGATAACATCCTCACTAGCCCTAGCATAATGAGGAACATCATCTGGGAGACTTTGATTAAGAAAGGACACGAAAAAATATCCACCACTTAAGTACACTTAAGTACTTAAAACTCTATAATGACACTTCTGGGTTGTCCAAGAGACATATGACTAAGTAGATCCCTAGCAATGATGTGTTTATTTTGTGGGTTGGTAGTGCGGAAAGTTTTATATGCTGGTTCAGGGGAAGAAAAATCAAAATAGACTGGAGAGTGTTAACGAAATTCGAGATATCCGTTTTGGATGGCAATCGAAATGCGAAAAATTCTAGTTCCTGTGGATCCATTAAAGAGTTCGGTTCGAAATTCAGTGGTTAACGAGAGAAAATAAACGGCCGAAATGTTGCGAACATAGCAATCAAAATGAGAATGCTAGTCCGAATCTAAAGACATAATAATGATAATGTGTCATCTTAAAAATTCAGACAGAAAGGAAAAAAATCTCCTTGACCATCTTCCATGTTATAATCATTATTTTCGTTACCAAAATCAACTTTTTATATAGCGTTAAAACGGATGAGTTCAGAGAGTACTTAAAAAAAAACAAAAAACAAATGAATAGGATTTAAATAAACACGAAAACAAACTACAAACCATTCTAACTCATTTATATAAGAATTAAGCAAATAATCTCTTTTATCAGAATAAATTCCTGACTATTAGTAGCGAGCATGTAAACAGATTTAAGAAAAAAAAATTAAATGCGGGAAGTGTAACGGTTATCGGTTCGGAAAAAGAAATTGGCGTGTCGAGTTAATTGCGGTGCTTTCTTGTGGACTCTATGATCTTGACTGAGAATAAACAAAAATATCTATATTGATTTTCTAAGCGTTGCTTAGATGTGGCACAAGGCCCAAAGTTTGGATTACCCAGTGAGAATCGAACTCACTCGTAATTGATCTACCGAGACAAGCTTGCTAATCATTACACCACTTCGAAGTGCATCTCTCTCTCTCTATATATATATATATCTATCTATATATATATATATATATATATATATATATATATATATATATATATATATATATATATATATATATATATATAATATCTATCTATCTATCTATCTATCTATCTATCTATCTAGACCGTAACCTTGGCGAGGCGCATAGAATAGAGCCATTGATAAGATTGCGGAGTTCACAATTAACTGTGGCACCCGGGTGTAGACTCAGTGATCTAAAAGCATTCAAATTTTCCATCAGGTTAGTCATAATCGTGTAAGCGTATATGAAAATCTTAAATTCAATTCCAAATTGACAATATACCATAAAAAATATAAAGTACTTAATCAGAGCGTCTAACTTACTGGGAGAACTGAATTTCTGTGTCATATGTAACGTTAAAAAATGAAGAAGCGTAGAACTTCCTCAATATAACAAGATAGAAATGAAAGCAAAATGATCGTCGATGAAGACGAAAACTGATACATTCAATTTGCTTTCTTGTCCGGCAACAGTATTTTATTTTTTAATTGGTAGGAAATTTCTGGTTCGTGCCTAATTCCGAAACTGCGGAATAAAAATGAAAACGGCTTTAATAACAACGCATTTAAATTATTTTCTTGGTGGCATTTTCGGATACCAAGTCTATTACGTCATTTTTTAAGTCGTATAAATAGCAGTAACATTATTAGAATTATTAAATTTCACGATTTTGTATACATGTCAGTTCAGCGGGAAAGCTGGCATTTAAGAGATTAGTCACATTTTAACCTAGTGACATCATTGTTAACGTAACATGCGTCTAGATCTTCCTACGTTAAACAATAAAAGCTGTGAACGAAGAAAAAATGATGATAAGCGTCAGGTCATATATCAGCCAAATATTTAAGGAGTAGAAAGGGTTGCTTTATTAATACTAAAATACGCTGAAAAGTTCTCAGTTCAACCAAGAAGAGATAAAAAAAATAATCGGATATTTATCAAGGGAATGTCCCTCGTCAGTATTTTCAGATAATAATTTAATATAAAAAGTGTCCATCATTATATGAGAGAGGAGAACAATTGCCTGGAACGCCTATTGAGACTCAAGATCAGGCCAAACCTCAAGTGGAATTCGTATATACGAACCATCGCTAAAGAGGCTGGAAAAAAATGGTCGGTTTCTTGTACCGATCCAAAAAGTATCTGATTCTTCCTTAGCAATCTTTACTTTTCAGCCTTGACAGAGTCCAACAGCGTTTACGCAGCCTTGCAGGCGATGAATTATTTTCCACCTTCAAATAAGTTTCCCACAGTCGAAACGTCGCAAACCTTTCACTACTCTCTTGTTAGTTTCATGACAAATGTTCGTTCCACCAGTTCAGACCTTCACAGATAGAACTATCCATGTGCAGGGGTTGACCCATCAACATTCACATCGTATTCTATTAGAAACGAGGAAGTTCCACTTAGACTGGTTTCCCAAGATCTATTACTTTATGGAACATACTCCGAAGACGATGCTTCACACAATCTGAACCGCTTTAAGTCTAGGCTCGACTGTCATCTATCATACATATCTCCACAATATACACTTCTAACTCCCTCCCTTTGCACCCTTACATCAATCTCATCCAGTAACCCTCTACCTAACATGATTCTTGCGTTTTGCATTGAACGAGTAACTGTATGAAAAACAATCTCTGTAGAGTAGTAAAAGTCCTAAAAGTAAAGTTAATTCTGGACCGGAAAACAGATTAAGAAAATCATTAGTTAAAAGACTGAGGAATGTTGTAGAAAGTTACGAAGCCCCTATTAACATATAAACCAATAAAATACTAATTTATTCCGGTATATTGCTTGTTTTATCAATTTAAATGTTATTTTTAGTGGATACTCATATTTGAGTAGACGCTCCGTTTATTTATTTTCGTCTACCAACCTGAATAGTCGGGAAATCTTATCAAAGAAAAATATGCGCTCTTCGACAGGATTCGATCTGGTAGAGAAAACCGTCGTTAGATCCGATGTACTTTCATACCGACTCTACTGGAGAGCACATATTTTTCTCTAATAAGATTTCTCAAATATTCAGGCCAGTAGATGAAAATAAATATACTGTTTAATAAATACTACTCAAATATAAATATCCACTAAAAATAGGGATTCGAACCTGAGTCCTCCTCGGCAGAGGCTACCGTCGTTAGATCCGATGTGCTTTCACACCGTCTCTGCCTCGAAGAGCTTTTGTCGATCAAACAAGGCTGAATAGTGCAAAATCCTTCTCAGTAAAAGTTCTTCGTGATCGAATCGGTTGAAAGCACGCCAGATCTAACGACGGTTACCTCTGTCCAGGAGGACTCAGGTTCGATTCCTGCTGGAGAGCGCATATTTTTCTTTAATAATATTTCTCAAATATTTAGGCGAGTAAAGGTAAATAAATACATAAATATACCGTTTAATAAATAAACGGGGCGTCTACTCAAATATGAATATCCACTAAAATTAATTTTTAAAGTGATAAAATCTGTCGGATTAGTAAATAAAAAATAATTACTTCTTTAGATATCGTTTAATGCTTTAATCAAATATATATTTTTGTAAACAATATCTTTTATATAATAAAACCCGATCGATAATATTGATCACGTTTGATTAGCTATATTTTCTAATAGAAATAGATATAAACTGAAACTCAAACAATATATTTCTAGATATATTGTGATACAGCATCGGAATAGCGAAAAAGGCCTTCCAGAAGCTAAGCGAAGTATTAAGAGAGGAAAATCACTGAACTGCTATAGAGCAGTAATTGCTGTACAGTTTATTTTAGAGATGACGAATAGACTCGAAGCGACAGAGATATGGTTCTATGAACGAATGCTGGGAATGCCATGAAGAGAACATGTGAGCAATTCGGAAGTTCTGAAAACTAGAAAGACAATCGTACTTAAACTCAGAAAGAGACTAAATTTCTGCGACGGGTTATGAAGGACAGCGTGGAAATTTTAATAGTCACAGGACGTATTGAGGAAAGGAGGGGGAGTGACTACCTTAACTAATGAGTCGGTGTGAATAGATGGCACGGAGGGGACAAAGCAGAGCCAAGGAGAGGTGGTAAAGAGTCAAAAGTTACTTAGAACTACAAGGAAAGGGATTGGATCACTCACGCCTTGAAGAGACACAGCATATATGAATTTCATCAATACCAATTCTCTTGGCAAAATATTGGTTTGCATAAAAAAATCTAAAAAAGCGAGTTGCAATATACTTATATACCTACTATCATCTGTGGTTATTCGTGACTTTGCATATATTTAGTAAACATTTATTTAAAGAATTGTATATATATATATATATATATATATATATATATATATATATAACTATTAATTTAGCATGTTATTAATTTAACAAAAAGCGAAATTTAAATAATGTATATTTCCATTATAATGTTACTTACTCAATTCCAGTTTTCAGCCTTTCGTTTGCCATCATACAAAGACATTTAATTTTTTATCGTTCTTCCGAAGCATTTGACTGCAATAAAGCGGTTACACCAGACCCTCGCTTTCATTGTATCACACGCCAATATATTTTTCTCCTCTCCGGAACAAGATACACTTTGATAGGTAATATGTTTAGTGATTCTTTGGTAGTTGGCAGCCTCCGTTTTACTCCCAGAAGAGTATCCTAGCATTTTGCACACCACTTTACTCTCATCGTCATCCCATACGCCAAATTTGATGAAAAGATGATCGCAGACCAAACCCCACTTTCCATTGATGTAGACTTCTAACAATCCTTCGGATTCATTCTTTGATCCAGTTAGTCTCACGATTTTCGAGAGGCAACGAGGCTCTGGTATCCATTTGCCATCATTGCAAACGGACGATATATTGCTGGCTTTTTGATAACTATTCTTGCATGAATATTCGATCGTACTCCCAACCAGCAGTTGATTGCCATGCTGGAATTTCGTGAACTGTAAGGAGAGCCAGGCGTCTTTCATTGCAAAAACCTGTGGCATTCGGCACATTTTACGGCACTTTGGCTTCGTCCCGCTCCAGGTTCCGTTAGAGAGACATGTTTGCGCGTTGCTGCCCGAAATTTGGTATCCGTAATCGCAAGTGTATTGAACGAAAGATCTGTTAATTCGATCAGTAATCCGCCCGTTTTTAGGAGGAAGTGGATCAGTGCAGGTGTAAATCCGGCGACATTGAATCGGGGGTACCCATGTCCCATTCACACACATGGCTTCACCGTCGTTAACACTTTTATAGCGTTTCCTACAGAGATAAATAATTTGCTGACCAAACTGGAATTCGCTTCGCACATTTAAAGGGTTCATGTAAGGCTGTAACCAAACAGTTGAAGCAAGTCGCTTTGTAAACGGCACCAAACACACTTTTTTGCACTGTGGCTTCTTACGTTGGTTCCATGTTCCATCCGCTTCACATGTAATTTCTGACTTACCAACAAGAGTATAACCTTCTTCGCAATGATACATAATTGTTGTATTAAAATCCGGTAATATCAACGATGTTTCATTGGAATCAGCCTCCAGCTTATTAGACAAGAATCCGTGATCTGGTGCCGTGACGTTGGGACATTGAACTAGTTTACATGTAGGTATCTCTCCGATCCATTCGCCATCTTCCCCACACAGCATTACTTCATCCCCAATCAGTTCATAACCGTATGCACATGAAAAGGTCGCCGTATCATTGAACTGATTTCCCGTCATCGATATGTTTTGGCCATTTAGCGGAGATTCAAGTTCATTTTTGCAGCGGATTTTTTCACAGCTGGCATCAATGTACCACTTTCTGTCCACGCACACCAAGCCTCCATCTATAGGCCCCTGTCTCACGTAATACCGATCACATTTCATTCGTGGTTCGATATCATCATCCAGATCACCCAGGAAAAGTTCAAAATGACCGTTTTCTATGACTGGGTAACTTCCGCAGTTGATAGCGTCAGCCAAGTTCTCTATGAGACGTCGATTGTCATTGGTAATAAATCTGCAGACAGCAGGACGTAAATCTTGCGACCGCTCAGTTGAACCTTCGGAAAAATCCACTCTTATTGTGGTGTCTGTAATCTGTAAACTAATGTGCGATGAAACAGCTCTTTCCGTTAGATTTTCGACCGATCTTTTGTTTCGTTGGATCTTACCGGGAAACTCGCGTAAACTCCAGAACTTTTTTGCTGTTTGATTATATTTAGTTTTGCTTTTTTGTTTCTCATTTACTTCGAGAAAATTCCTTTTTTTTAAATTCCTTAATGTTGGCTCTGTGCTTTTTGGTGTAAATCTCAAAACAGATTCCTTCGTGAAAATGTTCAACTTTCCTGCTGAAAAGATATCGTTGTTTGTGGAAGTGTTTTTAGAATTGGTTTTGTCATGTGAATGTTCCGACCGGGAAAAACGTTTTCTTTGCTCTGGCGGTGTCTCTCTTTGCGATCTAGTCATTTTTCGAGGAAGTTTAGAAAATAATCCATTTTGCACCATGAGGAATATTAACATAAGATAAAAAGCGAATTTACAACCCATTATTTTCGTAACGTTTGGGTGTCTGAATGCTGTAAGGAAGTGCGGCAACATCGACCGAGTTTGGAAAGATAATTTGTTTTTAAAGCAGCAGAACTACGAATTTCGCTGTTGAATAACTTTAGAACATGTTGAAACTTAATAGGTCTCCCGCTAACTAAAGTGGAAATGTTTTGAAAGCGGGAGGGACAAACAGTGACAAAGAGACCTCTGTCAGCAAAGAAAATTTGCTTACAGGCACCGATCTTTTTTTACAGTGGGATATTTCGCACGTGTCTTCGCTATCCGTTAACATGTCCTTTCTGCCTCAATAGGATTCTTTCTTTTTCTTTTTACATCTATAATATATTTAGATAATTATCTTATTAAAACATGAATATAAGTTGTGCCCTAAGCAAGAGATCAGAATAAACTGCATATGTTGTTAGAAAAGGCAACTGGTTCTGAGTTTGCTTAGAACAAGTTGAAAAAGGGGGAAAAATGAATATTTGTTAACGTTATTTTTTCAACGTTTGAAATATGTCACTAAAATAATAAATATTATTGAAAATATATATTTTAATTTAAAAACTAAAAAAAAGTTATTCAAACCTTTAACATATAGTCGGGATATTGAAAGTAACAGCAATCAGTTAAGTGGAAAAATTTACTCAAATTAGTCCTATATATATATATATATATATATATATATATATATATATATATATATATATATATTATATATATATATATATATATATATATATATATATATATATATATATATATATGTGTGTGTGTGTGTGTGTGTATATATTACACAACAAAATCAAAAAATATCCTCATATGGAGGGTATAGATCTATTTCAACCAACGACAAGTACTTCTTGTTGTTTGAGCTAGATCTATACCTCCATATGAGGTCATTTTTTATTTTGTTGTGTAATTTATAAGCTCTGTTATAATAAATACATTGAGGTCTTTTTGTGGATCAGATTTAATATTTGATATTACTAGGATCCACTTGGATTATATACCAACGGATTTATTACATGTACTATATATATATATATATATATATATATACATATATATATATATATATATATATGCCATTTAGCTCTTCTCTTTAAAACTTCTCTCTGTTAAATTTTAATCCCCACCTTCAATTTTAGGCCTTCCTGTTCTTCTTTCGTCTGTTATCCCTCTCTAGAACTTTCATTTATCTCTCACATTCGTCCCCCACTTTCTTACATACACTCTCACTAAAGTTTATTTTTTATTCCCGGTGTTATTTTTCTGATTTCTTTTTGAATTTGTAGGTCTGGTGAATTGGATGGTAATTACGATTCCAATGTAATAAATTATAACCATGGAATGTTAGTGTTTAAGTCTTTTTATTATATTCTTACTCTGTCCTGGACATTGAGTTCTACCTGGATTCTATCCTTTTGGAAATTTTATATATATGTATGTGCATATATATATATATATATATATATATACATATATATATATATATATATATATATATATATATATATACAAGTACAGGGATCATCACTTGAAAAGACATCAGAAGTGTTGAAACAAAATTCTGACTTTTTTAGTGATCTTATAACATGCATACATTATAAATTTGGATATCTATCTATCTATCTATCTATCTATATAGCATGACTAAATCATGTCATGTATAACTTACGATATATAAACGTCACCTTTCAATATATAAATTATATTGTTAATCTACGTATGGAAATAAATATTTTCACTTTAGTGTGCAATTTAACGCATACGGAGTTGTTTGTAGATTTAGTTATTGCAATAAGAATAAGAATTTGTGTATGAGTGCTAAACTTTAAGTTGGAAGAAATTTGATTCATCAACAACGTCTGATTTAAAGACGATTTGTGATGAACATTCGACTTTAATCTTTGAAAAATGATTGATTTCGAGGCTTATTCCATTAGCAGTAAAAACAATGACAAACTTGAATGGTGATTAAAGAAGTCATTATATGGACTTAAACAAAGCGGACGAAAATGGAATCAAGTGTCCATCTGTCTTGTCTTGAAGTCAGAACGCTATGCTCGCTTGTCCGAACGTGCTTTTGTGTATCAACCCAAATTGTTAGTTTGTGAACATTTTGCCATATTACTGTTGTTTTGTCTTGTTACTGTTAATTTGCCTTGAATATATTATTAGTTTCTGAAAATGGGGGTTGGAGGAGATTTCTAATTTCTGCTTTTAATAACAATAAATATTGAACATTTTATGGTATGTACTTTGTTTTTAACATTGTCGATTGTTAAGATTGTTCTCGGGTTTGGTAGTGGGGTACTTTCCCTTGGCCTTCTTCACAGTGGATTTATTGAAACATCAACTGTAGTTAGCTGGCCGTTGATTTCTTAAACGTTTATCCGCTCTTTGATAGGGTCTTCTTTGGGAATTTGACATGGGACAGATTAAAGGCAAGGAGGGGACAGGGTAAAACTGGGAGTAAACAGGCCTAACAAGCTTGTGTAAATCGATGGCAGGACAGGAAGTGTGAAGGCTAGTGAACAGACAGACCTTACAAGGTCTAAAACGGATAGGAATTTGTGTCCCATGACACACAGAAGAAAACTTTGTTTTTAACAGATGACGGGATATGTGGCACCCTAATCCGAAGAATAGTGAACGTGTTTTCTAAAAATTAAACAAAGTATTAAGAAACAGGAAATTTTCGTTAGACAGAAAAAACAGAGTGATGAACTGCTATATAATGTCAATCGTCTTATATAGCGCAGAATGCTGAACAATTTCTTCACAGATGAAGGCGAGACTTGAATCAATAGTGATGTGACTCTACAGAAAGATGCTGAGAATACCATGGATGGAACATGTGAGCAAAGAGGAAATTTTAACAAAATGGAAACAAAAAGGGCGCTTACACTTAGAATAAGAAGTTGGCAGTTGAAATTTTGAGAACACGTAATGAGGAAAGTGGGCTTGGAGAATCTGAACCTCACAGGACATAGATGCAAAATGGACTGAAGTAACAGCGAATAACCTACCAAACAGGCTTGTGTAAATGGATGGCAAATTAGGAAGTATAGTAAAAAGACAAACGTTTCAAAGAGCGACAAAGTAAAGGAAGTTATGGAGAGCCATTATCATCCAATTCCTGAAGAGATGCGACACATAGAAGAATATTGTTGAAAATTATTAGTCTGGTACTTGGTAAAAATGTGGAGCACCTAGTTAGTATCGAATTTACCACAGTATTATCTGAAAAAATAACTTGTTAACCATTACATCACGTCAAGTTTCCCTACCTGAGCGGCTTATGCATGCATCGATAATCCTTAATGAGAAATCTGAGTTCCAATGATAATACAAACTTTAAAAATTTGTATTTTTTAAATTACCGCAATAATTTTATTGAAGTGTTTTATTATCTGTAGGATGTATTAAGTGCATGCACAAAAACATGAAGATGATATAGTACTGACAGTTTTGATAGAAGACAAGGAAAGAAAACTACAAGAATTACTACAAAAGGTAGAGAAGGAAAGCGAGAAGAAAGGACTAAACGTCAATTGCAAGGAGGCTGAATGCATGGTTGTTAAGAAAAGGAACAGCCTAACACTCAAATTACAAAGTGAAGTTATCAAAATCAAATAGATGCAACAATTTAGGTATCTAGGAAGCTTATTGATAGAGGATAGAAAGTGCAACATGTAAATCCGATGTTGCATTGGGATAGTCAAAGAGACATTCGAAAAGTATTAAGAAACAGGAAAATATCGTTAGAAACAAAGAAAAGAAGACTGAACTGTTATGTAATATCAGTCCTCCTATATGACAATATGAATGAGGGACAATCTCCTCACAGACGAAAAAGAGACTTGAAGCAGCAGAAATGTCGTTGCATAGAAGGATATTGAGAATACCATAGAGCAAGCATGTGAACATCGACGAAGTTGCAGAAACAATTAGACACATACTTAACATCATGAAGAGGTAGTTGAAATTTTCTAGCGTACATAACGAGGAAAGAGAGCTTGAGAAATTTAATATTTACAGGGCAGATTGAAGACAAAGAGGGACATAGGAGAATAATGCAAAACCTATCTGGCGAGCTTCAGTGAATGGATTGATAGAGAAGTAGAATTTGGGAGAGATGGCAAAAAGTCAAAATTTATTAAGAGCTACAAAAAGAAATTGTGGATTGACACATAGAATAAGATAAAAGTCGTTAGATTGTCTTTTGCCTACTTAAGATATTAGATTCACATTATGGACTATTTTTATTGAAATAAAGCCAGCCTTTATTAAATCCCCTTCATACCCCCATAAACTGTGCCTTTTATTCTCTTATCTTCTACTGTAAATGGTTCTTTGTCCTTGTACAGGGTGAACATTATTGTAAAAATATCGTTCGGTTAGATTCATTTGTATTTAAAAATTTTCCCGTTTCTTGTTAATATGCAACCCCCCGTTATTTTATAATCTGTAATAGTGCAATACAAAAATGAATGATTGACATTCTTGGTTAAACGACTGTTGCAAATGGTGGAAATTGCAAATGGTGGAAATTGCAAATGGTGGAAATTTCTTTTCGGTTCTCAGGCCAAAGCTCACAGGAAGACAAATCCCTTCTTTCCAAGTTCGCTTGATATATCCGAAGACAGTTGAATATGGCACGTTAAGATTTTGCACCAAACCTCTTTGGTCCTTTCTAATTCAATAGTTTTCATTCGGAGTAAGCCGTCTTCCACAGCTAGGCTTGTTGTATATAGACGCAGTTTCATACACAGCTAGTCTATTACGTATTTCATTTCCAAAAACCCTAATATTTCTTATAAAGATAGATAATGCAAGCTGAAATTCACATGGTATGTTTATCATTATCTTTATATATCTTTTGGTTAATAGCAGTTGTATTATGAAAACATGGACTTACATAACAAAATCATACAGTGTCTATTTCTCTATCCCTTAACTAAGTGTCCATGCAAAATGAATTCGTGAGTATCTGTGAATAGTTCTGCCTTATTTGATGGGAAAACGTGATTGGTGAATGTGTGTTGTAAATACTTGCACTTAAACGGCTTCAGTTTTACTCATACTCAAAGTAATGTAATTTTCTCGCTTGCATAAGCAAAATTACACGACATTTAACAATGATAGCTTCTTATTCTCTTCGTCTGGGAATTCCGTAAATGATAATTGTGTTAGTTTTATGCGCGTGAGTGACCAGAAGATAAAATAAATAAAAACATTCACAGGTGCCATTGGAAAAGTAACTTATTGTAATGAATCCTTTTATGAAAAGGTTTTATGAAGAGCTTCTTTCTATGAATGTAGAATTTTTTTTCCCGTAGTCACGTTATTTTTAATGCACTTTTAATGCAGTCCGCCATTGAAAATATCGCCGACAGAATATAAGAAATGCATAAAAGCAATTCAGATTTCACGTGAATATATTGTCAAGTGTTTATTGTTGCTTCATGGACATTTGTTTGACCCCAATATGATTGGAAAAAAACCCAAAAAACCCAGGAATTTCAGGTTGGAAAAAAGAAAACATTCTTTAGTGCAAAAAAAAAAAAAAAAATTTTGACCTAGTTCATGATTTACCCGATAGCCATTATTTACAGCCTGCGAGGCCTTTTCTTTTTACTTTATGTATCTTGAAATAGGGATTAGTAATTCAGTTTCACAGAATAGTACTTTCGCAGCCTTCGACGTGATGTAATAGCAAGATTGTCAATTACGACTGAGTAGTGATTGCGATCCTCACTGAGTGCTGCATACTTGTATCTATGTGCCACATCTATGCAATGCTTACTAAATCACTATACAAATTCGAGTGTGAAAAACTAACTCTATATCACATGATTGATTGATTCGTTTTCTACGGCTTATCAACACTTTGCAGGTTATTTAAAGCCCGAAGATATTTTTAGATCGTAAGAAGTTTTTTTTGGAGGTGTGGAGGAGAATATAATATTTTAGTAGTACAAGTCTTACTAATTGACCCATATCTGGGGAAGAAGAGGTGGATTCATATTTTTCACAAGAGTATTTGCTCGTAAGTGAATATTACGAATCCAACTGAATTGGAGCTCGGCTTTTCGATTAACAATTCCGAGCCATTATCTGTTACTGTGATATCGACGTCAGATTGACAGTGATGAAAGGGACTGAGCGATTTTTATCCTTGGTCCATATGCTGATGCATATAAAACAAAAAGAGATTGTGTCACGTCTTGCTTCAGTGGGAAGATCAAATAAATAAAATTTTCAGTTATGACTGACACTATTACTCCACACATTACTGATAAAGGAATATGCAGCCAGTCTATTGAATACTGCTGCCATATTTGGTCTGGTGCTCCTGCTATTCATCCCGTGATTCTTGACAAAATCCAAAGAAGGGTCTATAATGTAATCGATCCTGACCTGGCATCTCGTCTTCATTCACTTTCTCACCAACGTGGCTAGCTTCTCTCTGTCTTTTCTAAAAATATTTTCATGCCTTTTCTCTTTTTTTCCCCTGGTACATGAATTTAAGCGTGCTACTAGATTGGCATCTAGGTCCCACCTGTTTACTGTTGGAATAGCTAAACTCAACCGCCATTTCTACTCAAACAGTTTCTTTTCTCGTACTACGCGCCTGTGGAACTCAGTTCTGTTTGCTTGCTTCCCTGGTAACTACTACGTATAAATTGATCTCGTCTGTTATGACGAACCATAGTTACTCTTTTCTCGAAGCAAATAACATTTTTCCACTGGAACAGAAAGTATGCAGGAGAGATTATTATGGTTGCAAAGATCAACTACTGATGAGCAAAATGATCGTGAAAAGTTGCAGGAAAAGATGTAGAAATCTTAGCACAGCATGGATAGATTACCGTAAAGCCTTTGATAGTGTGCAACCACTCTTGGATCCTTAAAACTTTGGAAATGTACAATGTCT
The DNA here is from genome assembly GCA_963932145.1 of Acanthosepion lycidas. Classification (NCBI taxonomy): domain Eukaryota; kingdom Metazoa; phylum Mollusca; class Cephalopoda; order Sepiida; family Sepiidae; genus Acanthosepion; species Acanthosepion lycidas. Next base: position 57,236,155 of record OZ010577.1, read on the forward strand.
CACCGATGATAGTAAATTTCCTTAAAGACAGTATGGGAATGTGGAAAACCAGATTATACCTAATTCACACCAGAGGTACTGTCACTTACAACCGCTTGAATATCCAACGAGGAGACTTTCAAGGATATTCCCTGTCACCCCTTCTGTTTTGTCTGTTCTTAATCCCCCTTACACATGAACCAAACAATAATAGCGATTCCAGTGTTTTTGGCGTTTTTTTTTTGCATATATAATAGCTACGAATACATACTAAACAATCACCTACTCTACATGGATGATCTCAAACTATTTGCCAAAGATGACAATAAGTTGAACGGTCTCCTCAATACTGTAAAATGTTTCAGTGAGGAAATAGGTATAAATTTAGGCTTAGTAAATGCGCAAAAATAAGATTCAAGGGAGAATTATAGAAAAATACTCAACTGATTTAGATTTTGTCACAAAGATTAGTGAAGTGGAACAAGAAGAAGTCTATAGGTATCTAGGAATTAGCGAAGGAAATGAAATATAGCATACCCAAATAAAGGCGTGTGCGTCTGGTGTGAACATAAACTACCTGACTACTACTACTAGTTCTACTACTAATACTACTACTACTACTACTACTACTACTATTAGTAACAGTAGTGATAATGTTAATAGAGAAACCACTGCATGATTATATATTAGTTTATCATCATGCGACAGACAAGCCGGACGTATTTCCAGTTTTTCTTTTCCAGCAGCACATCCGCTTCCTTTTGTTTTTGTTTCCAGGGACATTACCACATTCCATCCTGCCATTTTTCTTTCCCACACTCAAAAATAAAGACATAAACACTACATTGAATTTCTTTTCCTCTCCATGTGTCTTGCTTTTAAGGTGGGTGTGATAAGATGAAATATGTTGGCGAATTTTGCAGATTTTTATATAGCTATGAATGACTTTGAAAACGAAAATGTATCATTAATATCTTTTGATTCCCTTTGGTTAGGCATATTTCTTTAAAGACTTTAAAAACGTTCATAGTGAAAACGCCTCCAAGAATTAGCGCCATTTGTTACTTAAAACTTCTTCTGTGTGTCGTTTCAGGGCATAGGCAATCATAGCTTTCCACAAGATCCTAACCTTTGTAGCTCTAAGCAATGTTTGTCACATAACCAACTCTTCCACTCCAAATTCTGACGTCCATTTACACAATCTCTTTAGATAGATTGCTCGATGTTCACACTTCTCTTCTTACCTTCAGTACGTTAAGTGGGTGTTAAATTCTGCAAGCCTTCTTTCCTCATTATCAGTCTAAATATTTCAACTGTTTCTTCATCGCCGCCGATCAGATCCCGAACTACCGCCAGTTGCGATGAACGCATGGCCCCTCTAGGAGGGACACTGTGCCTTGAGAGAATATTGGGCCTCACACATGGACCTCAACTGGAATTCATACATACGATCCACCGCTAAAAATGCATATAAAATGATCGGCTCCCTGCGCCGCTCAATAGATACCTGACATCCTCTACCTTTACAAGAGCCATACAAGGCCGAAAATGGAGTACTGTTGTCATATTTGGGCGGGTGGTACCTAACCTTTACTTTACAATCTTGATAGAGTTCAAAAGCATCCTTGTGGATGACGAATTAATTTACCCACCAGCCTCTCTCTCACAGGCGGAATGTGGCGAGTTTCTCATTGCTCTATCGTTACTTCCGTGGAAAGTGTTCGGACAAACTACATTCCTTGGTTCCACCAAGTCTAACCTTCACGGTTAGGACCCACCATGACACTTACATTGTACCAAACCACCCACATTCCCCCCATATTCCATTAGTAAGAAGTAAGTTTCACTCGAACAGCTTCTTCCCGCGAACCACAGCTCTGTGAAACGGACTCCTAAGAGGATGTTTCCTCGATCGCTACAATCTTAATTTCTTCAAGTTTAGGGCTAAACGTTGTCTTCCTCTCCTATACATATAAACTACTCCTTAACGTAAACCTCAACCTCGAGTGGTCCCCGGGCCTTGTACAGGCTGAACATTACTATGAAAAATGTTACTTTTATTCCGATTATCCTTAAAACTTTCTAGTTGCTCACACGTTCAGTCTATAGTTTCTTCGGCATCCTTTGGTAGAAGTACTTTTCTTGTCTTCATCTGTGAGGAAATTGTTCAAAATCCCCTGCAATATAGGAGGATTGATATTAAATACCAGCTCATCCCTCTTTGCTTCTAACGAAAAATTCCTGTTTCTTAATACGTTGCTTTGTTTTGGAAGACCTCTATCGCTATTCCAATGTGCTTACATGAAAATACATATCCTGGCTGTTACTATGTCAGGGTAGGCAAACTTTTCAGTGCAAGGGCTACATTCAAAATAATTTTATTGGGTTGCACAGTATACTAATCCAAAATAATATTTAAAATAGACAAAAAAGGATTTTAAAGAAAAACATTTCATTAATTTTTATTAATTAATATTTTAAAGTACTTTAGAAGATTAACATAAAACGCATTTATTTGAAGGACAAAGTAACTCACTTTAAAGTATTTTAAAGAAAAAAATATTAATAAGTATTTTAAGTTGACGATTTACATGAAACACATTTGAAAGACAAAATAAACTTGTTTTAAGAAAAATATTTTTATTAATATTATAAAGTAGAAGACATATTTATTTGAAAAACAAATTAACTCTGCGTAAAAAAATAAAAAAAGAATTCTTACTAATATTTTAAAGTGGAAACTTCAAATAAAACATATGAAGTAACTAAATTTAAAGAAAAAATCAATTTAGATTTTAAAGTAGAAACTTCACATGAAATAGATTCGTTTGAAAACATATTAATTCATTTTAAAGAAAAAAATATTAATATTTTGAAGTAATAACTTCACATGAAACAGATTTATTTGAAACAAAGTAACTCAGCAACAGAAGGATCTCAATGACTCATTGAGAATAATGGATCTGACTGCAGTCATTTACCAGTTTGTTAAAATTAAGCATCAATTTGCTTGTAACAATTATTTGATGTTGCTTGGTAACTTTGTCTTTCAAATTTACTAACATTTGGCGGGCCGCATGGAGTTGCAATATAGCAATTTTGTTTTGGTTAAAGCAGATGTGTGCGTGGAGCCGATATACCGAAGACGTAATTATGCAGTCGAGTGGTCAACATCCAGTTTGTGTAGAAAATTTGAAAGGTACGACAAAGGGTATAGAAATCCCGAAACCTGTACCAACATTGAATAAAACTATGTCATACAGTTTTTGTCGACAATTATATCGTTTTGAATATGTTTTTTCTTCCTTGATCTTCATTTTAATATGTCCCTTTTCACATTAATAATTAAATATTGCATCCCCCAGAAAAAATATTTAAATTGCAGAATAATATTTGTGCACCTGATTGCGTGTGTGTTTGCTTGCTTATGTGAGTTATAGATAGATAGATAGATAGATAGATGTAGAGAGATAAAGAGATAGAACATAAAAGAGGGAAATAGATAAAAAAAAAGACAGAATGTAAAATGTGAAAAAAAAAAAACCATCAATAAAAATAGGCTGGAAGGCATTTTAAATGGAAAGAACAAGCAGCGTTTATTTTCTTTTTTTTTTTTTTTTAGAAATAAATGCAAAAGTTTCTGGATATTGGATAACTCGATTGAAATATAATCACACAAAGTAAAAACGGTTTTTCTTTGTCGCGCATTCAGGATTTTAATTGTTCAAAGTAGAATTTTATTAAAAATCCATTATTGTTACAAATTTATTTATTATTGACTTGTCAGTGCTTATCAACTTTATTTGTTTAATCTATTCAATTAAACTTTGTTTTATATGAAAGCCATATCGTGACTTAATGATTAACAATTAACCTCATTTTCTGCTCGGACCTGAATGTCAAATTAATGTTTGACCTGTGTTTTCATTATTTGTACGTTGTTGTACTTCATTTAATAAAACAAGGAAGTATATATTAGGATGTTCAGAAAGTAATTAATTATTTCACCTCTATGAATTATCTATCAAACAACCAAGACAGAGTCGATGTTGAATTGTCTGAAACTGCATCTAGAATTAGTTAATCATCTCTTCTATCTGACGGTGTGACATTTGTATTACATTGCAGAGTTTAAAAGTATCCTGTTTAGTAAACTGTTCTCCAACATGAAAAAGCAAGTGCACATTTTGCCAATCTCCACTCCCAATGAGATCATTAGGATGGGAGATTCTTCCACATTCTCCATACACACCAGATTTAGCATTTACAGAATTTTATTCGTTTCGATCACAAGAACATTTCATAATTGGCAGAACATTAAGAAACAAAGAAGTTGAAAACAGTCTTTCAACATGTCAGGGGAAAAAAAACACAAATTTCTTATATTGGTCCCTCATAAGCTTTCACTTATGAATAGAACACAACCTTCCAACATCTGAAGCAGTCCTTTAGCCAGGAATACAGACATTTTATTTTTGCATTGCATTGTCATAGGTGATGAAAAATGAGTTTTGCATATCAAGAGAAAGTGAACAAGCAAAAACAAAACAAAAAAGTGCTTAACAAAAAATAAAATACCATTGCCAACACCAAAACCACGTTTATATTCACAGAATTGCTTGCTTTGCGTCTGATGAATTATGAAAAAATGTCATTCATTACACTTGCTTAAAAATAACAGGACCATTACTGCAGATGTTTATTGCCAGCAGCAGTTGATCTGATAAACGAAGCATTGTATCGAAAGTTTCCTGCTATGCTAAATATAAAAGGTATTAGTCTCCGTCTTAACAAGGCAAAGGCACTCGCTGCAAAAGAATAAGATCGTTAGAATTGTATGTACAGAGTGGTCCGAAAGTCTGGTCATACCTACATAATATAATTTTCTATTTCAACACTCTGTGAGGTATTATTAAGAAGAGAGTTTCACATGACCGATACCAGAATACCCATCAGTTTTAAGGACGCCTTTGCAATAATCAACCAAGCACAGCTTCGTACAATATCACACAGGACAGGGTGCCGCATCATTTTGTGCCACAAAAATGATGGTGTTCATACAGACCTTCTCAATGTGCGACAGCGTCAATGAAAGTGAATAAACTGAATCCAGGAATGTGCTTTGTATTAGTGTATTACTTGTTCTTCTGTTGTTCTCAATACTTTTTGGTGGGTGGCAACAAGACTTTCGAACCACCCTGTACTTCCATATCCAACATGATCACTGGGTTTAGCAGTTATATTGGGTTGGTGCAAAAATAATGACGTAATAATGTCGTTTTTTGACCTATTTTTTAACGTCAAAAAACGACATTATTACGTCATTATTTTTGCACCAACCTAATAAATGCTTATTCGTCCCAATCACAGGGACATTTCATAAGTGGCAAAACATTAAGAAACAAAGAAGTTGTAAACACTCTGTCAAAACCTTTTTTTAGAAACTTTTCTTCTTTATATACCGCATCCCTTCATGAGGTAGGCGATCATGGGTCTCCACAACTTCCGTCTGCTTTTACCTCTTAATAAATTTTGTCTTTCTGTTATTTCTCCTAAAACCAGTTCCGCCATCCATTTACTTAAGCTAAGTATGCTATGCGTTGCTATCCTCTGTCTCTCTTGACTTCAATCTGTCCTGTGCGTATCAGATTTTCCAAGCCATCTTTCTTCATTATGTGTCCCAGAAACCCCAAATGTCGTTATCTGGTGTTAAGTAAAAGCTTTCATTTTGCTTCCATTTTATTTAAAACTTCGTTGTTGCTCAAATGTACGGACCATGGTATACTCAGAATTCTTCTGTAGAAACACATTTCTAATGCTTCAAGTCTCTTCTTCATATTTGAGGAGATTGTCTCGTACTTACGGCCATACAGGAGAAACCCTATAATCCTTTAAACGTGGGATCGAAGATTTAATTTCCCGTTGGGCTACAGTCGTTGAAAATCAGAGTGATTATATTTTTTATAAATAATATTTAAATAAATTTAACTTACGTTTGTTTTTATATCTTCTCAGATAAAACGTAATTGCTTTCCGAACATCCTTATACATATTCTTATGGGACACTTTCAAGTAGTGTAATGGTTAACAAGCTCAGTTGCGACTGAATAGTGAATTTGATCCTTACTGGGCGTACCATACATGCGGCCTTGAGCTTCATCTGAGCTATGCTTAGTAAATCACTTACGTGTTTATTTAATATTTAGTCGAGCTAAGTCGGACATTCATGAGCCTATCACGTCAACCATCACGGTCCTGCACCAAGGTCGGAAGGTCATTAAGTTGGCATAGTTAGTCAATGTAGGTGATTACTGGGCGACCAACCCATCTTGCGCCCGTCTTGCGCTAGGTGTCCAGAACAGCAGATCCTCGTGAGTTCTTGTTCTGATCGCTAGCAGTGTCCTGCAAAGTGCATTCTGCGTTTGCGTAAGATTGTAAACATATCAGGTACAGGTACTCATAACTGTGATTTAGTTAGATATTGTATCCAAAACGGCAAAAAATAATTTATACTGGCTTACGGAACAGTGAACATACACTAATTTCTAAATCAATGGAAATTTGTTGCTAAGTACTGATTTAGTTCCCGGAGATCCGTCTACGAAGCAGTACCTCCTCGTTGTACTAAAACAAGCAGGTTTCCCTGTGGCCTGCAGCAATGTACTGGTGGGTTTAGGTATATTTTCTTTCGCACATTAAAAAGGCCACGTACAATCTAAATTAACAGTAGGATGATATTTAAATATTCATAGATATTTATCGTATAGACTCACGCGCTCGCATTCTTCAATTCTATGTTTTATCTCGTACAAATCACATACAATCACGTACAAATCCACACACGTAAACATTTGCAAGCAGAAGAACTATTGCAGAAACATTCTTCTACGTTCTGACCTACGATGATATTTCGATACACACATACAAAGTTTTTCAATTTTATGCATTTAGAAATATCAAGAGTACGTATGCATATATATTTGTCAGTAAAGTGGATAATAAGACAAGGAGCCAAAAGGCTGGGACCAGTTTTATCTTATCTTTGGGCGAGACAAAGCATAAATTGAAGCGTGCTTGGTCCCTGGAGAGTCCAATGCAATAGAAAGATATTTGAATGTCAGCCATTTATACCCGTGGCACAGAGATTATTCGGTTTCAACAACGTGTGAGAAGAACATTAAGTGAAATCGTATTACAGGACTCCTTATTCCTCTGTTAGTTTGTAAGTTAGCTCATATGCATTACTCCCTGGCATTACCTCAGATAATAAAAAGACCATTCCGTTTTCATTGCGAGAAAAGACTAGAGAAGATGATACATCAGAAACGCTGTTTGGTTGTAGTGAGGAAAGTAAATTATAAATAATAAGAAAATGGGCATCTTGAAGCGGTGTAGTGGCTAAGCAAGCTTGTTTTTCTAGAACAAATATGTCTGTATAGTGAGATCGATCCTCACCAGGTGCTCCATACTTTCGACCACATATGTGCCACATATAAGCTATGCTTAGAAAAGTACCACAAGAAGATGAAAAAGAAAGATAGAAAGGAAGACAACACCAAACAAACGCTATCAGATGATTTAATGAAAAGGAAGAAAAAGGGAGGGAAATAGAAAGGAATAAAAGAGAGAGGAACGAAAGAAATAAATTGTTTGTAACGCTAAAATGGTCATATTATTCCGTCTCACAATTCTATGTATCTAATTATCTTCTTTAATACTATTCAGCTCACGGCTATTTCACGTTGAAAACCAGTTCTCGCACGATCACTGAAGTTAAGCAACGTCAAGCCTGGTTAGTATCTGGATAGATGACCGCTTGGGAATACCAGGTGCTATAAGCTTGGATATGCAGGTTGGGTAATGGATAACGGCTCGGAATGGAAAATCGGCGAGTCGAGTTTCAATTCCAGTTGGCTTCGTTAGTTGAACTTACGCTCAATTACACTTGGGAAAGACATGAATCCACTTATTCCCCTCCAGCTATGAGTTAAATAGTAGACATTATAACAGAAAATTATTATTATCTCAGATATATTTCTTATAATAGAAAAAAAAAAGATTTGCTGGCTTTAAATGTTGCGAAAAGTAGATAAACCGTAAAAAAAATCAATCAATTTAATATTGTTAAGCTAATGTTGTTTTGACAAGGAGGGCTTACGGCCATATCACATTGAAACACCGATTCTGCTACGATCACCGAAGTTCAGCAACATCAAGCCTGATCAGTACCTAGATGGGTGACCGCTTGGCAATACCAGATTCTGTAAACTTGGATATGCGTGTGGTCTAATGGATAACAGCTAGAAACTGGAGATCGGAGAGTCGAGTTCAAATTCCCGTTGGGTTCGTTATATTCACTTACTCGCAAATACCATTAGGAAAGTTTTGAATCCACCTCTTCTCCTCCCAGCTATAGGTTAATTAGAAAAAAACAATCCATCAATTTAATATTGTTCAAGTTTAATTGATATTTAACCTTTATTAGCTTTTAGGTGGTAGTCAGGATGCAAAGAGAGAATTAGCAAGAATAGGATACAAAATCAAAAATTGTTTTCTATATTTGTTCAATTTTTTAAGCTAAAATATATAATTATACAACAGTGGAATTTCCACTTGTCTTTTATAATCGCAAGGAAAGCATTCAGTCATTAAATTGAGAATTATAACTCATCAGAAAATTAAAAACAGAAAAACAGTGAAATATTTACGATAAAATAGCAATTATGAACAAGAATTGAAAATAAAAAACAGAAAAAAACCGTAACATTGTCACGGGTATTTAAAAAAAATGATTTCACTGCAAACAAGGAGATAAAGCCACTAGATGTAAGGGGTTACTAGGGATGAAAGAAAATAAACTCAAGGAAACTGAGAAAACGTTACCGAGTAGAAAGAACAATAAAACGAACAGGTTTCATGGAGACAGAGGATGATGATTGACATTACATTTAAATTTTTGAAGATGGCAGTTGAATGAAAAGCAATAAACTAGACGAGATTTCCACGGATGGGAAGTGCGAGTAGATAAACTATTAGAATAGAACTTACTGTTACACCTAGCAATTTCATATACATATATATATATATATATATATATATATATATATATATATATATATATATATATATATATATATATATTGAATCATTTAACAATATTAATGTAATTAATGGCGAAATCTCTTCGCTAACAGATTAATATAAGCATTAAACTAGTAACAATCCACTGAATGATGCGATCCTTATGTATAAAATTGTTGTCAGATGGATCTGGTGTATTTCTTAGAGCAGTAAGTACTTTCAAGAACTTTATGTCCTCATCAGGCTGTAATTTTTCTTTTAAAATCAAAATCGTCTTTGAGTAGAAAAGCTTTTATAGACAACGCTTTTCGCCTCCGTCTTGTAGCAGTCTTCAGATTGGAATGAGAGAGAAATCCTGCGTGTAAGGAAAATGTGTTCAATAAGAAAACTAAATTGCACAAAATTCCCAGTGATTTACATTGGCAAAACATCTAGAAACCTCTAACAAGACTATATGATCATTGCAGGGATATACTGCATAACGACACTTTAAACTCACTGGTAATTCACCGGAAGACATCTGACCACCATTTCGACCTAATAAATGCTATTCTAATTAGAATTCAAAATAACTCACATGAAAGAAAATCCATGGAGAATTCAAGCATCTCACAATTCTCCACGACCATCAACTTCAATATCAGGTTCAAATACAATATCACCGATCATGGCAAAAGGAACAGTAACATAATGCGTAGCATAAAAAAAGGAAACCTGATCTTCTCGGCGTGGGCAAATTTCAAAATAGCAGACGTTAATGATTCCATTACCAAAAAAAAAAACAAAAAAAAACAAAACAAAACAAAGCAAAAAACAAAAAAACAAAACAAACAAAACAAAACAATTTCTGGCCGTATTATCTGATAAGGTTATTTATTATCCCATTCCACGCACTTTCCTTACACACAGGGTTTGTTTCTCATTCCGACTTGAAGACGTCATTCCAGACGGAGGCGTGAGACGTTATCTATAATTTTTTTTCTTATTTCTTACACACACACACACACACACGCACGCACTTACACCCCCAAAAGATGTTGCTATATTGTTTTTTTTTCTTTTTTACTATTAGCCAATATTTACGATTCTGATATCACATAAAATTTCACTCAGATATTAAAATTTATTATTTATATTGTTGTCCTCATCTTTATTGCCATATTCACGATGTTTCGAGCGTTATACGCTCCGGCCTTTTTCAGGTGATTGGAATTTCGGACTGAACATTTTATTTCATCGACCATAGATGATTGTTCTAGTTCCACGTGCCATACCTCTTCCGAGTATCTCAGTTTTCTCCCTTTAAGTCAACTCTCCAAGTTTTTGTTTACCATAATTGCGTTGGTTGGATCCAGTTATTTGACCCAAAGATTTGTGAGTTCAATACCTGGCTACTGAACAGTGGCAAGATCGTTCGCACTTAGGTTCCACACGTTAAACTCTGACCTTGTGTTGCATCCATGGCGTTCTATATTAACAGGCCTCTGCGTATCGCTGCTACCCCCATAGACTGGAGGCCGGCTGACAATTAGATCGTTTTAGTTTCAGTTTGAGCGAATTGCTGCGTAGTGTGTACTCTTATGTTGTTGGCTCGAGAAATTCAAAGGAATCTTTTAATTTTACCTTTGGTTGGAATATCATTTAACTTATTTGAAGTAAGTAAGTATATTTGATTATTTTAGTTTGAGTCCATACATTATTTATATTTAAATTGTAAAAAGTAAACTTTGGTGCTTAAATTTACTCGCACAAAAAGATTTACTTAAATTTAAAGCCTTAACATTTTTAAATTAAAGTTTAATTCATTTTTGGCATTTTTCCTCTTAAAGTTTGTTCAACATTTTTTGATTAAAGTTTAAAGAATTATTTATTGATAAAATGCAATTCTTTTTGAGTAATTTGTGTTATTTTAAGAAGCAAAAACTTAATTTAGTTTCTTCTTCAATGACGTAAAGAAAACTATTTTTATTATAAAATGAATTAAAAATGTTTTTTTTTCCATAAATTCAATGTCATTACTTAATTTGATATTTATTTTTGATATCGCTAGAAAAAAACATTGTTAGTATGTGTGAAAACATAACGTCAACGAAATTAAAGTTTAATTTTCTCAAGTTTTTAACTATGATAAAAAATTAGCATAAGTCAACATTTTTCTATTAAAAGTTTAAGTTTGAATAATAAATTTGAATAAAATTTTAATAGAGAAAGGTTCATTAACATTTCTCTATTAAAACTTTATCCAACATTTCCATTAAAAGTAAAAAAACAACCCCAAAACAAACGAATTTCTTCGCGCTTTTGTTTCCGAAGTTAAAGAATAAATGATTATTTTTACTACATTAGTTACCAAGTGGTTTTACTTATTAGAATTAAAGAAAAAAATAACAATAATAAATGTATTACATGCAGTTAATGTCAATATTTTATTTTTAATTATTATTTTTTTTTTAGAAAGGTCTCCTTTTTACGCCTTTTGACTACAAAATATATTTAACAAGACAAGAATAATAATACCATTTTATTTATCAATAATATTGTGAAAAACTGTTAACCTGACAGTATTCTTAAAAAAAAAACCATACCCCCCCACCATTTTTTTAAAATTAAGAAGTGGATTCTCAAGCTGAAGGCAACTCTCTAAAATTTTTGGTTTTAATTAATTGTGTGTATTTGGGCAGGGTGCGTGGATAAAAGCTGTAATTAAGAGTATAATTAATTTAGCTTGAAAATTTACTCCTAAATTGAAGTAGTAAGAGAAATATTTGTTAAAGATGTTTAATCTACCATTTCAGATAGTACTTCTTAATTCCTAGCCATGCCCCGGAAGTGCTGTGTGTTTGCTTGCAAAACAAATTACAGAAGCCAGCAAGACAAAACTGTGTGGTGAGATTAATAAAATACCAGTTTCCAAAAAACAAAGACAAGAGAGAGCAATGGATAAAATCAGTTCCAAATGCCAATCTAAATGTTACTAACAATACTGTTATTTGTCAACAACATTGGCCTTCAAATTTTGATACCATAAAAGTTAATGGAAAAATACGTCCAAAAATCCACCATCTGTATGGCCAGCTAATACCAACACCCTCAGCTGTTCAAAGGAATATAAAAAAAACCTCCAGTACTGTTAGAGATCAAATTGCTGATGAACTTAATGCTTTTTTAGAATTAGATAAAATTAATTATATAAATTTGAAAGAAAGTCTGCTTAACAAGAAAGACTTTATATGTCCAGTTGTAGCATTTTTGGATGAAAATATTTTAACTGTTCAATTATCAAAATCTATTGATGGTATCCCTCTCTTTATGTTGAAAATTTATAACAATTTACGCTTTGAAACATTTCATTATGGAGTGAAGTGTTATATTAGCAGCCTGTCCAAAAATCGTATAAATACAGTTGATACTTGGTCAAAACTGGAAGAAATCATCCGATATTTAAATTCTATGGCTTTTGATCACAAGAATAATATCCTGAGTCAACAATTTTTAGCAATGGCTCCCAAAATGGTTGGAATAAAATACAGCTCGGATATAGTTGTGCGTGCTTTGGGATACTATGCAAGATCACGGACATTGTATAATGAATTAAGATATGATTTTCAATTACCCTCATTAGCAACATTAGGAAGGATGACGTCAAAAGTTTCAAAACTTAATGAAAAATCTTTTTTGTTATCTATATTTAATACTCTTAATACCAGTCAAAAAGGGTGCATAATTCTCCATGATGAAGTATATATCAAAAAGATGTTGCTATATCATGGCAAACAACTATTTGGTAAATCAGTTGACAATCCATCTGTACTTACTCAAACAGTACTTGGTATAATGTTGATATGTCTCAATGGGAGTCCAAATTTTCTTACAAAATTGATTCCAATTTCAAAATTAACATCCGCTTTTTTATTTGAACAAATTGAGTTAACAGTTCAAGCCATCACATCTGTACCAGCTGATGTAAAGGTTATTATATGTGATGGCAACCGCGTAAATCAAGCTTTTTTAAAATTATATCCTACACTTCCTGAAAAACCTTGGTTAACTGATAATAAACATTTGCTTGTTGATTATGTTCATCTGTTGAAAAATATTCGCAATTTGTGGCTGACAGAAAAAACAGGAGAACTAATCTTTGATGATGATGGAGTAAGTAGAGTTACAAAATGGACACATCTTAAACAGTTATATCGTTTTGAATCTGAAAGACTAGTCAAACTTTCAGATTTAAATGAAATTTCCATTGCTCCAAAGCCAATAGAAAGACAACAGGTTTCTACTTGCCTCAGAGTGTTTTCTGAAAAAACATATAATGCACTTCTCACTCAGTCTGAAATAAGTGCAGGTAAGAATGATACTGCCCTCTTCATAAACAAGGTTTTGACATGGTGGAAAATTTTAAATGTTAAATGCCTTCAAATTGATAAATTACGTAATGATCCTCTACAAGCTGAAATCAGATCTCCAAATGACACCCGACTTGATTTTATCATTGAATTTGGTAAAATGGCTCTTAATATGGCTGGCAGTCAAGGTAATCGTAAAAAACAATTATCCCAAAACACTGCTACTGCCATACATCATACTTGCAATCGAATTGTTAGTCTATGTCGACACCTTTTAGCTACAAGTCATAAATATGTATTACTTGGGCAATTTTCAACTGATCCATTAGAAAAAGAATTTGGTAAACTTCGCCAAGGATCAGGTGGCACCTATTTTATAAATGTTCAACAATGTATTGAAAAGCTGCATATTAAGCAGACATCTTTACTTTTAAATCAAAATGTAAATATTGATGAATTTGATGTTAATCCAGGTCACCAATGTACATCTTGTGATTATAAACTTTGTGAGGAAGGTTCAGAAATATTTGATAATCTGGAAAATTTAGAACCATCTCTTTCCAATGAAATAAAAATGGCTCTTGTATACATAGCTGGATATATTACAAGAAATGATAATCAACACAGTGAATGTGAAACACATTTTTATTATGAAAAGTATGGAAAATATACCAATTTAATTGACTGTGGAAAACTAAATCTTCCTTCTGACCACACTTGGTTATTTTTTTGTTTCATCCTTTTCCATACAATAAACGAAAAGGTTTGCTATAAATCATTAAGTAACATTTTTATGCTTATTTCTGAGTTTCATTTTTTCAACATGGAGAAAAAGCATGCTTCTATTTTTGCAAATATAGTTTTGAAAAATTTTTGCAAACATAGCACACCTAGATCAGAAAAGGAACCAGCTCTAAAAGTTTTGAAACTTTCCTAGAATGATTTTGTTTTATTTGTCTATATTTCTGCGATGATTGATTGTTATATACACACTTCGGCTGATGTCTTCCTGAAAATCCTACATTTTTTCAATAGGCCTCCAGTTCTGGCTCTCTGTTGCGCCATGACTTGGCCTGGAATATAGAACGCCATGGTTGCATCCTCAGTGGGGAGACTGCAGGTAGTTACCTGCATTGTGAAATGCTATTCGGGGGGACTCCCTCCACCCACCAAAATGAGACCAATTTTGACCAGTTGTGTGAGCGTTCGCACTCGGGTTCTCCACGTTAAACTCTGACCTTGTGTCACATCCCGCCTCGATGGGGAGACTACCTATATTGTGAAGTGCTGTAACTGAAAAATTACGTACTAATCAAATAAAAATTAAATATTTTTCTTTACTTAACAATATATATAGAATGTATAAAAATTTAATTTAATTTTTTTAAAACTGAGAGTCACTAATTTAGATGAAGAATAATCGAGCTAGTATCTTCTTAGAATTTATTAACCATTTTCTGTTAATGAAAGTTTACAAAGTAACGTATTTTCAACGTCATAAGTTTCGTTTTGTAACTTCTATGTAACGTTACATCACGTTACATCACATTGCAAATGCGTTACACAAACGTTGCACAATGCTATTTAGTTTATTAGATACCTACGTAATCTAGACCCACACATTAAAAAACTAAACAAGCTACAGTATCTTTCTTTATCCATATCTTTATTTTTAAAAAAAGACAATTCAGTTACGAATAAGATTTGAAAATCATAGAACAAAGAGAAAAATCAACAATAAAATCTGATCCCAAATCAAAATACATGGTATTCTCATACGATCACCGAATTTAAGCAACGTAAAGCCTGGTCAGTACCTAGGTGGCTGACCGCTTGGGAATACCAGTGTAAACTTGGATGGGCGAGTGGTGTAATGGATAACGATGTAATGGCGGAACGGATGTTGGAATTTGAAATCTTGGAGCCAAAATTCGATTCCAGTAGGCTTTGTTATATTCAACTACGCGCAAATACCCTTAGGAAAGGTATGAATCCACATATCCCCCTGTATATGGTTTAATTAGTATAACTTGAATCAGTAAAAATCATTATTATCTCCAAAACTTCTTACAATCTAAAAAAATATTTTCCGGCTAGTCAACCTTTTTCCAATGGTTGATAAGCCGTAAAAACCCAACCAATCAACCAATCAAAATACTTGGATAGTTTTCTTGCGATAGTTCATCTGGCCACGTAGCGTGATTTAATATCCAGGACAAACAAATAATTTACCTCAGAAATTATCGATTTTTAAGTTACTAGTAATAAACTATGACTTTTTTCGGAACTAGATAATGGTATCAATGAACGGAAATGGTATGAGTGGGCAGGAATTATATCAGTGTTAATGCTTGTGAAAATTGAGCACGAAGAATTAACCAACAAATTGACTTAGATTGATAAGAAATCGAAACTAATTTATTGTCAAGTTGAAACGTTGCACTTTAAAGGTATTATTTTCCTCAATTAACATATAACAAAGAGTCATAAAAATGCAAACTTGTTTTGTACGTTTTTAAAAGCAGTGCTTGAAAACTAATCCAACATTTTAATTAAATAACTGCATTAGATCACTCCCAAATACCGGCCTGTTGGTTGATTAGCACTGCTAATTGGACTCTGTTACTTTGAAGTGGCAACAAGTCTAGGGGAAGAAAATGGAATGGGCTCCTTCAGGCTGTGTAGACCTACGATGGCTGCGGTATTTTTATAGGAGGAACGGAGGAGTAATGGATAGCGGCTTGGATTGAGGAATCGAAGAGCCGAGTTCGAATTCCAGTCGAGTCCATTACATTCACTTACGTGCTAATACCCTTGGGAAAGGTATGAATCCTATTCTTCTCCCTCTATAGCAGGGTAGACTCGGTTCTATAGACTTCTAGGAGAAGGACAACTCTGAATTAAAACCTACTGAGGGTGCTTTGGAAACCTTGTGGCATGTATTCGGCTCTTCAAAAAGTGTGGATGGTTCTGCACAAAACCTTCACCACTATAATCAAATCTCATGTGTTGGTGTCGGGCTGTCGGTTCCTAGGAACTGATCTGCTTGGCCCTCATGCGTCGAATTCGGTGGGAGAGTAGATTATATATATATATATGTATATATATGACGTGCTACTGTAGTAAAGTGAGATTAAATTCGATTGAGGATCGACGAAACTTCGTCTATATGTTGTGTCCCTTCAGAACATGGCCGATCATAGTTCTCTATAACTTTCTGTCCCTTGGAGCTCGTAGCAAGTTATGTCTGCTATATGTCCTGTGTTCCTCCAACCATTTACACGTGCTCGTTAGGTAAGTTATTCACTGCTTTCCTCTGTCCCTCTTAACTTCAACAAATTTTGTGAGTGTTAAATTTTTTCAAGTCTGCATTCCTTATTATATTCTCTAGAAATTTCAGCTGTCTCTTTCTGATTCTAAATATAAATGTCCTTTTCGTTTCCATTTTCCTTAAAACTTCGTCGTTGCTGAGGTGTTCAGTCCTTGGTATTCTCAGCATCGTTCAAGTTTCTTTATCTGTGACGAGATTGTCAAGCATTTGATGTCATATAGGAGGACCGATATTACATATTAGGTTGGTGCAAAAATAATGACGTTATAATGTCGTTTTCTGACGTATTTTTTAACGTCAAAAAACGACATTATTACGTCATTTTTGCACCAATCTAATAACAGTTCAATAACCTTTTCTTTGTTTCTAAAGAAATTTTCCTTAATATTTTACGCGTTATAATAATTTTCTAATGGTAACCGAAGGCCAAAAGTATGGGGTAACCAGTGAGTATCGAACTGACTATTCTGTCGTAACTAATCTAGCAAGACAAGCCTTATAATCATTACACTACGCTTAAGTTCCCTTACTTTTCGCGCTATGAATTAGACGTCTGCATTATTGCCGAATAAGGAAATCATGTAAAGTGCGGTAAAGCGGAATAATTGGTAAGGGGGACATGATTGTTAGTAATGTCATTAGTAGATGATATTAGTATTTAGGACTATCGATCTATCTTAGTTTGGTAAGCTTTGACTGTTTTTATTTGATTTGGTTGGTTAATTTAACGACATATCAACACTTGTTAGGTTATTTGACGGCGAATTTAGTTTAGTTTGACTCTGTAAGCATCCACTCATGAGAGCAGCTTACTCCTCTGTAGTTGATACAGTCAGTATATTCTAAGCCACGCTGTTATTTGAAGCCTTGAAGCCATTCTTTTACCAGATATGCTTAATTTGGTTTGGTTGACTTTGTTTAGCGGTATATCAATCTCTATGGGTGATTTAATGCTGAAATCTAAATATTTTGAACGTCATTGCATGCCTCCAACAACATATAAAATATATGGTTGGTCATTTTGCTATAAAATGCATTGCTAGTCCTTTTACTACAACTATGTATTGCTGGTAATTTTAGTATAAAAATGAATTTTTATACTTTCATAGTGTTTTGTTTTTGTTGGGAGGTTTACTATTGGGACCCGAGCAGGCGGGACAAGCCGGGGTCTGGATGGAGATGGAACAACAGCAATTAATAGGTAATTCCATGCTTCTCAAACGCTTCAATCTTCCGATCAGAGGTCTTGCAACCGGATGTAGTTTATCGTCATATCCAGGACTTTACTAGTGATGTGACTTTGAATACTGGGAAAGACAAGCGATATTTTTTTCGATGGTGAAAAACAATATTGTTTTCATACCATTAAAAAGTTCCATATAAATTGAATAAGAGAAAATGATGAATACATTTTTATATACCAGAAGAATGTTAGGAAAATTTATGACAAAATGGAAAATTTTTTCTGTGTAACGTGTTTCGTCCTTTAGGACTTCATCAAATTAAAGTGATGTTTACGTTGATGAAACTAAGCATGTGCATGAAGGAGGCGAGGCGTTGAAATTTTAAACTTTATAATATGTGTTTGGGTATATAGTCTAGACAGTTTAATTAAGTTTCTTTTTGTTTTATGGTTTTATCATTTTTACAATTGATCCAACATTGAGATGAAAGTTAAAATGTACAAGTCTGGTCGCAAATTTAATATGTGTGATCTAGCAACAGAAGAACTCTTCCTTTCTGACAAGATCAGTTAATTGTAAACGATGTGCGTTCCAATTTTGTTGGATGCTTATTTTTTTCTGAGTCATGCTGTTTAATTATCGAACGGAGAGTGTAAAGGAAATTTGAGAGTTGCTATAAAATGACAACAAGAATTAGATGAATGTCACTACTAATGGATGATAATGGCGTGTATGAAATTAGTTCTTTCTTCAACTTTCTAGGAGTATTTTGGATCAGGAGAGAAAATATTTGTTTACCGGATTTTTATTAGAATACTCACACACACACATATACATATATATATATATATATATATATATATATATATATATATGGTTCGATGATTGCGTCTAGGATGTAACAGAACTTCGCCATGATATGTTGACTTCAATGTCCACTTTTATATTTACATACGCTCTATTCCTGATATTGATAATTTTAACCTATAAATATAGCATTCCTTAAAACCAGATTTCATCATATATATATATATATATATATATATATATATATATATATATATATATATATATATATATATATATATGTGTGTGTGTGTGTGTGTGTGTAAAATTGTGTATTGGGGGCAGGTATCACACTTTTATACAAGTTTCATTGAAGACAGCTAGGTAGGTACTGCAATTAAGCTTTTATCCAATATCTCTTGAGTTCGTATGTTTTCTTTTCTGTACATAATGTGTACATAAAATGTGTTCTATATATCTGAGCCGTTTTGCCTATTCTTTTAGCAATTATCTTTTTAACTGAATATGTAGATTTTATATATCTGTATGTATAGTGATGGAAATGTTTTATTTTTATTTTCCAAACACAGTCAGCACATTTTTCATAGTTGACATTATTGAGTGATGATTTTTTTCTTTTTTTATTATTAATACCTCCATTATTAATGTTCCAATTATTTTTAGCCTTTACACACACACACACACACACACATATATATATATATATATATATATATATATATGAAGGTTTATATATATATATATATATATATATATATATATATATATATATATATATGAAGACTTTGGTTATTTCTAAATTTTCGCTTGAGGATGAAACAGGGCTTGTTACTTTAATTCAATTTAATTTTAATAATTATATTGAGGGTTTCGGCTCTCGTTTTTGAAACATGAGAACTCTTATGTAGCGAAGGAATCATATTTTTTAATACATACATACATATATATATATATATATATATATATATATATTACACCTACATACTTCATGCCTTGTTATTACCTATATGTGTGGCCACTTTGGAATATCGGATGCTGAAAGCTTGGATGTGTGGGTGGTGTAATTGATAATAACTTTTAATTGTTAATCGTAGAGCCGAGTTTCGATTCTTGTTGAGTTCGTTATATTAACTTATGCGCATCCACCTCTTATACCCTAACTATGGGTTAATTAGTAAAACTTCTATCACTAAAGCATTATTAATTTTAAAAAATTTTAAAATAATAATTTTGTGCAAAAATATTTAGATTTCGACATTAAATACCACATAGAGAAGTTAAATAAAACCAATCGGACACCACACATACATATACACACATACCTATACACGCATACACGCACAAGAAAAACCCTACACACACATAAATACGTAGATATACCACATTCACATAACCCCCATACATAAACATATACACACTCAATCCCACTTTTTCCATATTACTATATTCAAGATGTATTAGGTTGGTGCAAAAATAATGACGTAATAATGTCGTTTTTGGCGTATTTTTTAAGGTAAAAAAAAACGACATTATTACGTCATTATTTTTGCACCAAACCTAATAATATTCAAGGAGATCAAATCAGGCGATAACGATGGAGACGTCAGAAGTTCAGTAGAAGTTTCTACACGTCATTAACAGCTAAGTGCTTGGGCATTGTGCAAATTCATTGCAATCGTCCGAATACGCACAATCACCGGTTTGGCAACAGCTTCTACAGATAAGTCCCAAAATCACCTTCGTTGAAGGTAACATCGCAAAATTAGGCGAAGGAATTACGCAATTCTAAAAATGGTTAATTTACTGTACACAATCGTTCAATGTTGCTGTGTATGTTTCTGTGTGCGTCTGTGTATGTATGCAAGAGAGAGAGAGAGAGAGAGAGAGAGAGAGAGAGAGAGAGAGAGAGAGAGGTTACATAAAGAAATGTTTACCAAAATAACTTATGTAGGCACATTCTCGTAAACACTCGCTCATCCGATACATACAGATTCTGACAAATGATTTTGTTTTCTAATCATTGAAGTTCTCAATAGTTTTCACGTAAATGATATTACATTCTCAGGTTCTATTTAATTTAATTTTTTTTAATGGCTTATAACATATACGAGGTACTACACAAAAGTCTGGGGAATTTGACACTGAAAATATGACCTATACACATAGATTGTATCGTCTCTTTTGAAAACGTATTAGGTTGGTGCAAAAATAATGTCGTTTTCTCACATATGTTACTAAGTGAGAAAACGACATTATTTTTGCACCAACCTAATAGTTGTGGAGTTTGTGCTAATGGATTAAATTATATTGATCAAAAATTGTTGAGTAAATTAGGCTGCGCGATGAAATTAACAATTTCCTCTCGCATTAAATTTTAGTGTTCAACAAACATAGAATGAGGACAACATGAGAAACAACAGTTTTTGCACAACAATGAATAAAATATTTATATAAACAAGAGATACAAAAACAACTGGAGTAAAGAGGAGGTTTTAAAAAGTTCAAACGTCCTTTTATGTTTAGATTTAAATGTTGTCAAAGTTCTGGTTTGATAAATTATAATTTGTTGAATGTTCCGTACAATAATGAGAAAGTGTGTTTTGGGCATTATTGTAATTTAAGAAAAAAAATAAACAGTTCAAGTTTGTACTTAAAGTAGAGAAATATTGTTTACGACTTACTTTAAGGTTTACGGAATTGTTGCTCTTTGATTTATTTTCACTTGTTCAAAGAAAATATTCTGTAGTTGGAATAAGTGGTTTTTAACAAGCTGTATTTATGTTAATTGCAATAATTAACGTTGAGCTTGAAAGCGTATGAAAAACGATTCGTGTATTAAGTTGAATGTGGAAAGCTTGAGTTGATTGTTCGTCATAAAATATTGCAGTGTGAGTGAGTGTTCTTTCAGGTTGAAATCATGTTAAGGAACTTTAACGTAAAGCCTGGAACTGTTTGACGAGTTCAAAGGATTCCGATCGGCTCACTGTCGAAGACGAAAGACGTTTCATATTTTATTGCTAACTTTTGTCATGTGTTAGGCTCACAGAGGCTTGATAGATTTTGGTGGAATTATCTTTTTGGTCAGGTCAAGAACTAGGTCGATGTTATTAAATATTAAGTGACCAATTAGAATTTAAGATTTTTTATATTTTATATATTAAGTTGAATAAGCTATGTGATCCACTTTTTGTACGAAAATTGATATTGATATTCGGAAATGATTTAAATATTAAGTGACCAATCAGAAGATGAGGCTTTCTGAAAATATTTATTAAGCTGAATAAGCTCTGTCATCCACTTTTTGTACAAAAATTGATGTTGATAAAAAAGGCGGTAGCGGGATGCTAAATCGTCTTGTCCATATAAAGACAGATCTCATTAATGATACTGAATTTGTTTTGCTAATTATATTCTTCGAACTTGCGTGATCGGTGACGCAATCTGTAGCTGAGTCGGTGTAAGCGCGTCGGATCAGACAACGTTTTTCTCCTACCAAGAGAGACGTATTTTCGAACATATTCGAATATTCAAACCGGTGGAGTAATGGATAGCGGCTTTGATTGAGGAATCGGAGAGCTGTGTTCGAATTCATTACATTCTCTTACGTGCTAATACCCTTAGGAAAGGTATGAATCCTCTCCCCCCTACCAACTATTGGATGGCAACTAGTCTACCGCAGAAAGAAATGGCAACCTACTGCGGGAAAAAAAACTCTGCCTCGTCAGTCATGTATCGGAAGATACATGATTGCCTAAGTGTGTATCACGCATGGCACATAACTGACTGAGGTGAAAAATAAATAAAGTTTAATAAAGTAACAGGGAATAGCAGTTGAAACACATGTACCCACTAACAATAATGCTTACTTATTAATAAGAAATAATGAATAAAAATCCTTTCAAATTACGGTTATTTACGTTTTTGGTACGAAACAGAAACAGGAAAAGTTTCACATTTGTTTTTATTAAATAGGTTCTCCATCTATGCCAGTTGTTTTTAATTTCACTGTTGAATAGAAAATAATAATAATAATAATAATAATAATAATAATAATAAAAAAACAGACAAAAACAAAACAGGGTTAGCAACTCAAACACGTGTACCCGCTATGAATAACGTCTATACTAATAAGAAATATACATATATATATATATATACGCATATTTGAGAATACGATCCGTTTATTTATTAAACAGTATATTTATTTCTTTTTGTCGACTGGTATGAATATTCGAGAAACCTTATTAATAAAACAAATATACGCATTGCGGCAGGGTCCGAACGTACATCTTCCTTTGTTTGAAAAACCGTCGTTAGATCCGCCGTATTCATAAAATAAAATAAAATATAAATAAATATAAAGTAAATATGAATTTTGGTAAATTTACTGATTATATAAAACAGCTAATTGGGAAAACTGAAAAAGTAATAAAATATTGGATAGACATAACTTATCGATATTATTCAACTAAACATGTTTGAAAGAATTCCTGCTGCAGAATTACATACACACACACACGCACACACACACATATATATATAAATATATATATATGTCTGTCTGTCTATCTATCTATCTATCTATCTATATATATATATATATATATATATATATATATATATGTATGTGTGTGTGATGACTTCACTGCACGTGCGTAGATTTTGGAATATTTTCCACTTTTCCATGATTGTTTTGTGCTATTCACGTTTAAAGTGAAGAGGGTGTGCACATTATTGACTCCGCCTTTTTAACGTAAGTTTTAGGTGTCGCGGTTCAGCTTCGTTGAACTTTATCTATCTATCTATCTATCTATCTATCTATCTATCTATCTATCTATCTATCTATCTAAAATTTCCATGTAACTGACCCACAGCACGTAGACTTCTCATTATAATGCTTAAAACTTGTTATATTGAAAGGAGAAGTGAGATTTATATCCGGTGTAGAGTGTTTATAGTTGCATTGCGGATCTAGAAGTTTTAGGAACTTCGCCAGACTTTCTAAAAATACAATTTAGAATTTTTTTAAGGTGAATTTTTGGTTTTATTTGAAAGATAATAGCCTAAAGTTAATACGCAAGAAGAGAAAAATTAATTTACATTCTTAAATACAAATTTTAAACTTTTTTAAACCGAAAAATTTTTCTATTTTTTAAAATTATTTCACCCCAAAACGAACCGATAAACCCGCGAAAACGCATTGGTTACTAAGAATGAAAGAAATCGAGAAAAATCATTGTTAATATGACAGAAGAAGAAAGAAAAACAAAGAGATAGACGATGACGATTGACATTGCATTTAAATTTCTGAACATCAAAGCGGACTGGAAAGCAAGAAACCGGAAGAGAGTTCTGCTCTCAGCATAGAACGTGCGGTTACATCTACCAATTTCACCTGTAAAATGATGAGACATGCCATTCTAATACTGCCCTTAAATTCGTAAAGTCACGGCACCAAAGAAGAAAGCTAATCAAAATAGTCACCATTTATAGAAAAGGCTCATGGGAGCTACTTTATGGCGGTAGGAAAGTGACTGAAGCTGAGATGCCATGTCAAGGCCAATAACATTACATATTCCTATTTGGATTTTACCGAGAATCTCTAGATACCTCGAAGAAGCGCCAGATCGAATATGGTAGCAATATTCGATGCACGGATGAATGAAAGACTAATGAAGGTGTAAGATAGAATCTGGCGAGAAACATTGTCTAGAACGACACAGTGAACCGACTTTCCTGGTAGCAAACTTATCAGTTGATTCCATATCATGGTTCCATTTTTTATCAGTGGAAAACGTTAGACAAAGAAGGTGCAATAAATCATTCTCCTGGAAGATTGAATGGAAGTAAACTTGACATTTTTCGATTCTTCAAACACATCTTCATTTTATGTTAATTTCATCAATAACAATCAGGATCTGAATGAGTTTTAAAATCGTACAGAAAACAAGTCAGTTTTTCACAAGCAAATATTCAACAGAGATTTTTCTTGTATGAACAGTAATTATACTGTGTATTTTATTAAAATTGAGTACAGTAACTCTCCACAAAATATTTGTTTTGTTTTCTTCATTTTTTTTTATCTTAAGATTTCGATGTGTTCACACTCGATATTAATTTTATTCGGGATATTAATTTTAGAAGACATTGGGGATTTAGCATTATAAAATGAAAAAAGTAGGAACATCCAAAACTAGCTATTACAAATTAGCCACGTGTTAAGTAAAGAGGAGATATAATTGGCCAGAAAATATTTAATGGAAACTTAAAGATGCAATATAATTCATTACGGAATAGATGCTGAAAATTTCAATTAAATCTGATAATTCACCGATTTTTGGTAAATTTTTTAAAACATGGGTATTGTTTTTCGCCCTTTATTTCATTTGTGGAAAGGGCGCATGATTTTGGAGCTCCCTAAGAAATCAACACTGTATGGTAACTAGCAATTTTACAACTGAAGTGATCATCAGGCCATAGATGATCGCTTAGGACATGAAACTGTCAGTCACTATGCAGTGTTGAATTCTCTGTCTAAACTGTTTCTTCCTATCAAGTTCGCTTTTCGATGGAACATCGCTCAGTACTAACGTGCAGTTTGGCGTTAGAGATAGAGCTAAGCGTAAAATTTAGTTCGGAGGGTTTAACTTCATGTCAGCCAACCCACGATTCCGACAAGCTTTGCTACTGTTGTAGACAACAGTTATAGTAAACTATTTTAAGCTATTAATGGAAAGAAATCAAGCCGCTTGCGACTGTTTTGATTTATGAGCTAACCGAAAACTGACATTCTAGCGTAAGTCAATGCAACAAAAACATTTTTAACTTTATTATACTATTAGGTAGAGTCATAAGTAATTTATGTTTTTGTGAATCAATTGTAATGACGAATAAATCATCCTAGCTACTAATCATAAGTAACAGCTAAGAATAAGATTGGAAGACACAAACATACCGTAGTTTTTGTACTGCAGTGGCAGCGCATACAGTGGATTAAAGAAATGTTGTTTTCTTTCACGACAAGCCAAGACCGTATAGAGCAAGAATAACACAGAAAAAAATATTGGAACTCGGTTGGTCTGTTCTAATTCAAACGTCATATTCACCTGACCTCGCACAGACCGATTAAAACCTTTTTCGATCACTGCAAAGTAATTTGATGAAGAAAATTTCTCTAATCGCAACCAGATTCGTCGAAAACTTTTTTTCATACGAAAACCTACGGAATTTGACAGAAAAGGCTGCCTGGTAAGTGTCGAAAAGTTATTGAAAATGATGGCTAACATACAATTGAATAAAATGTAATTGGATTGAAAACGGACATTATTTATGACTCAACCGAATATATTACCTAAGACCCGAGATGTATGAACTCACAATCTTTGTCAAACGGTAGATATATTTCCTATCTCCCCACAAAATCTCTGCCAGATGATTATTAGAATAACTCAACTGTACTGTTCAAATGGTTGCAATGTCTCCCCACAGACATAACCATAAAGGCCGCTTTCTCTTGTCTCATAAAGCCCAAACCTGATTGTATTAGCAGGATATGGAAGCAGAGCGTGCGTTAATCGGATAAGGAAGGACATCTAAAAATTGCTCATCAGTCAAATCTCAGTCAATTATAGGAAGCGTTTTCTGTGTCCTTCCATTTGCTCTATTTTTGTTAGATAATGGTACAGTTCTCCGCTATGACTATTCCACTTTTAACACATTCGTCCCTCTTTTATGGGAAGAATGGTCTCTGTCACTCAAAACACATTATACTTATCTAGCCTAGCTTACTTGACACTGTTATATGCTCCCTCCACCGTCGACAAACATTTCTTTGTTGTCTATATGTCAGGTTAGAACTCACGAACCACAGTGTTTACAGAATAGCTTAAACCTTTGTGATTTTGAACTTATCGGTTAAGTCGTCAATGTTAGTTTCAACACTACATCGTCCTAAGAAGCTCGTCATTCTTGTGACTACTAATAACTTTTATATAAATGCTGACCATAGCCTGTAGTTAACTTGAACACTAGTGTAGCTAACAATAACACGAAGGAAACCAATACAACCTCATTTTGAGTTGACTTTGTAAGCACGTTTTATTATGCATGTCAAGGTGTTTTCTGAATACATTATAACTGTTTGATACTCAGATTTGTTAAGGGTGCTCAGAGGAATTAAACTTTCCACGAAGTAAGCATCGTATTAGATTGGCAGTTAGTTCTCATCATTTTACTGTTGAAATTGCTAGAATGTAACCGTAAGATCTATTCTAATAAATTCTACTCTCGCACTTACCACCTGTGGAACTCTCTTCTAGCTTCTTGTTTTCCTATCAACTACCATCTTCCCAAATTTAAATGCAATATCAATCATCATCTTCTGTCTCCTTGAATTGTCCTTTCTCATTAGTACCGTTTTCTCAGTTTCCTTAAGTCTATTTTCTTTCATCCTCAGTAAACCCCTTACATCTTAGTGGCTTTATCTCCTTGTTTGGGGTGAAATCATTTTTTAAAAGTATCCGTTACAATGTTACGGTTTTTTTTCTGTTTTTACTTTTCTGATGAGTTATAATTCTCAATTTAATGATTGAATGCTTTCCTTGCGATTATAAAAGACAAGTGGAAATTCCACTGTTGTATAATTATATATTTTAGCTTAAAAAATTGAACAAATATAGAAAACAATTTTTGATTTTGTATCCTATTCTTGCTAATTCTCTCTTTGCATCCTGACTACCACCTAAAAGCTAATAAAGGTTAAATATCAATTAAACTTGAACAATATTAAATTGATTGATTGGTTTTTTCTAATTAACCTATAGCTGGGAGGAGAAGAGGTGGATTCAAAACTTTCCTAATGGTATTTGCGAGTAAGTGAATATAACGAACCCAACGGGAATTTGAACTCGACTCTCCGATCTCCAGTTTCTAGCTGTTATCCATTAGACCACACGTATATCCAAGTTTACAGAATCTGGTATTGCCAAGCGGTCACCCATCTAGGTACTGATCAGGCTTGATGTTGCTGAACTTCGGTGATCGTAGCAGAATCGGTGTTTCAATGTGATATGGCCGTAAGCCCTCCTTGTCAAAACAACATTAGCTTACCAACTACTTCACTGCGAAGTGCCGAATTATTACGATTTATACGACACAAAGATCTATTTGAACTATTAGGAAAACTTATTTGGGTTAACTATTTGCCTTAACAGCTGCTACCATCCCGAATCAGCAATTAAGAGGTGACTCCACGTTCCTCAAAACCTCCTGATCAGAGGCCTTGCTGTCGGATCTATTAGGGTGGTGCAAAAATAATATCGTTTTTTTGACGTATTTTTAACATCAAAAAACGATATTATTTTTGCACCAACCTAATAGTTTATCGTAACTCAGGTCTCCGATTAACAATATTGAGCCATCATCCATTGAACTACCTGCATATCCATGCTTACAACACCTGGTATTCCCAAGCTGTCACAAATCTAGGTTCTGACCAGGCTTGACGTTGCTTAACCGATGATCGTGCAGGAACCGGTGATTCAACGTGATGTAGCCTCGTTAGAAACAGAATGCTGAATTGCTATGCAATATCCATCCTTCTATATGTCAGTGAATATTGGACAGTTTCCCTATAGATGAAAAAAAAGATTTGATGCAACGGAGATGTGGTTCTATAGAAGGATGCTGAGAATACCGTGGATGGGACATATGAGCAACGGGGAGACTTTAAGGGGAATGGGAACAAAAGGAACACTTGTACCTAGAATCAGAAGGAGACTTTGAAATTTTTGGGATGCATAATGAGAAAATAGGGCTTGTAGAATTGGATACTCAAAGGGCATACTGAAGGCAATAGAGTAGAAATATACATCTAATAATATAAAAAGCTTGTTTGTTTAAATGGATGACAGAATATGGAATGGAAAGAATGAAAGAGGGACGTTGCTTAGAGTAGCAGAAATTTCGAATCCTGAAAAAATGGAATGACATATTTTAAACAGGTTTTGCAATTCTGCGGTCCTTAGAAAACTTATTTTCTTGTCCATACATGACCTTGAGCTATGCAAGTGTTGAACGCCCGGATGGCTTTCACTTCTTCTTCTTCTTCTTCTTCTTCTTCTTCTTCTTCTTCTTCTTCTTCTTCTTCTTCTTCTTCTATGTGCTTTGTCTTCTCAGGACGCAGGCTTTCATGGCTCTCCACAATTCCCTGTGTTTTGTAGCTCTTAATTTTTTTTCTTATTTCCCCTAAACCCATTTCCGCCATCAATTTACACAAGCTCATTAAGTATGTTATGCGTTGTTTTCCCCTGTCCTTCTTGCCTTCATGCTGTCCTGTGAGTATCAGATTTTCCAAGCCCTCCTTCCTCATTATGTGCCCCAGAAATATCAACTGTCTTTTCCTCATGTTAAGTATGAGTTTCTTTTTTGTTTCCATTTTCTCTAAATCTTCTTCGTTGCTCTTGTGTTTGGTCTTTTTTGTTAGCAAATAATAACGACTTCAACTCTTAATT
Organism: Acanthosepion lycidas; assembly: GCA_963932145.1. NCBI lineage: Eukaryota > Metazoa > Mollusca > Cephalopoda > Sepiida > Sepiidae > Acanthosepion > Acanthosepion lycidas. The sequence continues at coordinate 57,265,397 of OZ010577.1, forward strand.
TAACCAACCGATGAATATCTGTGGGAATAATTTCAATTTTTCGAAGGATTACTGTCTGAGGGAGACTATTTGAAAGTGGTAGTTAAATAAATATTCCTTGGTACTTGATTACTTATCAACACACAATATCTTTAACCAAGAAGCGTAACATAAAGACCAAATTCTCTGAGGAGGTCAACTAATTTGTAGGATCAGCATCTTTTTTTTATCATTTCATCCCAAGCAAAGCAATAAAGCGCCTAAGAAGCAAAGGGTTTATTATGGTCCAGAATGATTGATGATATTTCATCATTCTAAAAATAACCTTGTTATCAGTGATGATAGAAAAGAAGGATATTTCATCATCCTAACCCTGATCATTATGAAAGCAACCCTTCCACCACAAGAGGCTCAGTAGCATAGTGTAGACTAGTGTACCTATAGCAGTAGTCACTAGTAGAGTAGGCACTTAGTAGTAGTAGTACAGTAACACACGTCTTTCAGTACACCGGGGAGATCGAAAACAGATGATTCAAACGCATCCTCACAAACGAAATTCTCAGAACCAAAACAAGTGACTTTTAAACAAAAGAGACACTGAAAACATTTTTACATACATCATACCAATATCCTGTAATTCACATCACAAAAAGAAAATACAAATTCTTGTTATGTTAAAACGGGTCTCAAGTTGTTTTCGTTGTACATTTATGCTCATTTCGTTTTCAATATAAAAATACGTATAGCAACGGGGTAATTTAACAACACTCAACAAATAACATCAAGACAGGATTACTAACACATCAACTCGTAACTTACCTATCCCGTTACAGTCAACAAATAATAACAACGAGGAAAATAATACATCAACACCCAACATTTCCTACCCGGTTACAGGTTACTGAGTGTGATAGAATATGAGAATAAAACATTATTAAGGAAAATGAACGATAGACCAACAAGAATTAAGAAGAAAGGTGATAAAGATTGACCTTGAATTTAAATTTACGCAGACTCTTCAACTTGTATTTAAATTTTAAGACCTTATCTTAAACTTATACCTTCTGAAAGAGATAATCAATCTCCTCCATGTTTTAACAAAAATCTATTTGACCCACCCTCAAATAAAAGTGCTTTTTCCATTTAATTCGTTCGCTTTGCTATCACTTAAAATCCTTTTACTTTCCTTAATCTATTTTTGTGCCTTAAGTATTTAGTCAATAATTAAACTTAAGTACGAAACTAGTTTAATACTGAAGACTTACAATCACTCACAACTGTAATGCAAGTCGTTATAGACTATGTCAAGGGTCGGTAACCTTTTGTAGAGAGCGGACCAGAAAGCTATGCAGTGTTTCGGAGAAGGGACATGATATCAAATGTAATATAATAAATTCTTTCAACCTCAGACCGCTCCGTCCAAAAGGCTGCCTTGGTCTGGAGGTTTAAAGAAAAAAAACCAACAAAATTAATACTATATTATTTAAAAAATATTCTTTATTTTACTGCAGGAATAACAGGATAACAATTAACACAATCAACAAAAAGTACAAATTCCTTACTACAAACGAAATACCGTTAGAAATGGCAAATTATTTAATGAGACACTTGTTTCTGTTTATTGTGCGATAACTTCTCCACATCGGGAGTTGTTGATAACAGGAGCAAAACATTATCCAGGTGGTCATAACCCAACCTTGTTCTTCAGGGACTTTTAGTATATTTCATTTTAGAAAAATGTTGTTCAAAGGCATATGTATTTCAAAATAATGATACCATTATTTTCGCATTATTCAATTGGCTTTTATATTTTTTGCTTGGTGAAAATTATTTCTTGTTGAGGTCAGCATTGGATTCGGAATGAAATTATGATTTTAAAAATTTGTTGCATTGTAAGCAAATTAACTCCAAATAATATTTTTCTGTCGCTTGCTTCATAAATTAATTAGATAATTAGTATCCAGGTATTAAGTTGAATCCTTCACGGGCCGGACAAAAATCCTTCGCGGGCCGGATGAAAATCCTTCGCGTGTCGGATGAAAATCCTTCGCGTGCCGGATGTGGCCTGGATTGCCGATCCCTGGACTAGGTATTAAAATATCAAAACCAAAAATTTAAGCTGATTCGTTGTCAAATAATTGCTTAGTTTCAAAATCTCAGCAGGTGATTAAACAAGTATTTACAAATCTATAATGATTTTCTTAAGTAATGTTAACTCTGTATAAGGCTCAAGACTCACTCAAGGTAGAGAATTACTGAAGGAGGTTGATGTATAAGTGATAAGAGTAAGTAACGCAGTTTATGAGGATTTGTGGGAAAAATAACGTTTAACTCAAGATTTTGAAAAGATTAAGATTGTGGTGGTCAAGAAAGCACTTTTTTTGGAGTCTGTTCCAAAACGTAGCGGTTCTTAGGAAAATCCTGTTGGAGTGGAACTTCCTTCTTACTAATGAAATACGAAAAGAATGATGATGGTTCCTTTCAGTGTACGTAGCATGGTAGATCAAAGTTCTAAATGGTAGAACTGGTGGAACTAAGGAATGAGCGTGTTAGTACATTTTCCATGAAAATAGCGTTAGAGTAGCGAGTGATTTGCGATGTTTCGTCTTTGGGAAAGAGATTGTAGAGTAGAAAATAATTATCCACAAGGTCTCGTCGAAGATTTTGAACTCTATCAAGACTGGAAAGTGAAGACGGTGTAGCTTCAGCCTAGATATGGTAGCCGTATTCTATTTCCGGTCTGATCTGACTGGTTCTTGGAGTGAGCGTAACAGGAAGAGAATGTATAGTCTGAGGTGAGCTTCAGTTACAATAGGCATTCAAGGCACGATACATCCTTGAGAAAACATTAATTCATCATGATAGGTGGCATTTATTATATGTTTGTTGATAAGATAACATTATTATTTTGGCTTTTGATGTATTGAATAACTTCCTATACAAAGAAATAAACCTGTAAATAGAGGTAAAATAAAGCGCCTTCAAAATTCCTGTTTCACTAAACAACCATCAGAATAATTATTTTTGCAATGTTGGTTAGAGTAACAACTTTTCAGCAACCATCGTGTGCATATATATATATATATATATATATATATATATATATATATATATATATATATATGTTGACGGGTTTACTGTTTTGTCCCAGTCACACGCTTTATTTCATTTAAAAATACTAGAGTTACTGTATATCAAGTCTCTCAAACCGTCTCGCTGTAAACAGCGTGATTGCTTGCTGGGGGCTTACTATCGTTTGTCTCTAGTACTCTCCCTCCGGATTAAAAAATTGAAGAGCGGGAGTGAAACTGGTTGTTTTCCTCCTTGATTTTTTTTTTTTTTACCGTCAATTATTTTTTTAATTAAGCCAAGTAATATTCAGCTTAATGTTTTTACAGCAATACTCAAGTTCTGTACCACTAAGAATGTTTATATATATATATATATATATGATCGACTCTCCCGTCGAGATTCGACGCATGAGGGTCAAGCAGATCAGTTTCCAGGAAACCGACAGCCCGACACCGGCACATGAAAATATATACATATATGTAATATATATATATATATATATATATATATATATATATATATATATATATATATATAATATAACTATTCTTTGCATGTGGACGAGTATATTATATTCCTATTTTTCTTAAGTATAATACAGAGAGAGGTTGGTCGGTCTCCGTATGTTTTTAAAAGGGTCCTAATGAAGCTGTGATCCGAGAGGTGCAAAGTATGGCTTCTTGATAAGCACGTAGTGGTATGTCCGATGAAATTATTATTCATGTTTTTTTTGGTTTTTTTTGCCAGGAACACAATTCCGTAAAAGGCATGCAAGATTATGATTAATATTGGTCCTCTGTAGTTTGAATTTTGCACGTGAATTGTTAATGTTGATGAGGTTGGCCGTTTTAAATACTATATAACAGATAATTAATCTTCTTTTTCTGGTAGACTGGTATCGTGTATTTCTTAATAATGTTTCCAGGGGCAAATTTGTGCTACTTGTAATAAAATTGTATTTAATTCATTACGTGCAAAAAAGAAAAAAAAAAGAAAAAAAAAAAAAGAAAAACTGTTAAAAATAATGGAAGTGATAATACTAAAAAAGAAGCCAACTTTCAATTATCAAATTATGAACGCGGCCGTAACGTTCTGACAGTTTTCGGAAATTAAGAAAAACTTCCCTATTTTTGTAATGTCAATGAACACTCGTTGCCACTTTTGTAATGCCAAGGAATACTCGTTGTCACTTTCTTAATGCCCGTTGTAGTAGAGACTTTGTAATTGCAGATACAACTATAGTAACGCCGTTGAACAATACTGGGGTCAGACGCTTTCGAATAGCACTCGCACTTATAGTACTTGCTCGATAATACTCGCTCGAACTGTAATCCGTATAGTGATCCGAATAGAGAATAGTATAGTGAATAGAGTAGAGAATAGCGGTACGAAAAACCAACAAACACACTTTATACACTCGCATATTCATATCCTCATAAAGGGGAAAAATTTGTTCGCCTTCATAAAATACAGTGAAAACCTACAAAAACATAGCAATATTCGGGTCTTTCTATCATGCGCCGTGCCCCCATCAGGATGTAGGCGATCATGGCTCTCGATAATTTTCTGTCCTTTGTAGCTCTTAATAAATTTTGTCTTTTCGTTATTTCTCTTAGACTCTGTTCCGCTATCAATTTACTGAAGCTCACTAAGTATGTTATGCGCTTTTTTCCTCTGTTCCTCTTGATAACCTGTGAGTATCAGACATTTCAATGTTTATATTCTTTGATAATTACTTAACCCTGTTACATTGTCACTGGTGTGTGCGTGGCGTCGTGGTCATCGGTGCATTCACTTACGCACAAATATCCTCGGGATAGATATGAATCCTTCACTGGGTTAAATACCGGGGGGGGGGGACTGAGCGTTATAGCCCTGGGTGTGCAGACTGTCTAAGAGAAAGACAACACGCCCCCCCCAAAAAAAACCCACCACCAACAAAAAAAAAACCGTTAGGCGCGGAGCTGGAAACTCCACTTATAGAACCCACACAGGCAACCGCTCGCATAGTGAGACTGTAGCTCTATCCTTGACAGTGAAGTGTTTTTACTGTTAATTTAAATTTAACCTATTCAAAGCCAGCACAATGTAGAGAGTTACTCATTCATATTGCAAGGGAGTGGGAAGAGCAAAGTTATAGAGTATTATAAGGACGAGTAGGATAGATATCCGTTAACCCTGAATCAAGATTGTAGATGTCAAGGATTTTAAGGACGCATATTTTTCTAATAAGATTTCTCCAATATTCAGGACGCTAGATAGAAATAAATAAATATACTGTTTAATAAATAAACAGATCATCTACTCAAATATGGGCATTCATTAAAAATAGCGTTTTAGCAATAGATATGTCAGATTAATAAATGAAAAATCCATTCCTAAAAATAAGACTTGTTTACGTTAGGATATGAAACTGAGCAGAGATGTATATTTCAAGACTCGGGAAAGGTCCGTGTTCAAAAGCTTTTTCCGGTAGGTTTACGTGGCCGAGAGGTGAAAAAGCACGCAAGATCTAATGATGGCTGTTGCAGTTTTTTGGGTACCCTGTAAGTACTAGTGAGCTAGCCAAAATGAGCTGACTCATTTTATAGTTCTCCAATAGATGGGTTAACCAATCAGAAAGCTCAAAATATCCCATCTGACGTGTATAAAGGCAGCCATTTTGTTTTTTTCTCCCAAATTATCCTCACTGCCAACCTGATATCGAAGACTTAAAGAATTACTTAACAGCAGCTTTCTCTGAATCTTCACTGCCAAACTCTGATATTGAACACATTACGGACTTCACTGGATTCCATATTCAGAGACTACGGCAAATATGGTCAACATTAGTTATGAGCCCATAATAATAAAAACATTAATAAATATTAACAATGGTTCCCCTTAGGGGAACGCAGATTCGAGTCCTGCTGAAGAACGCATATTTTTCTATTATGATTTCTCGAATATTTACTCCGGTTAATAAATAAACAGAGCATCTACTCAAATATGGATATCCATTAAAAATACCGGTTAAGCGATAAGTTAAAATGTGTATATGCTGTGATAGAGAAAGAAAGAAAGAATTAATTGATTGCGTGTTATCAGCTTGTTGTGTTCTCTGTCAAGACGGACACTATGGTAGAGAAAATATCGTAACTTACGTTTTTATTTTTAGTGTCAACTTAAAAAAAAACCTCGTATTTTAACCCTTTGAGCCCTGATCATCGCTTTATCGGTGGTAGATAAAAATGACGTAATGTCCAGCCACCGGTTGAACGGTGGTAGAGAAAAATGACGTACTGTCCAGCCACCGGTTGAACAGTGGTAGAGAAAAATGACGTAATGTCCAGCCACCGGTTGAACAGTGGTAGAGAAAAATGACGTAATTCCCAGCCACCGGTTGAACAGTGGTAGAGAAAAATGACGTTATGTCCAGCCACCGGTTGAACGGTGGTAGAGAAAAATGACGTAATGTCCAGCCACCGGTTGAACGGTGGGTAAATATTTGTAACTATTTTTATATTTACCGTAAAACATTACATACCAATTATTTGCGAATGTTGACTCAGGAGCTCAGGCAGAAAGGTTAAATTTGTTTAGGAACACAGAACTGAGGGTTAAATTACTCGACGGAAAGCATCGTTGAAAGCTGTAAAGGTTGGTCAGTTTTCTTAGTGTGTTTGTGAGAGACCGCTTCATTGTTGTTTTTCTGCGCGGGTGATACACTCTGTGTGGACCCCACAACTATCTGTAGTTATTGGCGACATTCCGCTTGGGTTTTCTGCTGTCTACACATATTCAGTCACATGTCGACTACATAAATTTATGTTTCATTTTTAGATATTCCGGAAACACAGAATTGACTTGGCACTAAAAAAAAAAAAATGTCTTAACGCCTTATCTTGTATCACCCGACTATTTACGCTTATGTCATTTATATATTTTTTAATGCTATGTCCCTTTAGGATGTACGCGATCACGACTCTCCACCCGGAAGTAAGGCCTCAGATCAGGAGATAAAAGGTCTTTGAAGAGCGTGGGACTACTTAACTGCTGTTGTGCTTAGGTCCACCCTAACTTGAGGTGGTAGCACCTGTTAGGCTCTAAGCTATGGGCAAATAGTGACCCACCAACAAAAAACAACTGTCCATTTTTATAGCGAAATGACAATCAATACAACACTAAAAAATGTATAAAAATACAAGCAATACTTTTTCATCAAAATTACCAACAATACATTTTTGTAGTGAAATTAACAGTAATATATTTTATGTTCTACAAACTATATAGCTAAAAACATGCTTTTTGCCCTGAAAGTATTGAATCATGTATAAAATATTTAGATATCGGCATTAAATAACCCATAGTATTCGATATGCCGCTAAACAAAATCAACCAACCGACTCCTTTTCTTTATTATTTGTGAATTGCCATGCTTTCTTTGGGAAGATAGTGGAACGTCATCCTATTATCTTCTTCTCGATTTTGAATCCAGAGATTTTCACCTAGAATGGCTACCATCCAAGACCCGTTTATTTTACTATTTAATCCATAGTAAGGGGAAGATGGGGAAATGGCTTCATGCCTTTCACAAATTTGTTAATTTTTAAAATTTGTATTTTTACGGAATAAACCGAACGAACTATTTAGTAACAATAAGATGATAATGAAGACGATGATGATGATGATGATCATGATGATCATGATCATGATCATCATGATCATCAATCCCTTGATGGGATGTGGTCGTAGCGTCGCTTTTAAGCTAAGCACTTGATCAGTTCCCTCCGCACATTGCTAGCTTAAAAGTCGGACAGTTATTCATTCGTGCGTAGGCCTGGCGCAATCCATCACTCTCCAGGTCAAGACACAGCTGATGTCCTCCAACTTGAACGTTGATTCCATCGGGAGAATGTTATTCCATCGAGAGGACTCTCCTCCTTGGCCGTTGACTTCAGTCTAGGAAACCCTTCCGCTCAGCTATGCAGTATCATCAGCGCACTGGCTGCATACATAGCTATGGCGCCCAGTGAGACCTATTATGCTAGATGGCCGTTAACACTACAACCCTTTGACAGGTTTAGTTTTTCATCCTTCTGGATATCGAGACACTTTCCTCATCAGAAAAGTCTAGTGGTGGGACTGGTTTAGTCGCCGATAACCCACCAGATAGTACTGGGTTATACGGTATCAGTAACACTCATAAAGTGACCTGACATAGAATAAAATATTAAATATCATTGTAATATTAATATTTAATAAATATTAAATATAAATGTAATAAATATATTAAATATCTAGAAAAATACTCTCTGCGTCTGCGATCAAATTCTTTTCAATATTTTTTTGTTTCTTTCCCATTTGTTTCGAATGAACCAGTCACGTGTTTAATTCTATCATTGTTTATCAACAAAAAATCACGTTAATTACACAAGATAATCCTTCAAATGAATTAAGTGTTACTCTAAATATTTACAAGGCGGATGATAATCATTTTATCTATCGAGTAGTCTCGTGCATTAAGATAGGAATTATTATCTTAAGAGACTTTTGGCCATCAAAATAATGTTTTCATTATCAGTATCTAAAATTATCTCTCGGTATGATTGTTTGCACTAAGGTCTTTAACACTTTCATTGCTGTATTGTTACAACATTGTTGCTAGGTAGAGACCCATTTTGGAAAAAAAAAAAATAGAAATTTGCCACTTACTGGAAATAAATGACTACAAAGACGCTGACAGCGTTTTCTCAGACACTGCCATTTTGGTTACGTTGAAACACTCTGCAATACAGACTAAGCTAACTGACACCACCAACAAACAACATAATAAAAATGCGTCAGAAAACAGATCGTATTGTAGGTTACTTTGTAGCGGACCGTGGGTTTACGTGTTGTTAAATTAGGAACACGTGTGTAACTCCTGAGAGAGGCGAGTCCACTACAAGAATATGGCGAACTCAGAGATTGAATCTACCATAAAGAAATGTAAAGAAAACAAACAAGACCGATATATATATATATATATATATATATATATATATATATATATATATATATATATATATATATATATATATATATATATATAACAAGTGTATGTATTAAACAACAAAATTTACATTGGACAAAGACATCAACATTTTTTTTTGTGCGTGAACGTAAAGAGTTCGTATTTTGATGAATGTTCGTATGTACGTGTTTGTGTGTGTGTGTTTCATGGCGTTTTCCCACAAGTAGGCAAAACGCAAATCTCTGCGAGAGATCACATATTTTAAATGTGTCCGCTGAAATGCAAATTAAAAAGAGAACGAGGCAAGAAATCGCCCAGTATTTATAGTGGAGGGAGATCGTGCCCTAGTGAACAATTAGGAAATTAAGGAGGAGTTAACTCCGACAACTTCATGACTACGCTGATTTAGAAAAAATCACTAAGTTCTAGTTAGTTTATATTGGGTTGGTGCATAATTATCAGGCGTTTTTAAACAATATTTTTTATGAAAAATAAATATAACAATTCAATAATAATATTTTTAAATGAGTGTGATTATTGACACGCATTTTTATAACCTGAAAATAAAATATTTTTATTTAAAAAAGTAAACAAAACACCAATTTTTATTAACAAATAACTGGCCTACAAAAACGCCTGATAATTATGCACCAACCCAATAACACAAACACTCACTGTGTCCTTAAACCATATACATATACGTCGGTAATGGCAACGTAAGTTTCGTATAGGCGCATAAATATGTCTACAGTAGCTGTGCTTTCAATAACAATATTTGTCATAGTGTTTCGAATTAATATCAAAGTTCTAATCGTTGTAAAATTAATCTGAGACAAGAGAGTACAAGATGTTCCAAGTAAAGCGCTTAAATTTCTCTCTCTTTTTAACAGTGTAAATTACGTCTACCGGCCCGCGCATTCAATAGACTTAATACCGAAAATTTTCTCTCCGGCAGGGTAAAGTTAGAACATGTGTCTCTCTTTGTAGGGAAACCACCATCTAATCTGGCGTGCTTTAGACCGCTCATCTACATAGAGTGTCATGGCCCTGTCTGTAGCCGAGCGTTCAAAAGCCCGCCGGATCAAGTCTATTTATATTATCTTGGATGTGTAGGCCGGCAGACGTAATTCACACTGTTAAAAAGCAGAACGTTTACTCAAACACGTGTATCCACAAAAATAATGTTTATAGTAATAAGAAATAATGTCATATTAAAAAAAAAATCCATTACTTCCTTAGACATTATTTTCAATTTTGCATATATCATGCCTAAGACGGTCTTCTTTAGTGTTCATATGTTTAAATAATACAGTGTAACCCTGATATAAGAGACCCGGATATAAGAGAAACCTGGATATAAGAGAGATTTTCTCTGGTCCCAAATTAGAGCCATACTTACCTAAACAAAATAGACCAAACCCGGATATAAGAGAAACCCGGATATAAGAGACCCATTCTCCGGTCCCGACAACTCTCTTATATCTGGGTTACACTGTAGTTGTGAAGAGCCAAATATCTTTCTCTAGTTGGATGTTATTTGGTAATTTATTTTAAATAGTGTCGGATATTTTTTTAATCATTTCACTCCAAGAAAGGCAATAAAGCTACTAAGATGCGAGGGGTTAGAGAGTATGAAAAAAAGAAAATAAAAATACTATTAAGGAGAGAGAATAATAAAAGAAGAAGAATTAAGAAAACAGAAGATTACGATTGACATTACATTTAAATTTTTGAAAGTTGACTGGGAAGCTAGAAGCTTGAAGAGAGTTCCACAAGCGAGAAGTGCGATAGGAGAAACTGTTAGCATAGAACTCAAGTTATTACAGATAATTTTTATATGTATTTCTCTTTTTCGTTTATTTATTTATATCTTAAATTACAAGTAAATAAGCACAATTTAATGTGAATTTAATCTGACTGAACTGGTCATGCACAATCGAAGTTGTTGTGTTCTTTAAAGCTGCTCCCTGAATTTATCGCTCTTAGCAGCCCCGTATTAAAACAGATCTCGTGTCACATCTTGCGCTTAACATCAGATATTTTTATGCTAAGAACTAAATATTTATATCATCAAATATTTTAAATTTTTATCTCTCTTTCTTCGTCCGCTTAATGACTCGAACCATTTCCTATAGTTCAAACCCTATGAATATACAAAGGTTTTTAGTTACATAATAACATTTTTAATAATCATAGCAAAGATATTTTATGCAAAAAAAAAAAAAAAAAAAAAGAACTCGATCACTGGAGGTTAACGCGTTTAAGGCGAGCATATTTTGTAAATAAAGTGCTCAATATTAAGAAATAGAGCATTAATAGGGAGAAAGTGAATTAAAAGTTCAGACACTTATCACTTAAGTTTCGTAGAGGTAAATCTGCACATCAGCGGGTAAGATAAACCAAATTTAGTAGCAGATATGTGTTTTAGATTATTCAAATTTATTAACAGATATCATATCTATTTTAGATAAATAAAATTTAGTAACAGATATCATATCTGTTTTAGATAAATAAGATTTATTAATAGATATATCTATTAAAGATAAATCAAATTTATTAACATATATCATATATATATATATATATATATATATATATATATAAAAGAAAGAGGTTATAGTGGTTCCAACGAGAGAAAAGTATGTATATTAAAAAGAAGAGAAGAGATCTGACGCAAACATGAAAGAATAATGAGATTTATAATTCAGAGTTCTTAGCATATATCATATTAATTTAGATAAATTTATTAACAGATGTCATATCTATTTTAGATAAATCAAATTTATTAACAAGCATCATATCTATTTTAAAATCTTTTACATGAAAAACGTTTATTTAATTTGTCTATATTTCTTAGATGAGGTATTGTAACTATTTACACTATTTACATAATTCGGACTATTGTCCTCATTTTTATTGTTACATTCACAACGATTCAGCCGTTGGATGTTCCGACCTTCTTCAGGTGACATACGTTGGAATTTCGAACCGAAACTTTTACTTTGTCAATTGATCTAATTCCACCTGGCCACAGTAGAGGGAACAAAAACTTGGAGAATTCAGTTACTAAAGGGAATTAACTAAAATTGATATATCTCCCCCTTCCCAGAAAAAAGGCATGGCACGTGGAATTAGAACAATTTACCCCTTGGACTAAATAAAGGATTCGAAATTCCAACGTATATCACCTGAAGAAGGCTGGACTGTACAACAGCCGAAACTTCGTGAATAAAGGTGAGGACAATAGTTCGACTGATATAAATAGTGCAGATAGTTTATTGAATTTTTTTTTAAATCGTTAATTTTTGATTTTTGAAATCTTAAATTTTTTTCTTAAAGACGTTATTAAGCGATATCGTATAATCTGAAATTGCTCGCTTACGTGTATTGTATAATTTTACTGTTAAAGAAAAGAGTTTGTATAAAAATCTTACGTAAATAATTATGGTAAATGTTTCTTATCTTATTACTATATGAAACTTTGTGAACTTTGTATCTTGTGTGTTTGCCAGAAGTCATATATAGAGAGTGGGAAAAAGAAAGATAAAAACAAGTCATATATAGAGAGTTGGGAAAAGAAAGATGTAAATTTATTATCGTGTAAGAAGTGGGAGATGGAGCCAATTCTTACGAGAAAGTGTATGAAACACACGAAATCTGGCCCCAAAGAGGATTCGCACAACTGTCATCAAGGTTCACGCCACTCTCGCTTGTGAAATTCATGACCTCATGCTAAAGGCGACAGTGTTTTTATCTATCCGCTAATTCCTCGTAATCTTCACTTCCCCTTTTACGCACATGTCACAAAGTGACTCTCTGCTTTGAGTGGCTCTTGGGACTTGAACTGGTCGAATTTTAGTAAGAGAAATCTATATATGTATGCGTATGTCATTGTTCGTGTGTGTAACAAGACATATATTTGTGCTGTGACACGTTTCGTTTCGAGAAGCAACGTCTTCAGACAATTAGCAATTTTATTGATATTTTGTCGGCATTTTACCCTTTTTTAATAAACAGGGAAAAAGGAAGAAGATTTTCTAAATATACCGAAATATTTTTGCATGATTTTTTCTTTCATAGATACTACGAAAATTGCTCGACTGAAAACTATTCATGAATTACTCATACAACGTGTGTCGTTGTATTGTCTTCTTTCTAATCGATACAATCCTACATACACCGCATCGGCCTCTATTGGGACAATTTACTAAGCGTACCTTAGATTTGGCACAAGGCCGAAAGTATGAAGTACCTAGTGAGGATCGAACTCATTACTCAATTGTAATTGATCTAGCGAGACAAGATTGCTAACTATTACACCACGTCGAAGTGGCCAATGATGAGCATATTAGGTTTAACCCTTTCCTAAGGTTATTGAAGGGAATATTTGTAATGACAAAAGTACGCAGGTGTAGGCTTTAAGAAAGTTTTATTCAGTTGAGAATACAAGGTTCGCGTATAGTGTCCTTTTAAAGTCCTAGTAAACAGAAATAGCTCTCTTAAAGAGGAGTGTAACAAAACAAGGGGAGACCACTCTTGATTATTCATAACAATGTTAGGGTTAGAATTTGAAATCGCATCATCTTATCTGATTTTCCACAAAATCTGCTAATTTATCTCTTCTTTTTTATTTCGAGCATATTAGATGTTTCTAAATTTGTTTTCTGTTTCTGTTACATTAGCAGCAGTCGAATAATCGATATTACTGCTATCTCTTCTTTTCTTTTTAACCTTGTTAATCCTAAACCTATATGTGTAGACAAAATAGGCTTCAGAGTAATTGCTAAAAGTCAGAAAGAACTTAGAAGATAAGGTATTTTTGTATGGCATACATTGACAAGGTTTTTATAGATACTTTGCATATTTAGAAAATGTAATGTTTCACGCAATGTCTGTATGCCCTATCGTCCTAACATTTCCACATTAAAAAAAAAAGTCTTTATTTTTCATTGTTTCTTTCCCTGAAGCACAATTATTGCTTAGGCGTTATATTTGGTGGAATCACAGTGGAGTAATGGATAGCGGTTCGGGTAGAGGAATTAGAGAGCCGAGTTCGAATTCTTGTTGGTTTCGTTACATTCACTTACTTGAAAGTAGCCTTGGTATGAAAAATCCCCTTAGCGGTAAGATATGTAACTGGATTCTATAGCCTTTTTTTAAGAGGAAAAAAACAAAACAAAAAAAAAAAAGCAAAAAAAAAAAAGCAAAAAACAACTCAGAATTAAAAATCTCCAACTATGAGTTGACTAGGCTGACCAACACGTAATCGGACAAGCGTGGTGAGTACAGCCACATTCCTGAAGGCATGTTCTGTCAGGTTCCTCGAAGGAATAAGAGAGATCTCGATCTGATCTAATGAGCATCCATCCCTGGTCCTTTTTTTAAAAAAAATATTTTTGTCTCAGTCGCCATTGAAATCCTCATTGTTAGATGATACAAATGTCGTTATCGCAACTCACCCCTATTTTTTTTACTTTGTGCCATTTCATTCGCTCACATAATGTGCAGCGAATGAAATGGTGAGTCGGGGTTTTGCGTGCTAGGAGAGACGGGATTCTGTGCGGTGAATTCTCACGCTGCTATTAATCTGGTTCACCAGAATAGGATCCTGTGCATGGCTTCTGACTAACCCTTTTCGGGCATTTCATCCTTTAAGCTTATCTTTTTCTCCAGTGAAAATCTGTTTGTACAGTCGTCTTCAAAATTCTTATTAGATGATCAGCGTTTATTGTGATTACAGATTTTCCAACGTAAACCGAGGCAGTAAATCTCCCAGTGTTATTTCTGAAGTAAATATTTGTTTGTATTTCAACATGAAAATAATCACTTAATCCCCAATATTCCTTTGGAACTAATGGCTAGCTGGAAATTAATTATGTTTTACCAGAATGGATATAAGTTATATTTATTTAAATATTAGTTATCAGAAACGTAATCACCGCCATTTTCAATCACTGCAGCCTCATTAGAAAGCAACTTTTCGATTACACCTTTAAAGAAATTTCGGCTTCTCCTGGAATAAAATTTAGAAGAACTGTTTTTTTTAATGTTTTTATTGATCAAAATAAATGAAAATCTGCAGACACTAAATGAAGATGTGCAAAAACGTATCATCCAAATGATTTTATTTTTTCTTGGGATTGTTTTGCCTAGTATCCATTTGCATTGTCATTAGGGAGAATAACGCATTTTCCGTTTACCAAAGCAGAACACTTTCAACGTCATGTTTTTACCGGATCAAAAGTCTGGCCATAAACGTCTGCGGTGGCGACCATTCTAAGTTCGTAATAGACGACACCATTCATAATTTAGCAGACGCAATGAAGTCTTGTTTTAGTGGGTCGGACGAGTTTTTGATTTTGTGAAACCACTGTTATTTTTAATTTTCTGTCGATATGCGAAACCCATTTTTCATTGTCTGTAACAATGTCATTCAAAAATAAAAGGTTAGCATTCCTAGTTAAAAGATCCAAATTCCCTCTGCAAATTTATCCAATTAAACTCTGAAATGCGCTTCAAACGTCACACTTTCCGTTAGAGGAGATGATAAACTAATTCTCGACGCAGCTTCCTAACATTTAACTTTGCTTCTGTCTTGGTTGGTCTACTCATAATTCATAGCGGTGACACGTGTAATTACTTTCCGAATATCTTAATATTAATACAACTGAGCCATATAGGGTATTTGGATTCTTATGGAAAACGTATATTTTTAAATGCAGAAATTGTTTATTTTAAAATGAAATTAATGCAGATATTTCTTTTTGTATCCTATTTGCCAAGATTGTAAAATACCTCTATTTATTTTCAGATCGTCGCGTAACGTTCAATGACAGAATTAATAATATTACTTTGTAGGTCCTTACAGGTAATATTAAGTCAAGACATGCCTCTTTAAATTTATGTAATATCATTAAATTACTGTTGTCTTTATCATCAGTTATTTTTAATTATATATATTATTTTTAATTATATATATATATATATATATATATATATATATATATATATATAATGGTTTCGACGTATGAGAGTCTGACAGCTTATTGATTCAATTATGAAAGTTTGTTAGATAATCTTAGATAAGTGGCATTTAAGACCCGCTAGTGATTTACAAAGAAGGCCACATATGGAGCAAGTGTGAGGATTGTGAGATGAGATCACTGTTAGATTCGCTGACCTTTTAGATTTTGCTCTCGCTTCTTGAAGATGATTCAGACACATAAGAACGAATCAAGGTAAACCGCCAGAAAATCCACACAAGTGATTTGATGAAGTGGTGAAGGCTTGTGCAGAACCATCCACACTTTTCGGAACTACTGATATACTTAGTCGGTACAAATAACTATATATGAATTGAAATCAAACACCCATCAAATAGGAAGAACAAATAAGAAACATTTATAAATCTAACATGTTTCGCTTTTATTAATGTTCCATCAGACAATGAGATATGGAAAAAATTATATCTTTATTTTTGTGTTGTTAGCTTTTCATTGGTTAAGCAGACTTCATGTGCATTTAACTTGTCAAGCAGCATTCATGTGTATAATTTATGTTTATAACTATCATAATTCTAGTTTATCTATGCGGGATTCGGTTGATAATGTATATACCACTCTCTCTCTCTCCCCCCTCTCTCTCTCTCTCTGTGTTTTATTAAGAAAAATTTGCGCTCTCCGGCATGAATTGAATTTGCGTCCCTCAAGTTAGGAGGATGCCGTTTAGCCAGGCACGCGTCAGACGATTTGGCAACGAATAGAAGTTGGTCAAGCGAGGACATATTTACTGCTTTTACACGAAATTGATCTCTCGAAGTTTTTCATATCTGCACAGTTTCATATCCAAACGAAAAGAAAGAGAATTTTTAAAATGGATTATTAATCAAACAGAATTTTTAGCACTTTAAACGTTATTTTTAGTGGATGCTCGTATTTAAGTAGGCGCTTTGTTTAATTATTAAACAATATATTTATTTATTTTCATCTACCGACCTGAATGTTCAAGAAATCTTATTAAAGACATGAAAATAAATAAATATACTGTACAGAATTCGAGGAAGCAGAAGGTGACGATTGAACTTGCTATTAAACTTTTGAAAATTGTTGTTGACAAGATTTGAAAATCTGAGATTTAAAAACATCTCATTGAAATGCATAGATTTTCTATATCAGTGTAATCGTTAATTGAAAGTAATATAATTTTTAACAGTAGAATCAATGTGTTTAGGGAGATGTACAAAAATGAAATCGTTATTCACACAGCTGGTGTAAGCAAGAATTAGTGATTTTCCTGCCTATACGCAATTTTACTTAGAGCTTTCTTTGAGTGCGTATACGTAGTTATTTGTATCTGGAATGGACGTATGTCAGCTTTCTTGTGTGTGAATATATGTATGTGTGTTTGTCTTTATGCATACGTGTATCCGTGTGCGTTTACGTTATTTTTGTTATTGATTGTTTATATAGGTGTGACCTTTCTTGTGAAACTGTTTTGCTTTAATTACTGCTTTCAAACTAACTTTAGCCTTTACAGCGACACCAGATAATTTTACCCATGAGGAAACTGTTTGACTGAAGTTGCATTTGCATTTTCTTTCTTTCTTTCTTTCTTTCTTTCTTTCTTTCTTTCTTTCTTTCTCAGACGCCATATTGAGGTCATATTTTCAAAGTATCAGTATGCATGAAGAAAATATCTATTAATCTATAATACATGTATTAGTGTAAAATTTTTATTTCAAATTCGATTAGTCATGACTCCTGGTGAAAGCTTCAAGAAAAAACTCGGAGTCTCTTCATTATCTATCTATCTTGCAAAAAGTAATGACATAATAATGTCGTTTTTTGACGTATTTTTTAACGTCAAAAAACGACATGATTACGTCATTATTTTTGCACCAAACAAATATCTATCTATCCTAGTTTGGTCACATCTAAGGCTGTTCATATCAATCATCACAGTTTGGGGATGTGTGCTATCTAGTATGTCTATGTAGTATAGTGACACGTTCATATATAATTTTCTGGGCTGCTACGTGATTTAATTAGTTAATCTATTTTCGGAGATAAATTGATCATAAATTGGCCAATGTTTTCGGACGCGTGAAGACGCGACACTTAAAAATATCGTGACTTTGAAACATGTATGAAGACGCAAAACTCGAAAAACAGCAAAGGAATAAAATACATAAGTCAAGACACAAACAAACCTATCAAACAATTATTATAGCTTATAAAATTCGAATGTACTCAGAAGACATTGTGCTATGACTCCTTATTTCAGGGACGGAACGGAAAACCTAAAAGGAAAGGAATGGTAAACATGCTTTGTTCTCAGAAAGATTTTTATACCGCTAAGCTTTACACAAAATTATTTACACCTGTTCCATTCAGTGAAAATATAACACATATATGCAACAACAAGCTGCGTGAAAAGAGAGCGAAAAGATAGAGTCTTACTTATAATAATTACCAATGGAGCTAAGGGGGTTCTTCTGTGTTTCTGGAGAAGTCATATTTAGGATTTTGTTATTCTGTGAAGTGACGTCACTAAGCGGCTGTCATGTGACTTTATCTCCATCAAAGGGAGATAATCGCATTTTGTATCCCTACAGAGCAATGTATGTTCAAATTCTCCACGGAAACTAGACAGATGAAGAAAAATTAAATTATATTTTAAACAAAGAATTTTCGTTGAATTTCAACCAAAACTGCAAAGGAGATAAGTATATCTTTGTTTTATATTTATTTTTATTTAGTGGTAAACTGACCTCGGTGTTAGCCTGCACGATGGCAAGTGGACTCCTCATGTTGTGGGCCCCCTACATAAAATAAAAATGTAATAAAGAAACAAACACATACAACTATTTTAGTAATAAAATGGAATAACTCAAGTCCAATGCGAGGAGAAATTTTCAAAGCCAATGATTGGTTAAGAAATTCGCTGAGGAGAATTTGGAATCATACATATCACTATCCATTGAAAAAGAATTGTCAGATGAATAGGTTAGAGAAGCCGTTATTGGCAGATTCAAACTATGAATTAGTGGATACAAACGATATAGTGGATACAAACGATATAGTGGACTGCATGCAATGCTCTATTGTGCTTTTCAACTATCTGTCAATGTGTAAATTGTGTTGTAAACTATTTAAAAATATCAACCAATTACTTAAAATTAAAAAAAAATATCCGGGCGTTCGAGTAACGCAGACGATATTCACTGAAAGAGAGGAGAAAGAATTTATCTTATATTGTCATATTAATTTTATTTTGTTTATTCCGTACTTGATTTTATTTATTTTGGTGTATTCATTTTTAAATGGGTAACCTAAATAATCTGACCAAAATTTGGACTTATTTATACGTATATCTCGCCATAACTCAAATAATATTAATTCTCTGCTCGATTCTGTTTTGATAGAGGATATTTGAACTAATACTACGTTAAAACTTAATAGATAATATCATACTGTCAGTTCCATAACTAACGGATATATTCAGAACTAGTCTCGGTAATTTTATTTATTATTTATTTACTATTTCCTGCTTAGGATTGTACTTCCGGTTTCTTCAAAAGTCTATTTCCAACTCTATACTTCTAACATCCCCGCCTGAACGACGAAATTTTATTCACTAATCATTGTTATATTTTTCTTTTTTCCAATCCGCCCCGTCGTTACTCCTATAGAAAATTGTCTGATTCACACTCCTTTCTGGTTCAAATCTATACTTCTGTCTTCACCTGAACTTTTATTCACTATTTATCCTATTTTTTTCTTTCTCTCACCAACCCAATAGGAGTATTTAACCTTATCTATCACCCAGTTCATACTCTTTCACAGTTTTTTTTTAACAGGGTTACAGGTTTGACACTTGTTCCCTGTTTATGACTGGGTTTCCGATTCCTTCTAGAGTCTACTTCATCACTATACTTCTTTCCTTAAACTCGGAATTGTTTTTCACAAATTATTTTTTCCTTCTTCCCCAATTGGTGTAAATAGGTTCGCCTATCGTCCGGTTCATACACCTCGACAATTCTTTGAACAGGAGTAGAGGTTTATCCCTTGTATCCTGTTTAGGATTGGGTTTTCGTTTCCTTCAACTCTTCTGACATCTATGCCTGAATTCTGAAATTTTATTCTGTAGTTATTATTATGTTTCCTCTTCCAATAGGAGTAGATAGGTTTGCCTATCGCCCGGTTGACACTTCTCCCTGGTTTTTTAAACAGAAGTAGAGGTTTAACCCTTATTTAGGACTGGGTTTCCGGTTTCTTCTAAAATCCACTTAAACTCTATACTCCTAACGCCCCCATCTGAACTCTGAAATTTTATTCGCTGATAAAATGTTGAGCTCTTCAAGTCTAGAATTAGCTGCGTATCTTTCCTGCTATCTTGCCCTTTCTCACGCTAAAACAACTCCACACAGTAACCCTCTACCTTGAGTGGCGCATGGGCCTTGTATTGGGTGAATGTTATTTTAAAAAATGATATAAATTCTATTATAAAATTCTATATTTATATTTGGTATCTACTGTCATTAATATGTATAGTACTTTTTGCAATAAAATTTTAATTGTGCTCTTTTTTCCATATGTATTTTTTTAAACTTTTATTTATTCGTTATGAAAATTAAATGATAGCATTTTAGTTGTGGGTGGGATCCCTTTGTCTCTTGGCAATTAATATTTTTAGACCTAGTCAGCCACTGATTTCATTTAGATATTTGCCATCTATTCTTTATTTATTTCGGCATTCAATGCTTTCTATAATATGGAAACAATATACAGAGTGATCCGAAAGTCTTATGACTTAAGAGAGGGTTAGGGTGACAAGACTTTTGGACGAACCTGTCAGTCAGTTATGTACCATGCGTGATACACGCTTAGTCAATCATGTATCTTTCGATACATGACTGACGAGGCAGATTTTTTTACGCAGTAAGGTTGCCATTTCTTTCTGCGGTAGACCAGTTTCCATCCAAGGCTATAGAACCCGCTCTGTCCTGCTATTTACACATAGCTGGAGGAAGAAGAGGATTCACACCTTTCTCAAGAGTACTAGCAGGTAAATGCTAGTAATTGTTCGGATGAGCTCTTCTTTATGGTACCTAGACTTTATAAATTTAACCGCAGTACTCGACTGATGTCGAGATCTCATCAATTCACAATTGAACTGGATAGATTTAACCGTAAATTCTATGCCAACAGTTTCTTTTCTCGCACCTCTCACTTGTGATATTCCCTTCCGGCTTCATGCTTTCCAGCCAACTTTAATCTTCAAAAATTTAAATGCAATGTCAATCGCTATCTACTGTCCCCCTGATTAATCTTCTGTTGTTCCTGCTCATTAGTAATATTTCTGTTTCTAAATCTTCCACACCCAGTAATCCGTTGTGGCTTTACTGCCTTGAATAGGTTGAACTTGATTACCCGCCTCGCCAAAAAACAAAACAAAAAAAAACAAAAAAAAAAACAACCCCCCCAAAAAAAACCCCCCAAACACTCTCTTCTTTTTGAATAAAAGTATTTTTAATTTGAATAGATACATCTGGCTTAGTGAATAACTCTGTACTAAGTAATCTCTAAGGATTCAGATCCTGTGTCGAAATATTTCGAATAGCATCGAAAACTTTTAGATGTTATAAAACGTCGCGTGAATTTGAATGATTTTCGGGGATGAATTTTGCTTTTCGATGGATTTGACTGGAATTTGAACAAACCCTATACATGTCTAAAATTAATTAGACGGATTCGTTCTATTTCTTTTTTCAGAGAGTGTAAAAATTTAAAACATAAGTAATAGGTATATGTACATATATCTTCCGTTGGAAGAACATATCTTTAATTATTTGAAGTGTGACAACATACCAAAGTATATTAAACTATCCGGTTAATAATTGTTTGACAAGAACCAGGAACGAATTCTTTTAAAATTTTTTTATTAATTTGCTCAACTTTTGTGAAGAGGATTGGTTAAATACTCAACACTTTCCATCCACTTAGAATCTTTGCCATTTGTTTTGCATATAAACAACCAATCCTTGCAGGTCACTGAGTAGTGTTTCAGTGAACCAGAACTCATTTTACAAAACGAGCCATTTAATAAATTCGAATTGAAATGAAAATACTGCTGATCAAGTTCAAAGATATTTATGCTAAACATAAGAAATAAATAAAAACCGCCTCGCTTTTTATTATTTTCAAATTATATTGATGCGATCATTATAACATTTTGCTCTAACAAAATACGACCATCTTTAATTTTCGTGCCGACAAAAAACAACAAAAGTTTTTTTTCCCCTTAAGATCGCTATTTATTTATACTAAAACGGTTTCACGTGATTGTTTCTTTATTGCATCTTTATTTGATGTAGGGGTCCACTCCATCAGCGACCCACTTATCATCCGACAAGCTGACAAACTTGGCTAGTCGGCCAGTGTGTTACATTATGAATTCGAGCAGGAAAAGAAGGAAGACCTAAGAGAGCAAATATTTAAGAAATAGCTGGACGGCCAATATATTGGGTACCAAGGTTTTATTGTCAACTTGACCTCTGTATACCTGACTAAAATCAGTGTCATTAAAAGAAATGGGGGAAAAACTTAAGCTACAACAAAAGTTCAATAGGTGGCGTCTGAAGACGTGATTTAATTTCACATGTGAGTGAAAATCCAAGCATATATACATATACTAAAAGGTGACATTTGAACGCGTATTTTTATGTTTTGTGTGTGAATTGTTAATTTTAATGTTTTTGCGTTAAAACTGAAATTTGAGGAAAATGAGAAGCATTTTCATCATTTGATGTTCTTTCTATTCCCGGAAAGGAAAATAAACAGCAAAAATGATATGTGCCGTTTATGGGCATGGTGTCGTAGCTGAGAGTACTGTTCATAAATGTTTCACTAGGATCATAAGTATAAATTTGGAGCTGGAAGACCGATAACGATCCGGAATTCGTTGATGATGACGAAATCAAAACGCTGATTAAAAATAATAATAATAAAGGTCACATGATACGGGACATCGCAGAGATAGTCTACATATTACTCATTTGAGCGTTGTAAGATATTTGAAAACACTTA
The DNA here is from genome assembly GCA_963932145.1 of Acanthosepion lycidas. Classification (NCBI taxonomy): domain Eukaryota; kingdom Metazoa; phylum Mollusca; class Cephalopoda; order Sepiida; family Sepiidae; genus Acanthosepion; species Acanthosepion lycidas. The sequence continues at coordinate 57,288,530 of OZ010577.1, forward strand.
GACATATGAATCACCACGATATTTGGATGCTTTACGAGTTAACACAAAAAAATTTAACGGCCTTTATATCCAGCTGCGATTCTCTCTTCAGAGGGAGCAAAAATGGTTCATTTTTCTTTTTAAAAAAAGATCTCAGATGATCAAAAAGGATAAAATTACGGAGCGAAGAAGATCCTAGACAAATTGAAAGGAGCCACAGTTACCTACTTCAGGATCAGGTCTGCATCCGAAGAAGGCTGTGTATTTCATGGGATTGGGTGAGCATTATGTATTACAAGCTCCTTTCGAAAAATCACATGTTTAATTCGAACAGGTAATGTTCCCACTTGAACTGATCAAAAGCAGCATTCGGTGAAAACTATCTGGAATTGGCCGATCAGAAGATGTATCGTCTTCCATCATGACATCCCCAGGCTCCACGTCTATTTGAATATATGGCAGAAAGTTGTACAGCTAGTCTGGGATGTTCTACAACATCCACCGTATTATCCTCCTCTTCAGATTACCACTTATTTCGATCTCTACAAAATTCGCTTAATAGGAAGAACTCCATTTTTTGGAAGCTTGTAAAAACCACTTAAACAAGTTCATCACCAAGAAAGATGCTAAATTCTGGGAGGATAGAATCATGAAGCTGCCCGACTGATGGAGAAACACAGTAGAAAAAATTGACAATTTCTATCTGAATTTCTGGGATGAAGAGTGATCTTTATTTACATGCGGACTATTGTCCTCATCTTTGTTGTTGCTATCACAACATTTCTACTGTTGTTCCCGCCAGCCTACATCGGGTGTATGCCGATCCGCGTAACTTACATTGAATTTCGAACTGAACACTTTATTTAATAAACCTTGTGTAGATTGTTCCTCTTCTATAGTTTATGTCTAGGGATATTTTGTCTAGTTCTTATTTAGTACTTCTCGTCTCAGTCCAGGAATTGTACTCACAATTACAATGTTACCAATTTCCCGAAACATCGCTTTAATCTACTATTTTAATTTAGCTCGGTGAGAAATTTTAATGACTCCTTAAAAAATTCTCTTATTTAATTAACCCCATTACTGGAGGTAGTCTTTTCTTTAGTCATTTTCATCTTGTTCGTTCGCATGCCTTTGATTAATTGACAAGCAGTAGAATGATAAACAATGAAGGCAACATTTGATGTTATAGTTTCATTCTTTAGACAGCCTGTCTGAAATTATTATGCAAATCACATAGATATTTTAAGACATTTTTATGTTTATACATTCTTTTTATAGATACAAATATTTAAGTAAATGCTCTGTTTTATAATAAACAGTATTAATAATATTTACCGGCCTGAATGTCCGAGAAATTTTCAGAGAAAATATTCGTCCTCTGACAGGAATCGAACCTGTATCCTATACGGAACCGTCATATAGCCTGACGTGCCTTGGCCGATCGAGCCACGGAGGCTCGTTCGATTAACGATTAGTTCTCGGACATCCAGGTCGGTTAACGTTGTTTAATATTGTTTATTATAAAACAGAGCATTTACTTAAATATTTGTATCTATAAAAAGAATGTATAAGCATAAAAATGTCTTAAAATAATTGCCGGACTTTGTCCATTTCATAATGTGTGAAATCACATAAAGCTCAATAATTCGAATATTGAATAACTCTAAGAAAACGTGTTGAAATTACCTAAAAATTTAACCCAACCTTTGTTTTGACGTCTAAATTAATCCTTTAAAATTTGACAAAATTGTTTAAAGCAAATTCGAGTTATTGGAGTTTATGTGATTTGCATAAAAACTTCAGACTGACTGTAATTGTGAAGTGTCCATTTCGGCTAAAATTCAGTGAAACTTCTGTTGGAGATTAGCTTGCTATTACTCGTTTTTATGAACATGAAAGCACCGTGAATAGCAGTATCATTACTTTGAATAAGCATATCTTTTATAATGAATAGACGAATCTGTTAAATGAATAATGATTTTTTTATTATTTTGAATCCAGAATCTAGCATGCGTATCTATAAGTCTACCATTCGTCCATACTTAGAATATTGCGACCATATATGCTCCTGTTATTTAGCTCGACATCCTTGATAAAAGAAGCATCATCAATATTATCGGTCCTTATCTTTCCCACTGTCGTAATGTTTTCCCCCTTGTGTCTTTTCTGTAATTATTTTCATAGTAATTGTTCGGATGAGCTCTTCTCTATGGTACCTAGACTTTATAAATTTAACCGCAGTACTCAACTGATGTCGAGATCTCATCTATTCACAATTGAACTGGATAGATTTAACCGTAAATTCTATGCCAACAGTTTCTTTTCTCGCACCTCTCACTAGTGATATTCCCTTCCGGCTTCAAATATATAAATGCAATGTCAATCGCTATCTACTGTCCCCCTGATTAATCTTCTGTTGTTCCTGCTCATTAGTAATATTTCTGTTTCTAATTCTTCCACATCTATTAATCCGTTGTATCTTAGTGGCTTTACTGCCTTGAATAAGTTGAACTTGATTACCCGCCTCGCCAAAATAACAAACAAACACTCTCTTTTTTTTGAATAAAAGTATCTTTAATTTGAATAAATGTATCTGGCTTAGTGAATAACTCTATACTAAGTAATCTGTAAGGATTCAGATCCTGTATTGAAATATTTCGAATAGCATCGAAAACTTTTAGATGTTATAAAACGACGCGTGAATTTGAATGATTCTCGGGAATTAATTTTGCTTTTCAATGCGTGTTTATTTATGAAATGGGACTGTGTTTAATTTACAGTTAATGTTAGAGTGCATTTTGAGATGGGGCCAGCGGGAGGGTGATTCGTAAAGTATATTTAAGGGATTCATAAATATCTATATATTTTCAATATTATACTGAAGGATAAGTCTACTTAATAACACAACAAAATCCTTAAGATTATCACTGTGAAAGTAATTCTAAGTATAAAATATTTGTTTAATGACAAAATGTAAATTTAAAATAATTTGGAAGTAACATAAGGGAAATAATAATTTTGATTACCTCCCTTGCATAACTAACATTATTGCCTCCCTTGTATTGCTCTACTATTATTGGATAGAAAGTAACGCGAACAATATTCTGTCATTATGATTTTACCATACTTGCTTCAAACCTTTAAAAAAAAAAAAAAAATTCTTCTAAATAGTAAGAATCAACTGGATGTGATGGATGTTTTATATTCCCAACCAGATATCTTGAGAGAGTAATATAATCTAGCCCATAAATATTTTTGTGATAATAAATTCGGTCCATTAACACGTTGTCTCCTACATGACCCAACCGAGAGTCGTGGTCGTATTCCTGCAAGGCCCACACGGCCAATCCGGTGGGTTGTTTTCCAATTTCGTTTCTATGATGATTATTGGGAGTTGGATGCTATGATTGATTGCTTATGATATCATGGTACACCAGAACCACACAATTTAAATATGATAGAAAATGAGAGTTATTTGTATATTGGGAATTTTTCAACGACCCACGGCTGGGTCGCATGGGACTCTGGATTGTACCGAACGATACATTGGTGGGTAATAAATACTACCTATGGTATCCTTGCCGCGTATATGAAACAATGTTAAAGCCTCTTGTACCAAAATTAGTTAAGATATAGTGTTGGGACATTATTTATCATCTCTCAGTTGCGTCTTTGTCTTTCAGCAGAGTGCTCTCAGGGGCGATTCCGTCAAAGGACAGAGTCGCAACTGAGGAAAATTACAATAAGATGTGCCCAGCCTTGGGGAACAGCTGCCCGAGGCCGCTGATTGCACTGGAAAGAGGGATCGGTGCTCACACCGAGGCCAACTCAACCAACGGTTGCGGGGGCTGCAGGCAATTTTTGTTCCTAGCCCGGGTGTACGCGCTCGGGTCCCTACCTAAAAAACTGACCTTGCGTCACAACTCGTCTTAGTGGTGAGATAGAGTAAATACCTAGTGTTGGGACTCTGCGACAACAAGGGAAATGATGCTTCCCGAACCAACGAGTTTAAGGAAACAGAAGAAATTATTAGTTATCAGTATTATTTCGTACTTTTTGTACACGTGGGTAAAGTTGGCTGAGCAAAATACATACAAAAATACATGCTGAATTACAATAGAAAACATATTCATTTAGCTTACGAATTTGAATCCATCTTTTGCCCCATCCATTTGTATAGTTCTTCAAATAAGAATCGTTGCAGATAAAAGCACGTATTCAGAAATATTAAAAAAATGTAGATTTATATTTTTACGGTTTATCGACCCTTTGTGGGTTATTTAAAGCCGAAACATATTTTGGATAGTAAGAATAATTCTATTTTTTTGGCAAGTGAATATTGCATTAACATTTTGTTCCTGAAAATAAGGATTTTCCATAAGTCCTACTATTTAACCCATAGCTGGAGGGAGGTGATAGATTCATATCTTTCCCAAGGTTATTTGAGTCTGAGTAAATGTAACGAACCCGACTGAAATTCAGCGAGGGACTATTCATTACATCTCCTGCACAGGCACTAAATAATAATAATAATAATAATAATAATAATAATAATAATAATAATAATAATAATGTGTCAAATATGACTTGGTTGCACAACGGAAAAATCAAATAAAAGATTCAATGGACACGGGTATGATGGCATGCACAATAATGTGACTTCAACTGAGCTTACAGAACATTTTATTACTAACGACTGTAATTTCGACAAACAACTTAAAGTGTATATTCTGAAAGAATATTCAGAATCTACCGACCTTTCGACTTTTAAAATGCATGAGGATAGTTACGTATGTAAATTATTAACTCACAGATCCAGAAAATAAACAGAATGACAGGAGAGTTCCCTAAGATTTATACTAAGCTGCTTCCTCTTAGTAATTAATAAACTGACAGAAAATTCCAAGATGAACAAGATCACCAATCATATTAGACACGGTACCTTTACACTGGCGACATTTCATACGTTTTGACGCGTTTATTACTAGTACAATAGGTTTTTTTTTTATTACAAGTCAAGAAAAGTTTTTGAAAAGACTTATAATTTTTTGTACATTTATATATTTTTATACTTGAAAAATTAAAAAAAAATAACTTGAAGAAGACAGGAATACTGTCGAAATATTAACATTGTCAAACACTGTATTTTTTCTTTTTTTTAAATCGCGCTCTTCACTTAACTGTAATAATAACGATAAGCAGAGATCTGCGTACAAAGTTATACATGTATTTGTGAGTCTGAAGTTGAGGATGTGTGCCAATGCGAGTTACATCAGTCGTTTGCACATCTCTTTGATTGTTGTTGCAGGCCACACCATCACAGAATTGTATTTCCTTTTAGATGCTTTGCGGACTGCACGCTTGGGGAATCGTATCTCTCTTGACGATAGTTCGTCTTTTTCATGGGTGGACTTTAAAAAAAAAGTATTTGAAAAGGGAAAGAGGAAAAAACATCAAACAAACACAAATGACTTAGGAAAAAAAAATTATGGAAGTAAAAAGCTGTGTGAAATATATGATGTTGAACAAGTTTTCTGGCCGGCCCACTTACCAAGACTTTTATGGTCGGTCGGGGAGGAAAGGCTTCTTGATTGTTGAAAAGTTCTCGGTTTGACCCAAAAGACATTCCTACCAAAATAATCTGTTATTTGATTAGATTGTGGATACATACATAGACGCAAACACGCATATTATATATATAAATATATATATAAATATAAATATAAATATATATATAAATATAAATATATATATATATATATATATATATATATATATATATATATATATATATATATATATATATATATATATACATTTATATATATATATATATATACATTTATATATATATATATATATACATTTATATATATATATATATATACATTTATATATATATATATATACATTTATATATATATATATATACATTTATATATATATATATATACATTTATATATATATATATATACATTATATATATATATATATATATATATATATATATATATATATATATATATATATATATATATATATACATTTATATATATATATATATATACAAGTGCGTTTTTTACCATGCGATTCGCTGATCCCTGTATGCCATTTATAAAGTCTAAAATTATGATTATTTCTCTGAAAACTAATACCTTTAAATATGAATTTAAAATAATTGTTTAATGTTCCGAGTATTTGCTAGAAAGTGACTGTTAATAATATATTGTCTATAATACGCTTTCATGAATTTAAGCTTGGTGCATGGTTGGCAATTAGGTCTCATTATTTTAAACTTCAACTTGCTAAATGTAAACGTAATTTCGATTCTAATAGTTTCTTAAATGCAACGTCAATTGTTATATTCTATTTTTTTAAATTTGTTCCTTTTTGCTCAATAGCATTTTCTTAGTTTCTTTCGCTCTCAGTAAACCCTTGCATCTTAGTGGATTTATCGCCTTGCTCAGGGTAAAAAAAACAACAAACAAACTTTGAGAACATTTAAAAATATTTGTTCGGACATTAGAACTTCTTCCTTGTTTCCAGTGTTTCAGCCAATTAATTTCAAAGATTTCTTCTTGTAATAACAAAATGGAAACAAAAAGGACACTTGTGCTCAAAATGGGACCGTTATAATTTCTGAGACACATAAGGAATGAGGCTTAGAGAATTTGACACTCACAGGGCATATTGAAAGCACGAAGGACAGAGGAAAACAACGAGTAACCTACCGAATGCACTTGTATAAATGGTTGTCAGAATAGGTTACGGGGAGGGATAGTAAGGGGACAAACAATGCTAAGAGCTGTGAGGGATAGGAAGTTGTGGAGAGTCATCATTACTCTCGTCCTGAAGGGATGCAGCATATAAACGAAGATTATGGACATTGTAAGTATATGCATCATCACTTATAAAAGCTGAAGCAATGAAGTTTTTGATAAAAAATATCTTTGTAAAAATCAGGCGGAGTAACTATTACCTTAATAACAGTGTAGAGAAAATTAACGACCAATGCTTTTTATATATTTTTTTTCACGGCTTGTTAGCAGTTCGTTCACGCTTGATTCCCCAAACAACGACTTTTAGTAAGGGTAAACTATTCTCTTTTAATCCTTTCAGAGAACCGTTTTTTGCCTTCTATCAACTATGCTGCTAAATTCCGAGAAAGTGACTCCTTTCGTCTTCTAGGTTTAACGTTTTCCTCTGACTCGAAGTGGAAAAATTATATTGAATCAGTTGCTTGGTTTGCTTCTAGGAAAGTAAGTTCACTGTGTTGTGCTAGATAATTTTTCTCGACAGCATCTATCTTAAATATTTATTCCTCCATGCACTGAATATTGCTGCCACAGCAGGCCTGGTGATTTTGCATTTACAGATTCTTAATAAAATGCAAAGAAAAATATGCAATATTATTGGTTCTGACCTGGTATTTCTGCTTCAGTCGTTTTAGTCCCAACGATGTAACGAAATTTCTCTTCGCCTTCTCTATAAATATTTTCGCGGTAATTGTTCTGAAGACTTTGTGAATTTATGCGCAGTACTAGATTGGCGGTAAGGTCCCATCATTTTAGAGCTGAAATGTCTAGATGTAACAGTAAGTTCTATGCTAACAGTTTCTTCTCTCGCACTTCTCACTTATGGAACTCTCTCGGCTTCTTGCTACTCAGGCAAATTTAATCTTCGAAAAAGTTAAAAGCAATATCGATCACTATCTTCGGTCTTTTAAATTCTTCTTTTATTGTTCTCTCTCCTTGATAATATTTTTCTTTTTCTCATCTTCTCTCACACTCAGTAACCCCCCCCCGCGTCTTAGAAGCTTTATTTCCTTGCTTCGGGTAAAATGATTCAAACAAAATTGGGTAACTGTGGAATTTACTGAGCTTAATTTTCATCCAAGCTCTTGGGGACGGTCCAGATTTCGACCTTGAAATAATTCTCGTGTTATCTATTGAAACCTTTATTGGAGGATTTAAATGTTCTTTTTTCATCATTCATCATATTTTCATTGTTAATATAATAAAAGCAATTGTGGAATTACGCAAAGCTTTATAATATCGATGTTAAATGCCTGTCATTTAGCGTAATAAGATCCATTCTGAAACTTCATATATAGTAATAGTAAGATTGATCTTATAAGGAAACATTCGAATAGGTAGCATTACTATCGGTTGAAATCTATAAAATCTTTCTTTAAAACAGTTTTTCAGAAAGAGGTTTTTCAAGTCCACTAATTGTTATCGCTCAACGTTTTTTGCTAAAGGTAGCGTGGAAAGTTGACATCTAGATTATGTCATTATTTTGCATTCTAGTGATATGTACTATCTATTTTATTAATTTGTTGTTGAAATACTTCAAGTGATGTGGTTTATATTGTTTAGTAAAGATCGCTGTTTGTGATTCTGTAGCGCCAGTCTACAAGATCCGACGAAAGACAGTCCTCTTAAACATCCAGAAGGTTCATTCGCTAAATCCATTTTTAATCATCGGTCTGAGAAAGCAGGCCTATATAGCTGAAAGTTTGGACATTTTTTATCGAATTGGACTCCATACATGACACGCATACAAAAGTCTAAATCGGACCAGGCTGTTTAAGAACATGACTAAAGTTTTTAGGCTGATATTTCAATTTTGTAGCATCTTGTACTCTGGTAGCCCTAGTACAGCCTATTCGATATTCATTTTCCTTGTCTTCTATATTAAACTGATTATAAGTGAGCTACACACCGAGGTATTTGAAGTGTTTAGTATTTATTAATTCCACATCATGAATTTTTATGATGGATTCAGGGTAGGTGCCATCATTGCTTTCATTTCAATTCCAGATTATAGCTTCTGTTTTGAAAATGTTTACCTTGAGTCCCACTTCTTGGAACACTTGGTAAAGAATGTTGATTTTTTTTTGTTCAAGATCATTCTAATCTTAACCATGAATACTTATGTCATCAGCATAGCCTGTCTCATCATCAGTACATTGGTCCTCTAGAGGAAAAATAAGAGTGTTTTTTAATGAGTGTAAGTAAATTTGTATATAATTGAAGATATAAGTATATTTGTATATAATTGAATATATATAAGTATATTTTAATTACATCAATACGAGACGTCTTAATCCAGAATAATAAAAATAAAAAACAACTTTTATTACTTTTTTTTCTAAAAGTGCGTATTTATGAATGTATTCTGAAGATATAATAAATTTGATAAAAGCCCAAATATTCACAAACGATGGCATTCTCTTTCCCCCCCACCTAATCTTCGACTTTCTGATTGAGGAAAAAAAAATCCATAAATCCTTAATAATTTTTCTTTTAATGAATTGCAGAAAATATGATAGCAGCATCCTTGGAAAACAAATGAATTTAAAAGCCTGGGGAAGAAAACGAATGGAAAACCATAACACGATCTTTCTCAAAACGTAATGGCAATTCCCAAACAATAAGGAAAAGGAATCTGTAGAGATTCACAACTGCCTATACACGGAAGGGGCATAACATTTAGAATAAATAAATAAGCCATATAAAATAGATGCTTCATGTCTCTGCAAAGAGATGGTTTGATTTAAGATTATTTTTCGAGACTGGCTGCCAGGGCAGACGTTACACGAGTTGCCTCCCCTACAAGAGACAAATACATGGGAACAGCTTGTAATAAAAGTAGTCGGGATCATCAAGTCAGTACGAAAGATCGTAGCTTTAATTGCATAGTATGTATTTCACTAGTTTTAGTTCCTTCTCCTAGACTGGTTACCAACTCAGTCTGTCCTACAATTTATTCATAGCTGGGAGGAGAAGAGTTGGGATTCATACTTTTCCCAAGGGTTTAGCACGTAAGTGAATGCAATGAACTCGACTGGAATTCGAACTCAACTCTCTGATTCCTTAATTCGAATCGCAATCCATTATACCACCGTGCCTCTGAGATTGTAACAGTCTGACACAAGGTCACTAATCTTAGGCACCGACTACACTATCACAGGCACTATGAAATTAGCAGCAAGTTCTTTGCTAACAGTTTCTTCTCTCGTACTTCTCCTCTGCGAAAATCTATTCCGTCTTGTTGCTTCCCATTTAACTTTGATCTTCAAAAATTTAAATGCAATATCAATCGTTATGTTCTATCTTCTTAATTATTGTTCTTTTATTGTTCTCTCACCGTAATAGTGTTTTTCTCATATTCCCTAACACTCACTAACCTAGGTACCTCCACTTTTTCGGCATAAATTATCGATACCTAAGTTTAAAATGCATTTTTTAAAATGAAAAAATATGCTTGAATATTTCATTTTAGTTTTACTTGAAAGTTGAATCATTAAATTTATTATTTCCATTAAGTAAACAATTCTGGTATATTTCAGATAGAAACTATATACATTGGAATGTCAAATTTAATTTAAAATTTTTAAATTTTCAAAAAACCCGCCATTTTCTTAATTTTAAGAAATTTGTAAACAAACACAAATTTATCGATTTTAAAAATATTTAAAAAAATTTCTGACACGTCATTTTAGTAAAATTAGAAAATTTAATGTTAAATTAATCTGATTTAAAAAAAATATTACTTAATTATAGCATAAAAAAGAAATATACAACGAATTATTAACGATTGGTACCGTAATTTTGATCCGATACTTGATCCACGTGTTGATTGACAAGTGATGACAGCTACGACGGATGACCATAAATGAAAATTACTAGAAATCTGAGTGAACCCTTTTATTTTTAGTTTTACTGTTATGTCTATTTATTAGAATAAAGGGACAAAACTCTTTTTATAATAATGGCAATTTCATTCTACCGTACATGGAAATAAGGAATGTATTAAGTAGAAAAATACAACATAAAAAATTATTTGAAAAAAAAGTGGAATCACTAAATTTATTAAACTTGGCAATTTTGAACTCGTAAATTTTGTTTCTACTTAATTACTAATTATCAAAAGGAAATAAGCTAATACAGAGTTTTGCACGATTTTTAAACTATTATAAATTATTATAATCAAAATGTAAAACAAATAAAAAATTCTTGTAAAATTTAATTATTCATCAGAAAAAATTTATTTCTTCAGGCAATAATGACCTTAATATTACTTATTTACAAAAGCAATTAAAAGCTTTTCTAATTAAGTAATATCATAGTTTTATTGGATTCATTATTTTTCTATTCAAAGCTCATTTTACAAAAGTTGGAACAAATTAGAAAAAAAAAGTAGGTGATTTACCATCTCCAATGACTCTTACTTTAAACAAAAAAAAAATTGTAAGGAAATAAAAAGAATTGAAAAAAATTTCGGGAAAATAAGTAAGTGGGGTGTAACATATTAAAAAAAAAAATATTTTTACTAAAATTTACTAAAAAGAAATATTTCAAAAATAATTTCATTCATTGGTGAAATAAGTCCTGAAAATTTCATTAAAATCGGACAATTACTTTAATTTTACAAGAATTTCCAAATCAATGGGTTTTCAACGGGAAAAAAGCGCAAAAAAAAACAATGTTATTTTTACAGCACCGCGATGACGTAAAAAAAAGAAAACTTTAACCAAAATTTCGAACGTGTTAAAAAATATTAAAAAATATCAAAAAATAATTAAAATACACTTTGGTCTTTCATCTTAATAATAACATAAGCGTTTTGACGATAAAAATTTATTTTCGGTAAGTTTGTGGCATTTGTTTATTACGCTATGCTGTTTTCCCGCGAAAAAGTGACCCCTTGTGTCTATTTTTTAAAAAAAGTTCTCAATTCAAATTTGCGACAGTCATATTATTGTTAGGAAGAAGTAACTTTTTTCTTTGAGTATGCGTTTATAGCAAGTGATATGTTTAATTTTACATTGACATAATTGTGGATTAATAGGTGATTTAATCAATATCCCTTTCGACACGTTATTAACATTGATGAATCTATAGGTTTTTAATATGATTCAAATATTTTTTGTGATTTTGACTGAATTAAAATTCGTTTAAGATAAAGATTAAATTCTGTATGAAAAATTGTATAAAAAGTATTTTTTTCTATAATAAAATTTAAATATACAGTAAAAAATAAAATAAAAATAAAATAAAATATTCAACAAAATTAAAATAAAAGAGAAATCGATGTAAGGGAGATAAATTGGATTATCTCCCTTGCATTCTCAGTGTTCGATTTCGTTGTAGTAGTAGGCATCCGTTTATCTCGTGGGATGATGGTAGCGATTTGGTCACGAGTTAATCCTTTTGTGAGCAAACCCTAGAATGGCTTAACAGTCTGACCTTTGCATAGTATCATCTTCTGTAGGTGAGATATATGAAGCTGGAAGTGAGACGAAGTTTTTCTACTTCTTGCTTTGTCTTCTGATCTCCAACAGATGGTTTCGCTTTTTCTCAGCCTTCGTAACACCGTGGCACCAACTGCTGTAATCATCAGCTGGCAGTTCCAAGCTACCAGGACCAATGTCTGATTTGACCAAATATGATACTGATACCCACTTCTCCCACCACCGAAGAAAACCAGTGACATCCAACTCTACACTAGTTGAGCATGTTTCCTAACTTTACATCGAGAGTGACTAGTAGTACGCTTTTCTCAGTACATAATTTTAGAGGGTCAGAAAACAAGTTTTCTATTTTCGTTAATAGAACATCTTAAGCATAGAGATGCTGAAAAAAAGTCCATAAATAAATAGTAGGCCATTTCAGCTTTTAGCTTCTTTCTTAAGTTAAAAAGATTTTTTTTGGCAACAAGTGATCATTATAAAACATCAAAGTTTGGAGTTAGAAATTTATGTTACTGCCTTTGGCTTGAATAATTGTTTCAATTCAAGGTGATATTGAATGGAACGGGAGGCACGTTGGCGTAATGGATAGTGGCTTGGATTAAGGAATCGGAGAGTCGAGTTCGAATTCTTAGTTGAATCCATCATATTCACTTACGTGCTAATACCCTTGGGAACGGTATGAATCCTCTTCTTCCCCCACTCCAGCTATAGACCAGGTTCTATAGCCTTGGATGACAACTGGTCTACCGCAGAAAGAAATGGCAACCTACTGCGGGAAAAAATCTGCCTCGTCAGGTATCGAAAGGTACATGATCGCACTGATTGAATGGAACAGGGTCCCGATTTTCTCACAGTTTTCATGACATTGTGCTTTCTAAAGCTGAATATGTCCATCCACAAAAAAACCCTTTTGTTGCATATGATGTGTGGCAAGGAGTACTGTCTTAATAGTCAAGCAAGAAACTAGACCGTAATAAACTAATACAGTTTTCACTGTTTAGGTTTCCATCAATTTTCACCATTTTTTTTCTACTCTCGCTTATGATTCAATCCCAGAACGAAGCGTGTCCACCACCAATTTTTACCATCTGCTTTATCGAGCATTGTTTCTTTCTCCCACTGGTTTTCTTATATGTTCTCTTGTATTAGAATGTAACTCTTTTTTTTTTTTTTTTGCATTCATCACCAAAATTATTGCCTACCGAGATTCTCACAATCATTCTTTCATCTTTCTCAAATAACGTTTGTGGTTATCAGCTATTTTTTGTACTTAAAACACTTTCCAGTAATAGCAAACGAATCCCGCCGTTACATCATCTTCCCCAAAGTCACAACCTTCATCGTTGTTTTAGCAGACATTTTAACAATGATTTTAGCGTAAAAAGTAAGCTGATGTTCAAATAAAATGACTTGTCAAGGCACCTTACAATCATGTTCATAACAGAGACCTATTCCTACTTAGAAATTTGTATATTATTATGTCAGATCTTTCAGTAATCTAATAGTTTTGCTTGACATTTTTCGGCCTAAAAGTTACAACTTATTTTCCAATCTTCATGGTCCACACACCCATACTGATTTTACTGATAAACACATACTTCTAAACAAGTTTAACTTACTAAAATAAAGGTGTATAGTCATTTTATGTAGTTGGTTTAAAACTTTTGCGTTCCAGTGTATAACTCGTAAAAAATGCTGTCTCCTGTGTTATGCTCTCACTGGATGGTAAGGTTGGACTGACCTTACCAGGGTGCAGGCCTGGGCAATAGTATACGAAGGCCGCTCGCTGCTCAGACCACTTTCACCCACTCTCAGCCGTACGGACAAGATCCAAAAGAATACTAATACAGAACATATTTGGGGCCAGTTTGGCTGCAAAAATTGTCGGAAAGTCGTCAATGTTTTTTGTTTCGATTTACTTCCATAGCCTTTTCCGTATTTGGATATGGCCACAAGGAGTTTTAAAATCAGGATTTTCATTCCCCTAGATGGACTATCTTCTCCGACTGACGAGCTCCTTCTATCCGAAGCAGTTGGTTATAAAGTGCTACCTGACGGCTTTCGGCTCTTTTTCAGCTTGGTCTGAGGCTATTTGAGATAACAGAATTTTATAGACTGTAGGAGTTTGTTCACATTTCCAACGCAGTTATGACAATCTGTGAAATATATATAATGTACATGTTTATGTGTTTTAAAGCTCCCAAAAAATTAATGTCACACACACAATATATATATATATATATATATATATATATATATATATAAAGGAAGTAATGGATTTTTATTAATCTGACAGATTTTTTTTTATCATTTTAAACGTTAATCATAGTGGATGCATGTATTGGTGTAGGCGCTCCGTTTATTTATTAAACAGTATATTTATTTATTTTCGTCTACCCGCCTGAATGTTTGTGAAAATCTTATTAAAGAAAATAAGTGCACATTTTTCTTTAATAAGAACATTCAGGGCAGTAGACGAATATATATATATATATACTGTTTAATAAATACACGGAGCGTCTACTCAAATACGAGTATTCACTAACTATAACGTTTAAAGTGATAGCACACACACAAACACACACACACGTCTGTGTGTTAGATGAACAAAAACATTAGAAAGCAAAACAAATTATAAAAGAGTTGTGCATAAATAAAGATCAGACAGATCGAAATATTTCCTAACTGTGGTAAAATAGCAGAAATAAAAAGAAAAAAGAAATCGGGATTTAAGCTTAAAATACTCCGAGTTTATGAAGTTATTATTTATATAACATACAATGCAAACAATGTATACTAACTTTTTGACAGTACTAACACCTAAACTGCCCATTGATAAAAATAAAGAAAGTTGATAAATATAAACAAAAACTGAAAATAAAAAAATAAGACAAACCATGTTCAGGAGAGTTTTACAAAAACAAATACTAATACAGAAAAACCCACTAACTGTTGAAAAAGTTGAAAGAAATAATAATAAGTACATTATATATAAATACAAATAAATATTCTAATCTTAACATATATAATAAATGAAATAATAATTGAGAATTATATTACATTTAATATTTACGATTCTTTCATGTAATCGTATCGAAAATATATCACTTGTTAATGATATGACGATTTTTCCTTTTAAAATCTAATTTTAGTTTCCTTCTATTAAGCATGTTAAAAATATTTTAAAAGCAATTAAAGAGAATTCTTTTGAATCAACCATTTTAAGAGAGCATCATATTTGTCTAAAATCACATGTGAACATTTAAGAAATCATGATTTGTGTAGTAAGCAAAGACAGTTGTTAGATAATATCTATATATCATGCTTCACTAATCTGATTCTAGAAAAGGAAACGGCAGTTTATTTTGATAAAATTCATAAGAAGTATAAAATTTTACTAATAAAATTAATAATCCAAACTATGAAAAAGATTAAACGATTAATTTGAATGAAAAAAATCAACTATACATTTGTTTCCACCAATTATTTAGAAGGATCGAATAAATGAATAAAGTAAAATGAAGCAAACGAATTATTTATAATTCATGGAAAAAAAGTAGCGATTAAAAAATTGCACAAACTTGTAAGAAAATTGTATTTGATAAAATATAATAAAAATGGTTACTTTTCATTTTCATTAATGAACGTGAATTGACTAAATTGCCACCTCAATTTTATTGGCTACGTAGCAAGGGAGAAAACTGAAATTATTTTCAAAAGGGAGATAACTCGAATTACCCCCCTTGCACTATTTCGTGCAGATGATAGTGTATGATGCTCTATTATATAATGACAATTTTATAATATGAATAAAATTTTGAAAATCAACACATCTTTTTTGAATGAATATATAATAGGGAAATGTATGTTCGTACGTACGCGCGCGCGCACACACACACACACATATATATATATATATAATCAGATTTGATCAAATAGATCAAATGTAGATCAGAATGCGACAGAATGATACGATAAAGAACAAATAGAAAACGTTTATCAATCTAACATGTTTCACTTTTATTAAAACTTCAGGAAATAAAAGTGAAATATATTAGATTGATAAACGTTTCTTATTTGATTTTTATCTTATTTTACATATATCGCCCGGTACACATTCCTCCTCAATCTTTTGAACAGGAGTAGAGGTTTATTCCTTGCTTCCTGCTTAGGATTGGATTTCCATCTTCTTCTAAGGTCTGCTTCAGCTCTGTACTCCTAACATTTTTTTTTTCCTACGCTAATATATGTCTACACAGTAACCCTCTTCACTGAGTGGGTCTTGGATCGTGTATTGGGTGAAAATTAGTAAAATATATACTGAACTCCCGGGTCGTTTTAGACGTATGAGGGTAGAAGAAATCGGTTTTTAGAACCAAATAACCAAACTAATCGTAATATGATTTGATTATAGTGGTGAACGTGCGTGCAAAAGTAATTACACTTTTTGGAAGAGCTGAGTATAGAGTGTACCACAAGCTACTCAAATCACTCTCCTTAAGTTTTGAATTCAGAGTTGTCCTTCTCCTAGATCGGTTGCCATCCAAGGCTATGGCACACAGTTTGTTCTGTCGTTTACACACAGCAGGGCGGGAGTTGGGGGATGAATTCATACCTTTTCCCAGGTGTATTTGCACCTAATTGAATGTAACTCCACACACACACACACACATATATATATATTTATATATTTATTATATTTATATATATGTTATACATATATATTATATTATGAATAAAAATAAAGGACAGATTGGATTAATGGATAGCGACTCGCATTGAGGAATCGGAGAGCAAATTTCGTATTCCAGTCGAGTTTGTAACATTTACTTACGTGCATATATATATATATATATATATATATATATATATATATATATGTCGAACATCTGGTTTTGATGAGTGTTTCGACGCAAGACTATTCAGTGGGTCTATCAGATAAGTCACTTGAACATTTGATTTATTGAATATCATAGCCGCAGTTATATATTTCAGTATTTCCCTCTAGATAGATTGACAGGCCTAGAAATCGAGAATTTCTTGCTAAAGAAAAATGTGTCTCCCGACATAAATCGAACCTGTATGCCCTTTTTTCTATCAGGAATTCTGTACTGGAGATCATCACGACAAAGCCAAGCTCAATGACCTACTTAAGGAATGATCATCACTCGCTGAAAACGCACGAAGTCGATATTTGCTAGTTTTATTTTTGTACTCGATATGTTGTAGATATAGGCGAAGCGGACATAGAAATTAACACTGCATTGTGGTTATATAGTCTGAAGATAGCTTTAGGCGTGAAACTCATAATGTTGATTTCTATGTCTACTATAACTACATTGTCTTTATCTCTATCTGAAATAATTGGGATCGGAGAAAAAGTGGATCCTAATCAATCTAAATATAGGGAAAATAAATAACTGAATAATTTTTATACATTTTGCACCGATATTCTACGATTTGGAGGCTTTGGAATCTGCAGCATTTTAATAGCAAAATATTTTATCTCGTAAATATGGTTGTGTATATTCCAATATCGCTAGTAGTTGATCATCGAACCGAGGTAAAACAATTAGAATTATATTGTAGCTTCTGAGGCAGCTTTTATTTGAAAAATTGACGCATCACAATTTTCCTACACTAATTTCTTAGATCAGACTAAATTAGTCTCACCAAGTATTTTATCAAATGCGAGCATTTGTTGCTTTGCTGAAATTAGTAGTATTCAATTATAATGAGTTTACATTTTAGGTCATCATTGTGAAGTGACACAGCTGGAGTCATTCCCAAAATATCAGTCATTTTAGTGGTAGAATGGAATTCGGTGCATAAAGTAGAAGCATTTTTACGTGGGATCTACCTACCTAAAATGCCGATAACGCCATAGCAAGTATTCTGCGCATACAAAGACGTAAAGCTTTCATTTTAAGGAAAGAGAATTTTTCTTCCCCTTTTTTTCTGTTGTATTATTATTTAAAAATAGATCGGTAGAACTGTCAATATAAATATTATTGGAAACGAATTAATACCTCACAACTGACAAAACTGTGATAAAGATTCTAAGACAGAAAAAGAAAGTGGTACTATACTGGGTGTGGCAGAAATACGTTCCACATAATGGTAAGGCACCAGTGGCAATATCTAGCAAATGTGGGAGGTCTTTCTGGGAGGTGTATGTGGGAGGTATTTCTTCTGCACCCTGTATTTTAAAGTTTTCATCGTCCTGGCTGTGACGATAAACTACAGCCGGCAGCAAGACCTCTGATAGGGAGATTGTAGGTTTTGAGAAGCGTAGAACCACTTCTTAAATGATGTCGTTCCTAGGTCCACCCTGACCCGGGGTGGTAGCATTTGTTAGAGACCCAGAAATGGGTAGATATTGAAACACCAAACAAAAATCAACAATATATTTTTATAATAAATTGAGCAACGATACGTTTTTATAGCAAAATGACAATCAAAGCAACGCAAAAGAATATAAACTATATAAATATACATTTTATGATCTACAAACTATATATCTAAAAACATATATTTATTCGGAAAGTATAAAATTATGTACAAAATATTTAGATTTCGGCATTAAATAATCGACAGAGGTGTTATATGCTGTTAAGCAAAATCAAGCAACATTAAAGTTTTCAACAGAGTAGAGAGGAAGAGAGTTTAGTTTGGTTTGCTTTGCTTTTACGGCATATCAACCTCAATGGGTTATTTAATGCTGACAAATTTTTTATTGCTAGTATTAGGTTGGTGCAAAAATAATGACGGTTTTTGACGTTAAAATTAGGACAAAAACCGTCATTATTTTTGCACCAACCTAATAAGTTTTTCAAAAATCTATTGCTGCTAATATATTTAAAAAAAAAATGAATTGCTGGTAATATTTTTTCTTCAAAAATGTACTGCTGTTATTAAAACCTATTTTGACACTTTCATAGTGTTTTGACCCCAGTTTGGGTTAACTATTTGCCTATCGCTGGAATCCTAACAGGTGTTTTTTTTTCCTCAAAAATGTATTTCTGGTAATTTTTTTCCAAAAATGTATTGCTGGTTATAATTTTTTCATTAAAAAATTCATTGTTAGCAATAATTTTTTACAAAAATGTATTGCTGGTATTAAAACCTATTTTTACACTTTCATAGTATTTTGACCCCAGTTTGTGTGTGGGGTCAACTATTTGCTCATAGCTGGGACCCTAAAAGGTGAGACCACCCTGGATCAACAGCAATAAAGAGGTGGTTCCACGCTCCTCAGGAACTCCTGATCAGAGGCCTTACTATAGGATGTAGTTCATCGTCTTATCCAGGACGCGGAAGAGAGATAACTCGCAACATAGAAAGAGAGCGAGAGCTTATAAACGATTCCCTGCAATTGCTCTTTGACCTTAGTTTGTTATTCTTTTCAGGGGTAGAAATTTTTAAGGTTTAAAACGGGTTTCTTTTATGTGCCGTCTCCTTTCAGGACGTGAGCGATCATGGTTCTTCCCAATTTTCTATCCGTTGTAGCCCTTAGTAATATTTGTCTTTTTACTATCCGTTCTGTCATCCATTTACGCAGGCTCAGTAGACAGACTACTCGATGATTCTCCTTGTTCTCTTTGCCTTCAGTATGTCCTCTGAGTGTCAAATTCTCCAAGCCTACTTTCGTCATTATGTGTTTCAGAAATTACAATTGTCTCTTTTTGATTCTCAGTATAAGTGACCTTTTTGTCTCCATTTTTCTTAAAACTTCTGCGTTATTTACTTGCTCCGTTCATGGCATTCTCAGCGTTTACATTAATTTTAATGGCTTTACATTAAAAATCTCTTTAAATTTCTTAAATTGTTAACTAAGTCGATAATAGTGAACGAACTGAAAATAAGCATTTAAATATAGACTTTTGGCTTGAGAAAAATATACCAGAATTCATATTTTTAGTGAATTTTAAAGTATGAAAATGATTTATTTTACAGTTAGAAAGATAAAAATTGTTTTAAATAAAATTTAAATTATGATCCGAAATTAAATACGTTTTTACAGACATTAGTTTAGATCAACACGAGTTATGTATTTCGGCTTCATTCAAGTAAATGATGACAATGAAAACTGGGTAACAGATTGAAGCTAAAATTACTTACAATATAAATACATCGCAATGGCAAAAGTCTTCATCCCCTATGTTACAAATAGATTTGTCAAAGACCTATTGTTTTTAATTAAGTGACTATCACATCACGGAATAAAATTAGTTTCAACATTAACTTCTATAAATAAATCAGATAGGCTAACGCTAATTGCTCGCCTGCGCTGGTGGTTGTTGACTAGAGATCAATCTCGTAACTATGGGACTTATTTGCTCTTCTCTTGTATCCGACGAACTTTACTGCAACACTCCTGAAAAAAGTCAGCGATTCTCACTAACGTTAGATACTAGACCTAACGACCAGCCTCTGATACCTGAATGTCAAGGTATATGCCACCCGTCCGTAACATCCGGATATGAATGTACATACCACCCTTGCCTTAAGAGGTATTATTGTCTCTCTTGTTCGAAAGAGGAAACTGATTCTACTGATGACTGTTTCTTTCCTTCTGTAAAATAATGAAGCTTCCCTCCTTGTCACAGTCGTTCTTAACAAAAGAATTGGATTTTAATCTCTCGATCGACTAATCCATCGGCTATTATTAATCTTTGTTCATATCCTAAGAATGTCTAAACCGTAGCCTGTTAAAGAAGTTCTAAAACCATCTGCTTTGATCTCTTAAAAAGGTTCCGTCAATGACGTTTGTACTATGCGGATGGGAACAAGTTACGTATACAAAATTAGATTTCACCGGATTTATTCCATCCGTATAGCGAGACTCTTCAGATAATAAAGGCTATTATAGGAAAACGCAAAACTTCGCTACATAAAGATCCGCAGATGACATCGTTTAAGATAAACTCAAAGGAAACTGCAAGGACTTGGACAGTACTGGAAGGATTAAGTATTGATTGTAAGTGAAAAGAATGTATGGTCGTCAGAAAGAGCGAAAGTGAGGTACAGATGCCTTGCTCTCCAAACTAGTGTCGTAACAGACGACGGAAAATATGAACAAGACCCGAAGTCACGTTTGGCTAGCAAAAGATACCTCCCAAAAGCTAAGCAAAGTATTAAGAGAGGAGCATTTAGTTAGAAACTGAAGTGCTATATATGTAGCAGATGATATTCTGCAGAAAGATTCTGAGCCTACCGTGGACAAAACATGTGACCAACGACGACGGTATATATATATATATATATAAGGAAATAAAAAAAATGGTAGATCTACGCTTTGTAAGACCGTTGAAATTTCTGGTGGAGGAGGGTTTGGCGAAATTACCTAACTAGTTTATGTAAATGAATGACACCACCTGGACCGGGAGGGATGGTGAGGGGCCACAGTTACATCGAGCTACTAAGATAGGAATCTTAAGAGCCACAATCGCCCATACACTGTAAGGGACACTACACAAGATTAAACCTACTTGTCTTCAAGTTCATCTAATATCATTTTTGTTTTATCTTGAACTGCCGTAAAAATTTGAACTTTTAATGCCATATCTTGAAAAGATTAGATCCCTAAAATGATTGTTCTAAAGCTTAACCTTTTTCAGTATAAATTCTATTCTTTTACGCAAAACCGGAAGAACTTTTTCGAAACTTTAAAATAAATTTAATTTCGTAAAAATGCGTAATTTTTTTTTTTTTTTTTTTTTTTTTTTTTTTTTGTACCCGAAGAAAACTATTCCTGTTCATTACTTATTCCAGGTATCAATCATATAAAAATTAAGTTTAAACCTTTGAATCTTTTATCCCCGCCTTTCTATACCCAAATCTACATCCTGACTGAACGTTCAGATTCCTTGAACAATAGAAATTAGTCTAATTCTGATTACTATTAACTTCTTTAAAATAAGCGTTGTAATCTGTCGGAGACTTCATGGGTGTGAATAACCAATTAAATATAACATTGTGTGTTCCCCCTCCCCTTGTATCACACAAAAGCAAACATCTGCGCATGTATGTATTTGATAGCAGAAATTATAACTAATTTTTATTAAAAATTAGTTCCAGGTATAACTTCATGGCGGAGGAAGGAAATGAAAGCTAAGCAGGACAGTCGACGTTACATCTGAAGATAATCCATCTTCTCATCCCCTCCAATCATTCTCAGTCTTAATTATTTTCGATTAAATACGGAATATTTTATATTTTATTATATAGTAGCTGTAAGTTTTTAACCTTACATTAGTAACGAAACAAAATCCCAGCCTCTTATCCCAAAAGTGAACAAAATCTCATTCTCCTAAGTGTTCTATATAAAAAGGATCTAATTTAACATTGAAAATTCAAGGAACTTTGAATTCAAATTTTAATGTCAAATTGCGACAAACACAATATCCAATATATAAACTAATTTCATCCACTTATGTATACAACGAATATATGTATGTTATCTTAATGTAATAGATGAATGTCTTTTACACCTAACCTTATTAATCTCATGGGTGGGAGTTTGTCCTGGATTCTCTCACATTACAGTGAAAAGGAAGGTCTCTACAAAGATTAGTCAAACTCCTTAAAATAATTTTCTAATTCTATTTTAGTCGATCTTAGATTTTACCAGCTTACTAATTGTACTTTATCTGGTAAAATACTAAAGTATCACATCTCCATCTTTCTAAGGCTAACGGCTTCTTGGATGGTCCGAAAACTTTTCACCAACCATCATGAACAAGGAACTTAAAATTTAACGTTAATTGTAAATACAGTGTAACCCGGATATAAGAGAGATTTTATCTGGTCCCAAATTAGAGCCTGTGTTAATGTATATATAATAGGAGAAACCCGGATGTAAGAGACTTCTTCTCCGGTCCCGACAACTCTCTTATATCCGGGTTACACTGTATAGCCTCAGTCTATGCATATATATATATTTTTTGTTTTTACTTCAAGCTGAAACAACTGGGCGGAAGCTGTAAATTTATGATTTAAAAAAAATACATTTGATAATTTGTTTTAAGAAAAACGAAATATTAAAACTTGTTTAAACTATATTAATTTTTGTTTTCAAAGTAAATTCTTATTAAAATTTTCCGAATTGTAAAATACAAATAATTTAAATGTCCATCATCCCATTTAAATTAAAGGATTAGTGTAAGCAAGCGAAAGGTTGTCTAATTATATCCTCACCACTTTTAAATGTTCGTTGGTGTCTTTTCTCTATCTATTCCAGACTAATCGCGCGAAGATCCGTAAGCATTGTAGTGTAATTTTTCTGCGTTATAAGAAATCTGTTGACTATCAATTGGCTTTGTCCTTCGTCCAAAATACAAGCCAATCTTTGATATTAGGCTGAATTTACTAACTTTGCAACATTCATTCAATAAAAAAATCAAAAACAAACTAGCTTAATCTGCCAACCTTAAGTCGCCAGGAAGTGTGCTAAAGTAGACGTTTTATACAGTGTAACCCGGATATAAGAGTTGTCGGGACCGGAGAAGTCTCTTATATCCGGGTTTGTTCTATTTTGTTTAGGTAAGTATGGCTCTAATTTTGGACCAGAGAAAATCTCTCTTATATCAGGGTCTCTTATATCCGGGTTACACTGTATAAGAATGTAAAAGATAAACAGAAAAATTCAAACGTTTATAATCTAAATACGAATCCGTTGAGCGATAGTGAGGAAGTCATTGCTAATAGCGAGAGTTCAAACTCTGATATGCGACACTAAAACAATTGTAAACAATATACTCATAGATATGGTTTTGTTCATACACGATAAATGTAGTGATTTACTAAGCCGAGCTTAGATGTGGCACAGGATTGAAAGTATTGAGCTCCCAGCGAGGACCGAACTCACTATCTAGTCAAAATTGATCTAACGGAACAAGCTTGCTAAACATTATAATACGTCAAATGTCCATCCAGCAAATGTACCTTTCCGCTATATTTTACTTCATTTAAATTAAGGGAAACAGATGATTTTTATTTTCGATAGTGTAATTCAATTTTTAAATACCGATAACTATTATCATATTACAGTGTAACCCGGATATAAGAGAAACCCGGATATAAGAGAGATTTTATCTGGTCCCAAATTAGAGCCATACTTACCTAAACAAAATAGACCAAACCCGGATATAAGAGACTTCTTCTCCGGTCCCGACAGCTCTCTTATATCCGGGTTACACTGTATTAGCAATCTTAAAAAAAACTTCAAAACTATCATGGGTGGAATATTATAAACTCAACTGTACAGAGAAGGTTGAACTAGCTCTTCGAGGCTTGCGAGTGGAAGTACCCTTTCTTTGAAACAAGGATTGAATACTTAACCTGAAAATCATTAAGATTATACGTTTATTTTGGATTGCGTTTACTGTAACAAAAATGTACATACATTCGTGTCAGGCAACACAGTGATGAAATGGTGAGCAATACTACTGGGGCGGGTTCGATCTTTATTGATTGAAAAGTTATCGAACATAGTCAACTTTGATTCTGGCAGAAAGACCTCTGATCTAGAGGTTTTGAGGAGCGTGGAACTACCACTTAATTGCTATTGTTCTTAGGTCCACTTTGACCCAGGGTGGTAGCACCTGTTAGGGTCCCAGATATGGGCAAAGTATGAACCTCCAAACTGGGGTCAAACATAAAAATATAAAAATACATTAGGAAAAAATTACCAGCAATATATTTTCATAGTAAAATAATAAAAAAAAAATTACCAGCAATACATTTTGAAAAAAAAAACTAAACAAAAAAAGAAAGGTTCACAAAATAAAATTCCGGTATTAAATGACCCATAAGGCGTTGATGCGCCGTTAAACAAACTAAACAACTTCTATGGCATAACTACGACAAGTAGCAGCAAATAATTTATACATACGTATCGTCTGAAATGTGTTTGTCCGAACCATTGTAATAAACCCGAGGAATCCATTATTTTCTGTCGAGGCTCGATGTCTTGGGAAGGGGGCAGTTTCTTTCTTCGGAACGACATGCGAGGTGGATTTGTTTTTGCAGTTAACTTCTTCCAGTCTTTGCCTAAAGAGGAGGGGCGTACAAGGCAGCTGGTGGTTGGATTGGGAAGTGTCAGAGCGTGTCCACGCGCAGGTGATTCTGTCACACTATCTCTGGGGTTCCAACCTACTCTGAGATCCCTCAGAGTCTGGCCCGGGACCGCAAAGTACCCAGTTTCCACGGTGTGCCGCGAGGAGAAACTGTGAGAGTCTTGAACCTGTAGAGCCGTAAAACCATTAGGGAAGGACTTATCCACTCGGCCCTCCTTTTCGCTCCGAGAGCTAGATGGTGGCTGTAGCTAGAAACGAGAAAGACAAGCAAACTAGGCTACACTATGCCATAACACTACAGACTACAAGCCATTGAGTACCACACCGTGCATATAGAAATGACTTATGAATTATATGTTAGAATATATTAAAATATGTACTATATATACACGCGTATCATGCGAATTTTGAAGACATAATTTTGAAGCTAATTTGACTACAGTAAATGGATATATAATTTGGTCAGCGGCATAGACAAGGCCAGATGTGCATACGCTAATTTTATATCTCGTGCATGATGCGACCCCCTTAAATTTAGCATCGAAATTAGGTCTTCAAAAGTCGGAGGATACGCGATTATATACGGTAATTCCATTTATTACGCTCTGTTTAATTTGTCCCATTAATGGAACAGTTGTATTACATCAAGTTTCCCAGTAGAAAATGATCTGCTTAGAATATAAGTTTCACCTTTTACCTGTTCTTCAACGACATCCATTGACAGTGGAGGAAATACTCGGTTAACTTGACTTTCAACTCAATAGTTTGTATTCTAGCATAATTCTGACTTTCAGATTTTAAAGACAGATTATCTATAACGATACTTATGCATACGTATCTACAGCTAAAGCCAGAAAGAAATGACTTCTTAAACTAAACGCCCGCACAACGAAACTGCCACATTGAATCGTCTTAGAGAACCTTTTTTTGTCATCAGTCAGTAATGGCTGATGCTAACCTCCAGCAGAATGACTCACTTCGCCTAATCGGACTAATGTTTTCCACTAACATGAAGTAGAAATATTATATTGAATCAATCCTAGGTGTACTGTTCTTAATTCCTCTTTTATTATTCTCTCTCCTTAATGTTTTTCTTTTTTTTTTTTTCATATTCTTTCACACTCAGTAACCCCTTGCGTCTTAGGGAGCTAATTTCCTTGATTGGCGTGGAATGCTTAAAAAAAGTTATATTTAGGTAAATTTAAAAACGAATTAAAAAAAAGTAACGACCACTCACTTTGGATTTTTTTTATGTATTATTGATTGGATGTAAGGATAAATACCTACGACCTATCCCGACTGCAATTAACAGAATTCAGCATAACTTAGCTTTGTATGTAAATAAATATTTTATGATATTAATAATTATTCATGTCGTTCTAAGCCATTAAGGACGGTAGTATTTAACATCCATTAACAAACATTTAGCTATAAGAGCTTAAACTCTTTTTCGTCATGATATCAATGTTCCTTTTGTAAGTTCTCACAGATGAATTGATTCTTCTACTCTTAGCTTTTAATTCAGACAATTTTAATTCGGAAACGGCATCCTAAAGAAGCTGACTAACATCAAATGGGGTGTCCATGCCGATACAATCCGCACCACAGACCTTTGCTACTCCACAGAATATGTCTCACCATTGTGGAGCAGATCATCACATGCAAAGAA
The DNA here is from genome assembly GCA_963932145.1 of Acanthosepion lycidas. NCBI lineage: Eukaryota > Metazoa > Mollusca > Cephalopoda > Sepiida > Sepiidae > Acanthosepion > Acanthosepion lycidas. The sequence goes on from OZ010577.1 coordinate 57,315,520, forward strand.
AATCGGCCCTACCTTAAAATCCTCTTGCAGATCAATCACTGGGTATCTCAAGCCAACCAAAGCAGATGACCTCTAATTGCTTCGTGGCATTGCCCCCTACTTACATCAGAAGGGCAATCCGCTTCCAATTTGAGAAGTTGAATCAAGAAACTGACACTTGTCATCCACTCCAATGACAAAAGGGGCTCAAGTGAAGACACTGCTTTTTACATTCAGTCATACCACTGAACAACAGAGCTCCTAGTCAGCGTCTGCCCCTGTGATGCAGCCACCTTAACAACGTGGAACACAGGCTCTCTCTCAGCTTTACAGAATCCCAACCCCTGGCTCCAGTGATGCCTGGCCCTTCTGGTCCTGCCTGAATTTACCTTCGAGAAGCTGTTAGTCGCTGTAGATCCAAACTTCAGAAATGGTGATATGACACCAATGATGACCCTGCAAGCAATTAAAAACCACTTACTAAACTTTATAACTCAATAATCACTTCTCTTATGTTATATTACCTTTATAAAAACGTTTTAATGTTATCCTTAGTGGTTTATTCTAGATTAAGGTATTAAATAGGTTAGTATTCTTAAATTACTGGTAGTAAGGTTAGCCGTGAATTGGCACATAATTATTTTACTGGTGAAGTTGTTAGATAATAGTTTAATTTAAAATAAATATATAAAGTCATATAAATATTCAAAATTTATTTTGTATTCTAATTTATAATGTAAAGTTGGTATAGTTAAGTAGTTGTTTTGTTTGTATATGTTTTTTTATTTATTTACGTACGATGTATGTGTTACCCTTTTTCTGCATTGTTGCAGATACCTTTCTATGAGATGCATATTTTTGGATTGGTAATTTAAGTAAAGTCATCTACGTACAAAGATCCATTTATACCTTTAGTGAGTTCTTTTGAAATGTTATTAATTTTAATACTCAACAGAGTGACTGACAATATACTCCTTTGTGACACTCCTGCTTGGGATTTTTGATCGGACAGAATAGATCCAATGCGGACCTGAAAAGATCTAATGGAAAGAAAGTTCTTAATGAATTTAGGTAGCCTACCTTTCAATACGAGGTTATGTTGATCTCGCGCGATCTCATGTTTCCAGCTAGTTTCGTAAGTTTTTTCCCCCAGTCAAAGAATAGAGTAGATGGCCATTGTACTCCTGTTTTTGCGAAGGCTACACCGTAAGTCAGTCATTAATTTGTTGGGCTCTAAGCACCAAACTAAACGATTCCTAACCATTATATCCAAGGTTTTACCCGTCCTGGGTATGACGATAAACTACATCCGTGTCCTGGATAAGACGATAAACGACATCCAACAGCAATGCCTCTGTTCAGGAGGCTTTGAGAAGCGTGGAACAATGTCTTAATTGCTGGTGTTCCCAGGTCCACCCTGATCCGGGCTGGTAGCACCTGTTAGGGTCCCAGATATAGGTAAATAGTTAACCCCCAAACTGGGATCAAAACACTATGAAAGTGTATAATAAATAGGTTTTAATACCAGAAATACTTTGTAAAAAAATTATTACCAGCAATAAATTTTTGAAGAAAAAAATATTACCAGCAATACGTTATTGTACTAAAAAATATGAGTAATTGAAAAATGGTTCAAATATATATGTATACAGACATAACTTTTTTTTTTGTTTACTAAACTTTCGCTATGGATCTATTTCAAAATTTTGTTGGCATTAAATGACCCACTGAGGTTGATATGCCATAAAACAAAACAACCAATCAAAACCAAGGTTTTACATAAACAGATTGTAATTATTGTCTATAATTTCCACTATCTAAGCTTTTTCTTGGTTTAGGAATCCATAGGGCAGTTATTGAGAGAACTTGCCTTTTGTCCAGATATTTTTAATAACGATTTTAATTACTCTTTGGGGGTTGTTTTAAGAATTCATAGTGGACATTGTCCGGTCCTACGGCTTCAATTATATAAAATTTTCTAGTTCTGTCCGAGAGATTGTTTTTTTTTTAATCTTCCAGGTTCTTTGTTTTGAAGTTTAATTTGTATTTTTCTAGTTTGGGATTGTTGTTTTCATTATGTTTCGGCCAATATGTTTGTCAAAGCTATTTGGTTCGTTATTGTACTATTATTAATTGAGAGATGTTTTACTGGTATAGGTTAATGTTTGCCAGTTATTTGTCTAATCATTTCCCAAACTGTTTTTGGTTTTGTAGCCGAATTTAGTTTGCTAACGTATTTTTGCCAACATTCTTTTTTTGACTTCTTTTATTGCTTTACGAGCCTTTACTCTATTTAGTTTATAACTGTTGTTTTTGGCGCTTGTTAAATTTCCCTTCAAGCGCTGTTTTACCTCTTATTACCTCTTTAAATCCATCATCGAACCAGGGTCTGGTTTGGCTTGTTTTGCTTAATGGAATATCAACCTCAATAGGTTATTTAATGCTGACTAGATTTTTATTGCTGGTAATATTTTTTTTTCCAAAAATGTATTGCTGGTAATAATTTTTTCCCAAAATACATTACTGGTATTAAAACATATTTTTACACTTTCTAACAGATGCTATCACCTTGGGTTAGGGAGGATCTGGGAATACCAGCAATTAAGAGGTGGTTTCATGTTCAAAACTTCCTGATAAGAGGCCTTGCTTCCGGATGCAGTTTATTATCATACACAAGACGCCTCATTGGTGGGGTGTCCGACTCCTCTGCAGAGGTGCAGTCGGCGTATTCTGAAGCTTCAGCCGACAGGGTGGGAGCCAAGGGTCTGTTTGTTCGCTACCTCATGTATCATCGTAAACACTCTAGTTAAAGTTCAGGTAAATTGCTGGATCACACGTACTGACAGACTTCCAGTTACTGGATCGATGTGTCGCTGTTCTCTGAGTGATCATACATAGCTCAATATTCATAATGCTCTCTTTTTTTTGTTTGTCTCTTGGGATCCCTAGATAGTATTGTCACTATTACCCCACACCCAGGAAAATGAAGGGTTTGGATAGTTTTCTTATCAGACCTTCCAGTTTGTCTTGTTCTATCTGATCATGCATTGGGATATACAGAGTGCATATACAGATGATTATATGCAAAGTAGCTGCCTGCAATTCCGTTTTTAGTTTAATTTTGATTTGGGTTCATTTTTTTTTATTAAAACGGTTACTCCTCCAGAGACCCTGAGTCCAGAGTTGTGACCGTACTCGTGGTAGGTTTTATATTAACATTATATATTTTTTAGAAATTTTTCCAGGGTACCGCAGGATCCAATTTTGTTTTTTGCATGTGTAATTATTTGTAATTTGGCTTTAGCCCGCAACAGTTCCATTCTAGTATTTTATATCCCATGTTTGTATTTTTGAGTTTTACACTTATTTAATACTTTGCTTTTTGTTGGGGTACCATCCATCCTCATTAGTACCTCAAATCTATTTTTGTTGGTGTCAGAAGTACTTTTTTGATGGTTGGTCTTGTTTTATGAGGGGAATTTCCGAAGACGTCTATTTTGAGATTTGAAGGACGGATTGGTGGTATTTGCTTCAGATGGAGATTTTGTGTTTGCACCAATCCTGTGTCCTCGTTATGTTTCCGTATCCACAGGAAGATCGGTGAAGGACTGTCGAAGATCAGATTTGATATCTCTCTGTCCTGGCTATGTTTATAAAAGATTAAAGTCACCGGGGTTGCCAAAACACTCGTTAACAAGTGTAAAAAATAGCAACATTTATTTATGGTACTATGATTGATTAAGATCATGAATACATGAACAAAATGGATTGTTTCCTGAATAAGGAATTCTTGAGTTGGGGGGAAGAGGTTGACTGGCGGTTGCAGTTACGGTTAAAAAGCCCAGTGTCGTTCACCTATTTAAATAAACGCAGCTGATGGACGGAGTTCAAAAAGAGTATTTAGACAATTGCGGCACCACGTTCATCTTGCGGGGAGAGTATTGTTTTACTTCAGCTCTTTCGGTCACTGCTTTTATGGGGGTGCAACCTCAATTGCACTGCTCTGACTGGCTAGACAATAATAATGCTTTACTAATGACCTTGTGCCATATGCATCGAAGGGGAGGAAGGAAAAACGCCAGGCGCCCAATATGATTGATAGTGTAATCAAAATAACGGCCTTGTGTCACAAGTATCGGAGAGGGAGACGAGGTGCTATATCCCAGAACTTCTCTAACTGGTGGGTCAATCATAAACGTCGCCTTGTATCACTCATATTCAACTTCAGTGGAACGTTTTCTATGTTTCGGGATCTCACCCTCATTTGACCTGATTATCACAGGTTTCATCGACACCTCCATCTGACAGTGTGTCATGTCCCTGACCTTTGAAAGATTTACTTTGTGGCACGCATTTCAACTAACTATTTCTTTATCAAAGGAAAACAACACTCTAGTACAATTTCAACAGACCTAAAACTGTACCTATCGACCAATCGAACCAAAGCTCAAAATTTCGCACTATATTCCAAAAGTGGTACAAACCTGAAAATTTATGGTATCACATCTTCTTAACATTAAAAATATTTTTCCTTCCTTAGAAATAAAATTAGATCACCAATCAACATTTGACACTAATCTTGGTGTCAAGTGTGTGAGTGATCTCCGTGAAAGCAATATATTAAAGATCTACATTTCTAAAAAATTCTTCTCCCAATATTTTAAAACCTCTCAATAGCCTCGACCTACTACTGTCTTTTTCATATCTATTTTCTTTAATGTGACATATCAGTATAAATATTAGTAGTTAGCGCACTTCGTCTTGCATCAAATTTGAAGACTCGACCAAACGCTATTAAATGGCATTGAAATATGGCTTTTGAGAAGGATTATAAGTCTACGACATGGCAGCCGTCAGTTCATCTGGCAGCAATCTCAAACTACAAGCTTAATATGAAACCGCTTCTTCCGAGGCAATACACTCACCCCTCCTCTCGTTCTCTCCCTGCCACATATCCTTTGTGTTCTGTAATGAGGTTCTGTTGGAATTTGTAGCGGCCTATGGCATTTGCAAGAGTTTTGAATAAATGATGCGTTGTTATAGCTAAAGCCGAAGACGCAATGCCAACACCAGCAGATGCCTCAACCTCGTCCTTTTATCTCTTTTCTATACCATCAACGACACACAATGATCGAATTGATAACTAATTCAGATTAGCTTTTCTCAATAATACAACCAGTTAGATTGATTGAAGTTTTGCAAAGTTGATCTGCTGAAGGTCTAATTCTGTGGGTGATGAGGTGCAGACAAGACGCGTACTTGATGGAAAATGTCAGCTGAGCGAACGGAAAGAAAATACTAGAAAAGTTTTAATAGCTCCTGAATTGTGTAAAGAAACTAGGTTTTAAGTACACGCTCTCGGTTCAAGAGAAACGTTAATTTGACAAGCCAGGGATAGTTATATCAATAATGACATCACTTCAGATTGTCTTGTGCTCTACAAGAATGACATTATTTCAGCTGCATTAACGTGTGTCTCTCTTAAGAAGCTAAATTGGTCACTTTAGGACATTATAATCAGACCAGTGAATATTTTTAACAAAGAACTCAAGAAAGTAAACGAAGTGACTACATTTAGTTGACCTGTGCATTATGGTAAGGGGAATTTAAATATTTTCCACTGATCTATTTACTAGAGAAAAGGTAAATGTCAAACACTCCTTTCTTTTACAGCACGGAAGAAACAGTTAGTTTAAAATATTGCATGTAAAATGTAGCAATGATTGGTTCGAAAAATGTTGCCTGGCTGTGAATTTCTACGATATGTTAAGATAAGTCGGTAGACATTGATTGGAATTTTTAGTGAATTATCCAAATCAGATTTTATTTTCAAGAAGTCTGGTATGTTTAGGAGCTGGCGAACCGTCATATCCAGTTTTGTTTGTGCTTCACAGCTTATCAACCCTTTGAATATTTGAAGCCAAAATAGTTTTTTTCATTGTAAGAAAATGTTTTGTGTAACTGAGCTTCCATACATTCTAAATTCATATCTTCTCGTTAAGAAACAAATTCTAATTAAAGCGGATAATGAGTGATGAATTGCTTAATTTAAGATTACAGACGTCAAGGGAAGCACACTAAACTTTAAATATTTAATTTTTTCAAAATTTCATTGTATTATTTAATCTCTTTGTGCCATAGATTTTAAAGGCCACTTAACAAATAAAACTAAATTGCCAAACAAACGGTGTACTTATTTCCAGTATTTACATCGTTCGGACTATTGCTCTCCTCTTTATTGCCATATTCAAGACGTTTCGCCCGTTGTATGCTCTGGCCTTCTTTAGGTGATTGAAATTTCGAACTGAACAATTTAATTTCGTCCACACATGTAGATTGTTCTAGTTCCACGTGCCATGCCTCTATCTCCCTTTAATTGAATTCTTCAAGTTTTTTGTTCACCACTGCAGTAGCCAGATATTGGACTCACAACTCTTTGGACGAATTCACTGTATCCAATCAACGCTATTATCTACTGGGCCATGTGTCCTGGAGGACATGACCTGGAAAAGACCGGAGCGTAAAACGGCCGAAACAAATATGAAAAAAAGATGAGAACAATAGTCCGAAAAATAATTACAGTACCTCATCTCAGAAATATAGACAGATAAAACAAAGTCCTACTGTATTTTCTATCTTACACTTTCAATTTACTTCGAAGCTGTAAACTGCAATTACTGCCAAATGTCTTAAATGTCAATTAATTGGATTTCTGTAAAATTAAACACATGAAATCAAATTGTTTTTCAATAATAGATAGGTCTGCCTACTGCTCTGTCAATACTCCTGCCGCCATCTTTTGAATAAGAGTAGAGGTTCATACTTTGTTTCCTGTTTAGGATGGGTTTCCAGTTTGTTTTTCCTTAAGAAGGGTGGCTGTCATTAAAAATTGCTTTCATTTAATCATCGCAGAGAATTTTTTCTAAACTTCAGGAGAACAACACTTTGCGCCTTCTTGGGCTCACGTTTTTCAGTGTTTTGACGTTTTTGAAGTGGAGTGATTATATCGAATCAATTATTAGCTCTACTGATAGGAAAGTTCGTTCACTGTGCCGTGTTAGACAATTCTTCTTGTCCCTCTTGTAAATTTATAAATCTAACATTTTCCGTGCATTGATCGTCCTGGGTATGGCGATAAACTACATACGCGTCCTGAGTAAGACGATTAACTACGTCCGACAGGAGGTTTTGAGGAGCGTGGAACCACCTTTTAATTGCTGGTGTTCCCAGGTCTACCCTGACCCGGGGTGGTAGCACCTGTTAGGGTCCCTTCTATGAGTAAATAGTTAACCCTCAAACTTGCGTAAAAACACTAATACCACAAATACCTTGTAAAAAATATTACTAGTAATACATTTTTGGAAAAAAAAACCCCAAAAACAAATATACTTTGAAAAAACTATTATCAGCTATACATTTTTGAAATAAAATATTACCAATGATACATATCTGAAGAAAAAATATTACCAGAAATAGATTTTTGAAAATAAATATACCAACGATGAAAATTTTGTTGGCATTAAATAACCCTTTGAGGTTGATATACCGTAAAACAAAAACCAAACCAAACCAAACCAACCGCGCATTGAACACTGCTGTCATATCTAGTCTAGACAACTTACTATACTGGGTGTGACAGCTAAATTGTTCAAGTCGGGTAAAAGAATGGGATAATTGTCTATCGCATAAAATTTTTAATATCTAAAAAACCACTAAACTAATTGAGTTTCTTTATTCCAGGTAAACAGATACGACATTTAGCCATCTTGACACTGTTTGTTGTAAGAATCACTGAAAACCCCTTTGAATTATTCAGCTTTGAAAGAGAACAGGTTAAAATCATTTTGTGTCTGACCCGCTATGTTTTCCCAACTAAGCAATGGTGAGAGGAAAAAGATCACTCAGGCCTTCAGTAATGGTACCAACATTCATACTCTGGCTTCCATTTTCAAATTCCATTCAAGAACTATCAAGAGAACGGTGAATAAGTTTGTTTTTTTTTAAAAGAAAGAGGATAGAGGAAAACTAGATCAGGATGTCACAACAGCAAGAGGGATCATCATTTCAACTTAGAGCTAAATACATTCTTATTGTTCAAAGTAGAGTCCCCAAGAGTATTATAAAAACATCGGAGAATTCCAGTAAGATATCTTTAATCATTTGTAAGATACAACGGTTCAAAGCTTAATCTAACAACTGGACAATTTTGCCGTTAAACCTGGTATATCTCAAGATTCAAAGAAAGGTCTGTAATGTAATCGATCCTGACTTCAGTCACTTTCTCACGTGGCTTTCCGCTGTATTTTCTACAAATATTTTCATGGCAATTATTCTGATGTGCTGTTCTTCTTAGTTCTACGACTTCAAGAATTTAAGTGTGCTACTATATTGGCAACTAGGTCTCACAATTTTGATGTTGAACTAGTTAGATGCAACAGTCAGTTTGTGGAACTCCCTTCTGATTTCTTGATTCCTTGCCATCCTACAATCTTCAAAAAATTTAAACGCAACGTCAATCGCTATCTTCTTGAATTCTGCTCCTTTCTCCTCATTAATGTCTCCTCATTATCTTTCAGTCCCTGTAACATCCTGCGTTCTAATGGGATTATCACTTTGCTTGGGGTGAAAGGATTAAAAGATAAACTAGATTATTCATGTTAATGCTTTATTTATATAGCAACAATTTCACTGAAAATATTAAACTGTTCGGAAAATATCCGATTTTATAAGTGCGGAAGTGAGTGTGACAGCCGAGCATTGAATTTGAACACCAAATTTCACTTTCCACACTGATATCAGTTACACCATCCGCACATCCCTGCTCCACTAAATTATTTCAAGCAGTTCAAACCTTGTAATTTCTTTCTTTGCTTTTAATTAATTTCTAATTTAAATTTTAAAAACGACTGTGCTACGTACTGACTTATATGTGCCCGCAGCCATCTTTTATGACTCTCATCAGTGTTTATATTCAAGGGGCGGAGATTCAATAAATAAAAGCTGCCAACATAGCCAGGTATTTGATGGTAAATTAAATGCTTCTATTGTGTATATTCCATGCTTTACATTCCGTGCAACTTTTTCTGAGAAGGTCAACCAAAAAGGGCAAAGTGTGAAAAGGAAAAAAAAAAAAAAATTAGCAGAGGAAAAGTATATAACTAAAAAAAACAAAAGTTGGAGGTTGGGGAACAAAAGATTACCTATCATCTGGTTTAACTGATAGCTGTTGAGACTTATCCACATGATTATATACAAAAGGATTATTTTCTCTAACGTATGACTATTATTATCTCTAACGTAATCTAAATAATCAGTTCCTTACTGGCTGTTAAATCAGAATATTTGAACAGTAATTCATAGCCAAAGGATTTTTTTCTGGTGAAATTGTAGAATTCAAAGCAATGAGAAACGTTCAGACTGAGAAATCCAGCGGTTCGTTTCGAATATATTTCACGTTGTAATAGCGTCAGGTTTTAATCATAATTACTTAGAGTATGTAGCATTTCGTAGTAACTTTAGTTTGAAACTTCTTAGATGCGACCTAGTTGAAGATTGAAGAATGTGTATATATATCACGAAAATGCTAGTTCAAAATGTAAGAAATTCACAAAATCCTACAGATATGCATTTAAGAATACTTTTGTAAAACTCCGCTCAAAGATGATCATAAAAAATGAGTATATTATTTATCTGTATAAAAAAACAACAAAAAACGAAATATTAGGTTGGTGCAAAAATAATAACGTAATAATGTCGTTTTTTGGCCTTAAAAGATACGTCAAAAAACGACATTATTACGTCATTATTTTTGCACCAACCTAATATAAGGAAAGGGGCCAATACTGGTTACTACAACCTTAACAACACGGCTAGTCACATTCCCTGTCACAATCCCTGTCACATTCCCTATACACTTCTATAAAATAATCGCCAAAACATTATTCACGATGAATTCCCGACTAGTACCGTAAGAGGACGTCCTGTGTATGACTATAAACTACATACAGCAGCAAAACCTCTGATCGGCAGGTTTTGATGAGTGTGAAGCCACTTCTTAATTGTTTTTGTTCCCAGGTTCACCGGGAGTCGTGGTGGTAGCACCTGTTAGGGTCACAGCTATGGGCAAATAGTTAACACCCAAACTGGAGTTAAAACGCTATTAAAGTATAAATATAGATTTTTATAGTAAAAATACCAGCAATATATTTTTGAAAAAAAAAATTACTGACTCTCGAGAAAAACCCTCTTTATAAAAATACGTCAATGACACCTGATCTATAAACTGATTCCTTACAAAGAATACATATTCTATTCATTCAAATCTATTGTAAAAAATCTTGTCGGTATTAAATAACCAATTGAGGTTGATATGCCGTAAAACAAAATAAACCAAACCAACTAGTAGCTAATGTTACAAATCTTTAGCAAACATTTACAAACCAGTATGGCGGGGAATGAAAAAAAATTATTTACATCTTAAAAAAATGTCACCCATGATTTTAAATGTAAATTATATACAATGAAAAAGAATATGTTAGTATGGGACCATCCCAACTGTCTACAAACTCGCAGAAAAAGCAAGCTCAATAAAAAAAATAGGAACGTGTAGAAAAACAAAATAAAATCAAAACGAAATGTTTCCAGAACCCCAGAGATTTATGCTTTCTGCCAAATAACTAGCATTTTGTGGTCTCATCGTTTCGTCTTAATTTGCTTTGAACTTTAGTTTAAAACTTCTTAGATGCGACCTAGTTGAAGATTGAAGAATGTGTATATATATCACGAAAATGCTAGTTCAAAATGTAAGAAATTCACAAAATCCTACAGATATGTATTTAAGAATACTTTTGTAAAACTCCGCTCAAAGATGATCATAAAAAATGAGTATTTAAATTTTGTTTGTTTCAAATTATGATATCGGTGATTCAATATATGTACTCAACTAAATTAAACCTTAAATTGATATTTATTGCACAAAAATATACAAATGCAGAATATGAGGTATGAAAGGGGCTGATCTTTACCTAGCCAATCACAATCACTGACTCAATCGTACCAATATTTTTCTTGGTACTAAAACACTGCATTTATTGTGTCATTTGTACTACCGACACTATAATAGCGCAGTTTATCTAAGAATTCCTAACTAGTCCCATATGTACAATTATGTGGGAGGGGGTACAATAACAACAACACTTAAAATTGTCTAATGAATATTGACAATTTGAAAAAGGCACTGTGGTATATTTATTGTACAAATTGTATAAATATGAGTCATAGCTTAAATTTGAGGAAGAAGAGGGCTAGGTCTTCATCGGACTCATTTTTTTATAATGATATTGTTGTGACCAAGTAAATGGTTAAAGAAATAACAAAACAAGTGTTGTAGATATATATATTAAACAGTAAGTACAACAGAAGAGTATTATACGACTAGTGAGTGTGTGTCGGTTGACCCAGCGTTCAATCTATTCGACTGTTGATACTTAACAGCCCCAACCCCCACGAGGGATGTATATGGCACAAGGTCGAGTTTACCGTGGGTTCTCCGAGCCCGTAGGCTCGGCCAAAAATTTTTCCTTGGAACCCGTAATAACAAGTTCAGGGTCTGTCTACCTCCCCGGATGAAACTTTGCCCTTCGGCAAAGCCTCGTCCGGGTTCCTCTCTGCTCGAGGCAGAAAGCTGACAGTAATGATCAATTTGTTCAACTGTTAATATTTAACAGCACCCCCCACGAGGGATGTATGTGGCACAAGGCCGGTTTTACCATGGGTCCTCCGAGCCTGTAGGCTTGGCCAAAAATATTCCCTTAGAACCCGTATAAACTGTCTACCTCCCCGGACGAAACTTTGCCCTTCGGCAAAGCCTCGTCCGGGTTCCTCTCTACTCGAGTTCGACAGTTGAACAATCTAGGCGACTGTTCCACCAAGGCCGTCTCTCCTACTAATATGATAGTAGGCGGAAGAGTCCAACTTTAGAGGGAGGACACTACAACACATATTCACACTGTGTACAGTGTGAATATCTGTTGTAGTGTCCTCCCGAGTGCCAATTGTGGTAGAAGGTTATTTATGAAAAAACTTTTAAAAGAAACTCAATCCTAAACAGGAAACAAGTGATAAACCTTATAATAGGAGAGAGCTATGGAAGAAAATTTTATTCTCCTATTTATTTCCCCCATTATGGGCATTATTATATCCATGATATAATAACACTGAAGTTCATGGATGGAATGGAATGGTTGAAAGGAAAAGGAATGGCTTTTATACCACTAAAATATACACAAAACTATATATATATATATATATATATATATATATATATATATATATATATATATATATATATATATATATATATATGTATGTACACGTGTCCCACGCAGAGAAAAAATCCTATATCTACATACTCAAGCAGTGTGAAAGGAGAACAAAAAGATAGGGTCTTGCTTCTGTGTTTCTGGAGAAGCCATGTTTAGGACTCCAGATTCAAACGTGCCGGATTCATCTACTATGTCCAAGGCGATGACATATTTCACGAAGGGGAAACGGCGAAACTTGGGTTTTTCCAAATTGAGGACTTCGAGTCGGGGTTTCTTTCTATATCTGGAGAATATATATTCCCAAATGTAAACGAGACCATGGACCATGGATTTAGCCTCAGTCCGGGCCACTTGGCCTAAGCTAAAAATGACACCCTTCGGCTTGGTTGCTGTAAACAAACTGAATGACAGGCTATTCTCAACACTGTATGAAGTGACGTCACTAAACAGCTGTCACGTAACCCATGTGACTATCTCAACCAAAGGGAGATAATTGGCTTTTGTATTCCAACCTCTACTCCTGTTCGAAAGACTGTGGAGTCTCTTCATCAAAATTCAGCGAAAGGTGGTTGAGTGTTCCGCGTTTGGTTCACTTGAGAGGGGCTAATTTAGAGTGGAATCTGGAAGTGGCATAGAATAATGAATATTGGTCACCTGGTTTAAACATTTGTCATTTAGAGTTAGGCTAGTAAGTTGTTTGTTCTTTTTTTTCTTCAATTTTCTGGATTAAACTTAGCTAAGGTATGAATGGTCATTGGCCTCTTTATTTTTGATCCTCAAATTTTCTTTTTCTTTGGTTCATTCTCTTTCCTTCCCCATAAGGGTGACAGAGATTGTACTACTCTAGTTAAACTCGTTCGTGTGTGAGATTTCGATATTGTTATCGCATTTAAATGTGTGACTGCTACTGCAAGGGATTACAGAACGGATGCATGGAAATTATTTTATTGATTCCGCAGTATATATTCGTCCAGTTAACTGTTATTTCTGTCATGATTAGACTTCGGGGTGGGGTGGGGGCTGTTACTAACACTAGTTTGTTTAGTTGTGTAGATAGTTTTATATCATGAACATTGGAGATTTATAGTTTTAAAAATTTTTATCGACTTAGACTTCGGCAAAAACTGTACATATGGGGATCAGGTAGGATTTTATAGAGTGTGGATGTGGTATACGTGTGTGGTGTGTGGATGAGATATTTTGGTGAAAGGAACAATGTTTTGACTATTAGATTAGTAAATGAGGCTAGCTAATTATAAGAGATAAGACAAGTGACTAGCCTCCCTCCATCTCAATTTTCTCCACGTGGCGTTGTACAGTAAATAAATCGAAAGACCGTGGAGGACCGTGAACCGAACTATTATTGAGAAAAGATGAAATAATTCAGTAGTAAATAAAACATCAGAGTTTTAGTATATTCAAGTATATGGTCGAAGTAGACTTTAGAACAAACCAAAACCCCCAAACCTAAACAGGAGACAAAGGATAAACCTCTACATCTGTTCGAATGCTTTCCCTTTTGCCAACACATCTCATTTACACCGCACAGTTTCGCAACAGACACCATAATACAGAAATTTATCTATAAAGTTCTAACTAGTCCTATATTTGCAAATTAAGCCGTAAATTTCGAAACATTTTAAAATTACCTTTTTAACGCTGTCTATTCTAAAATCATTTAATATCGTTTAATATCATTTGTTCTCTTAATTTGAAATTGTATTAGCATAGGTACCGCCATGAGATCGCTAAAAAAGAGCATAGCATAATGATAAAGACGCCAAACTTGACGAAAACAAAATTTTATCGTCTAAATGTTTATATCATTATTAAGAGGAAAGACCAGAGTATTTTGGGGGGTATTTTTTTTTTCATTTTTTAATCGTTCATAGCACGTTCAAAATTTTCGTTAAATTTTTTTTTTTTTTTGTCAGCAAAATTGACAGATAATCATGTCAACCATTTTTTCGATATTATAAAAAAAAAAAATGAAAATACAAGTTTCAAATTATTTTAAAAATCAATTATAAGTTTTTCAAAACTTATTTTAAGAAAATTAGAATTTATAATGTTTATTTAAAATATTTTGAAACAAGCATTACTTAGTTGCTGCGCCGAAAAGAAGTAGTTTAAAAATAAAACAAAGCGGGTCATAACATTTCGCGTTATTTGACAGGCGATGAGTGATGATTTCATCACGTATTGACAGCTTACTTGAGGAAAAGTGATCGTACGGGAGGACAGAAGTGACATACTTATTTAGATTTAAGTGAATAAATTTTTATCTCGTTATTTTTAAGAAAAACTTTCAGCGCTCTATTTTTTTTGTACTTGGCTTTCATCTTTATGTTTACGATGCTTTATGGAAAATATATTATAAAAAAATTAAAATAAGACTGCTGAGAGTAAGATTAAATTTCATAAGAAAGGAATCTAATTAATTTATAGGTACCTTTCTTATGAAATTTTATCAGAAGTGTACGTAAAATACTATAATTTTATGTACATTTATTACATTTTACTGTGTTATTTGTATTTCCATTCATTTTATTATTAATTTTGATAATTCATTTGTGGAAAAATGCCATAACTGAGATTAGTATAAAAATATGATCATATAAATTTCATAAGATGATACTAATACTTGTAGGTACCCTTCTCAGTTGAAATTGAAAAATCAAATTATCTTCTCCACATATTTCGCAAAAATAAAGACGCTAACATCGTAGAACAATGCTTAATTCAAATAACGCGATTTAATTGTATTCTTGCTGGTCTTCCGTACTTTTTAATTACAGCCGTTTATAAGCACAACATTACATTTCTTATTTAGTGCGGGTCTTCTAATTGGATGAAGTGATACAATTCACAATGCTGTAAAAAATGATCTATATCATAAGGCCATTTCCGAAACTGAATGCGGTTTTTAAACTAATTTTATATTTTAACTTAAATGTAAAAATCTGAAATAATTAAAGAAATTACAAATAATTGTATTAAAAATTCATTTTTCATCGAAAAAAAAAATGAATGTCTGTCATACAAAAAAAAAAAACGTGCTAAAAATTTATGTCATTTACTAGTTCCGCTGATACAAAGAGAAACAAGGTTTTTAACAAAAAAAAAAAAAAAAAAAAAAAAAGGAAAAAATTTAAAAAATAATTAAAACATACTTTGGTCTTTCCTCCTAATAATAACATAAACATTTAGACGATAAAATTTTGTTTTCGTCAAGTTTTGGCGTCTTTTTCATCATGCTATGCTCATTTTATGCGATCTCATGGAGGTACCTATATGAGTGTATGAAAAGTATACTTCGAAAATAGGATAATAGACCGATGAATTATGTTTTTTTTTTAATTTTTAGGTCCTCGCATTTGCAGTCGTCAACAATACCGATCTCATTCAAGCACGGAGGTGACACGATGTCGGTAATATCCAGAGATCGGTGGTTTTCAGTTCAAGTCGTTTTCTCCCAGACTGATGGTCGAGCCTATTGTCTGCCGCCTCTCTGAAGATGATTTCAGCAGTATGTTCGACACGAGTAAATCTAATGATTAGATTTAACTTCATCGAGGCCTCTAGTTGCATTGAAGTAGGAGACGACACCTATCCCCTCCTCCGGAAAAAACACGAATTTTGACGAGAAATGCCATCAGGCAGATGTTAATTTTTATATGTACACACATGCACTAGTCAGTTTTAAAAACTTTTCAAACTTCAACTTCGTACTGAGTATGACGATAAAATACACCTGGCAGCAAGGCCTAATCGGGACATTGGATAATTTGAGGAGCGTGGAAGCCTCTCTTAATTGCTGTTGCTCCCAGGTCAGCCCTCACCTTGGGTGGTAGCACGTGTTAGTGACCCAGCTATAGGTAAATATTAAACTCTCAAACAAAAATCAACAGTATATTTTTTTATAATAAAATCAGCAACATTACAATTTTGCATTGGATGAAATAAAGGGTTCGGTTCGAAATTCCAGTCAACTGAAGAAGACCGGATCCTATAACGGCTGAAACGTCGTGAATATGACAAAGATGATGACAACACTCAGAACAATGTAAATACTGAAACTTTTAGCTTTAGCTTTATAGCATTTTCTTGAAAATTGAATATGTCTGCGGACGATATTCATTTTTAGTTCGACTAAAATCTATTGTGCGAGTCTGAATTGAGGATAAAATAGTGGAACACCAATGGCGATCGTATTCGTTAGGAATATAACATGGCGCGGGCTTTATTAATAATCGCTCCGTGATATAAAACTAGAATACGCATCTTAGCAGTTTCACAAGATTATTTTGGATTAAATATTTATTGGATCTGTTAAATTGTTCCACTTGGCTGTGAGGAATTATCGCCCTAGTCTCCGGTGTGTGTAAAATTTAATTCACTAAGGTTCGACTTTTAACAAGGGCACTGAAATGTCCAACACTGGCGTCTTTGACTACTCACATTATTACCATATGTACCCGGTTAGTGGTTACACCTGTGTAAACAGACCAGTACCAATTCTGATGATAACAATCCCATCCACACACCCTCAGAATAGCGATTTTTTTCTTATCGTAATAATTTTTGCATTTATTTTTAGCGGGTCTAAAGTATATATATATATATATATATATATATATATATATATATATATATATATATATATATATATATATATATATCAAGAACAGTATTGGGGAAATTGTATGACAAAGTAGAAAAAGTTTACTTGTGACGCATTTCGCCATTCGGCCTAAATTTGTCATGTTGATAGGACAAATCATGCACACGACAGAGGGGTGCTGGGAATTTTAGATTTATTTTTTACAGCCGAATTTATTTAGAGTTTTTTTTCATCATTTTTGTAAGTAAGTGTTCCACATTGTGACATTAGAAGATCTGCCAGGAACGGTGAAATGTTGTAAGAGCCAGGGCGCAAATTTACTGTAGCTGACCTTGAGATTAAGGCACTCACTAGACATTTACATCGTAGTGAATTATTTTCCTCCTTTGATCAGAATAGTTTTTTTTTATGTCAAAATTGTGATCAGTCTCGTTACGGTGGCCAACCAATGCATTTGACGTAATTTTTTTTTTGTAAAATGTCCATTTTGTGTTCAGATAATCTACTTAGATTCCTTGAGATTTCTCCTATGTAAATGTGACAATTTTTACAGGCGATAGAGTCTGATGAATCCTGAAGGACGAAAAGCGTCACCAAGAAACTTTTTCCATTTTTTCATATATTTTCCCCATAACGTTCTTGATATATAAAAATATATATCGTTATCGCGCATATAGGAAGGAAGTTTATAATCTTTCATTTCAAACAATCGACTTTTACATTTACTTCCTATTTTCATGCTTTTCTCATCATGAGAAACTTTTATTTCCTAATATCTTAAGAAAAATACAAAATACTAGTATAGTTTTAGTAAAATGTACAGACCAGAAAATCGTAGGGTATAAAGTCATTTTCATGTCTAGGTAATGTCCTCAGACAGAGGCGATCATTGTTCTGAACAACTTGCTGATTCTTTGTTGCTCTAATGAACTTACTATAGTTTTGAGTTTTGTGGTCCATGTTCTATCTCTCTACAAACTGAAGTAGATTACCCCACCGTTTCCTTGCTTCTCTTGCCTCTAATATAATGTGGGTGTTAAATTCTCCAAATCGTTTTTCCTTATTGTACCTTAAAATTTTGTTTTCTTTTTAATTACTTCCTATTTTCTTTTAAATCTTCCTAGTTTCTCACATGTATTTAAAAAAATTTTTTTTTTTACTAATGTTCACCCAAAACAAGACCCACTCACATAGCTTAAATGGGGTACAAAGCCGAAATTATGGATGTGCCCAGTGAGGATCGAACCCCTTACTCGGTCGTAATTGATCCAGTGAGAAAAAGATTGCTTACCATTACAACACGTCGAAGTACACCATTTTATGCGGATAGGTGTCAACACTATTTTCATCATTCGTTAGCAGAATCCCATCTCAGTCGCTGTTAAAGGCTTTTAATATGTAAAGAAATTGCTCTACATTAACTGCTATATTTCTTTTTTTTTCCTATGGAAAATTTTTGTGTTTTTTTTTATCCCTTAATATTTTCCTCGGTTTCATGTTCTTATGCATGCTCTGATTTCTGTTACCATTTCCGCAATCCCTTTTGCACTAACCCATGCATTCTATATTCTCAGTTAATAGTTAGTCCTTTACTCTTGCTTTCCTCTACTAAGTTGTCTAACAATTCTTTTAGTTTTCCTTTCGAATCCGTCATAACAATGCCACATCTATGTTGGTAAGTTTATGTTCAGCGCTAATTCTATAATGTCTTTTAGTCTTCTTAGAATCCGTCTGACTGTAGGTTAAATAGCCTCTCTTTTTGTACTTACTAAAATCGTCTGTATTAAAACTATTTGTTCTCAGTAGAGATTAGGAATCATTTGAGACTCTTCTACGTAAATTTAAATACTTTTTTTTTGTTCCAATGTCTTAAGGCCATATTGATCTTGCATCATTTCCGGTCTAAATTATGAATTTAATTTGCTTATTGGTACATAGTTTAATATCCCGCACATTTTACCATGTGTATTGGAAATTTATTATTGTTAAACAAAAAGGCTGTACTGAATACATTTCCTCACTCGTTAATTATTTAGCTGCTTACGTTGAAGCAGCGAAGTCGAATGTTTCTAAAAAATTTTACTGATAGGCAGATGAATATTTATAAACGTCAAAATACGTTCAATTTGGTACAAAGTTGGAACTGGTCATTACTGTTCTATAGTTTCACTTACCTATTCACAATCACTGACCCAAACATTCGACAATTTTCCTCCCCCCTCCCCCACAAAACAATTTTACTTCCAGGATGTCGCATTTTTTTTATGAAGCTTGTGAAAGATGGTGGATTATAACTATTTGAAGTTTAATTCCAGTGCATATTTACAATAAATGAAAAACAGTTTATAAAAAATCCAAGCCAAACATTAGTATCAGAAGCTTTTCGCCTCCAGTCCTAAACGTGGCAGAAATAAAGATATGCAGGATTGGATAATTAAATCAAATGCTAACACTCAAAGACAATAACAAATACGAAAAAGCCACTAAATTCTAAACATTAATGCAACAAATACAGGTTAAAACAATTATATTAGGTTGGTGCAAAAATAATGACGTAATAATGTCGTTTTTTGACGTATTTTTTAACGTCAAAAAACGACATTATTACGTCATTATTTTTGCACCAACCTAATAAATACTTTTAAGGTTATTTTCCAAATTTGATTAAAGAAAAAGTTCTTTGCATGGCTCACGGTGTGCGGTTGGTGTAATATATTGCGACAGGAATGAGGACTCAGAGCCGAGTTCGAATTCCTCTTAGGTTCGTTACATTCACTGACGCGTAAATACCATTAAGATATGGATGAATTCATCGCGTATCCTCCCCGCTATGGGATAAATAGTAGATTTTTATACGGAAAAATCATTATTTTCGAATAATTATTAATGCAGTATGCACTGGCAAAATATCCCTACAATCCAAAATGCTTCGGTTTTAAATAACCCACAAAAGGTTTGACAAGCTGTAAAAAGCAATCTAATCTATTCATGGCTTGAAATATAATCGTTTGTAATGTGAAATATTTGTTTAATTTTAATGACTTTCAGCATCCCGTTTTCTTTCTGATATGCAATTGGTTAAAATATGTCTGAGCTTACATAATCGGTCTACTTTAATTATTCTTATGTAATATATAAGAAATTCTGAAAACAAATCACGAGCTTAATACGAACCAGCCTGTGCCACAGACATGTGTATTCAGGATACGAACTGACCTTTTTATAATTTATCATTTGTCCAACTTTTTATCGACTTAAGTATTTAAATGTTTTGAAACATAAAAATTTACACACTATTTATAACAAACGTTGTGTCTGAATGTGGGTGCAGCTGGTCGAATGATTGGTTTTAATTTATCTAAGTCCCGCATTAATTTCGTCTGGTTAACTGATATTTTTGTCATTATTAAGGATTGTCCTTTTTTTTTATTTCTAATACGATTTTTCTTCATTTTCTTATATATATATATATATAGTATTATTTACATTGTAAATATTCATTGGGGGGTTTTCATTTTTAAAAATGTTATTTTATCACCCACACACAAATTGTGCATATTGGGACTAGTTAGGACTTCATAGAGAATTTGAGGTATTATGGTGGTTGTAGTAAGAATGGTAAGAAAGAAAATGGTATTTTGGTCCAAGGGATATTGGATGCTACTATAGTTTATAATACCTACCGTCCATTTTTTACTATAGTATGGTATCTACTATTCATTTTGTACTATGGTATAATGTTTACCAACTGTTGGAAGTATGAAATATGTTAGGGGTAAATACAGTGAACTGGTTATGTATTAAAATCATTAACAAAAACGTCCTGGGTATGACGTTAAACTACATCCGCGTCCTGGGTATGGCGATAAACTACATCCGCGTCCTGGGTATGACGTTAAACTACATTCGCGTCTTGGGTATGACGTTAAACTACATCCGCGTCCTGGGTATGACGTTAAACTACATCCGCGTCCTGAGTATGGCGATAAACTACATCCGCGTCCTGGTTATGACGTTAAACTACATCCAACAGCAAGGCCACGGATAATGTTTTCGGAAAAATAATGTTGCCAGCTATACGTTTTTGAAACAATGTTGCCAGCTATACGTTTTTGAACGTCCTGGGTATGGCGATAAACTACATCCAACAGCAAGGCCTCAGATGTTGCCAGCTATCCGTTTTTGAAACAATGTTGCCAGCTATACGTTTTTGAAACAATGTTGCCAGCTGTACTTTTTTTTTGAAACAGTAGTGTTGGCAGCTATACTTTTTTTTGAAACAGTAGTGTTGCCAGCTATACTTTTTTTTGAAACAGTAGTGTTGCCAGCTATACGTTTTTGAAACAATAATGTTGCCAGCTATACGTTTTTTATTCCATACAAAATAGGCATTTAAAATTCATATAAACTGGATTTGGCATTAAATAACCCACAGTGGTTGATATGCCATAAAACCTATACAAACAAACATTAACAAAATTTTACGCACACACAAAAAGAAATCATTAGTTAGTGATTTGAATGTTTGTAAACTGATTTTATGTCATTTAAAAAAAAAACACAGTAAACAGTAAACAGATGATCGTTTTTCATGAGCATTTTCGAGCAATAATGAGTGCATCGTCATTTATGGTAGGTCGCAAATACCTCGGTAGATATCATACTACACTAACACCGAATATTATATAGTTTGTTTGAATCAGTAATTGTTGTTAGCTTAGTTTAAGATTAGACAGATGAAGTCCAGTTTTCTCCATTCCCACATTTTTTGTTATATCAAAATAAATATTATTTATAACGAATGTATGAATGTGTTCACACAAAATGGCGAACATAGGCTCGCAGTAGAGACCATTATACACAACCATATTTTCTATGAAGCGACATAAAACAGAAGCGGACATTACTGCTACTACTTCCCTTTTGAGGAAGGCCGAGATGACTGTGAACAATGACATCGATGATATTAATATCAATTTTCATCTATCTTTGACACGGACATCAGGGAAGCAGACTAAAATGTAATTAATATCTATAAGTAATTTTATTCACTTTAAAATAAATGCAGTGTTGAATTGGTTTAACTATTAGACATTCGATTGTTTAAACCATAGACATGGATAATCTTTTTGGACATACTAACCCGAATTTGGCGACGCCGGAAAAAATGACCAAGTTCTCATGTATAATATGCACTAATGATATAATTTTTAGGGTTCTTATTTTCCTTTGAAAGTGTGTGTGCTTTTGTTAAATTGCCTTACAGATTATACGAGATCGTCCCGCCGTAAAGTAGTGGTTCGCAAGCTAGCCAATTTCGTTATTTCAAGTTCATTTTTACTGTTGTAATTTTATTCTTTATCAAGTGTCCTGTCCTCGAACCTATCTCGTAGTCTTTTAAAAAGTCTGTCAAACAAGCCAAATTTTCTATAGAAACGCACTTCTCCAAGAAATAATCACTTTTTTCTTCATATCACTATCGATTAAGCTCTCCTGATCATGAATCTTAAAATAATTTCTAAATTTTAAAGGAAGTTTAGTTTGTTATGTAAATTGCCCCCTCCCCGACGCAAGCCAGATAAATAAAGGCAAGAGAAGTAATTAATAATAAAAGGGAAAGGCAAGTATATATTTTAAATTCATGTAATTCAGCTGTTTTGAAATTTTTTATGTAAGCATTATTTTAAAACAACACAGGAGAAGAGTAAGTAAGCAGATATGTTTAATATAAATATTAACTTTCTAACTTGAAATTATTTAGAATATTGTATGGTATATATGAATAATTTATGAAGTTATATATAAGTTGCATTCCCGAGGTTTTCAAACTTTTTCAAGAGAGACTTTAAGACTAGGCCTTGGTACTGTTTTCCTTCCGGGACACGCTTTGTACATGTGCCCCGAAGCTCCACAAGCCCAACAATAGGGACGTCGCCCCTCAACCACAACGAGCATAATTTTATCCTACAACTTCAAAATATTGGGAATCTCACATTTCCCATTCTCTTTAGACATTTTCCAGATATTTATTTCTTTTTTAAACTTAATATTTGCGTTCATCACTCGGTGACAATTTACTGTCCATAAGGCGAATTGGCCGACTGTGCCTCAACGCGGAGCTATTAATGCAATTAGAAATCTAACCATCTTCGTCTATTTTACTGGTTACATGAAAGCAATTATAATTATCGATAGATAATTCCTCGAGATTCTCCGAATTACGGAAATAGTGATTCTTATTAAAAAGGAACTTTTAAAATCCAAATCTAAAATTATTTATGTATGATCAGAGAAGATAATTTAAACCTCTAGCTCTTAATTTGAATATTCGCTATAAATGGTTAAAACTTTAAAATCCATATGTTGCGTTTACTTATTAAACTTTAAAAAAAAAATTCGGATTTACCCCAAAGCAAGGCAGAAAAGCCAGTGACACAAAGGGTTATTGGGTGTAAAAGAATTAGAAAGTAGAAACATTATTAAGGAGCGAGAACAGTAGAAGAGTAATCGTGAAAACATTAGATAACGATTGATATTGCATTAAAATTTTCAAGTTGGCTGGAAAGCATGGAGCCGGAAGAGAATGCCACAAGCGAGAAGTGCGAAAAAGCTTAGAACTTACGGTTGCATCGAACCAGTTCAACTGTAAATGGATGAAACCCTGTTGCCAATCTAGTACTGCGCTTAAATTCATAAAGTCTAGGTACCATAGTGAAGAGCTCATCCGAACAATTACCATGAAAGTATTTATAGAAAAGGCACAGGGAAGTAACTTTACAGCAATGGGAAAGTGAC